>CAOLHI010000120.1:0-600000 GCA_948474755.1 Ctenosaura bakeri | reverse complement strand
AGATTGCTATAACTGGCAATTACATCAATGTACAAAACTGGGATACCGTATATAGCTGCGTATAACACGACTTTTTTACCCCCCAAAACTTTTCAAAAGTGGGGGGTCATCTTATACGCCAGGTGCTTCCCCCTGCTCAGAAAGGAGCTCCGCTGCTGCTGCCATTCCTGCCCCCCAGAGCTTCCCCGCCCGGAAAGGAGCTCCCCCGCCGTTCCTGCACCCCCAGAGCTTCCCCCGCCCAGAAGGGAGCTCCGCCGCCGCCACCAAGGTGAGGGTTCTCAGTCCCACCTTTGTAAAGTCCTCCTCCAGCCATGTGCTCTGCTCCCTTCTCCTTGATACTCTCGCCCACCGCCGAGGTGAGGGTTTTCAGTCCCACCTTTGTAAAGTCCCCGTCCAGCCATGTGCTCTGCTCCCTTCTCCTTGATACTCTCGCCCACCGCCGAGGTGAGGGTTTTCAGTCCCACCTTTGTAAAGTCCCCGTCCAGCCATGTGCTCTGCTCCCTTCTCCTTGATACTCTTTATCTGGTGCTTGTCCAAATTTTATATGGATTTTGCCCCATTCTAAGAGACTGAAATGCCTTTCCTGAGGCTTAGGTTGCTGCCGAGTTTCCCCCGGCCCGCGAGACACTTGCAGGCTCGCTGGGGAGGGCAGGCCCCGGCTCCGACTCTGAGGAGGCTGCCGCCCCTACTCCCATGTTTCAGGAAGTTTCAGCAACATTCCGGCAGCTGCTGGAGAAAAACTGCCCAGAAAAACATGCCTCTTTCACTTGTCTGGCCCACCCTTGGTAATAGGATACAGGGGTGGGCCAGACAGGTGAAGGAGGCATGTTTGGAGGGAGGGCTGGGCAGGCAGGGAGAGCTGACCTATCTAAGCAGGCTTTGTATACAACAACCTGCCAATCACCTGTAAGGTACCTGGCTTGCCGTGATTGGCTGGTTGTTGTATACTGGGTACCACATTCAGTCATAAGCATTTTGGTGTGCGTTGGAAGAGGGGTGGTCTTATACGGCGAGTATATCCTAAACTCTATATTTTTACTGGAAAAGTTGGGGGTCATCTTATACGCCAGTCGTCCTATATGCGAGTATATACGGTACTTCTATTGAATAAAACTCCGGATAAATACACCTTTTGAAATCAAATGACAGTTTGTTTCTAATTATTTTAACAATGACATTTTGCATATTTTTACTTTTATGTGGTTTTGTAGATATTTTTAACACAGTTTTGGGATACAAGTGAATAATAAATACTAATTGTTGAGACTTCCTTCAATTTTAGTAAGCAGTTTTTTAAAATCTTTACAAAAATTAATAAAAAATAAATATTTTAAAAACCTCAAAACCAACAATATTAAAATACAGTTGCAGTGAAAAGCAAAGTTGCTACAATACACTATATTGCAAGGATACACAAAATGGGACAGTATAAAAAAAGAAAGAAAACGCAACCTCAACCAAAGTAGCAGGATATGTACAAAACCATAAAAACACATGTATGTCTACAAAACCATAAAATATCAGTATATGTACAAAACTAAGCACTTTTGACACAAGATCCTTCTTTGATGCCTGTTGAACTATAGCTATAGATATATTATTTTATATTATTTAGCTTTATATTTTGGAGAGTCATTTACTAAATATGTATGAATTTTATATGAATTTTATATTTTATATTTTATCTTGTGATGGATTTTTCCCTTGTTTCAGTGGTTCATGTAACAGGAGTTAACCAGTGTAAAACTGGGGTCAACCAATGTTGCGTCAACATAAGGGATCGCAAAAGAAGGTGATATTTTATCTTCAATAGATCACGATGAAGCAAAATTGTCCTTGGGGCATAACTGAAGCTCTAAATGGAGGTGTTTTCTGAGCAAATGGAAAACAAACACCAATTGACTAACAACAGTCTGGTGTCAAATTGCTTACCATAAGCAAAAGTTTGTTCCCATCTGACTTCATTCCCATTTTGCATAAACTGCATCAAGTTGTGAACGTTGTAAACTGTGAGCAACATGTTTATGTTTCCAAACAAAGAGAACAGTTTTGCCTCCAATTCATGACTGATTCCTCAGGTTTCAAATATATTTCTTATATTAAGAATTGAAATCCATGCCAAATAAGAATTCATAGGAAGAAAAGTCTTCCAAATTAATATTTCAACAATTAATCTACTAATTTAATGTTTCAACAGCCTTGAAATCTGAATTGTTTTCTTACAAACTCTCTTATCCAAAGGACATGTGAGGAGCCCTTACATTTTTACATAATCAAAGATCATTAGATGAAACAAGCCACTAGTGGCTGGGGAATAAGATGTAAGCAGGCTCAGCATTATGGTACCTGCTGAGGTCCACATCCCAGGGGTGGGAATTATTAGTAACATCTGCAGTCCCTTGCCTTTGCTGCTCTTCTTGCTTCTTCTGCTTGGTCAGTTCTCCTTACTATAGAAGCAAGCAATCTAGGGAGAATTAACTTGTTCAGCGGTGGCTGCAGATCTGTGGAATTCCCTTGCTCCTTAATCAGGTAGAGGGGATCCTCTCTCTCTGTCTGTGGGAGGTGGTGCAAATCAGTCCAGCCAGAGATGCAAGTAAATTGACCTCTGTGTGGCAAGAGATTTTGTTACTTACAGTGAAAGATAACACCTCTCCCTTGTTGGGTCCATATGCTAACTAGACTGGCAGTTGCTTCTTACTCATGGATTTTGGTCATTTCTTCACAGCATTGTTATAATGCTGTTTCAACACCCTGTGGAATTCTGGGGTTTGCAGTTTAAGGAGAGGCATTTAGAATTCTTAGCCAGAGAGGTCTTGGGCCTCACTAAACTGCAAACCCCAGAATTCTACAGGATGTTGAAAGTGGAATAATAGCACTATAACAGTGTAGTGTGGAAATGGCCTTTGGAGAAGGAGAGGCAGGTGTGCTCAAGCCCCAGCTAGGCTTCTTCTGAAATGGACCACCAAGACTCCTGTACAGTTGCGCCCTCTTGGGAATTATCAATCATGCATATACTAAATGGTCAAGAACTCACACACACAATTTAGGACAGCTACTGTAGATGAGTCTTCCCATGAATAACAAAGGCTGCCTAGCAAGTGATCCTATGCGTTCTTACTTGAGAAGTAAGCTACACTGAACATATGGAGGGGACTTTTAAGTATAAATTGTGCTTGTACATACTCTTCAGTGTTTCATAGATGAAAACCAGAGCACTTATGGCTAAAGAATATGAGAGTGCGCAAATTACTTCTGCACTTTGAGTTTGCAGCAATTGAAGTAACCTGAGGACAAAGGGGGGCAGTGAGAGGAGAAAGGAGAAACTGGGACATTTTAAAAGCAGCTGAAAATGAGACAACAGAGGATTAATCAAGACTGTCCTTGACAAAACAGGACAGTTAGAGGGTATGGTATGGATGATTAAATGATAATGGAAGGGAGAGGTAATTTGCTGCTACTCTGCCTATGCCCTACACCTGATTCTCTGCACTTCAAGCTTCCCAGACGTACCTGTTTTTCCATTTTCTTTTGAAAGTATTGTGTATGTGATCGTATATGTTCCAACATATCTCCACAGCGTTTAAAGTAGTAAAATGGATGGATAGATATGATCAGAAACCTTATGGGCATCTTTGCTTCCAATTTTATGAGTCTTAATTTTTTTTCATTGCTTGATTTTACTTACTCAGTTTTGTAACATTAATGCATTATTTTGTCTTTGTTTTCATGGTAGTCAAATAATTTCCTCTTTCAGTTGGCTGTTGTTGTAGGTTGTTGCTGTTATTTTAGTGCAATGCATTCTGGGTTTTGGCTGTTTTATGAAAAAGACTACTTAGAAGTAGGTAAAATTAATAACGACCTGCCTGAGCCTCGTTTGGCAGGGAGTTCCACAGCCTAGAAAGAATAATGAGAAGGCCTGAAGTTTATGGAATGGTTTATAGACATGTGGAGTTGAACTTTGTGCTGTTATGAGATAAACAAAAACCTGATATATGGGTGGCCTAGCTGTAAAAAGGAAGAACAAGCGATATTGAAAACCTGTGGGTAGCAATGAAGAGAGCTGAGTTTTTCTGGTTTTTCCCCAGGACTAGGGTGTTCTCATAATATTTTTTCCAGAGGGATTGAAAATTTGGGGGAACATGGGGAGAAGTCCCCTTCCACATCTTTTTCTTTCAGGTACATGCGAATTGTGAGCTATTTTCAGACCTTAATGATAATATCAGTGTATCACAAGGTGTAAAAATGCCCTTTGTCCAAAGGAGTTGGTGTTTGGAGAATCCAGTGTGTTCCACCAAAATACCCAGAACCATAAAACACAAGATAAAGTAAAACAACAGAACAAAATATACACTTCTTGTATTAGTCTCTAATCCAAAAGAATTCCAGTGTTCCCACTCAGAAGTTTTGATTTCTTCTACACGGGGCCAGCCCACTGACAACTAGATTATGCTACCTCTGCTTCACTGCATTATGGTTTATCCCCAAAACAGCAAAGGACATGTTTTATTGTTGTTCTGATATGTTAAATTGGCTGGGGCTAAGGAAAAAAAAAAAAGGCAAAAATCAGTACAGTTGAGAGTAAGAGTTCCCAGATCTCATAGCTCAGTATTAAAGCCAATTCCGCACAACACGAGCCCTTTTAGCATGGCACTTGCCATGCGAAAGGGCCTCCGGAGCATTGCACGATTGCAAGGAGCATTTCAGATGATGTCCTCACAATCACGCAACGCTGCCAGGGCTGGCAGGCACCCATCGCGCACTATTTCATTTTTGACTTGTAGCCGAAAATGATGCGCAATTACGTGCGTGCGGAGCCTCCGGAGCTGTGGCATTCGTGCTTCCTCCCCCAGCGCAGCCTGGGATAACGCCCGGCTGCACTGCGGAAGAAAGAGGAAGAGCCGTCATGTTGCCTGCCAGCTGGCAGCTAACAGCTGTGGAGCTAAAGCAGCGAAGACATGAGAGCCTCTCGCAAGAGGCTTGCATGATCCCCATGCCCCAGCGCTGAGAAAAGGTAAGTTGTGGGAAAGGTTACTGTTATAGTGCTATTATTCCACTTTGAACATCCTATGGAATAATGGTGTTGAAGTTTAGGGAGGGGCATTTAGAATTTTCACCCAGAGAGTTCTTTGGCCTCAGTAAACTACAAGCCCCCGAATTCCACAGACTGTTGAAGTGGACTAACAGCACTATAACAGTCTAGTGAGGAAATGGCGTAAGTCTCAAGGCAAATAAGAGGAATCTCAAAGCAAGAGCACTGCCTTGAAAAATGTGTGTGTGTGTGCATGTGCATCTCTTCACTGCTTGAATTAATGCTTTTTATCTGAGTTGGCATACTCTGCACAACTGTGATTGATGTTTAATATCTCAAGCTTAGTGCCATTACCAGGAACTGGCTCTTGTAACTCCACAAGATCTCAGGTTTGGTCCCTGAGGAAATGGATATTAGGATGTTATAAGAATGTTATCAGGGCATTCCTATTCAAGGCAGAATTTGTATATGTGGGGCATCTAATATTGAAGATCTTGCCCATTACATATTGCATTGCCATTTATATGCTAACATTAGAGCACGTTATTTTGACCCATTCCTAGTTAGGCCATTTCCACACTAGATTGTTACAGTGCTATTATTCTATTTTCAGCATCCTATGGAATCCTGCGGTTTGCAGTTTAGTTGTAGGGAGTGGGAGGACAAGTCTAAATGGACTTTTCTGCAATCCTTCTGGGACTCTCAGGGTTGCCCTTTTTGCAGTCAAAGCAGCGAAACCGAGGAAGCGAAAAGCAGATAAGGGTGTTCCTTGTTGTCTCATGTAATACTTTTATTATTAGAGGGGTTTTATTGGTGACCTTGAGGGGCTGGTCTTTTCTAACCTGAAAAATTGTTATTTTAAATGCATATATTATTTTGTATATTATAATTTTAGCAATTACTGATGTCCCTGTTTGCTGTTTTTGTTTTTACTATTATTTTTTATCTGTTTGAAACAGTCTGAAGACTTCTTCAATAAAGATATGTGTGTGTGGTCCCTGAGGCTGAAACCTAGAGATATTTTTACAGGGGACAAGGCAGCAGAAGGCTTACCTCTGATGCCTTTGCAGAAGGCTCACGTTGCACTGAGTCCACATGGGCCAGTACTATTGCTCCCAGATCTTGCTGAGTGCCTGCTCAGTATAGGCCAAGGGTTAAGTCTCATGGTGGCAATGCCGTCATGGGACTTAAGCAGGAGATCCTGGTGCAAATTGCACACTGGGTCTCACTCAAAGTCTCACAAGATTTCTAATCTTTCAAGATTTCACTGGATTTCTTTTTTTTTTTTAGTGGATATTTTTATTAACTTTCGATCAAGACAAAGGAATATACATATATGCAAATACATACAGAACAAATAGTATCCTTACAAACATACAGTAAAACATGTCCATAGTAAAACAAAAGTGCACAAATCACCAAGACACCTCAATCTGTCCAAAATAGTAAGCTGAACCTACCGTACACTACTACACCAATGAATAATAAATAAGTTAGGCCTGCACTACTGAATAGTAAGACAGTACTTAAAGGGAAAAGAGAAAGAAGAGAAAGAAAAGGAACTTCCCCCACTGGATGGAAAACAGCATCTAGCCTATCTTTCCATTATTACACTCAGCTATTTCACCATGTGGAAAGAATAAACTTGAAAATTATACAGTTGCTATAATATTTTCTTAGGAAAAAAAAGTCCCCCTGAGCAAAGAAAAAATGAAGGAGAATTATTTAGGGTTTTTTTTTTTTCCTTTCTCTCTCTCTCTCTCTTCTTCCCTTTTTCCTCCCCTTCCCCCCCCTTGAGTAGTTGAGTAGCAACTTTTCCTAAAAGAAAAAAGAAGGAGCTAGTTAACAACTTGTATACCCGTAAAGGACTTTAGAAAATATTCACTATACTGGGCTGACATTCTACATCTGGTTGCCATAACTTTCTTAAAACATATATTTCTCTTCCTATACAAGCGAGGATCAGCACAAAAAAGAAAAAAAAATTCAAATATACAACAGCAGAGATTGCCTTTTCAAGAAGAACTTTATAGTTCAACCTAGACCATGTTACCATTCATACCCATTAACATTGCCCGTTTTGTGTTTTAAATAGTCTACCAGTGGCTTCCAACTTAGGAGGAATTTAGAGTTCTTTTCATTTTCTAAAAGGTAGGTGAGCGTATCCATTTCTGCCGTTTCTATTAGTTTACCCATCCATTCCTCCTCTGTTGGAATAGAACTTTTCTTCCAATGCCTTGCAAATACGTTTCTCGCTGCTACTAACATCTGCCATATGAATTTGCCGTAGGTATTTTCCTGCTTTTTATCTACCAAGTTGAGAATACCCAGGAGAAAAAAGGTTGGTTTTAATTCTATCACGGTACCAAGGATCTTTTGCATTTTTGCCCTTATATACCAATTTTTTTAGCTCTGTTGCAATTCCACCTTTGGTGGAAAAAGGTCCCTAACTCTCTTTCACATTTGCAGCATCTGTTGTTACTGCTAGTAAATATTTTAGCAATTTTGAAGGAGTGTAAATACCACCCATACATTATTTTTAATGCATTTTCCTGCAGAGTGTATGACCTTGTGAATTTGGTATTATTTCTCCATAGCTTCTACCATTCATCCAAATGAATATCATGCCCTACGTCACCAGCCCATTTTAACATATATTCTTTAACAGTTTCCTCTAATAAATCACTTCTCAATAACAGTTTATAAAGGTTAGAGAGCAGATATTTACCTCCTTTTCTCAGTATATTTTCAAATTGCCTAATCTCTAGATCTATACCTTCTTTATCCATATCCTTCTTAAATCTTTCTTTAATCTACATAAAGGGGAATCACTGCATTTTGATACCTTTCTGATTTAACTGTGATTGATTCCATAGTCTTATCTGATCTCCTTCTTTGTATAACAGTTCCTTATAGATGAACCAATCACTTTGTCTTCTTAAGGAGCTAATGGATAAGGCTTCCACTGGAGATGTCCAAGATGGTAGTTTTGGGCACAGCACGTAACTTATATTTGACCCAGGTTCTACAAAGGGACTTTCTAATGACATAGTTTTTGAATATCTTTTGAATTTCAGCTTTGCCATTCCACATGTAGGCATGCCAACTAAAATAAAGGTCATGGCTTTTAATGTTAAAAGTTTCCTGTCATCCAGTACAGGAATGGTTTCATCCAGGCCAGACATTTGGCGGCATAATATAGAGTAAGTTCAGGGAAGGCAAACCCTCCTCTGTCCTGAGAGTCTGTCATAGGCTTTAATTTAATTCTCGGTTTTTTTATCGTTCCACAGAAACTTAACTAAATCATCCAACCATTTTTTCGGAATCTGAATCGGTATCATTTGTAATAAGAATAACATTTTCAGAAGAGCACTTGTTTTTATAGAGGAAATCCTTCCCAATAGGGTGAGGTCCAAATGTTTCCATCTATCCGTTTTATTTTTAGTTTGCTGCCAAACAGGCAAGTAATTGTTTTTAAACAGTTGAGTGTTATTATTGGAAACCAAAACACTTAAATACTTAACTTCATCAACGCACTGAAATCCAGATAATTCTTCAAGTTGAATCCTTTCCTGGTTCTTAATATTTTTAGTTATAATTTTAGTCTTTGATTTATTAACTTTTAACCCAGTTAATTGACCAAATGAGATAAGCAATCTGTTGAAGATTTCACTGGATTTCAAGCAGGCCTATATGTAGGCCTGCATGTGGGGTGATGAGCATTTTAAGGACAGACCTTCAGTGCGACCTACTCTTCCTTCCTTGTATCAGCATCCTTTCTTGAGAATCTTCAGGCTGCAACTGATCACCTTCAGGGGCTAGGAAAGTATTCTTCCATGTTATTGTGGCATTGGTTTTTTTTTTTTCCTTCTCTGGGGTTTTGCCCCACTTCATGTGAGCCTGATGGAGTGACAACATATTTTTACTTTGCTATCCATGGATGGTCTTCTTGTGCTTCTTTATCACAACTGTCAGGTATGAAAGGAAAAAGGATACATTAGACAGGAGTTAAATTGGGAGGAAGGACTCACTGGGGCTGCTAGACAATTTGAAAACAGCAACAGGCTAATCAACAGTTTGGATATCTGCAGAATCCTTCTCCTCAGGAAGACTATTTGTTCTCCCCATGGATTGGAAACTATGCCAAGCTATGCCACATCATTACCAGACACTTGTTGCATAAGGCCTGTTTGAGCATGAGTTGGACTGGAAACCATGAAGGCCGGTGTCTTCTTCTCCCATCCCTTATACATTGTATCCAGAGGAGAATTATACATGAATTTGTCAGACCAGCATATGTATTATTAAAGTTGTGGCCATCCTACTTAACCCACAACACAGTGTTTGGCCTATCTGTGTCAGTGCAATGCCCATATTGTAGATTTGGTTCTGTGTAGCTTCTGCAAAAAAACCATGGATTCAGCAACAAATCATGGCTCTGCAGAACTAGAATGTCTCCTCCAATTACATGAGGCTTAGAGGCAAAGATGACTGCTGTTTCTAAATGTTAAGAATGTAAAGCTACAAGTTAACCCTCCTTTGCCTCCTCCTCTGCATATTTTTATGTCACACTAACTCCTCCTAAATCCATAACTGTCATCACAGCAGCTTGCAAGCCTGCAACACCCCTTGAGTACTGACACAGCAAGTGGTGCAAAGATTGCAAATGCAGTGTCAGCAGGAGGTTAGCTTTCTCCCCCTTTCCTTTACCAACTTCACTGCAAATGGAGGAGACAACTGTGCTGTCAGAGGCATCGCAATAAGCAGTATACATACTCCGTGCAAGAGGTGAAAATGGAAATCTTTTTGACATCCCATTCATTTTCATGTTGAAAGGCCTCTTTCATTCCTGCACTGCATTTGTTAAAATCATGGTCATAAACCCTGGAACACAGACTATGGATCAAGAAATGATCAGGCAAAATTGGACTGCTAAGAGGAGGATTGCTTTCATATAGCTTATTTTGCTTTCATTGTTTTGCAAAAACATACCTACAAGTAGTCAAAATCGGTAATGACCTGCCTGGCAATCTTGAGCCTCCTCACACCTTAAAAACCATTCTTGGGTCCTTGATCATAGCTATCTCTTATCCATTTGTTCTAATGCCATTTCCTTCCTTCCTTCCTTCCTTCCTTCCTTCCTTCCTTCCTTCCTTCCTTCCGAGTTTGTTTCTTCGCTGCTTCCCACAATGACGTCTGAGTTCTTTCTGTTGGCTGCTTCTAGTGACACCATTTTATTTTCCCCAAAAGCCCTAGAAGTTGCATTCTTCCAAGGCATTCTAGGAGGAAAATGGCTGCCACCACTACCAAAACCAATACTTCTGCTGCTTCTACCAGTGTAAGCAGACAAGCTCTTCTCAGAGCTGGTTACTTGTCTAGATACAGCTCTCAGATACCCCCTGCCCAGTGGTCATAATGTGTAAATAAAGGCTATTATGGGTTAAGATTTTTTTTATTTCTTTCTGTTTGTTTTACTTGTGATGTGAAACCAAGTTCCTCTCAGCTTCAAAATCAGTATGAATGCAAATCCTAAGTCACTTGTAAGTACTTCTCCCTCTCCGTATATTGGACTCATCCAGACTGATAAAAAGGTTCAGGATTTGTATATCCCTCTTGTCCTGGTTTATTTCTCATGAAGTCTTGACACCAGCCATGGCTTTTGAAACCTAGGGCAAGAGTTATGTCATCTTATAATCTCAGGAGATTCCAATACAGTCAAGGGTTGTCTCTCATGAGCATCCTTTGCCTTAGTTCTTACATCATCTCTAAGATGTCCCTCATCACATGCTTCATGGGGAACTATGGAGAGGAAACGAAACCCTGTCCACTCTGCAGTTAATGACACCTCTTGCAAGACAATGCAACCCAGTATATTTACAATATATATGGGATGTAGGGGCAGAAACAATCACTACAAAGGGTACAATAGAGCAACATAACAGCCTAACTTTTATCAGGACTATGGGCTACATGAAGGAGCTCATTATTTATTGATTTGGTTTGACTTGATTTCCATCCCATTTTTGTTCCAAAACTTGGAGCTGCCTGGCTTTTCATTTTAAGTGCTATGTGTATATTTATTCTGTTGTTGTGATCATGGTGATTGCTGTTGTTGTTGTGTGCCGTCAAGTTGCTTCCAACTTACGGTCACCTTAAAAGCTACCCTATCATGGGATTTTCTGGGGACTGAGAGCATGTGACACACCCAAGGATATCCATATGTTCATGGTGAATTAAAAAGTTGCATATCTGGCAGGGGGGGAGGAATTTAACTTGCTAGGGATCTTGATGATATTACAGAGTTTGGCCAATTGTCATCATATGCAGCCAGCTTCTGCCACAAAGATGTCAAAATAAAAAGGACACTGCACTTGACCAGGAGAAGAAAGAGTTGCAATTATATAGAAGATGGTGCAAGACAGGGCCTTCTAGACTGGCTGCCACTGTTCTTACAAATGGAATGTGTATTCAGTCTGGAAGAGGTTCTAGGGCTGGACCTTGGCAAGCTCTACTTCTTTCTGTTGAGTTTTAATATTCTGTTTTAAATGGTCTTAACTCTGTAGATTGCTTGGTGTCTATATAGCTTGTGATTCTAACATCTTCACTTATGATTTTTAACATCTTAGCCTGACAAAGACACCAGTGAAGCTTTGAAAGCTTGCATGATGCCTTTTCTGCATTTTGATTAGCCAATAAAGGTATTGCTGTTTTGTGGATTTTGGATTTTCTTGCATTTTGCTGTATGGCCAGCATGGCTACCCTCAAATAGGTATCCTAGATTTGAAGATACAAAATTTTCTCACAAACAGAGGAAACTTTAACAAGAGGAAGCAACGGACTGAGACTTAATTCGTCGTGGTCTTTACCTCCAACAAAGGTGAAACTCTTTCATGGAACTACAGTTTGCAAGTTTTGCCTGTAGAACACTTACAAGTTTTTCCAAATGTAAGAGTACAGAGACTGCTTGAGAAATTCAGCATTCTTTGCCTAACAAAGGAGCAGTTAGCCTCTCATGGGACAGGGGCAGCTGGATCTCAAGACAAGTTACTTTTCTGTTGCTAATGGAGTTGAAATTTTATTGCCTGTCTTTTAATTGTCCTTTGTCCCTGGTCCTCACATGGGCGAAAAAGTGGCCTCTATCTGCATTGAAATCCCTCAATATCATCTTAACTGACATCAGAGTAACATATGAGACAGAATGTGTGCCTGTGACTCTAACATCTTTACCTTGTTTCTCTTGTATGGTTTTTAACATCATTGCTTGATGAAGAAGTCGGTGATGCTTTGAAAGCTTGTGTGATACACTTTCTACATTTTGGTTGGCCAATAAACATATCACTTATTTATGGACTTTGGATTTTGTTCTGTTTTGCTGTATGGCCAACACGGCTTCCCCTGAATATGTTTCTTAGGTTTGAAAATACTTTATTTTACTTATACACACACACACACACACACACACACACACCATCCACTGATGTTCATGTATGTTTTTAATCTGTGCTGATTTTAATAATTGTAATAATAATTACAATAATAATAATAATAATTCCCTGTTTTGGGGAAAAGGTGGCATGGTGGTGGTGGTGGTGGTGGTGGTGGTGATGATGATGATGATGATGGTGATATGTTGGTAGTTTATCAAGGATTCAAATGGGATATGAAAATACAAGAGACTGAACTTGAGCTCTTCTGCATGCAAAACATTCAGACCAAGCTATGGAATTTCCCACTTTCAGCTTCTAAATATATACATGTTAGGCTGTTTAGATGAAAATAGAGGATACTCTTAGAAGTATCCTAGTAGAATAGTAGAATATGCTGCCTCTGAGTGCTGGGGGGTCTCCTTCTTTTGGAGGTTTTTGAACAGAGGTTAGATGACCATCTTGTGAATGCTATGATGCTGCATTCCTGCATGCCAGAGGGTTGGACTCGATGTTCCTTGTGGTCTCTTCCAGCCCTATGATTCTATGTTTGGCCCTCCAGATGTTGTTGGAACTTTAACCACTGTCTTCCAGCACATTGGATGTCTTGTTTAAAAGTGAAAGTAGTCTATCAACATCTGGAGGGCCATACAATCTCCACTTCTGTCATTGATTTCAAAATGTGATAAGCCAGTCCTGAAACATTTTTGGGGGGTCCTTATTCTGCTAAGTGGGGCCCTTGTTCTCAGCACTGTGAGTACAACTTGACTGAAAAGAGCAGTTGTTCTGGGAAGATGATAAGAAAGTTCTCTACTTTGATCAAATGAACTGAAGAAGGACTAGTGATAAATAATCAAGGAAGTTACTGACAGGTCAGAGTTGAAGGGAGATAAAAGGCAGTAGGTTCAGAGAATAACTGGATTGGCTTGCCCAACTTGTTTTTCATCTGAAGAGCAATCATCTTCTTAAAAAAAAAAAAAGGATTTTTTTTTAAGCTGTGCCTTTCAGTCTTCCTTTAATTTGTTTGACATGACCTTATCAGGACTCTGCTAGTTATGTTCTGCTCCCCTTATGTAGTTGTTCTCAACAAAGTGAAACTGCATATACTTGTCTCCTTCTGTTAGGCATTCGCTATAACAGGGCTGAAATGCTAAAGCAGTTTGAAAGATATGACAGCAAAGTTCTTCAGTACAGTGAGCACACGGATTGATTGGTTTTGATTTTTTTTCTGGAGAGAACAAGACTCGTCAGTGCTCAACTCGAAACGCTGCCAAGCGCATCATCATCAGAATGACCCAGGTGCTGTCAAGGCCCCAAACTGAGTGTTTTCGGTTAGAGAGTGGGAGGGGAGAGCACAGAAGCGTCATCTATAGAAAAATTCAGAAATCTCTCCAGGGAGGTGACAGTTAGTAAGCATTTTTTTAAAAATGTGGATTTTTACTCTAGATTTTAGGTGTTCTGCTGCAATTATATCAGCATTAGCTAGTCCAGATGACGACAAATTTCTAAATTTAATTTCGAAATACATTTGGCCACAAGAGAGGCCTTTATATATTTTATCTTTGTCCATTCCAAAGGATTTCAGAATTTGGCACTGACTGGGGAAGACCATTGGTATTCTCATTTCACAGATGGGAAAATAAGACAGAAAGGTAGCTTTTTGCCTAAAGCAAAGATGGAGGAAGTACAAAACGCTAGTGGCCACTAGCCCCCTTTTTGGGGGACCCTCCAAGCCTCTCAAGGTTCCTTAAGGCAACAAATTAGCTTCCAAATTTCAAGAGTATAATCTCTCACAGATCAGGCATAGTGTAGTGGTTTGAATGCTGGACTGGGGCCCTTCCTCACTAGACTTTTATAGTGCTATTATTCCATTTTCAACATCCTATGGAATTCTGGGGTTTGTAGTTTACTGAGGCCAAAGAACTCTCTGTCTGAGACTTCTAAATGTTCCTCCCTAAACTGCAAACCCTAGGATTCCACAGGATGTTGAAAGTGGAATAATAGCACTATGACAGTATAGTGTGGAAAGGCCCTAGGACTCTGAGACAGCAGGGTTCAAATCCCCACTCAGCCGTGGAAACCTACCTTACGCAAGTTGCCCTCCCTCAGCCTCATAGGAAAGCCATAGCAGCCTCCCTCCTGAAAAAAATCTTATCAAGAAAGCCCCATGATAACTTCAGCTTAGATTTGCCGTAAGTGAGAAATGATTTGATGGCACACAGCAACAACAACAACCTCCCAGCCACACAGCCTGCTAGTGTTTTAAACATACCCTCCCATTACCAAATTCTTAGGGAACCAAAAAATTTAAGACAACAGATTAAAGTGGAGTGATGGGGACATTTGAAGAGGCCAACTAACTGATGCCAGGCCCCCTGTTCTTGATAAAGAGAATCATAGAATCATAGAATCATAGACATCTAGAGTTGGAAGAGACCACAGGGGCCATCCAGTCCAACCCCCTGCCATGCAGGAACACCCTCAAAGCACTCCCAACAGATGGCCATCCAGGCCCTGCTTAAAAACCTCCAAAGAAGGAGATTCCACTACACTCCGAGGCAGCATATTCCATTGCTGGACAGCCCTGACTGTCAGGAAGTTCTTCCTGAGGTTCAGGTGGAATCTCCTTTCCTGCAGCTTGAATCCATTGCTCCTTGTCCTGGTCTCTGGAGCAGTGGTAAACAAGCCCTCTCCCTCCTCTATATGGCATCCCTTCAGATATTTAAACATGGCTATCATGTCCCCTCTTAACTTTCTCTTCTGCAGACTAAACATACCCAGCTCTCTAAGTCTATCCTCATAGGGCATGGCTTCCAGGCCCCTCACCATTTTGGTCACCCTCCTCTGGACTTGCTCCAGCTTGACCATGTCCTTCTTGAATTGGACACAGTATTCAAGATGAGGTCTAACCGAAGCAGAGTAGAGTGGTACCAGTACCTCCCTTGATCTAGACACCATAATCCTATTGATGCAGCTGAGAATTGCATTGGCTTTCTTGGCTGTCACATCACACTGCTGACTCATGTTCAAGTCACCTCAGTGGCCTCAGAGCAATTGGCACCAATCACAAAACTACCAAGGAACAATCTACCTCTATCACCACCACCCTGGCTCCAAGCAGCAATAGCAAAGACATTCAGCATAAAACGCAAGTCTCTTTAAAAAGATGAGGTAATATCTTCCAAGGCCCTGCTCCAGAGCATACAAAGGAATATTCCCAGCCCCAAGCTGTAATCTGTAGTGCTAATAATGCACAAAAAGGACAATTACTATTTTAATTATTATTTTGCTATGAGGTATTACTTTAATCTCAGGGGTAGCAATTAATGAAGAATCCTTTTTACTCAGAGGCCTTTTTGGGAGGCTTTCTCTGTGACTACTTCCCAGCTAGCCAATCCCTCACATCCAAAGTTCTTCCTTGTTGCCAACTCCAGGTCTCTAGCACTGAGACAATGGCCATTTCCACACAAGACTGTCCTGGTGCTATTATTTCACTTTCAACATCCCATGGAATCCTGGGGTTTGCAGTTTAGGGAGGGATCTCAAAGGATGTTGAAAGTGGAATAATAACACTAGGACAGTCTAGTGTGGAAATGGCCAATATGTCACCAATCACCATAGAGTTCTGCTTACAGGAGAGGAGCAGCTGCTTATAGTTTTGGCTGCTTTTGAGCATGCTCTCCTTTGCAATCAAGTACATTGAGTGAAAATAAATATCCCCAGCCTTACTAAATCAGAGAATTAATTTCAATGTAATCACTTAGGCCCTTTCCGCACATGGTTATTAAGGCGGGCCAATGCGTCTCGCCACAGAGGTCTTCTGCACATTGGATCGGACTAGGTTCGATTTATTTACCTTCGTTCCACATGTAATTCCAACTAAATGCACCCCCATGTGGTGATAAAGCACGCTATTTGAAAACCGGAAGAAACAGGTTTTCCCATTTTCCAGATCGATCCAATTCGTACTTTCACAGTGGTGCAGACACGTACATTTGTGCCAATGCAAATTGGTGGTCAGGGGAGGGCTCATGGGAGGGGCCAGGGGGTAGTATGGACTTACGCACGTATGCACATATGCAATGATATACTAAACTGTGCAAAACAAAAAAAAGGGCCAATCACAGCTGACAGGGCAGGGTGAGCGGAGTAGCTGGAATGGCCACCATGGAGGCAGTGTGGATTCATGCACTCCTCCAAATCAGAATGGAACATATGCAGTAGCTGTGCGGAAAGAAATGGGGGAAAGTCCGCCTTGTTTTGAGCCCAGAAAATCCAGTAAGAAACGGCACGAACCGATTCACCAGCCTTGTGTGGAAAGGGCCTTATTGTTAATTACAGTTGTCATTCAATATAATTTTTCAAAGTATGGAGCTCAAATACTTGAGAGACATGAAAAGGCCTTGTAGAAATTGCTCACTTCTGACCTTAAGCAAGAGTAGACAACCTCTTTCCACTCAAGGGACAATTTCAGATTCAGAGAAGTTCAACTGGTGGACATGGCCAAAAGCAAAATGGTAGAACCAATAATACCACCATATTTTAACTTACAGCTGTTACTATCAGTAACTGAGCCTTAGGAAAGGCATTTCAACCTTCCAGAATGGGGAAAAAATGTGCAAAATCTGGGAAATCCAAATCTATCAAAGTATGAGATGTGGCCCTCTGGAGAACTCCAAAAGGCTGGTGAGGATCCAGGAGAAGCAAATTCAGCTCCAAGGCCTAAGGTTCCTCATCCCTGGCCTAAAGCTGGATTGTGGAACTTCTGACTCTCCAAGTGTCATGGAACTCAAATTCTAATCAGCCCCAACCAGATTGGCTAATGGTGAAATGTGCTGTGCACGGTAATTTGTCAGCATCATGAGAGCTGAATATTTTCTCCCCCTGGTCTGTGGCTTTTAATTCAACAAATAGTCAAAATCATACTTAGGTAAGGTTGCTACACCTTCTGGTTAACTGATTTTTACACGGATTCTAGGCATGCCACCTGATGCCCATTTGGACCATTATTTGGTCTGGATTTCAAGTTTCCTTTAAAAAAAAAAGTAGGTCTCTAGCCCTTGTAGGAGACAAGATACAAGGCAAAATGTGTAGGCACTCCTCTGTCAAATAGTTCTTCAAGAAATAATCTGACCCTGCATTTCTTTGCAAGGGAAGGGACAATGAGCAGTGCAGGTAGCTGAGTACAAGAAGCAAGGGAGAGTTGCATTGCAAGGGCACATGGTAAGGTGAGGGAGAGAAAAGGAGAGAACAATTAGCATAATTAACATAATTTGTATAATATGAACATTAGATGCCAAAGTTTGAGGAAGTGGAACATGGCAACCTTACACTTAGGATCATACAACTGTGCTCAGTGCAGGCAATGCAGGGAAAAGTCACACCTCTTCTTGCCCATATGGGACCAGGCACAAAGGCCAAGTAATAAAATTTCAATTCCATTAGCAACAGAAAAGTAACTGAATCTCAAGGGAAGTTACTTTTCTGTTGCTAATGGAGTTGAAATATTATCACCTGTCTTGTTGCCTGCCACCTCTATTGTGGCCCTACACCATTTTTAATAAGGACTTACACACCTTGTCTCATATTTGCTGCCTCTCTCAGTTTCATGAGGCTTGCAGAGAGACTGCAAACACAAGATGAGACTTATAAGTCCCTATTAAAAATCATGTAGGGCAGCAGTGGAGGCGATGGGAAATAATCCATGAATAGTCAAATCCACAAATGTTAAACTTCTAAATATGGAGGGCCAACTGTAAATTCAAAAATTGTAAATACCATCAGGAATCAGTGACTTACCCTGAAACCAAACAAAAACCAGTGAAACACTGCACTCCTGGAATGTCTTGATTCTCATAAAAGTGAGAATGTAATAAAAGAAATAAAAGCATCCAAGCAATATCTACACATAATAAAAGCATTATAGCTGAAAGACCAAATGCAAATGAACTCATGAGCCTTGAATAGGTGTGTCAAAGCAGGAATTTCAGCAGCTGCAGCATTTGACAACCTGCCCCTGCCTGATTCAGTGCTTTTTTGTGACTATTAAAGATTTGGATTTTCAAGAGCATCTGCTTGCTTAAAGTGTGTCATACTATTTTCCATATAATGCAAAAGGAAAAGAGAAAGGTCAAATTATTTCTAAGGCCATTTCTGCACTATACAGTTATAGTGCTGTTATTCCACTTTCAACATCCTATAGAATCCTGGGGTTTGCATCTTAGGGAGGGGCATTTAGAATTCTCAGCCAGAGAACTCTTTGGTCTCAGTAAGCTACAAACTCCAGAATTCCACAGGATGTTGAAAGTGGAATAATAGCACTATAACATTGTAGAGTAGAAGTGGCCTAAGTGAATGAACTTAACTTCTTTCCAATGAATGTTAGGCTTGCACTGTTGAACCTCACCAAAATCAGTGTAGTTCAACATTCTGACCTAATCTAATTCCTAGTTTTAACTAAAGTAGACCCATTCAATTAACAGAAATATGGGAAAAACAACATTTGCATAGATCCACAGATTCATTGGATGTAGTCTATTTAGGACTCGGAATTTTGTATTTGGAAAAATTCCAGTTTCAATCCAACTGTTAGTCCCACTTATTCAACAGAACTTTGATGAATGTTGAGTTACAAGATTCCTGTTGATTTTATAAGTCTGCTGGAAGTGGGACTAAGAGGTGAGTCAGATGTCCATCTCTGAACATAAATATTCTACTGAGGCCATTTCTGCACCTTACCGGTTCCCACTGATGTCCCGTCGCAGTCCCAGCAGCATCTTTGCCAGGAGGGGAGTGTGATATGAAGCTCCCCTGCACACACAATCGGCTTCCTATGGAAGGGAGTACGAGTGACACACTCCTTCCTTCCACACTGCAGCCAGCATTTTCCCCATGCTGCAGTGGGGAAGGAAGCATGCGATTGCACTTCCACCCTTCTGTACAACCAGCAGTGATGGGAGCGTCATGCAATTGGAGGCCAATGATGGCCATTTTCCGCCAATGGTATACCCTGCGATCATGCCAGCTAGGAATGTGAGAAGACTGGGATTGCAACAACATTATGTGAAAGCATCGTTGCAATCTCGCTCCTCTCACATTCCCATGCCAGGGGGGCGACGTCCTGTGGAAATGACCTTAGTTGTATTGGGCAATAGCCATTGGCAGATAAATACAGAGTTTGAAAAAGTTGGCTTTTTGACTCACAACTGTCAGATTTCCCCAGTATCATCACTGGCTGAGTGGAGGATTCTGGCAGCTGTAGCCTAAAAAAGCAGCTTTTCTACCTTCGCAGCCAATACACCAATCCTTAAAGGAAAACACTGTGAACACTTCTTGTGGTAGTAAGTTTCCAATGTGACTCATCAAGTGATGTGTTTCAACTGCTAAACCTTGAAGTGGCATGCAATTAAAAGACCAAAGTAGTAGAAGAAGAAGAAATAAGAAGGGAAGCAGAGGAAGACAAAGCAAACAGGAATCCTGCATCAGGAGACCTATGTGTGGCATGTGGTTGTGTCTCTAGAGCTTCATCCCTCGAACCCACCTTTTGAGCCCTTGTAACTCAGCCATTTCTGCATTGCTGGATAGCAGGGGGATCAGCAGAGAGGCATCCAGCTATTTTTGTGTCATTGGACATGCTGCAACAGGCATTTGCAGGGACCTCTAGGGGCTCTCAGGAAGCCCCTGCAGATGAGATCCCCAAAGCACATTCAACTACAGGAAAATAGCTGGAAATTTCCCTGCTGATCTGCCACTCTCCAGCGACATGGAAATGGTCATGCAGGAGGGGGATGTGTTGCTTAAGAGAGGAGTTGTGGAGAATTTTGGTTGTTGTGTGGCGGTAAAGAATTTTGACCTCCACAATATCAAAAAAAGTGAATTTTGATGGCATTAGTCTAATCTATGCCATCGTAATTCGCTACCAGTATTCCAGCTAGTATTTCTTTACATTTTGTGCATGCTTGTACAGTGAATCCTCCACTTTCATGAGGGTTGGGGGCACAAGACTTCTGAGAAAGTAGAAAAAACATGAATAAAAATAAAAATCACAGATGCTATTTCTTTTCCTGAGAACACTTCTCTAGGTCCTCCAGCATGATTTTATGGTCACCTTCCAGTGAAAACGGGCCACAGAGTCATGCTGGAGAACCTAGCAATCCTTAGAGAAGTAGGATCTTGGAATCATTACAGCATCCAGTGCTAGAGGACCTAAAGATTCTAAGAGAGAATATTTTTTTCCCATGACAGTGGTAAATAGAGTTTTTTAACAAAGAAATTAAATAAATAAAATAATCCATGGATAATCAAATCTCTGCGTGCTGGACCCATGAAAGTAGAGGGCCCACTGTATTTCATTCTGTCTGTGATAAATTGACTATCTGTGTTTCTTGAGGTGACCCTGAATTCTAGAGTTAGGATAGGACAGAGTAGTCCTCAGATACTGTTCTTTCTGAAGCAGAAAATAAGACATCCCCTGGATGTTACCTGTGCCTGGACTGGCTGGACTGGCACTTTGGGAAAATGTGATGGACCAGGCCAGATGACACACAGCTCTCTCTTCCAACATTTCAATGCCACACCCTAACCTCTGCTGCCTAAAGTAATCACCTCACATTGCCTTCTGATAAGGCTGGCCAGAGAAGAGTTGGGAAACTATTTGATATAGTTTCTGTCCTTCCTCCTCTTCTGCTAAAAATACTCAGAGCTTGAGGAATTTACCTCATTTGACCAGAAGTCCATTTTGCTAGTGTAGGAAATTCTGGGAATGGTAGTCCAAAAGGTAACTTTTCCTAGTCCTAACCATAAGCCCAACTGAGCTGGGAAGTCTAGAACATTCCTTTGGATGTTCATTGTCCTACAGCTAGCAAAGTATGGGGGTGGGATTAACGATGGCTAATATGATAACATGGTTTGGATAATGTCTCTGTCCTATTCACAATACACTGTGATCACCAAGCCACTTCCCATTATGAACAGCACAGCAGAAAGTAAAACAAACAGAACGATGAACCATTCAAAGGATCTTCTCGTAAAAGAGATTAAAGCATCCTCTCTTCCTATAGAAGGTGCTGAGTGATCTGATTTGTAGAGATCACGTCTGTTTATTTTTCATCCGGATTTGGGGTAATAAACATCATTACACTGCAACAGGGGCTTTTGTTGCAGAAATGAAACATACTTGTATAAACAAAGGGGGCTGTGATGAGAAACAGAAGAAAATGGGCTCCTCTGAATTTTTCCAGGCTTAAGATACACAGAGTGGCTTCCCTCCCTGGCTGGTGTCCACATCATACCTTTCACACTGACATCTCCTGTTCACTGGGGCTGAGAATAGATATGGCAATATACCATAGACTTTGGGAGAAATGCAAATATTTTTGAAGCAGGGTCCCAAAAGTTTGTTTTCATTAATTCATTAGAAGGTACAGTTTGTGCAAACATAGCTCAGTAAATGTTGGTCTAAGTATTAAAAAAAGAAACTGTCAAACACTCTTGATTCATTGTGAAAAGGAAGATCACTTGAGAAATGAGGTGATCAGATATTTCACAAAAGTTCTCAGTATTTCTTGGTGGATTAAAAAAAAACAAACCCTCCCTCTATAGTTTTCTGAAATGTCACACTAATATCACAGCTTTCAGCCAAGAGAGACAGAAAAGGAGCAGAATAGGGTCTGTGTAGGCATTCAACACACCTGAGAGAGTGTGTAGGATCCGGGATCTGTCTTCCTCTCCCGCAGCAATAGTCAAACTGTGAACCTCCAGGTGTTGTTACATTGAAACTCCACAAATTCTCCACTATCGGCAGCACTGGCTAGGGCTGGTGGGAGTTGCAATCAATGAAAACTGAAGGATGATTCTTTGTTCCACTCCTAATCTAGTGGAAGGGCTCCCTTGTGGAGTGACCAACCTGGTCTCCCCAGACAGGGAGCTCCAGAGCCTGAGAGTGACCACGAAGAAAGTCTTTTCTTATTTCTCCACTACATTTCTCCCTGATAGTGTCAGGAAAGGCCTTCCCATTAGATCTCAAGACTGGGGAAGGCTCATATGAGGCAGGAAGTTATTTCAAAGAGCCTAGCCTCACATCATGTACGACTTTTTAACCATCACTTGGAACTGTGTTTGGAAATAGACTGGTTGTAAAATTGTTCTTAACAAGGGAATCACTTAATCCCTGTAACTGGCTTCAGCCAACAGCCTAGATCAGCTGAAGTTTCTGATCAGATTCAAAGTAAACTATGCATGTACATCGTGTTACAACAACCCAGTTACAATATAAATAAAACAGGTGTCACCATGACCTATGCCAGTATCTGCAGTAGCAGCCTGGTCAGAGCATGGCAGCTAAATAATTTTTTTGCTGTTTTGTTTTGAAACAACCAAGGTGAATTAGGTTTAGTTTTATTTGGCCAAGTCCAAAGAGATGATAGGGAAAGAGCTCTCAGTGATTATTATGGAAGTACCTATCCTCACAGGCTGATGTTAATCTCTTCTTTTCCCTAGATTAAATAGCCATCTGGGAGGCAGACAGAGCCCAAGTGTGTAGATTATACACATCTGATTTGATTTAGGCTGTTTATCTTTTAAACACCATTAACCACAAATTAGCAGGCTCTTCTGTGGCCATAAATTAATAGATTCCATTAGTAAACAGTCAATTAGGGGCCTGATTACATTTCTGAAATGCATGTTTTAGGCTATTTGTGTGGTGTTGCTTCTTTGTTCCTCATGCTCAAAAGCGGAACATCCGATGGTTGACCAAGTAGCCAAAGGAAATGTAGCTATACAGAACCTGCACAGGGAAATGGTAGATGCAGCTGCAACCCTGTAGCCACTTTTCTGAAGATAAGCCACGTTGAAATCAATGGGACATATAGTATATATCTTTGCACTGCTACTGTTTTCACTTTCACACACGTGTAGATATTTTTCACATTATTGTGTTAATAGTTTTTCACCTTTATTCTCTTTTAAAATATGAGAATGGTTCAATAATTATTCTATAAGGGGTAGACTGAAAATCAATGGCTTTCAATCACCAAGATGATCCCCTTTGATGAGCAGAATTATTATTATATTTATATTATATCTGATTGTTGTGTTTCACCCTGCACTAAAGTCCAGAGCTTCTGTTATCCTCAAAACCCTGTGAAGTGAATGAACAGATTCATAAGGTCTGTGCAGGCATTCACCTACAACACAAGCAGACATAAAGCAGGGACAGGGCAGTGGTGTGCATACATGAATTCCCATTATCACTCAGGGTTTCTCTTTGGAACATTGGGCTATCCATTGCTTTCATTTTATTTTTTAAAGGAAGCTTGTGGGTTCCCTGAGGCCAATAGAGTTTGGCATTTGCCCCCACCACACCAGACCTGAATCTTTTTCTGAAATCCACAGATGTTGGGGAAAGTACTTAGTTTGTTCTAAATTGTTTTCTTCTTCTGAAAGGTGATTAGGTAGGCTAACAGGACCTGGGAACTGGCTAACATGTACTACACAGCATTCCCTTCCATTCCACGGGGAATCCATGACATATGTTCAGGGCAAAGGAAGCAAAAGGACCAAACAAGTTGGACAATTCACCCCAAAGGTTTACATGGTACCCTTTCTGGTGTAATCAAGAGCTTCCTGTCTATGGCCATCTCTGCATCTTACCAGTACCCATTGCTGTCCTGTCACAATCTTAGCAGTGTCTTTGATGGGATGGGAGTGTGACACGAATGCTCCCCTCCACACCCAGCCAGCTCCCTGTAGAAGGGAGTGCGAGTAACATGTGCTTTCCTTCTGCAGTGCAACCAGCCTCTTTCCCATGCTGCACTGGTGAAGGAAGCACCTACATTGCGCTTCTGACCCTTCTGCATGGCCAGCAGTGATGGGAACATCATGTGATCATCGGCGTTTGACAGATTTATTCCATTACGCTAGTATCCCATGATTGTCACAGATGGGGATGGGATGGCAGCAGGACTGTGATGATGTCATGCAAAAGCACAACTCCCAGACCACTGCCATCCTGTCCCCATCGCAGGATGGAACACCATGTGGAAATGGTCTATGACTAACAGCTTCACTTCCAGAAAGCATGATATGGAAAAACTTCTGATGGGAGCAGCGGAAGGCTTGAAAAGTAGAGATTGTGATTAGAATGATAGAATCTTAGAGTTGGAAGTGACCACAAGAGCCATCTAATCCAACCCTCTGTCATGCAGGAACTAAAGCATTCCTGAGATCGCCATCCAACTCTGTTTGAAAACTTGCAGAAAAGGAGATCCTCAAAGGGTGTCCATTCCACTGTTAAAGAGCTCTTACAGTCAATAAGTTCTTCCTAATGCTTAGGTGGGATTTCTTTGCTTGTAGTTTGAATCTATTGGTTCTTGGAGCAGCAAGAAACAAGTTTGCTCTGTCCTTTACATGACATCCCTTCAGATATATAAAAATGACTACCATATCACTTCCCAGCCTTTCTTCTCCAAGCTAAACATACCTAGCTACTTAAGCCATTTGTATAGGGTTTGGTTTCCAGACTTTTGCTAATCTTGTTCATCCTCCTCTGGACACATTCCAGAACTAGGCACAGCATTGCAGGTGATTAATTACTTATAGTGACAGGTTAGTTATCACCACTGTGGTGAGATGAAGCATTTTCTTATACGAATGAGATCAGGTGTTAGGCAAAATGGGATAAATCAGCCACAAAATGTGACTAAAGCCAGAGCTTGGAAAGAAAAAAAAATTTTTTTAGACTCCAGTTCCCAGAAGACCTCAGCCAATATGTCCATATTGGCTGGACATTCTGGGAACTGTAATTCCCCAACCCATACAGCCAATGGTCATGTTGGCAGGGAGGTTGAAGGGGCTGTAGTCCAAAAAAAATTCATTTCTCCAGACTCTGAGCTAAGCATATAAAGAAATAGTACTTCCTCATATCTGTGCCAAAATTAGAAAGTGCATGAGATATGCACAGATAAATCTTCCTTAAATTGTTGCTTTTCCAGCATTTACAATGTGTTTAGTTTTATTTTAATAACACCTGAGTAGGCCTGGTTTTGGCACAGAACAGGCATGGAAACATCTCCTGGACCCTGTCCATGAAAGAGCTAATTCTATTTTTGCAGGCTAAAGGCTTAAGAAAACCTTGACATTCATGTGGCTAAACAGCTCTCTGCTACTGCATGGAAGCCTATTCTATATGCCTACAAATGCCAAAGGTCCTAGAATTTCTAATGGTGCTGCCACAAAATACATGATTGCTGCATGTACATATTTCAAGTATTGGAACAGTATTGGAGAATGCCTCTTAGCAGGTCAAACTACCTGTCCATGCTGACCAACAGCATTTTAACTTAGGAATGGGTAAATTTCGTAAGTGGGGAGCCACACTGTGCCCACCAGAGGATGTACCTCCTGCCAACACTCATATGAAAATTATCAGAATCATATAACTGTGCACCTTGTTTTAAAGGCAAATGGGAGAGTTACACTACAGAATTTTAGTGAGTTAGGGGCTCCAAGGAGGGTGCAAAACCAAATGGATCTGAATGTGGGCCATGAGCTGCATGTTACCCCTGCATTGCATTCTGCATCAAATGTCTTTCATATAATCCATTCCCACATGTCCTATTTACTGGAGACATCGCTAATTCAGTCTTGAAATTTCTCTATATTTTTGCTCATGTTTTCTGTCACTGAGTGATTGATCTGAAAAAAAAAATTCTCCAGTTCTTATTAGAGAAAAAGTTTATGCGGTGTAAGCTCTGAGGATGTTCAATTCCAAGAATCACCTAAATGATACTTCTGGCCATATCTCCAGGATGACTTCATGCTTCCTTTGCACAGATTTCCATCCATACAGGACCTCATGATTCACTTGTTTGATTATCCTGTTAGGGTGAGAGAGAAGAAACAGGCACTGCAGAAATGCAAAACTGACATCATAATATTCACAATTCATTCATCTATGTATGTGTGTGTTTGAGGGGATGCTCAGAGCTTTGAATTACATTAAAAAAACAGAGAGGAAAATGGTAAATAAGAAACAGAAAAACTATTCAACTAGAAAGCAAACCAAGGGGACCAACCAGAAGATATATTTAAAAAATCTAGTTCTTTTTGTTTTCGTTGTACCAGTAAATTCATGGGTTTTCCTATTTTTCCATCTTGTTCTTTCTTGAAATATCCCAGGTTTCTCTTTCCTCTTCCCCCTCCCATTGATCCTGTTCAGATATATTTCAGAAACTAATTATCACCGATTTCCATTCAGTTCATTTTGTTACTATTATTCTGGAGGTATTGTGCTAAAGTGCTTTAGTGACATATACCAGTTAAGCATTGTGATCATTTTGCTTTACTGCTGACATTCCTCTCTGTTGAATCCGTTCTGGAAACAATAGCTGTGTTTACTTGGTGGTGGTTATCTTTACTAGTCTGAGACAATAAAAAAAAATAAAGGCAAGTAACAATCCTTTTTCATTTTGGAAAGTACTGGATTAAAAATAAACTCGCCTGGAAAGTGGGAAATGAAAAGTTTTGGGTGGTACCAGGAGTTCACTGGAGTTAAATTGAAACAAACAAAATGCTGTCTGGATATCTGAAAATAACATTGATTTGTACCGGGAACAAAACCAGGCATGTGTAGAGACTTTTTTTTTACCCAACTAGAGGCAACCCAATCCGTTAAACATAAAAGTTAAAATGCCTAGACTAGGGCCATTTCTGCATGATATCACTGTCCCAGGATGGGGATGCATTGCTACTGGTCCGCAAGTTGTGCTTTTGCACAAGGTCGTCACAGTACCACTGCCCATGTGTCCCCAGCCACTGCAATCATGGGATATTCCATTAGCCCTCAATCACATGATGCTCCTGTCGCCAGCGGACATGCAGAAAGAGAGGAAGTGCGATCTAGGTGCTTCGTTTCCCAGTGCAGCACGGGAAGCGGTGTTCAGGTCACACTCCCACCCCGACAGTGGCACTGCCAGGATTGCGACATGATGACAATGGGAAATGGTAAGGTGTGGAAGGAGCTTGCAAGGACTGTTTTGAATTGATGATGAAAGAAAGCTAGATTAGTACTGATTGTCTCTCTTTAGGAAATTTTTCCAAAGACTGCATACCATCATGCTGTTTTTTTTTTTATATATATAATAATTTTTTATTAATTATATAACTAGAAAACAAAAGCAAAAAATTAAACACCATGTGTTATACATAATAGTGAAAAAAAAATTTTTTTTTCCTTTAAACAACATAAACTTGCATTATTATTTTTTTCTCTTTTACACTTGAAATCATAACCTTATTCAGCTTATTCCATATCATACAGCTTATACATTTTTGTTCTATTATTAATTATAATCTTATTACTTCAAAGCCAGTTAACTTTTAACTTTTTTTTTTCCTTTTAAAATATCCAATTTCATCAATAGATCACAAGTTTAACACACACGCGTAATATAAAATAAAAATAAAAAATAAAGAATACAAAACCAAACCAAACAAAAGAAATATATATATATATATACCCACCCCCCAGAGCCAACTTTTTATTTAATCCACTTTCCAAAATTGCCATTCTTCTTGTAATAGGGTAGCTTTACCATCTCTTGTCAAAGCTTTTTCCAAAAATATTTTCCAAATTTCCTCAAAATCATTCCCCTTTTTGTTAAACCTTTCATACATCTAATTCTACATGTTAATTTATCATTAATTGCAATTTTCCACACTTCTTTATACCATTCCTCTATTTGAAATTTTTCATTTGTTTTCCATTTTTTTGCTATTATTAATCTCGCTGCAATTAACAAATTTGTTATTAATTCTTTTCTTACCTGAGTACACTCAACCTTATTATATATAGACAACAACGCTATATTTGGACATACTGGTATTACTACTCCTGTAATCTCTTTTATCTCTTTAAAAACCTTTTGCCAAAATTCCATTATCTTTTTACAATTCCACCACATATGCATATATGTACCAATTTCTTGACATCCTCTCCAGCATAATCTTGTATATTTCTCATCTATTTGATTTAATTTCACTGGAGTCAAATACCATTTCCAAACTATTTTATAATAATTCTCTTTTATTCTTATTGATAATTTTTTTAAATGACGTTGTTTCCAGATTTTTCTCCATTCTCCATTCTCCATAACAGCACTATAACTGTATAGTCTCTTCCTCCCAGATTTTTCTAAGATAATCCTTTTCTTGTTCTTTTGCTAATATTTTATATATTTCACTTGTTGTACCTTTTAGTATTTCATTTTCTTGCATATTTTCTCTTTGAATAATAATTTGTTCAAATTTAGTATGTTCTTTAAAATCCTTAACATATCTTTTCATACTCTTTGTCCATTGCTCTAATTGTATGTAATTTAACCAGGATATTTTAGTTTCCTGCAATCTCTCTTTCATTCTATCTTTATTTATCATTATTTTCATCCAATCTTTTAATCTATATATTTTTTGTTTTTTTATTTCTTTCTCTATTATTTCTCTCAAATTCATTGGAAATTTTTCCATCATTACTATCGGAGTTAATGTTGATATATTCGGTATCAATTTTCTTTTATTTTTCTTCCATATTTCTATTATATTTTTTATAAAAGGATTTTCTATCTTTTCCATTTCTTTCTTTGAAAAATTCCTAAAAAAATATATTTTCTAATTTCATCTCAATATTCTTATCTTCTGTCACTAACCAATCTAAATCACCCTTTCCTGAAACTCCATCTATAATATATATCAATTGATTTGCATAATAATACCATTTTAAATTTGGAAGTCCCAGGCCACCTTCTTTTTGACTTTTATACCAATATTTCTTGTTAATCCTCGGTTTCTTATTACCATTACAAAAATTATTTAATATCTTTTGGCACTCCTTTAATTCTTCCTCTGATACTTTTATTGGTAACATTCTAAACAAAAAATTGATTTTAGGTAATATTTTCATTTTTACCACTGCTATTCTACCAAACCACGATAGCTTTATATTTTTGTAATCCTCTAATTTCCGTTTAATTTCTAATCTTAATTTCTTAAAAAATTTTTCCTGAAGTCCTTGTAAATTTTTTGTAATATCTATTCCTAAATATTTAATTGATTCTTTTACTTTAAGTAACCTTTTTTATTACTTATAAATTTTTGTATTTCTTCTTTAGTATAATTAAACAACATTATTTCTGATTTGGCCCAATTTATTTCTAATCCTGTCTTCTCCCCAAACTCTTTTAAATGTTTATCTATCCTATCTATCTTTTCAACCGGATCTTTAATTGTTAGCAATGTATCATCTGCAAATAAGCTTATTTTATTTTTCTCCTTAACTCCAATTCCATCCAAATTCTCATCATTTCTTATCACATTCGCTAATATTTCTATAACTATTGCAAATAAAACTGGAGATAATGGACATCCTTGTCTCGTTCCTCTTGTTATTTGAATCTGCTCTGTAAATCCATAATTTATCATCACTACAGATGTATTATGTGAATACAATTGATTTATTAACCCTTTAAATCTCTCTCCTATTCCTAATTTATTTAATATTGTTTTTAACGCTGGCCATTCCACGCAATCAAAGGCTTTAAATATATCTAACGCTAAAATTCCAGCTTTTTGTTTATCTCTATCCATTATATTTATTTTATTTATCGTTTTCCCTATTAAGTTTGCCATCTGTCTTCCTTGAATAAAACCACATTGATCTTTATGTATATACTTATAAATAAATTTATTTAACCTCTTTGCCATTATTGCTGTCAAAATTTTTGCATCTTGGTTTATTAAAGATATTGGTCTATAAGAACCTGGTTCAGTAGAATCCTTATTTGGTTTTAAAATTAATATTATTAATGATTGCTTCCATGATATTGGAATTTTTTCACCCTTTAATATACTATTATATAACACTTTTAATTTAGGAATTAAACATTTTTTAAATGTTTTATAATATTCTGGACCTAGTCCATCCAATCCTGGTGATTTTCCTCCTTTTAAATTATTTATTACTTCTTCAATTTCCTCTTCAGATATCATTTCTTCCATCAACCCTTTATCTTGTTCTGTTAGCCTTTCTTTCCAATTTTTATCAATATACTCCTCTATATTCCCTACAGATTTTTCCTCTGCTGAATACAATTCTCGATAAAATTCCTCAAATATTTTTAATTTCTCTTTCATCAGCCTTTTTTCTTTACCAAATTTATCTTTTACTACGCCAATCATATTTCTAGTTTTTTTTGATTGTACTGATTTAGCCAGCATTTTAGAATTTTTATTACTATATTCAAAAAATTCCCTTTTCAAGTATATTAAATTTTTCTGGACTTCATCCATTTCTATCTTTTCTAATTCATCTCTTTTTGCTTGTAATACTATAAATTTCTGTTTTGTTCTATCTATTATATAATCATTCTCTAATTGCTTTATTTCTTCTTCTAATTTCAATTTTTTTTCTCCTAATTGTCTCTTTAATTTACTTGATTCTTTAATACATAATCCTCTTGCCACTGCCTTCATTGTATCCCATAATACATCTTGTGTTACTTCCTTATTATTTATATCCCAAATTTCTTGCCACTCCTTCTCTATTTTATTTACTATCTCCTTATAATTAAGTATTTTGGTATCCAATCTCCATCTTTTTGCTTCTCTATAGTTCCTTTTCATAGTTATATCCAAATTCATCAAAGCATGATCTGTCACTTTTATTGTTTCAGTTTCTGTATTTATTAATCTAGGTATCATATTCTTTGAGACAAAAATATAGTCTATTCTTGAATAATTTTTATGAACTGATGAATAATACGTATATTTCTTTTCCTCACCCTTTATTAACCTCCAAACATCTATCAATTCATTTCTACTCACCAGTTTATTTAGAATTGTTATATTATTATATCTATCTCTAATTAATGGATCCGATTTATCTTTCCATCTATCCATCACCATATTAAAATCACCTGCCATTATTATATAATCTCCTTTCATATTTTTAATCTTGTTAAATATTTCTTCATAAAATTCTTTTTGCTTCTCATTAGGTGCATAAATATTCACTATAACATATATTTCTCCATCTATTTCACCTTGTATAATTACATATCTACCTTTTTCATCTAACTCCACACTTAATACAATAAAATTACATCTTTTGGAAATTATTATTGCTACTCCTCTTGATTTGGATGTACCAAATGCTTCCTCATAAGTAGCGACCCAGTTCAGTCTAAGCTCATTTTTTTTATCTCTTTTTCCATGTGTTTCTTGTAAAAAAATTATATCAGCCTTATCTTTTTTTAATATAGATTCTATCCTTTTTCTCTTTATTATTGACCCTAAACCTTTCACATTCAATGTTGATATTCTCAATCTATTCTCCATTTTTCATATTTCCATTCTCTTAATCGCACTCCCCATTGGCTCTTTAGTGTAGTGCTCCCCTTCCCCTTCCCACCCCCTCCCTCCCCTCCCCTACCCACACAAACATTTATCCCCCCTTTCCCTCCAAAGCAATTCTGCCTTGCCAACGACCACCTATGGTCTTGGGGGGGGGGTGAAGGTATACCAACTCCCGGCACAGAGACCAATACCCTCTCCCGATTAATTTTCTTTCCCAGATTTTTTCCCTCTCTTCCCCTCCCTTCCCTCTCTCTACCCTTTTACTTTATATACATATACTTCAATCTCTATGCATAAACAATCTATAAGAATATATTCTAATCACTAATCATCAACTCTTCCCCTACTCTATAAAGCTCTCTTTCTTCTTCTTCTATTATATCATATTATTTCTTCCAGTCCTCCTCATCCTCTATCCTTTCGTTTATCTCCCGAAGTCTTCTTCTCTTCTCCTCCAATTGCTCCTCCCACTGCTCCTTCTTCTACTCCTCGAGCCGCACCTTGCTCTTCCTTTTCATCTTGTTGGATCAGCTTCAGTTCTCTCAAAAGTTGCAATCCTTGTTCAAGAGAGTTTATTCTGTGGTATTTACCTGCGCATTGGAATTTCAGGAAAATGGGATATCCCCAGGTATATCTTATTCCAGCCCTCTGTAGAACGATGATGCATGGTTTCATTTCTCTTCTCCAATTTATTGTTTCCCGACATAAATCATTATAAATTTCCACTGTATTATCTCGATACTTCAATAATCCTGGATTCTTTCTGATAGCTCTCATCAAATCATCTTTTTTGTTGAAATTTGCAACTCTCATAATAATGTCTCTGGGTGTTATTCCTCTCTTCGTAGCTGACACACGATGAATTCTTTCTATGTCATGTTCTTCCCATAAAATCTCAGGAACAATGCTTTTTAACCATTTTAAAACTTCCTCTTTCAAGGATTTTTGATTTTGTTGTGGCAACTCTGCAAATCCACGAATCCTTACATTGTTCCTTCTGTTTTGATCCTGGAGCTGAATAATCTGTTTCTCCAACACAGAAATCTTGTTATCATGTTCTGCTAGTTTGGTCTGCTGATCCCCTTGAGTTTTTTTTATATCATCCACTTTAAAATCCAATGCTTTTAACTCTTGCGAGATTTTTTCCTGCATCTGCACCATTTCTCCCCTTATATTGGATGTTATTGTAGTTACAAGAGTTTGATTTGACTCTGTTATCAGCTTATGTATAAAAGTTTTCATCTCTTCATTAGCCCCGTTCGTCGCTTTTGGCTTGGTCGCCATTTTAATTTCTTTTCGTCTCCGTTAGAGTTTAAGTTTGTATTTTCAAAATCTCTAACTAGACGATTATATGTTTTATCTGTTGCTGTAAGTCGTCTCCAAATAGGCTGTTTATACACCTTTTTTTTGTTTTGTTTGGACGACATATATCCAAGAGCCGAAAAAGAAAAACTGTTTTGCTTTGACTCCGTTTCAGCAATTCTTTCAGGTTTAAGCAGAGTCTTTTATTTTTCCTCCAATTGGAGAAGAATCAAAACCAATCCACTATCTTATCTTACATTCTTTCCCACATTATTTAGTTAATTACTCACAGTCTTTCTTTATTTTAAAAAAGGCTTTTGGGGTTGTTTTATTTTCCTGTATTCCAAGAGACGAAAATTAGCCTCCTTGTGCCATCGCAGCTGGCTCCTCCCCCCATGCTGTTTACTAAATGCATTCTCTGAAGTTTGAGAATTGTCTAAAAAAACAACAACAACTGTGGCTTGAATCTTTTTATTTAATCCCAGATATAGTAGACCTATTGAATCAACTGTTGAATGATGATTCAACAAATAAGTAAATCCGATTGATTCAATGTGCGTACTCTGGTTGGGACTAACAATAGAATTTAGGCCATTATTTCTATATTGGCTGCTGAAGAGATAAGCTACATTGTTACCTGTACAGTAGCTTGCCTTTTTGGAAATAAAAGTAGTTGTGATGAAACTTTCTTTGGAAATTCTGTGATTCTTTTTTTGTATGTATGCTTATACATTGATGACTCATAAACTAAAAACCTTGCTGATTAATTTTAAGATCATAACACTATTGACTTGATGAATTCAGTACTAAATTCAACACTCTAGCCTTTACCCCAAATTTGTATATGAGTACAGTGAGCCTGTGCTATTTGCAAGCTCAGGACTGACAAACTTAATCCTGAGTGAAGTGAAATGTGAAAAAATATTTTAAAAATTAAATTACCTGACATCCAGTGCAGAAGCAGTCCCAGGGCATGAGTGGAGACAGTAGCAAGGCTTACCTGGCACCCTGCAAAGTGTGTGTCTTGCATACTCCATGGAGGGTTGACATCAGGAACAGGGCTTGCTGTTCTCTCACTTCACCAACTGGAAGGTGGGGAGAAGCTCAGCCAGGGACATGGCAGTGTGGGCAGTCCCGATCCTGGTCGCTCATTTGCAGTCATATATGCATCACTTATCCCTGGCAGTGGCAGTGGTCCCAGTCCTAGTTAATCCCTCATGAACACACAATTTTTAGTATCTGTGAGGGGTTCTCATGCATATGGAAGACCCACTGTATACCATTTTGCTCCTGTGTTGAATGTAGTACTCTACCACTTTCTGTCAAGAATTTTAAATCATAAATGATGAAAGATGTGGATGTTCTGCAAATATTTCACTGACCTACATGGGATTTCTTTCCCTGACAGACCGTGCAAATGAACAACAGCTATCTCATACATGTTTGAAAGAACCTTTTAATATAACACTATCAATGAATATTTTGCATGTAGTCCATCAGGTGAAATTTAAGTTGTGGATGAGTATCCTCTTGGAATTCACTGAAGAAGCAGAGGAAGAAGGTTTCAGTGTGCCTACTGATTGTAATCTGTGCAGATCTATGGAAACAGGATTACAGATCTTATGAGGAGCCTCTATAAATGAGAAGGGCTCCCTGATACAGACAATGACCCTCACCTATGTTATTATTATCTCTAAGAACCCCAGTCATCAACTGCCCATCTCAGGTCTTGCAAAATCAGGGCTGTTGCTTCCTTGACTGAATCAATCCATCAGTTATGCAGCCTTCCTTTATTGTCTTTTCCAATGAGTTACTTCATTTTGTGATGCATCCAAAGCACATCAGTTTCAGTTCAGTCATCTTGTCTTCCAAGGAGAGCTCAGTCTAGATTTGTTGTCAGACCCATTTATTGGTCACTTAGGCAGTCTACGGTACCCACAGCAGTTTCTTCTAGGGCCACATTTCAAATGAGTTGATCCTCTTCCTGTCTGCTTTCTTCACTGTCCAGCCTTAACCATCAGATACACAACTCAGATAACTATGGCATAAATAATTCTGATTTTGGTATTTATTTATGTCTTTATAGTTGGGGACCTTATCTAGTTCCTTCACAGTTCCCCTTCCAGATCTTGAGCTTCATCTGATTTGTTGACTACAGCCTCCATTTCGATTAATGATTGAGCCAAGATATAGAAAATGTTTAACTACATCGATTTATTTATTACCCACTTTAAAGTTCTGTAAATCATCTGTGCCTACTCACAGGATACCAGAATACAGCTAATGATAGCAGTGGATGACGATTGCAAGAAGCAGAGCTTGAAAAGGTTACTTTTGGGGATGGCAGGAATTGTCTATAACAGCCTTTTCATCTCTTTCAAGGTGTGACAAAAGAATGAACTGTGTGACTTTGTTCTTTGTTTTCCCTTTCTGTGTAAACTACAATAAGATACATTTTTTTCTTTCTTCTGTTCTTCTTTCCACTAACAAACCAGACATACATGTCATCTGCTTCACCGCCTTACTCTCTTGGCTCATGGAGTCAGCGAGCAGCTGCCATTGGCAGTAGACAAACCATGCCAGCAAGCAGAAAAGCTGCCAGTTCCATTCTCTCGTGGGCTTCAAATGGCACGTCCACAATAACTGTAGCCACCAGACTGGATTTGAATTAGAAAATCATTTGACAAAATAACAGCTGGACCTTGCCCTTGACCTGAGCTTCCCTTGAAGGAAGCAGCCAGCTAAAATGTCATGATGAGAAAATTAAAGGAGGTTCAGCTAATGGTATGTTTGCTGTACATTTGGCCCTCCACATTTACAGATTTGACTTTCACAGATGTGATTATTTGTGAGGGGCTCCAACCTCTGACCCCCCCCAACCTGAAGTGCTTCTTTTCCACAGGAACCTTCCCTCTCAGCAGCTGTGATCAGGCCATTCAGCCCTCCAAAAACCCACCTCTGGTCCTCCTCCTCCTCCACCAGCAGCAGCTTCCTGGCCAGCTCACAGCCCAATTTCTCAGTGCCAGAACCCTCTCCTGATGCCCTCCACACCCAAGGAAGGAAACGAGCAAGAGAGAGGAAGTGTTAGGCCACCATGCCAACTCACCAGCCCCCTTTCTCTCTCCTTTCCCTGACCTGGTTTGGACCCTCAACCTTGACCTCCTTCCCACGGACACACACATGCACATTTTGATATTTGTTTTGCAGGGGTCCTGTGCCCCAACCCTAACAAATGTGGAGGGCTGAGTATACTCTCAGATTCCTTCATTTTGGGAAAACAGAAAGAAGCCTGGGCTCAGCAGTTGATGGCGAAGGCAGAAGTTCTTAGAATGAGAGAATGGTTCTTAGAATGGTAACAGCACTGGACTAAGAGGTAGATCTGAGCATTGGACTAGGACTCTGAAGACCAGGGTTCAGATCCCCACTCAACCATGTAAACCTACTGGGTGACCTTGGGCAAGTCACACTCTCAGCCTCAGAGAAAGGCAAAGGCAAACCCAGCTGAACAAAGCTTGTTAAGAAAACCCTGTGATAGATTTGTCTTAGGTTCATCATAACTCAGAAATGACTCAAAGGCACACACAGCAGCAGCAGCAGCAACAACAACAACTTCTTCTGAAATGAGTATTACAAACACACAAACTTTGCAAGGATTTATATTATAAAACAACCACACAAACATATCTAAAACAGAATAATTCATCTACTGAGTTCTGTGCACCAGTAAGGTACCCAATCAGGAACTGATTAAAGAAGTATCTCATGATACTTCTGATTAAAGTATTTTTACTCACCAGGTCTATATGCAGGGCCTAATACCATTATGTAATAACATTACAAGGAATTTGGCCTTCCATTCTTGCTGTATACATGAATCAAAATTCCATTACCTAAGTGAGGGGTGGGAATGCTGTGGCTGAAGTGGAACTTCCAGCAGCCCTAGTCAGCATAGCCATTGGTGGGAGTTATAGTCCAGCACCTGAAGGATTCATGAGTCTCACCCCTATCCTGTTATGAGGGCCCACATTTCTGCCCCCCAGGGAACAGTAGCTCTAGCTTTCTCTCTTTCAACCAAAACTTTATAACTTTATAACTTCCTTTACCATAATTCCTGAGCACTAACTACACTGGCTAGGACTTTAGGGAGCTGAAGTCCCACACATTTGGAGGGCCAGTGTTTGAGAACCACTGCTTTAAGCTTTCTCTGGCACTGAGTTAAAGCAGTTAGGCCACAGCTGTTACAACAGCACTTGAGAACAGAGTGTTTGTGGGGAGACAATTCAGTTGTTGTACTGATCTGCATATCTTGACTCAATAAAAAAATGGCACACCACAGAATCTTAGAAAATAAACAATATATCTGTAGGAAGAAGGTCCTTGCTTTCTGTAGAACATACATTGCTGCCCTGTACTGAGTAAAATGATTGCACTATCTAGAACAGTATTGCTGATTAGAATTGGTAGCAGTCAGTACTGTCAATGGACATAGGCTTCTTCGGGATTTCAGGCTGGAGTTTCTCCATTCAGTCCTACTTGGAGATGCCAGGAACTGAACCTAGGACCTTTTAGAATCAACGCATTTTTTCTGTGCCTCTTGACTACAGAGCTCTAAATAGAAGCTTCCTTATACCGTGTCAGACCACTATTCACCTCGCTCAACACTGTCTACACTGATTGTTAGTGGCTCTCCAGTTTCAGATAGGAGGTATTCCCAATCTCTGAAGAGACACCAAGGATGAAAAATGGGACCTCTTGCTACTGATCTCTACCAATGAGCTAAATCCTCTCCACAATATAGGAAACGGTCTCATATAAAAACTATTGGCCCATGAAGTCTGTATGATTGTCAGCAGAACTGCCCCATAACCTGCTTCTGATTAAATCTGAGATATTTTATATATAGTACACATACTATTTCACTAAGTTGTTGCCCCTCTTTTCCTCATTGTTTTTTCCATCTTTTTCTGACTTTCTCATTAACATCTAGAAACTGAGCAGATCCAGCATCAGCACCTAGTGTGATGGGTGAATATTAAGGCCTCTATAGGCCCTGGAAACCCCACTGCAGTAGATGGCTGGCTCTTTGAAAATAAGATAGATAGATAGATAGATAGATAGATAGATAGATAGATAGATAGATAGATAGATACTGAATCTGAGGGCTAAACTACATGTTTATGTAGTATGTATCTCATTCTCAGTTTCTTTCGTATTTCATACTGAGTGTAAAGAACAACCACATGCAGTCAGAGGAGACTAAAACCTTGGCTTCTAGATTTGGACCACTACTTGTAGGTAATTTCTTGATGCTTGCAAGCTGTTTTGTTTTCCCCTCGAGTTTGTCCTTATGTCCCTGGACAAACAAAAATAAAACATAGTGTTGTTGTGTGTTTTTTTTTAATGGTTTACTTTGTTTTTAGAACTGCAGTGATGATGGGAATAATTTAAATGTGGAAACAACTGAGGATGAAGGTTTAAGCATCTTGTGTCTCTGCTCAGTTGTTCTGATCCAGATCTGTCTCAAGTACATTTAATTTAAAGTAAAAAGGAAACCAATGCTCAGCTAGCATTTGGAATAGCCCTTAGTCAATGCATTGAACAAAAAAAAGTGATTAGATCAGTGCTAATATCCTTTCTTGAATATTCCCTTGGTATCTAGTAGATAGTGATGGTGTGTTTCATCTCATCTTCAAGCTTCATTGCAGATGAAGAAGCACAGCTGTGACAAGCATTAACCTCTGTTCTCCTTCCCTGGTGTCAAGAACCTGCTTTATATAAACACGTAAAGTGAGGACATCGGTTCAGTATCTGACCTTTCTTTCAACCCATAGTAGAGCACTGGGGAACACTGAAGAACACAGCAAAACACTGGCTGAAAGTTAGTCCCAAGTGTGAAGGTTACATTTCCTGTACCAAATTTATACATTCTGACCTTATCCCCATAAGTATTCTGCTACGAACCAGTGCATGTTCAACATTCAAAATGATGTACATGCCACTTACATGGTATGCCTTTTAGCCATCTGGGAATCTCTACTTGTCGGTCTTCCCTTGCTAAGAAATATTCCAGTGTTGATCAATTAATTCCTTAAATTTCTCCGTAGGAGATGGACCACAGCAAACCATGATTGCCCATTACAGAATAACCCAATGTGGAAAGGGTTGTTGCTGCTGCTGCTGGGTGACCTTGGGCACATCACACACTCTCAGCCTCAAGAAAACCCTATGATAGGTTTGTTGTAGGGTCATCATAAGTTGAATACAACTTGAAGGCATACAACAACAACAAGGTGAACCTATAATAGCATATTGGCAAATCACTACACCACGCTGAAAAAGGGAGAAAGGATAAAAACAAAGACAGAATGCCCTTCTAATAAAGATATACATCAAGAGTAAGGAATGAATACCCCTCCTAGTGTTGTTGGACTGAACCTTCTATCATTTTCTGCCATTGGCTACCCTGCTAGGACTGCTGGGGATTGTAGTCCAACAGCATCTTAAGGACCAGAATTTCTTGGAAGAACAGGAAATCAGGCATAAATATAATACAGGGCATACAGTCCAGCAGAATGCAATCAGACCAACACAAACTTAAATCACTGGTCTATCCAGAATGCTTTCAAGAAGATAAGGCTATCTAAAGCTCCTATTTATAATAATAACTCCCAGTGCTGGAAGCAATATGACTCGGTATATATATTCTGGCAAACACAAATGAGAAGTATATAAATATATTGTATTTAGATTTATAATCTGCCCAACACCATACGAGCTTGAGGAAGATAGCAACCATGTATAAAAACACATAATTCGTGTAAAATCAAGAATTACAGAGAACGAAAATCACAAATTATACATGTCTCAAATAACAAATCATCAGTTACAAATATCTGACATAACACAGTAACAGCAATCTAACAACAGAAAAGGCAAATTGAACACTTGCTCACTCAAAAAAAAATTGTACAAATGGATATGTTTTTAACCGGTGCCTGAAAGGCAAAAGTGTAGGGGACAACAAGATCTTTGATGAAGGAGAGATCCACAGTTGGGGTGCCCTGAGAAAGCCATGCTGTTATTTCCGCTATGGCACCCTCGGTGAGGACCCCCAGATATCCTTTTGATATCATTTATTTTGGTCTTAGCTGGACTGGCTCACAGTGACCTCATCTCACGTGCCTGCAAGTTCTCTGGACAAGCACAGACGGAGCGTGGCCGTTAATGGTTTGCATTCCATTCTCCATTGAAGCCAGCAACTAAAACTTCGCCCGAAGCTTTAGGGAACTTCCCGCCACAACTTCCTCAATAGCCAAATGGCTTTCAGGCAAGTTACTCTTTTATGATGGGCTATCAACGTCTCGGCCAAGGGTATTGTCTTCACATGTAAATCCCATCATGTTAACGATGACCTCACCCGATCCCTTGTCCAGCACTGAAACCTCCTTTGTTCTTGTTTGGGACCGCCATAGCCGAAAGGCATGATCTTCCCTATAAAAACTCTTCACTTTTAACCGATCCTCGGATCACCTTTGACTGCCATCCTGCCCTGCCACTGGTGTGTTTAAAGGACTCCCCTCAGCGCCCCCACGCTGAGCTTTCTTCCCTGAATCTCCAACTTCTCCCCAGGACTATGGAACAGGTCGTATTGCCTTCCCTTGCAACTCTTTTCTTTTCCAGTTAGTTAGTTTGTGTTTGTCCTCTGCGTTCCTGTTTAATAAAGAAGTGTTCATTATTTTAAAACCTTGTCTAGCCACTCTCTAACCCGCCACTGTATACATAGGGTAAACGATCTCGCTATGTTACCCTGCCTCTCATTAGCAAAACCAGTGCTCTGAGTTTAATTTCCCCATCTTTGGTATTGTAATTGGCAAAGCTGGGCGCCCCTCGCGGGACCCCCAATTTTCTGGGTAACAATACCACATGAAGTAGCCCTATGGGACACACTGCATCAAGTTACCACCACCAGCCTCTTTTTTTTTTTTTTGGCTTAAATCCCAGTTGGTACTGGATTTGATTAAGTACTGGCTCCTGAACACTTAAGGCTTTGTGCATTAATACCAATATGTTGAATTGGGCTCAGTGGCTTGTTGGCAGCCACTGCAAAAATTTTAGGAAGACTGTTGTGTGCTCAGTCTTTACAGCCCCTTTTGCCACCTGAGCAGCTGCCCTTTGGCCTGACTATGGCATCCAGACTACGTTCAAGGGAAGCCTCCTATAGAGTGCCGTGCAGCAGTTTTGCTTGTGAGTTTTCTAGAGGCATCTGCTTGCCCATTGGAGGAAAAGAATTCCCCCAGGCCTGATCCAGCAAGGCTCTTATTTTGTTATGTATTATCTTCTGAGGAATTTCTAATTTTTCAGCCTAACAGATGCATCTCTATGTACATTTGTCATTCCAGGTCATCTGCCTGCTAGGTCTTTTATTTCTATCAGGCCATGACAGAGATAGAGAGAGACAGATATCTGGCCATTTCCACACTAGCCTGTTATAGCGCAATGATTCCACTTTCAACATCCTCTGGAATCCTGGGGTTTGCAGTTCTGAAACTGCAAACCCCAGGATTCCAGAGGATGTTGAAAGTGGAATCATTGCGCTATAACAGGCTAGTGCAGAAATGACCTCTGTCTTAAGGATGCCATGTAAATGGATTTTCTCCCCGCTTCCCATGTGTATTGTGCTTGGCTACTTCTTATGGCAACCAAATGCATTGGCATATAATTTCTTTTACTGTGAAGCTTAATAGTTTGTATTTTAATTACTTCCTTAGTGTCAAATTCTTCATTGGAACAGGGGAACCTGTACTTCTCTTGATGTCAGTGGACTACCACTCCCATCACTTCCAACCAGCAGGTTCAACGGTCAGAAGTGATGGGTGTTGTAGTCTAACAGCACTGTTGGGGCACTGATTCCAAAGCCTTGTTCTATATTCTCACATGACCAAGGATATCTGTTGAAGGTTAAAATTATCCATGCACAGAATCACTGTATATCTTTGAATCTCAGAGGCTGTGAGATGACAACAACAGGAGAAAGCCTATCATCTTCCTGTTCTGCCTGTAGGCTTCCTAAGAAATCCAACTGGCCAAAGTTAGACATAAAATGCTAAAGTAAGTGGGCTGTTTTCATTGTCCTAATAGGACTTCTGGAAACAAATTCTGAAAGATAAAGTTGGATAGATCTGCAAATTCTATTTAGTTTAATGCTGAACCAAAGAACTGGCTCTTCCAAACACATCTTGTGTAGAGATGAAACATGCCTTCTGCAATCTGCCTTGGACTGCAGAACCCCCAGATTCAGATGTTTTCTTGACCATACTCAACTTAATCCCTCCGTCTTTACACTGCAGCCACTCGCTTCACTGACCTGTGAAGCTATCAGACTGACCTGCTTCTCTGTAGCCAAGTTACAACACAGATGAGAGACTAGAGAAGAAGCAGACTTTTAGCCCCAGAGGCTGGCAAAGAAGGCAGAAAGGGCTTCATTTGCAAAATCGTCTAGGTCAGCCTCAGAAATCCTTGGCTGCCATACAACATTCTTTTCCCCTAAATACAACCACCACAACAAAGGTAGCACTCATAGAAAGGCAGACCTCACACCTACTGTGTGATTATATTTAGCAGGGACGCTGCAGAAATTCCTAATTGGTTTGAAGGTCAGATCTTTTCAGGTATGTAATTCCTGAATGTGTAATAAGTCCACACCTCAGTTGAACAAACTGTGATTTCTCCAACAGCACATTTTACAGGCTTCTATCCTCAAGTCTCCCTGAGGAATACTCAACCTGATGAAGGAATTCCTTATAGGTGCAGAGATGTGCACACACAGTTCAGGAGCCAGAGGCATATCTAGCATAAACAGCACCTAGGGCAAGTGTGGAAGTTGCATCTCTATCTCTGGGGCCACTTCCTCCTCCTCCTCCTCCGCTGCTTCCAGCACTGCTTTTTTTTGTGCCCCTCTGTTACTGCAGTTCCTAAGCCGCACTTGGGGTGACATTAGATATCACTTTGATTTCAATAATTTGACTCTCTTCTACCATCCCTCTCCACGTGTTTGTGAGGCCCCCAGACAAGCATGAAACTAGGCACAGCCACTAATTGCTGGACATTCCATTACCCACCCAGGCAGGCCAGAAATAGCCAGATCGCTGCTTTAGGAGACCTCCCAGCAAGCACACTATGCACGCTACTTACAAAGAATTCCCTGCCCCAAGTGGGAGGCTTGATTAGGAGAATCCTCATCTGTCAAGCACTCTGCGTTTGCATACTGTCTATTCCTTTGTCAATTCAGAACTAACTCAATCATGCTAAATTCTGACCTTTCAGAGGCTTTGTCTCCAGCCCGAAATTCATTGTTTTCCCCCAAGTACGGACTAGCCTATGGCTACATTTTTCCTATAAGAACCCCTGATTCTGAGACCTTCTTCAGATCGCTCCCGATTTCCATACAGCCTTGCTGCCGCTGTACTTGGCGAGCCTTCCCCTCAGTCCCACGTACTGAGACTACGCACCTCCGAACTTCCACAGTGAACTACCCAGGCTTCAGGACAGGTGTAGTATCACCCAAATCAACAATCCCTCTTAAAAATCCCTCTGTCTCACTCCAACCTTTATTTTCTATAATTATCTGTGTGAGAGTGCTGCATACACCATTTGATTGTATTTTAATAAAGATCACCATTGTTAGTTCAACCTCTGTCTGCTCCTTGACTCGACCTGACCCCGTAGGCATTGGGTTCAAGATCTTGCTGCGTTGCCCTGCCTCTCGCATTGCCAGCTGTGCTCTGTGCTAATTTCCCCACCTTTTGATATTTTGAGAGCACACTTTGGTGTCCTTCCCGGGACCCCCAGTAAACAGGGTAACACCTCTGGCATTGGTATCCAGGGCATGTATCCTACTCACCCCACCCCAGATACACCTCTGTCAGGAGCCTCAATGACCAGGTATGATCTTCTACCTTATATCTATGTGCTACACACAATTCAGCTCCAAAATCATTTTGCACATGCCCTGACTTTGGTCACAGTTATCTTAGTTTCTGAAAGAAATGTAAGCATCACATTTGCAATGTGTCTACATGGAAGGTGTGAAAATACTCGATATTTATGTGAGGAAAATGCAACTGGCTAGTCAGTGCAAGCTTATGGTAAAAGCAGGAGTAATCTCTCTGAATGTCTCTAGTAAGGTTAAGAAGAAAAAAATTAAGTTTGCTAGCTCAAGAAATCCATTAAAGGTTAGTACAGAAGAGAACAGAATCCTGTGGCTCATTCACACTACAAAATTATAGCCCTCTAAGTGCTATGGCAAGATCCCATGGAATCCTGGGAATGGTAGTTTAGAGAGGGGCATTTAGAATTCTCAACCAAAGGGCATTAGTGGTTCACCAAACTACAGTCTCCAGGGTTCCATATGATGTTCCTATGGCAGTTAAGGTTGATGATAATCCTATATCTGGTGTAGTGTGAATGAGTCCCTACAGATGGAAGAGATCACAAGGGCCATATAGTCCAACCCCTTGCTATGCAAGAATACACAACTAAAGCACTCTCATAAGATGGCTGTCTAAACTCTCCTGAAGACCCCCAAAGAAGGAGCATCTATCACTTTCCAAAGCAGCCCATTCCACTCTCAAACAGCTCTCAGAGCTATGAAGTTCTCCCTAATATTTAGGAAAGAGAAGAAAAATCAAGACATGGTTACAAAAGACTGATAACAGAAGAAGGCTCTTGGGTATGGGTAACCTGGCAGTCATTCTAGGGAACAAGATCTCACAGAGCTGTTGCTTCTCTGAAGAAGGGACTATCTTCCCTTGAGGAAGGAGGAAGGAAGGAAGGAAGAAGAGAAACAGTTCACACATAGGCCCACTCCACACTCTACCTTCTTGTGTGGTCTTCCAGTGGTGATCCCAGCAGCGACTCTACCAGGAAGAGAGCATGACAAGAGTGTTCCCCTCCGCATTGGACCAGCTCCCTGCAGAAGGGAGTGTAATAGACACTGTTTCCTTTTGCAGCACAGCCAGGCACTTTCCCAGGCTGTGCTGGGGCAGGAAGCACTGCCATTGCTCTTCCTGCCTTTCCACAGGACAGGTAAGTGGAGGATGGTAGTGTGATCACAGGTCATTGGTGGAGAAAACTCATCAATGATTTAATCCTGTGATTGTGCTGCCTGGGGACAGGAGAGGAGCAGGACCACAACGATGTCATGCAGAATCATTGTTGCAGTCCCACTCCTCTCCCTCCCCCATGCTGGGATGAGAGGACACTGCGAAAAAGGCCATAGATACAAGATAAGAAGTGGAAAACATGTCCTGAACACACTTGATCTTGCATATCCTCCAACATTTCACAAATGAAAGCTGGGAGCCAAGTGGCCAGGGAACATCAGAGTGTGGTCAAGATGGCAACAGTTATTAACAGGGAGGAACACACAAGCTAGGAGAGGCTGCAGCATATTGCTTTTGTCTGAGCCTACTGGGAAGGGCAAGATTCTGCTCTCTCCTCTCCCCAACGCCAGCTGAGCTAACACAGAGATGGACCATTATTTTGCACTTTGAATTCAGTGAGAGCTTATCCAGAAAGATAAATGTACTGTGGCAGAATTGAGACTTTCCAGCTCTTTTTGTTTTGATTTTACCTGCATATTCATGGTTTTGCATCCAAACTCTTTCTTGAAATATCCTCAGTTTCCCTTACTCCGTCTCCTTGTATTTTTCCACCTCCCCATCCCCACTGATCTAGACTCAGGCAATATTTCAGAAACTGACTTTCACCAATTTCCACTAAGCCCTTTTTAATTATTATTCAGGAGTTATAGTCAAAGTGTTGAAGAATTTTAACAATATTCCACTAGCTAAAAATTGGGATCATTTTCTCTTATCGCTAGCATTTCTCTTTCCTGTTGAATTTGGGTCCTGGAAAAAGAATTGGGAATACTGGGTTAGAATCATAGAATCTTAGAGCTGGAAGACACCACAAGTCCAATCCCCTACCATGCAGAAATATACCATCAAGCATTCCCAACAGATGGCCATCCAGCCTCTGCTTAAAAACCTCCAAAGAAGGAGACTCCACCACACTCTGAGGCAATGTTGAACTGATCTTACCATCAGGAAGTTCTTCCTAATATTTAGATAGAATCTATTTTCCTGAAGTTTGAAGACATTGCTTCATGTCCTAGTCTCTGGAGCGGCAGGAAACAGGGTTGCTCCATCCTTCATATGATATTCCTTCAAATATTTAAACATAGCTATCATGTCACCTCTTAACCTTCTCTTCTCCAGGCTAAACATACCCAGATCCCTAAGCCGTTCCTCATAGGGCATGGTTTTTAGGCCCTCTACCATTTTGGTTGCCCTCCTCTGGACAGGTTTCAGCTTGTTAATATCCTTCCTGAACTGTGGTGCCCAGAAGTGGACACAGTATTCCAGGTGGGTCTGACCAAAGCAGAATAGAGTGGGACTATCACTTCACTTGAACAGACACTATACTCTTATTGATGCAGCCCTGAATTGCATTGGCTTTTTTAACTGCCACATCACACTGCTGACTAATGTTCTGCTTATGGTCTACTAAGACTCCTAGATCCTTTTCACATGTACTGTGGTCAAGCCAGGTATCACCCATCTTATATCAGTGCATTTAATTTTTTTCTGCCCAAATCTAATAATTTACACTTGTCCCTGTTGAAATTCATTTTGTTAGTTTTGGCCCAGCCCTCTGATTGGTTAAGATCATTTTGAATTCTGATCCTATCTTCTGGGGTGTTAGCTACTCCATCTAATTTGGTGTCACTTTGGGATTAGATTCAACATAACACAGCCTTCTATGTTCTCATTGACCCATCATCTATTCCTACATCTATTGATGCCTTTTACTTTCAACAGAAGGATATTATTTTAACCTTTTAATTACTCCTGTCCCAAACCCACTAGCTGAAAAGTTTGGGTCAGAAAACATACAACAACTTTTCAACTGTGAAATTCCTGAGTCACCAGGACCCATATGAAAAAGGAGAAGAAGAGAAGAAGGAACACACTGCTTAGTGCCAAGCAGTTTCATCTGAGAGGTGTCATTTTAATTTATCACAATGCCCATACCACAATGTCCACTGTGTATTATTATTAGAAATGAAAATGGAAGCTCCCAGCCCTTCTGCTAATCAGACCATTGTAGCTCACCACTGCTAGTAGGTTAGCCTGCCAGGACCCATCTACATAGGAGATTCAGGAGGGGGAATGATTGGGGGTGCCTAGCAATGAAGGGAAGGAATAATCAGAGGACAGTTTGCTGTGCCACTTCAGCTCTGGATCAGGACCTGGCTGGCATGTAAATTGTGCATTGGATTATATTTGAAAACAAGTGACCTGCTTAACAACAAACGTGATCAGGCATGTCAAACCAATTTTTGTGGCAGAAAGATTGCAATGAGAGAGCCAATTTAGCCAAACGAGACCAAAGGATGTTAGTCAGACAGGTCTCCTTTTGTGTCGTAAAAGGCAAAATCCTCCTCACCTTGCAAAATCAAATTCTTTCCAAGCTCCGCCAAAGAATCAAACATTTACAAAGCAGTGCAAAATAAACACATGCTGATATCTGAATCTCCCAGCTTGAAAGATAACAGTGTTTGGAGTCATTTTTATTGAGGCAGACATTGGCAAAATGACAAAAACCACCAAAGAATAGAGCAACTTTCCCTCCATATTTTTCTTTCCCTGCAGAGGTTTTATATGCATAAGGACAAAGCCGAATCCACTTTCCAAATGCACCTGTCAGAGCTGTCACCTATCAACAGTGTTCTTTTGTTGCCGAGATATGTCATGTGGATATCTGATCGTGTTTTCACCAAGAGGAAGAGGTGTAACTTTCATCTGAAAATGGCAAAACAAGTTATAAGACTTTGGCATGGAAAAATGACACAGGCATCACACTTTGGAATAAAGCACAAGAGTGACCGAGATTTTTTTTGTTTATCGTAATAATAATTTCAGAGACCCTAGAGTTCAAAAGTCTGCCTTTTCTTCTGACACAACTCTTTTGCAACCCCGATCATATCCCCCATGCCTGCCTGCCTTCTCAACCAAAGATCTCTAGAGATTTGTTACCTTTACTGATAAGGGTGCTGCTACCACCTTTTCTTCCCTTCATTTTTGTTTGTGAGAACTGAATGCCATCTCGTACCTACAATTATGCAACACATCATTAATTAAGGACTGTAGAAGAAATTCACGTTTACCAGTAGAATAGGTTCTGAAAATTATAGCTAGGTGAGTATGCATTTAATGGGTGAAGGCTTTCTGGCCTTTCCCATAATCTTCATACAAGAAGCGAAGAGCAGAAAAGGGCAACCAAAATAATCAGGACATCTACATGATCTACATCTTAAGTCAAGAAGTAGGTGATTCAGGACTTCCAGAAGGAGCCAAGTGCTGAACATGCTCCACATCCTGCTTTAAGATGCTCACATCTCTTAGTCAGTCATTACGGTCATTCACAGTCTATATGCTTGGCAGCTGCACCAACAAAGTGCCAAAACGTCTGTGCTGCTATTTTCTCCCACTTCATTACTGGAGCCAATAGTGGCATCTGGGTATATGGCAGACTTCTTTGTTGGCATTAGCTCAGTCTTCCTTCTGCCTTCTTTCTTGGCTAAAGCTTCACACAACTGTCTGTAGGTCCAATGGATCTGCTGACGTAGCATGGCCAGTTTTGGAAAGACTCTTCCTTTGCATGACAGTGAGTAGTACAGAAGGTGGACAGCACTCAACATAGCTGGGTTACCTTACAGTGTTACTGTGTTATTGGCTGTGTATCCTTGAAAAATGCTGTTTAACATGTACAGACGTGCCCATGCCACATTCTTTATTTTTAATTACACTGCTTCACTCAGGATAAATTAGGGATGTTGGAGTTTAAAGAAGGATGTAGCCAACTTTCATCTCTAGGTGGGGCTGCTGTATTTCCAGGTGGGGCTTCAAAAAAAATGAATAGGAAATCTGTGGGGACTAGGCCAAATCACTTAGCCCAGAAATTTTCATGAGTTTCAGGAAGGGGAAGGAATGGAAGTACCCCTGCATATCAGATTAATCTCTGACAGAGAGAAAGGGTGGCTTACCCTTAAAGACAAATGGCTGAGAGCCATTTATACCTTATTTTTACCTTATTTCCAAGAAAAGGAAAGAAATTAAAAGGGAACCGGAAGAAGATCAGTAATTTTGAACAGAATGCACCATGGGAAAAAATGCTACATCAAGGACAAAACTGATAATGATAGTGGTGGTGGTGGTGATGATGATTCTAAAAATGGCTCTCCCCTGCTCTGGTCCCATTGTCTGCTCTCATTAATTAAATCAATGCACAGTTCTGAATTATGGGGAAAGGAGATAGAAAACCCAAGAAAAAGGAATCACCATTTCCTACATTCCTATACTGCATCTGCCATTGAGACAATTATTTTCCATATGCCAACCTATTCTGCCAACCTAAATGATTAAGACAAATGTATTCAAAGCAGGTCCTTGTCTGTAGTAGCCCCATAAGTTCTAGAAATCATGCTTAACTTTTTTTCTGTTGTTAGCAAAAGCCTCTGGGCAAGTCTGGACTCAACTGTAATTTGGTTAGGCTCAGCAGTTGGTTCTTCAGCAAGAAGAGCGGAGCTGTAAGACAACTTGCTCTTCAGCATTTTGATTCCCCAGCATTCTCCCTATGCAATGTTCTGCCACAGAAAATGAAGGACATGTTGTAGGGTTCATGCTCAATGGTGAGTCCTTTGATCCACTGCCACAAGAGCAGTCAATCCACTCCAGATTTTACTCCTCCCACAGCTGGTCCAAACTGAAAACCAGGATTTAAGCCAAAACTGGACCATAATTTACCACTGGCAGAGCTCCAGTTCAATTCATAGGTGCTTCAGAAGGAGCAGCAGTAAAATCCAGAATGGATTTGCCATCGCCATAACTGCAGATCTACTGATCACTCCTAGTAAATCCCTAACAATACCCAAGTATACTGTCTGCATCCTAGAAAATACCCGTGTAGTCCTCTGTAGTGTGCTGGGATTCTATGGAAGACATCCAAATGTTGATGTGGGAAGTGTTCCCTCCAGATAAAGCACACTCCCATTCCATGTTAAAATACCAAATACCACTGCATGTCAGCTTCTATATATTATGAAATATCAGAGATAGCAATTATTCTGAGAGTATGGTTAAAAAATATTCAGGGTTAAAGCTGTAAAGGAGAATTTGAGGGAACAGATTTGCTCCAGCTGTACTGCAGAATGTGGATTATTTTCTTAAGTAGAGAGTACATATAGCCCTGCCTACAAATTATACACAAGTCATGTGGGCAAGAAATACCCAGGAACTAGTACATTAAAATAATTTGATGACAGAAACATGACTGAGTTAGGATAGTGATTTTAATGAAGCCTTTTTTAAAAGGTTTGCTGTCAAAGCATCTGTCTTGTTTCCTTTAATGACACAAGGAAACCATTCTACTTAAATTCTTTATGATTTCTTGGCCTCTTCAGGCTTCATGGCACTTGGACAAACACTATGTGGTTTATGTAAATAGGCAGTGAATGGATTTTCATCAGCTGCCCCACCCAGAAACCCTAAATCACAGAGAAGGAACAGAGCAAAAGACCCCTTCCTTTGTGCAGATTTAATTCAGAGTGCTCCAAATGCACAAGTGGCATCCAACAGGAGCAAACAGTGTATCTGTGTAGGTATTCTTCATATTTTAACCTGCAGTACATGGGGGAAAAATAATCTTACAGATTAAAATCTGAGAAAGGCAGTGCTGAGTCAGGAAGAGCTATAATAGTTGCATGAAATACTAGCATGCAAAAGTTTGAGGAAGTAATTTCAGTGCAATTCTTCAATATGAGAGCCAGCATGGTATAGTGTTCTGAGTGTTGGGGTAGGACACTGGGAAACCAGGGTTCAAATCCCTGCTCAGCCCATGAAAACCCTCTGGGTGACCTTGAGCAAGTTACACTATCTCAGTCTCAGAGGAAGGCCCCCTCTAAGTGCATCTGGCCAAGAAAACCCCACGATAGGTCACCATAAGTTGAAGTTGACTTGAAAGCACATTACAACAATAACGGCTAACTTTTTTAGGCAACACATATATGAGATGATCCCAACCGTTCAACACTTGTGGTGAAAGCAGATTCTTGGTTGCATCAATAGGAGTATGGTGTCTAGATCAAGGGAGGTAATGGTGCCACTCTATTCTGCTTTGGTTAGGCCTCATTTGGAATACTGTGTCCAGTTCTGGGTACCTCATTTTAAGACGGATATTGACAAGCTGGAGCATATCCAGAGGAGGGCGACCAAAATGGTGAAGGGTCTGGAAGCCATGCCCTATGAGGAGCGGCTTAGGGACCTGGGTATGTTTAGTCTGCAGAAGAGAAGGTTGAGAGGGGACATGATAGCCATGTTTAAGTATTTGAAGGGATGTCATGTCAAGGAGGGAATGGGCTTGTTCTCCGCTGCTCCGCTAGGACAAGGAGCAATGGATTCAAGCTGCAGGAAAGGAGATTCCACCTGAACCTCAGGAAGAACTTCCTGACAGTCAGAACTGTCTGTCAGTGGAATATGCTGTGGTGGAGTGTGGTGGAGCCTCTTTCTTTGGAGGTGTTTAAGCAGAGGCTGGATGGCCATCTTTTGGGAATGTTTTGATGTGTGTTCCTGCATAGGAGGATGGCCCCGTGGTCTCTTCCAACTCTATGATTCTATGAAAACTAGGACTATCAGAAGCAGTGTGGCTATTTTGTGCCCTGTTCCCGACTTGGCATGCACACGATCCCAGGTTCAATTCCTGCCTAACATATACAGGTACAACTAGAAAAGACATAGAGAATTGCTTCATACCTTGTCAAAACACAGGTTATTCTCAGCTTAGCACTGTTTACTTTACTGACTGACACTGGGTCTGTAGGGTGTTTCCCTGCTGTAGCTGAACATGGTAGGGATCTCATTGATAAGATTTGTATGTGAACACTTGTTGTGCCTTTAAGCTACAGTACTTGGCCTTCAGAAGCCTGCCTAAACCATGGAGAACTACTGCCAGTGAGTATAAACCAGACATCCCAGTGGACTAGACTATAATTCCCACCATCCCTGGTATATTATAGTCCAGCAAATCTGGAGACTGCCTGGGCGGAGAAGCCTGGTGTATATAATCCTTAGATGGGCTGACACCAATTACTGTTGTAGTCTTGTAATTTGATGAGAAAATGTTTAGAGGAAGTCTTTGATGAAATCAGTAAGGGCTTGCAACATTGCTCTTCACTTGATTAAAAAAATGTGTGCTGTTGAACATTTCTGAACATAATGTAGGGAGCATTCTGTATAAAGACATTGTGACTTTTCTTCTTTGGGCAGCTAAAAGGGAAAGAGTTAGTAGTTTGAGAGCAACTCAACCTGTTAAACATGATCCATGGCATCAAGAACTGTGGAAAATGGTTTAGAGTGATATGTTATTGCAACAAATACTTACAGCCAATGCTCTTGCTTAGTTGCATTCCTTCACAGAAAGATAAAACATATTTTCTGCATGTTAACAAAGGCTCTTCAGCTAAAGTTTTGAGGAAAATATAAACTATTTTGAATAGATGCATTTCCCTGCTAGAATTTTCAGTTTTCCAGGATTCTGATTTAAGATTCAAATCACTCCTGCTTTCATGCATGAACATGTTTATTCTGCTGCACTGATTATATGTTTTTTTTTCATTTGTCTAGTTTTGGTTGCAAAATATGAGAACTTTTCCAGTTAAAATGAGATATCTGATTGGCCCATATTCTACATCCTCTACTTAGTTATGAATACATAACTAAGCAACATCCCCTGGTCCTACCATCCCCACCACCAGACCCATTTTAATAGGCATTAGCCACATGGGGCTAAGGAGGTCTGTTCTACTGACAATCGGAGGGTTGGTGGATGATGTTTCTACCATTCTTCCACTAGGGAGCAATATTGTGAAAAGGGCTTGCAACAGGGATACCTCTTCTGATTGCCACAAACCCATTTACTGGTGGGGGTGTGTGGAAACATGATCCACCCACACCTTCATCATGAGCTGAAAAAGCATCTGTGACCCTTTACCTGGTCTGGTCCTAAAACTCCAGTCCTTAGGAATCCTGCCACTCACTCTTCCCTTGGTTCCCCAAACATTCTCTTGCTGGATTGATATATATATTAATAATGCCAAAGTAAAATAGAACTGCTCCCTCATCTCGTATGAAACTATGGATCTATGGATGAGGGACTAGTCTTATTTCATTGTGGCATTATTATGGTGGCAAAATAAGCAGCCTGAATTCAAAAAAAGTCCTAAAGACTTATCTCTTCCAAGAGGCCTACCTAGTTTATTTTTAATTATGATATATTTGTATTTTAAATGGTTTTATATGTTTTTAGTGTATTCTAACCTATAATGTTTAATTTATGTTGTACCTCTCCTTGAGCCTTAGGCAGAGACAGGTAAGAAATTATCATCATCATCATCATCATCATCATCATCATCATCATCATCATCATCATTTTAATAAAACCTTCTGTAACTTGGATCCAAACTGAATGAACAGAATTTTTAGTGTTCATATGAATCATTCACATTTTGGTAATCCTGTCCATAGCAAGTCCTAAATTTGTTTTATACGTTTTTTGTTTCTGTGCACATATGCATAAAGGCAAAATTGTGCGCTGAGGGGGGTGGGGTAATTGTAGTCCAAACAAATAACTTTTCCAGGCTCTGGTGCAAAAAAACACTGCCATCTTTGCCTTTGGTCACCAAAATGTGTATGTGAGAGAGCTGAGGGGAAAGATTCCTGAATGAGGTAAAGTGCACATACAAAATATTGGAATGAACACAACCAGCCAACCTGTTGTGAAGAAACATAGGAGAATGCTGTTCAATGGCATTCCCACTCAGAAACAAGAAACTGCATTGCAGTATATTAAAAGGGCTCTAATGACAATTAAGACATTAGTAGCCTGTATTCTCATATTGTTTACTAATTGAAATAATTAAAACATTGTTTCAAGATAACTGATGATTCTACTGAATTGCATTAAGGTTAGTAATGCTTGTTTTACAATCCCCCCCACCCAGTGTGGGGAACAGCTGGATTGCCTTGTGAAAACGTGTATGAAAGCCAAGGGTTGTTGTTGTTGTTGTTTTTTAAATGTACTCAGGGACCATTTTACTCCTTGTGAAAAATCATTCTGGGAGAATGGTGAACCCCATTTTTAAAAAAGCCAGAGACTCCTTTGTTAACACTTGCTCAGAATGAGGAGAGAGAGAGAGAGATTGAAGAGAAATGCCTTTAGTGGAAGCTTTTAACACACATACAAAAGAGATTGACTTGGACATGTTGACTGTTTCATGATGGAGGTTTCTGGTATGTAGTTACGCTAAGGGGAGTTGGCACAGGATGGAAAACAATCGATGTGATACATAAATCCTCACTGTGCTGATTGTACACACCCAATTGAAAAATGTAAGTCAACAAAAAATCCTGTTCTTTAAATATACATACACACACACACACACATATATATGTATATATTAGTACCCTCAAGCTGTAGCATGTCTTAATCCTACATTTTACTTGGTATCATTTACCTTATCCAACACGTATAAGGGATATGTCCTGACTCTAAGACTACACTAAACTTTCCATGAAAGTAGCTTTAAGGAACGGTCCAATATTTGTATAGCAGATAATGCCAAAACAACAGATCTGGACTTTTAAGTCAGCAAGAGAGAGGCAGAGAAAATTCTCCATTTAGCATGTTTAAATAGCTTGGCTGCTGTTTATTTAGAGACACAGTGGGTGCTTCTGTTAAGGAACAGGAATTGTAAAATTCTTTGTCTTGCAAACATACAGATCTTTTCTTTTTTAAAAAAAATTGCTTATTATTTTGTTTATAAAACGTCTCTTCTCATCAGCCCTGTGGGCGTTGTACAAGACATTTTTTAAAAATATTTATAAAACGTAAAGGTCATAAAAGCTTTAGAAAAGGCAACAAAATGGACTAATGGAGAAATAAAGAGCAAAGGGTGTGCGGGGAGGGATGAAAGGGTTCATCTCTGACAAACAGGCAATAGTATAACAGAGCGAGGTAACGGCTGCAGAACTATTTAATTAGCAGGGAAGACAACACCATCTGTCAACCCAACCCCTCCCATTTCACCTGAATTTAGCTGCAATCCCAGCAACATTATACTGTTGTGAGCAATCCTTGCAGTAATGCAAAGTATTTAGGGGTGGCATTATTTTGGATGGGCCATCAAGAGCCATTAACTTTGCAAAAGAAGACTCATGGTGGAGATGAAAACTGTTCACACTAGTTTGTTGATATGGTTCAACGCAGCAAGCCTGAAAGTTTTGTATTCCTTTTGGAGCACAGCAATCTGTGGATAGTGCCAAAATGAGTGCCTGGACTTTGAAATTTTCCACTATACTAGGGGTAGTCAACTATAATTGGGTTGAGGGGCATTTTTCACACACATCATGCAGCCTCAGTAGGTTGCATCATTATGCTGAAGTGAAACTGTAAGTGATGTTAACTGTCATTGATGTGTTTTGTCTTTCAGGGGGGAGCAAAACCATTGCATTTTGTCACAGTTTTGAGAGGGATGCATTTTTATACCCCCCCCCAAAAAAAAGACTTGGGAGATGTCTTGGAGGAACTTCAGGGATATCAAAAGGGGATTAATGCCCCATGTGGTCTCTGAAACTTTGTACTAACCACAGTAGTTAAACAGAACATCAGAAGCAAAGAGATGTGGTGATAGTAACAATCATTGGTTGCAATGAGATCTCATGCTCTTCATTTCCTGTGAGGAGAGAGCTTTTGCATGTTCCTCCTCTATCTCTGGCTCAAAGGTGAGGAGAACTGGATGATTTTGTTTTCAATTTCATTAACTGTAATTTAGTGTATATCATCTGACCCATTCACTGTGGCTCACAGTACTAACTGATGGCAGTCTACCAATCTCTGGGCTGATGTAATTAAGATCCATTCCACCTGTACTGGGTGGACAAAGTGTAGCTCATCTTTGCTTCTACCTTATATGAATGGATCCGATTTCATTGTCTGTAAATAAAAAAGGGGGGCCTTTAAGATTACACAGAGCCTTACTGCACAAATGTGTAATACCGCTATAGTAACGTAGTTATTGCCAGTTCAGGATCAGTGCTATCGCACAACATCATTGCTAACCAGCAGCTATCGTGCTACAATCCATTCAAAATCAACTCTTTTCCAGTGCTGGAAATAATCTGTTAATGACCCCCTTTCCCTCGACAATCCTGACAATCCCATTACCTCTGGTAGTGTGGTTTCTCAATAGTGCTTCCTTTTGTAGCCAATCCAGGAGTGGGCTTGGTGTGGGTGTTCCCAGATTGTCCCTCCCTCAGCTACTCCTATGGTGATCTCTGCCCAATAACCTCCAGACCACGTCCAGTGCTCCAGGGGTGAACACAGTAGAAGAAGTGGAGAGAGGATCACAGTGTGTAGCATGTTCGAAATCTATCCCCTCCCTTTTTTAAATTTTTTATTTGAATTTCAGTTTTTTAAATGCACTTTTAAAAGTTCTAATGCAAAAATGCAATAGCATTGCAGTGCAGGAACATTGCATTGAAGAGACGTTGCTTGAAAGGAAAAATGTCATGACATTACAATGTTGCTGCACTAGTACGACTTACCAAAAAAAAAAACAATCATGAGGTGTGAGGCGGGGAAAAGGCAGGGGAAAAAATCACCAATGACACTGTAACGAAGAGGGAAAAATGGTGTGAATAATGCTACTTATTTGCTTAAGTCGAAAGGGTGCAATAGAAAGTGCTCAGAACCGAATCCCATCACAGAAATGGTAATCTTGGGATTCAAATGGAACAATGCAACATGGGAGTATGGGGCAGTAAGAGCCACAGTTACAGTGGATTCCATTTTTACTGCCATGGTTCCATCCTATGATATCCTGGGAACTGATGTTTAGGGAGAGCTTTTAAAAATTCTTACCCACAGAATAGTGACTCACAGGTGTCAGGATTCCATAGGATACAGCCATAGTATTTAAAGGAGAATCATAGTGTTATAACTATGTAATGGGTAACATTTTCAGTTCCTCTCACCAGTGAATCTCTGCTAAGATATGGTCTGGCATAATGCCTTTCCTTCAGCCTACTTCTCTTCATTGAAGAGAGACACAGAGCAACAGACTCCAGGACATGCTTTCGAAATGACAAACTCATCTCAAAGGAGATTTCATTTCAGTTGACTGAGTGCTGGCCTTCTGTTTATATTTTGTTGCTACGGTGTTTGTCATCGTAATCTTTTGGCTCTCTGCAAACACTGAAGAGCTCAATGAATGCTGTGATGATGTTTAATGTAATGTAAAGAGAGAAGAAAGCATATCAGTGCAAATAGTTTACTTCTAAGAGCCCAGGATGTGTTTGCAGTTTGCACTGGCTCTCCCTGTCGTGGCTTTTTGACCCTTGGTGCCTGGTCACCTTCATTATCAGGGGCAAGTCCAAGGCATTTTGCTGAATAATGCAAGGCAACAACTGACACAGTCACCCCAACTCGCATGTCAGGCTGTAGGCCAGCCAAGTTATTTTGGCACAGAAGGCAGAAAATCCCACAGGTACCTTTCCCCATAACTGGCAGCAAAAATGAATATTTCTTTAAAATAAATAAATAAATTTATATTATTAATTAATTAATTAATTAATTATTCTTTTGAACTGCTTTGCATTTTAAAGAGCCTCAACACAGTTTACGATAAATTTGCTGTAGTTTGATGGCACCCACGGACTGCCTTGAGCAGCCATCTCTGTCTGCCTAATGCTAGGATTATCATTGTTACTCTGTACCCACCAATTTATTTTGTGCTTTATGAAATACACAAGGACAGCACCATGCATGCCCTGCAACATTTCACAGATTAAACCCGGAAGATGTAGGGCCATCCAACATCAGAGTTTGGGCAGGCAACAAGAGGGCAAAAATTATGCACGAGGAAGAACACAGAAGTTAGAAAGCCTGCAGCACTTTGCTTTTGCTTGATCCTACTGGGAAGAGCAAGATTATGCCCCATTTCTCCTCTCTCCACTTCTGAGTTTATTTGAGTGCATCCAACTTTTGCACTTTGAACTCAGTATGAAGCAACTGAAGTAAGCCAGAGACCAAGGAGGAAAGAAGGAGGAAGAGAACAAGAGTGGGACATTTTAAAAGCAGCTGAAAAAGTGGGATCACAGAGGACTAACCAGGACTGTCCTTACCAAATCCAGACAGCTGGAGGATTGGGACCATGCTGCAATGCTCATACAGTCTAAAATCAAACACAAAAGCGGTCAGCATGCAATGGAAGCAGCAAAAGGTGCCTTCTTCCTGGTCAGACTCCTTGTCCATCCTGTTCACTGCTGACTGCTGTGACTGGCAGCAGGTTTTTAGGGTCATAAAGCCAAGGTGTGTGAAGTCTGCATTAGTGTTCACATACCCTCTTCACTTTTTCAAGTTGGGTTGTTTTACAACCTGGAATTAAAATGGATTCCATTGACATTACCACCACTTGATGAACACAAGATACTCAACAATGTGATGGTGCGCAATATTTTTACCATGGCACAAAAGTAAATTTTTTTGTCATTTGTTGATTGCATAAATATTCATCCCCTTTGCAGTTGCCTACCTAGATAAGCTCTGGTGCAACCCACTACCTTCTGTAGTCACAGAAAGGCACATATCCCTTCACATTCACACATTTGATTATTCGTGGATTATTTGTGGCTGCCTCTGCTTCTCTCATGCACTCACATACTTGTGTGGATAGTCAAGGGAACGGGAGTAGGGAAGACATGGACATGTGTTCCCTTGCACTCAGGCAGATGGGCAGGGGATAAGGGGATGGAATAGGGGGAGTGGAAGGAAGGAAGGTTGGTTCACACATATGTTCCCTTGTGCACAAGTGAATGGGCAGGGGACAAGGGGATGGGATGGGGGGAGCAGGAGAAAGGAAGGTGTGTACTTCCTTGTTCACTCACAGGCAAGTGGAAGAAGAAATCCACTTTTTCCCACTTTCATGAGGGCCTTGCATCCCTGGCCCTCACAAAAATGGAGTGCCAACTGTAGATGAATGGATTCCATCTGTGTGCAATTTGGCTGCTACATGATCTCAGATTAAACAGACCTGATTCTGGAAAGTTCCAGAATGTATTGGGGAGCATATCTAAACTAATAGCTTCATGAAGACCATAAAACTATTTAAAAAATCTGGGATAAACTAGAATAGAACCACGAATCACCAAGCTACTGTACTGGAGTACATGTATTGGAGTACTGTTAAATCCTTTTTTACAAAATGGAAAAAATACGACTCACCTGTGGCATTGCAAAATCAGTGAACAGGTGAGGAGGGCATTAGTGACAGAAGAAACCAAGAGACCAACTCTGAAGGAACTGGAGAGATCAGCAGCTAACACAGGAAAAACTGTCCATGGGACAAGTATGACTCAGATGCTCCAAAAAGCTGAAAAGAAGAAATGAGAAGAAAGCCACTACTGAAACAAAAATGTGAGAGACACCTCAAACATACGGAAAAGTTTCTTTGGTCTGATCAAACCTTAGGTCTTGCTGAAGAATATTAAGGCCCTTTCCACACCACACCTGGATCCTGCAACATCTCAGTGTCACCCCATCAATGCCATTGCCAGGGTGGGAGTGTGTCCCAAATGCTGCCCTCCACACCTGGACAGCTGCCAGTGGATGGTAGCATTTAGCATATGCTCTTTCTTTCTGCAGTACTGCCAGCCTCTTCCGGTGCTGCCCTGAGGAAGGAAGCTCTTTGATAGCACTTTTGCCCTTCCCACACAGCCCATTCTGATGCGATCATCGCATGAAAGGGACCTATTACTTGATTTTTTCTTGTAATACTATAACCAGTGATCATGATGGCTGGGAACATTACAGGAGTGGGGGAGTGGGACTTCGACGACATTGTGCAATAGCATGCATCACAGACTGACTTCAACACATCCACATGACAGGATGGGGCAGTAGTGCAGAAATATGTGGCATTTCCTAAGTGTGGCACAAAGGCAACTGTGCTCACTTCTGTGGTTACACCATCCCCACAGGGGATATTTCAGGGATGCTTTTGCTCAGCAGGGACTGGAAAACTGGTCAGGATTGAGGGCAAGATAGTTGCAGTCAAGGGTAAGGCATTCTGGAAGAAAACTTATTTCATATTGCAAGTGACTTGAAACTGGGGCAGAGATTCACTTTCTAGCAAGACTGTTAACCCAAACAACACATCCAAAGTAACACTGCTTGACAACTGTGGTGAGACTTGAACATTGCTGTATACCAACAGTTTCCATTCAACCTGACAGAGCTGGAACAATTTTGCCATGTAAAACTGCAGAAACCAAATGCACAAAACTGACTTCAGGGTGCTGTGGCAAGCAAAAAGAGCCAATTTCTTTTTGTTTACTCAACTTTTGTGTCCCACTAAACCTATTTTGCATCAACAAATAACAAACAATGGAAAAATCAAAGCAGGGTGAATACTTCTGCAAGGCACTATAACATGCACACTTTTTGACTCCAGGGTAGACAGAAATATTTAACACTTTCTCTACAATTCAGAAAAGTTACTTTTTTGGAGTACAGCTTCCCAAATCCACTAGCCAGCATGACTAGCATTTTTAAAAGTGCATGTTAATTCATTTCATTTGACCTCATTAGGCAGAGTTGTATTTAATTGGCCAATTTGTCCCATTTTGACAGGGACAGTCCAGGTGAATCCTCTTTTGTCACATTTTTCAGCTGCTTTGTAAAATGCCCCAGTTTTTCAGTTTTCTTCTTCTTCCTGGGCTTACTTCAACTGCTGCAAACTGAGTTCAAAGTGCAAAAAGGAGTTTGCACTCAATTAACTCATAGAAAGGGAGAGGAAAGGGGGCTGAATTTCTTCCTTCCCAGTAGGCTCAGGGAAAAGCAAACTGCTGCAGCTCCTCCTAACTTCTGTGTTCTTCCTGATTCATAACTTCTGCTACCCTGCCCACACTCTTATGTTGCTTGACCCAAATGTGTTACAGTTTTTATCTGCGAAATATTGGAGCACATGATAACTGTATAACTGCAGATGCAGAGGTTTGAATTTGGGACCTCCTGCAAGCAAATCATACATTGTTTAAGAGCTACAGCCCCTCTCCTGGTGCCTGCTTCCACTTTGCCTGCCTGTAGCACTCACACACACCCCAGGTTCTCCTTTCTCAAGTCTCTAAGCTGCTACAGCATCCACTTCAAGCAGATAAACCTTTCTGTGGCGCAGTTGCCTGCAGCGTACGTGCCGCCTAAGCCCTGATGAGCACCATCCTAGACAGCTACCTAAGATTTACCTAACTGCACCATCACCCAATAATCCTATGATTACACAGCAGCCTTTTATGTTTGGACATGTGGTATGAGCACTTTCGGCAGCATGCAGTTTGCTCAATCTGGATTGCTTCCAAATGAAGTGTGCGCTCTCTCTTTCTCTTTTACCTACACTGCCATTGTATAATTGTTCTTTGCTAAGTCACAACAAACACCAGCAGTTGCTACTTTTATCAGAACCCCTGGACTGTTTGCCTTGAACCGGTGCATCATGCAGGAAACTGACATTTTCATATTTGCTAGCCTGGAGCGTCAGTAAAATTAAGATTGGCTGAGCAGAGCTAGAACTAATATCAATTTTCATTCTTGGATAACAGCTTGCAATTGCCTTCGGGAAAGGAGACTTCTGTTGCTTTGGATGAGATTTCAAATGAGAGAGAGAGAGAAAGAGAGAGAGAGAGAGAGGAAGAGAAACAAAATATATAACAATCAACTACTCTTTTGTCCTGGGGCTAAACATGTGGTTAGGCTCACAAAGAGCATTCAACAACTTTACAGGTTCCATCCCTGTTTGATTTAAGCTTTCAGGCGACTAATAGTGTGTGAAAGTCGGAAAAGGTTGTTGACTTGGCCCTGCTACGCTTTCAAAGGAGGAAGTGCAGTAAAGTGTGAAGGCAAGACTAATGCAGGGAGGCCAGCACCATCAACAGCATTAGCAAAGTGCCTGAGGGAAAGAGAAACCAGGGGACTGGGGTGGGGTCTTAATCAGCTGACCACACCCAAAAAACTACACCTGCAGTTCAACTAAGGGGAGGGAAAGCCATGCTTTCAGTACTGTGTCTGATAAAGGAGTAGCAATGCAATCCTTTTGGCAGACTTTGACGACTTGTGCCACCCAAGAGAAGCCCTTTTGCATTCAATAGAACCTGCTCCCAATGATGTACAAAATTGGACTCTAAACTGGCTTGCAACAAACAGATAGTAAAAGTACCATCTTGTATTTCATCTCAAAATGTCATGGAACTGCTCCTGGGGCAGGCAATGAGATTTGGAAAGCTACAGACAGTTAAAATGGACAGCAGTGGATTACTTTAAATACTTGGACTAGCAGTAGAAGACAGCTTCCCACTAGCAGTGGTACTTCCAGGGAGATGTAATTATGAATATCTGCAATATCATGTATGAGGTTGGATGGGTGATTCGCCAGCAAATTTAACATGCAATTTATCATTCATTGCCATGACAGGCTGGCTTTGACTTATAGCAACTCTATGAATAAGAGACCTTTGGGATGTCCTGTTCTCAGGTCCTGCAAACTGTTCAAGTCCCAATTAAGTTAATCCACATGTAATATAGGCTTTCTATTTTCCTGCTGCTTTCCATTTTATTCAGCATTATCTTTTCGATGTCTAATGTATGATAGCTCCAGTTTGGTCATTTTGACTCCAAGAAAGGTCATTTCTGCCCTACACTATTATAGTGATATTATTCCACTTTCAACATCCTGTGGAATTTTGAGGTTTGTAGTTTATTGAGGCCAAAGAGCTCTCTGGGTGAGAATTCTAAATGCCCCTCCCTAAACTGCAAAACCCAGTATTCCATAGGATGTTGAAAGTAGAATGATAGGACTATAACAGTGTAGGGCACAAATGGCCAAAAAGTTCAGGTTTGTTTTGCTCTTGAACCCATTTAAGTCTTTTTGGCTGTTCACATTATCCATAGAACTCTCCTCCAGCCCCACATTTCAAATAAGATTATTTTCTTCCCATCAGCTTTCTTCCCTGTCTGCTACCTGCATCTAATTAGATGGGAGACTGAATTTTCTAGGAATAATGGCCATTTCACAATGGATCCCACCACCTGGAGATATGGCGTACTCTTTTCACTTTACTTTCAGTGAAAGTCTTCAAGGGAAAGTTGGACAGCCATTAGCTGGGGATGTTCTAAATGTGGACTTCTACATTGACCAAAGCATTGGACTGATGGCTCGTAAGGTCCTCTCCAACTCTGTGATTCTTACAAACAGGTTATTACTGGGGAAGAAATGAATTACCAAAGGAATTCATTAAAATTAAAATGAGTTAACTTCCTAGCTCTGGACCAGAGGTTGTATTCCACCCCATTCCACAGCATAGGCGCACAAGCTTTTCTACCTCTTTGAGGGAGCACGATTACTTACTGTCAGAATACAAGTTTTGCATGCAAAAGGTTCCAGGATCAATATATTATATTTCTTACTTAGAACTGATTTCTGATAGTGGGGGGAGAGGAAATAATTACTAAATTATTATTATCAACATGTATGTGTGTGTGTGTGTATTTATATTCCTTCAAGTCCCTGGTCACCTTACAACAACCCTAAGAATTCCATAGGGCTATTTTAGGCTAGGAATACTCACAAGATGGTTTTGCCAGTTCCTTCCTCTGAAGTATAGCATACGGCTATAGGTGTTTCTTTAATAATCTCCCATCCAAGTACTAGTCAGGGCTAACTCAACATAAGATGGGATTTGGTATCTTCAGGGTATTCAGAGCTAATAATAATCAAGTTTCCTTTAGTTTAACTCAATAAACTATTCCTACCACACACACACACACACCAAAATATAGAGCAAGTTTGGCAGTTTTGTGACCTCATACTGAAAGTGGACTCCCTGCTGCATTCCCAGTGGTTTCCTCAGGAGTAAAACAGTGCTCAAATGTTGGTTTTTTTAAACGAAATCTCCCATGAGTCCCCATCCCACAGGCAGAATATATGCAATTGGTACAGGTGTAGGATTTCCCATAGGTTACCTCAAGTGTGCATAGTGGGCAGGAAAGTAGAACTCTTTCCATGCATATGAATCCTCTTGTGAATGATTAAGCTTGAACTTAGACTGAATGGAGAATGAAAGAGGACAGAGGACCCTCATTTGCTGTGGTTGTTTAAAGAAGAGAATATGGGCAGATGCCTCCTGCTAGCTTCTCATGCTAACCTCTCTTTTTTGCATCTGGCTCTAACTCTATGAACATTTCCTGACGACCAAGTGCCACCCTTCCATTGAAGCAGGCAACTTGTGGCCTTCAAGATGTTACTGGGTTACAACACCCATCAGCCTTAGCCAACACAGCCAGCAGCAAGAGGTTATTGATTTAATGGATTTGATTTATATCTCATCTTTCTCCCTTGAGGTACATTCAGAGCAGATTGTAATTAAATAGCACAGTTAAAACACAAAAGGAATAAACACATAAGCAATTTGAAAATAAGAAAAAGCACCCATCCAGCCAAAAGTCTCTTCCACAGCAAGCAAGGTCAGCCATCAAAGAGTGGCCTGAATGAAAGGTCTGCCAGTGAGCCAGTGAGAAGACAACAGTGTAGAAGCCACACTCCACTCTATTTGGCAGGAGAGCCATAGGCTGGGATGATGGGAGTTGCAGTCCAAAAATGACCTGGCAGGTCACAGGTTGACTGTCCCTAGACTATACACATCAGCTGAGGTGGCAAGGATTATGGGGCAGAAGTTAGGCAGCTCATGAGTACCAGTCAAGTAGGGCAGGTCACATGTGCCATATGAATCCAAATCTGTATGGATGATTGTTTTCAGATAGATAGGAGGGCAGAAGGGACAACTCCAGATACCATCAGCAAGTTCATTCTATCCATATGTATCATTATGTAGCCAAAGCAGCACCACCCAGGCACAAGAAGAACATAGCAGCAGCTTTGGGGAGCCTCCAAATTTTGTAGAATTAAGGGGAAATGTTTAGAAAAAGCATGAAGGGATGGAGTTAAAAAACAACACTTAAGAAGAACTGTGCATGCTCACTAGCGATATAATGTTGACTGAGGGAGAAAATGGAATGATTGAATGGACTATCATACAACAGGGTGTGGCTAGTTGAAAACTGGACCCTCCATACTGCAGGATTTTGTTGCAAGAATTGTAATGGGTGTGAGAGGAGATTCCATTCTCCCACCTTTCTTTCCAGAAGGTCAAGTGAAGACGGCTTAAGTAGTGCTCTTCTCTACCCACCTGTAGCCTTACAGCTACCATGAAGCTGAGACAGAGGGACTGAACCAAGGTTTCCTATCAAGCATCATAGTACTGAGGGGTCACCTGGAACCCTGCAACATTACACAGATGAAATCCATGAAACATGTGGCCCAGCCACATCAAAGTATAGTCAAAACAGTATGGGCAGGCAACAAGATGACAAAAAATGAGGAGGAACACACAAAACACACACAAAAATTTAATTAGAGAAACCCTGGAATTAATGTACCAGATTTAGAAAAAAGGCAAGATTCCTCCCCCTACACTTCTCCTCTCTCATCTCACTTAGTAAATTGAGTGTAAACTACTTTTACACTTTGCACTCAGTTTGCAACAACTGAAGTAAGCTGAGAACAAAGAGGGTAAGTGGACAGGAGAGAGAAATGAGAACATTTTAAAAGCAGGTGAAAAAGTGGGATGACAGAGGATTATTTGGGACTGTCCCTGATAAATGGGGATACTTGAAGAGTATGCTATTTCCTCTTGGCAGCCATTTTGTGATGACTTCAAAAAATGTTCTCAAATTGGGGTAAGAAAACTATTATAAGTTGGATTGGTAGAGAAAATGGAAGCCAGATTTAAATAATTTTTTTTGTGTGTGTGCCGATAAGACAGGATTGATAAACCTTAGGTGACATGTGATGTAACAGTGATATCTGATTAATATTTAATTGTACAAGATATATTTAAGTAAAAACCTAAACCAATCATGTTAAACACAACTCTGAAGATGAAAGAGGACAATAGATTATAGAATGAGTGGCATATTGTTATTACAAATGTTTTTCTTTGTTAGAAGGTAAGTTATAGATAGGTTAGCACTCACTTCTTGAGGTTCGGAAATTGGGGGTAGGGAGGGATCCATGAAAGGATAAGGTAAAGGAAAATATCGGTAAGTTGTGAAATACTATGGTATTGGGTTGATTTTCAGTTATATGTCTTTTTATTCTTATCTCTATTATTATGATTCAATAGCTCTGTAATCATTTATTCCTTCTACCTGATTTTTATATTTTCTTTTGGTTTGGTTATGTTTGTTTTGTTTAAAATTAATAAAAAAAAATTTTTTAAAGAAAAGGTTCTAAAATTGATATGTAGCAATTGGATCCACAAGATTAAGGGCCCATGCTCTCACTAGTACACCACACAGGCTCTAAAAAGATGTGTGTTTGTGAGTATACACATACAAACAGGACAGGTAAAAACTTGACACAGTCCAAAAGGAGAAAGAGTGATGTTTCCAGATTGCTTAACACCGTCCAAGGATGAAAGCCATAAAATGTCCTACCCAATTCCAAGTTTGCTCAATTCTCATGAGATCACAGGCTCTGAATTTGAGACAACTTGTGGTGTTAACTCTGCGTGGGAGCCATCTGTTCTGAGTAGGAGGTTAAAGGAGTTGACATCCTGCTCAGCTACATTTTCTAAGCCTGAGTTGAATCGGAGAACCAGATCAAAGGGAACCAGGTGTGTCAAGAATTAATTTGCCAGCACAAGGAAAGACAAAGTGGCTTCACTAGGAAAGATCAGCCTCCCCAGATAAGGAAATCAAGAGGCATCAGTGACAGTAGGCCTGCCCAGATCTTGTGTCTGAAATATAAACAAGTGAGTATAATTTCTTTCATATTTATCACTTTGACAACTCTTCCAGATGTATAACGATTTCCAAGATCCCCATGCAACACTCTGGTTCAGTTGAGACATCAGATGAAATCCCTGTTAAAGAAGTTTCACTGTGGCTTGGTGTGGGGTGTGAATTTGTAAGCCAAAGGTTAAGATTTGCTAGGAAACCACAAAGAGAAAAAATGAAGTCAGCTCTCACAAAGCATGGATTGGTAGTTGGTAGGTTTTCTGCTAACTATAGTTCAGAATGATGCCTGAATGGGCAGACCATCGTTATAAGTGCCGGGCTTAGAGAAGGGGGTGCCAAGGAAACAAAAAATGAATGAAGATACCATGGCTAACCAAAGATGGGGAATGTGTAGTTTTCCAGATGTTGGACATCAACCACATCATCCCTCATCAATGGTTATGCTAGTCAGGGCTGAAAGAATCCAAAAACTTTTCAAGAACCACACCTTTCCTACCCCTGCAAAAACCAACGCTTGCTTGTTAGATTTCTATCATGCCTTTTGGCAAGGAATTCTAGTCGGTCAAGATGGCTCTCCTGATCCAGACTTTATCATGGCAAAAACTTAGTGAGTCAGGTCAGACTGAAAAAGAATCCAGCAACTTCCATAACTCACTGTGGACTAGAAGTTGCATCTCCCATGTCTATTATGCCAACTACTGTAAATGCAAACACATTATGGTTCAATGTGATCATTGAACAGAATGTCTATCTCTAGTCAGTGCTGTTCTGTCAACGAAAGTTCATTCTCTGTATCCCATTCTTCTCCATTTTCTCCTAATTCTGTGAAAAGTAAATGTTGTAGAAATAACCAAAAAAGGTGTGGGGGGCAGTGGAGATAGAATCTTGAATATCTATATGTCCAAAAATGCAATCTATGGTTGTATAAGAAACTTCTGAGGGTTTCATATCATTTAATTGTAACATTTTTCTCCAAAGCAGGGAGAAAGAAGTGGTCTTCCAGATGTTGTTTGACATGAATTCCCATCAGTCTCCAAACAGAGCAATTTACTGTCAAGAGATGATCTGCAGCCTGTATTTCAGGGCACTGTAGTTTAGAAATATCTGAAGAGCTGCCTTTTCCAAGGAATCCTGTGAAGTACAATTTGATGGGGGATGCTGAGGATCTAGTTAAAGGTCCTGCTCACTTTTTCATTCTTAGGAACTCTTCCTAAGAAAAGATGTATATTAAAAATTAGTCTTAAAGACTGTAATGTAGATGGGTTTCTCCAAGATAGGAATGGAAAACACATGGGGCCTTATCACACCACAGTGTCATACCACCACAACTGCAATCCATCTGAAATGTGCCCTTTTATATACTGTAACTAATCCATTAATGATTCCCTTTCCTGCAAAAATCTAGTTAGCTGTGGGAGTATAGTTTCCTCATAGTACCTCCTTCCATGACTGATCCAGTAGTGGGCGCAGTGTGGATGTTCCCAGGTTGTCTCTCTGTCAGCTACTCTCAAGGAGGTCTCTACCCAATAACTTCCAGACCAATCATGAGGTGTGAGGTGGGGAAAAGGACCTGGCAATGATGCTGTAATGCAGAGGAAAGAACAGTGCAAATGATGCTCCTCATCCACAGATGTCGAAAGGGTGTGACAGACAGCGTTAATAACCTGATACCGTCACAGGAATGGCTCTAGTAGGATTCAAATGGAACAATACGGTTTAAGGTACAGTATGATCAGATTCATGGTCCCAGGGAGCAGAGGTGATCTTTTAAAGCAAAGCACAGGGCCCTGTTTAATCTAAAGGATTCCTTATCTGTGCAGAAGGGCAGCTCTGAGCACCTCCAGTTTAAAGAACAGCACTCCAACCCCATTTTGTGTGGGGACATGGCCCACAATGGCTCCTGCATGGGCTTAAATTGGTTCCAGATGTGCTGAAGCTGTCCACCCTTGTTTTAAGAGAAGTCACCTTTTGAATTCAAAATAAAAATGTTTTTCTCTATTGTCAATACCTGACTAAGAAGAACAGTATAAATTCCTCACTTACACTTAACATGCATGGGCAAAGAATTAAACACAGACATATACATATACACACAATTAGAGTCACACCTCAAAAATAATCCTTTTGGGTAGCTGCTAAGTTGTAGCCCAGCGGGTTATTCTCTCCTGTTCTAATCAAGAGGGTCAGATGGCAATTAAGAACCTAGAGAACAGCTGTTCAGGTCCTATTGATGGCCCTTCATCCTGCTGCGGCCCTGATGTACAAAACCCTGGCTGCAATTAACGAGGCACCGGGAGCTCATTTCCGAAACCTCATGAATGGCGGCATCCCGAAAGAAGGGACGTTCCAGGATTTGCTCTCAACAGCAATAAACACAAGCATCAGCAGGCAGGCAGGAAGGACAGCATATCCTGGGCAAAGGAACCAGTTAGGACAAGCCTCCTGAATTTGGGAACTACCAAGCTAATTATGCAACTTCCCGATGATGGATTTAGTGGCTCTCCAAATGTTTGATAAAAGGTCCTGGGTAAGAATAAGGAAACTGACCTCTGCTCAAAAAAGTGTTGTGAGAACTTTTGGTTCAACATTTCAAAGAAGGAGCTGGATAAGATGACAGTTGTCCAAAACTACCTACCCATTTTATTGAACAATTTTACAGGGGGTATGTTGGCTATCATTTTTATTTACCATAAGTCATCTGGAATTGACATTCCATCATCGTGTTGCCTCATACCAAGGTGCCTTATTAAAAAAAAAATAGTGCTGACTTGCTACTCAGAGAAGCAGCACTGTGGCTGCTGCCAGAAATGTTTCCATTTTTTATCCATCATTTTTTCTTCTTCCATACTCTGTAAAAGGGATGGCAAATTCTGCTACTGTTCTAATTTGGAGAACTCTTTAGGACACAGTTGCTGTCACCCTTCTTGTCTTTGTTTGGGAGATCCCTAGTATGGGCTGATGAATCTTCTTGTTGTGTGCTCTCAAGTTATTTCTGACTTATGGCAACACTAGCAGTTTGAGTGTTGAACTATGTCCCTAGAGACCAGGGATCAGTTCCATGCTCAGCCTATGAAACCTACTGGGTGACCTTGGGTGCATCACACACTCTCAGCCCCAGAAAACCCTGTGATAGCCTTAGAGTTGTCATAAGATGGAAACGACTTGAAGGCACACAAAAACAGCAACAAAGCCCATGGAAGTTTTGTCATAACGGCTTGCATCCTTTTAGTGACTTCAAGACACACAGCACCGACAACAAAAGCCTATCACAGAGTTTTCTTGGCAAGATTGGTTCACAGGAGGGTTTCGCCCTTGCCTTCCTCTGAGGCTGAGAGAGTATGACTTGCTCATGGTGGGTTTCCATGGCTAAGTGTGGATTCAAAGTCTGTTCTTTAGAGTCACAATCCAGCCCTCCAACCATTACACCACGTTGGCTGTTAGGGACTCCTTAGGGTTTGAACTACAGTTCCCATAATCCTTTACTGTTGGCAATGCTGGCTGGACTCCTGGCAGCTGAAGTCCAAAATATCTTGCGTGTCAAGGATTTCTGTATCATTCTAGTTCTAGTCCTACCCCTGGCACTATGTGTTGTGCCATCCCTGTCCCACAACATCTGCACAACCTTAAGTTTGTTGAAAGGTCTGAGGAGATGCAAGTGCATAGATCACCTTTTGTTAAAATTCTGGGCCTTACAAAAGAAAATATATTTGGAGAAAACTAGTTAGAAATAGTTACTTTTAATTAATTCCTTTTTTGCAATAAGCCAAGAGTAACTAAGTTACCTTGTAATTATTGAGCAGTGAGAAACAACTTCCTTTCACTTGGTCTGACAAGGAATGTCTCTAAGCTCTGCCTGTTACACTTGATACAATGTAAAACCCAGATAGTCTTCTTTGACTATGGTCTCCCTTTGCTGTTAAAATAAACCATATCCTGCAACATTTCACAAATGAAAACCAGGAAATACATAGCCCAGTTAACACCAGAATGGAGTCAAGATGGCAAAAAATATTAATGAGGATGAAAACACAAGCTAGAAGAGGCTGCAGCAGTTTGCTTTTGCCTGAGCCTACTGGGAAGGACAAGATTTACCCCCTCTTCTCCCCCCACTGAATTACTTGAGTGCAAATTACTTTTTCATTTTGAACTCAGGCCCTTTTCGCATTAAGGCTTCTAGCGCGAGCGGGGAGGGCGGCTCGCGCAAGAAGCCTTCTCTGGGAGGCTGCCGCTTCCCCGCTCGTTCATTCCGCAGGCGAAGGAACGAGCGGGGAAGCGGCAGCCTCCCAGAGGCGGAGGCGGCTCGCGCATCCGCCCCCCGCGCGCGCGAAAGGAGTTGTCGCGTCCGCCCCCCGCGCGCACGAGAAAGGAGCTTGTCGCATTCACCCCCCCGCACGCACCCATGCGCGTGCAAAGCAGGAGGTGTTGTGTCCGTCGTGCTAGCGCCCCGCCCCGCCCCTTCCTTCCACAGGGGCGGAGGGAAGGAAGTGCGACCCGGCCACCTCCCCGACGCTCCGCACAGGAGGTAAGTGCGCGCGGGCGCTGGGAGCGTTGCGCGAGCGCGGGTGATTGTCGCTTTGAAGCGAAAATCAAAAAACCCACGCTCGCGCCGCTTCAGCCCCGTGAGCCCAGCGGAAGTGGGAGTGCGTCGTGCGGAGTGACGCTCCCACTCCCGCGAGGCTCACGGGGCTGTCGCGCGACAGAAGGCCCGTGCGAAAAGGGTTTCAGTTTGCAGCAACTTAAGAAAGCTGAAGATGAAAGGAGGAAGTTTGAGAAGGAGAGAGAAACTGTGATCTTTTAAAAGCAGCTGAAAAGGCAGGGCAATAGAGATTTAACAGGACTGTCCTTGTCAAATAGGGGCAGCTGGAGGGTACAGTAAATCTGTGAATACACCTGCTTTATAAATGAATTATAAATGCCTTGAAAGTTGTTTCATTTGACCTGTAATCCACCCTTGAATAATCTTTCCAGTAGCAATCATAGCTAGCTAGCTAGCTAGAGAGGCTTCACCTCTGTAAAAGTTAAGCAGTATCTTATCTCAAGATAATTCTGGCTCAACTATCACAACACAGGTGACAACAAACTGTCTATTACAAAGCTCCCTTATTAGAGAAAAGAAATCGGTCCTGGTATCCTTGGGGCAATAGATTTTAATCTCTCCATTGATATAGTTTTTCTTGCTGACAAGACTGGTTTGAAGAAGTGCCAAATAGCCACAGGCAGTTGACCTTCCTAGGAAGCAAAAGGAAAGACGTTTCAACTATTATTGTTGTTGGAGAAAAGATACTTGCTCACTGGGCACAGTCTTTCCAAAGATAAACTGGGCAGCTTGTAACACCTAGAGGCTTTGAAATCTATGGATAAAGTGTCCTAACCAAAGATGAGCAACATTCTGCACACTAAAAGATGTACAGTTTGATTAATATCCTGGAATTTGTATTTAAATTCAACCATCTTGGCCTAGGCCAGAATCCAAATGTGTCACAATTCCACATGCAAATATGGGTATTTTTCTTCTGTTCAATTGCATTTTCCCCATCCCCTCCCCCTATCCCTGGCCAGATCCCAGACTTTCCAAGGCAAGTAGATGCATCCCACACACAAATGAGCCATTTTTGCATGTATCAGTGTGCGTGTTGTTGCATGACTAACCTTTGAAGTTTGAGCTGTAAAATGTCATCACTCTCCATCAAAGTTGGATGGGGGTGAGTGAAAGAGCTGAAAAGCCGGGTCTTGTCAGAGCTGGGCGTCCTCCTCATGTACAAATGCATGCATAGGCAGTAGACAGATGCAAGCATAATTCAAATTATATCTTCAGAAATAAGTTATGCCAGGCTGGTTCAAACAGTCATCCCTCAATCCAGCACCTTCTGTGGTGCTACACTGTAATTCCTATCGTTCTCAGTCACCAGGAACATGTATCATGCTGATTGAGGTGGTGGGAGTGCTGGATTAATATACATCCCATTGGTTCTACTCTGTGTGACTGCCACATTCTTATGTTGATACTGTATTTTTAATTTCACACACATTTGAGGTTGATAGCAAGGGCTACCTTGAGCACTAGCAAACAAGAAAGAACAGTTGATGTCTGTGAGCCATTAGGTTAAGATCTGATCTGCTATTAGTCATGTTGAATATTAATTTAATATTAATATTAACTTGAATATTAATAACTAGCAATTATCACTGCAGCCATTCAAGTCACATTTATAAAGACTTGTTTGTTTATATGATTAGTATGGCCTACAACTGATTTAGCCTACAGTTAATATTAGTGGGTGGTGGCTTACATATGGTGCCATTTGGCAGAGATGATTGGGAACTTTTTTTTTTAACCATAATTTTGAAATATGTTCATATTTTAAAAATGCTTGAGAGTAACTTCCTGACAGTCAGAGCCATTTGACAGTGGAATATGCTGCCTCAGAGTGTGGCGGGGTCATCTTCTTTGGAGGTTTTTAAGCAGAAGTTGGATGACCATTTTCTTGACGTGCTTTGAGTGCTTGTTCTTGCATGGCAGGGATTTGGACTCAATGGCCATTGTGGTCTCTTCCAACTCTATGTTTCTATAATTCTGTAACAAAATTCAAATGTGAAAAGAACACAAAGTGACAGACTTATTCTTGAGATCTATTCTTTGAATGTTTCATTCTTGAAAGTTGGGGTCTTAAATTCAGTGTAGACTCATGCAACCAATGGGATGTATATAAATGTTGATTGATTTCTACTGATTCATTAAATCTACTGTACTTAGGACTAACAACTAGATTTTAGTCTGGTTTGAATCTCTATGCTTTCTTTCAAAAGTGGCTAAATACAAGAATGCACTATATCCCATCTGATTTTGGAATCTAAGCAGGGTCAGCCCTGGTTAGTATTTGGATGGTAGACTACCAATGAATACCAGGTGCTGTGTATTATGGGCATTTCCACACTATGGCCCCATCCCAGCATGGGGATGCATTGAAGCCAGCCCACAACTTGTGCTATTGCACAATGTCATCATGGTCCCGCTCCTGTTGCGTTCCCAGCTGTCGTGATCACGAGTTATACTACTACCAGAAAAAATCCAGTAATAGGCCCCTTTCATGCAACAATCACATCGGCTGGGGCTGTGCAGGAAGGCTGGAAGTGCTATCAAAGTTCTTCCTTCCTCAGTGCAGTGCCAGAGGAAGTGCTGGAGGAGCATGTCCCAAATGCTACCATCCACTAGCAGCCAGCCAGGTGCTGAGGGGAGGGTTTGGGACACACCCCCATCCCAGCAATGGCAATGACACTGGGATGTTGCAGAATCCAGGTATGGTGTGGAAAGGACCAAAATTTCAGAGGAAGGAAATGGCAACGCTTAAGAAAACCCTATGAAATTCACAGGGTTGCCATTAGTCAGCAGACACCTTGAAGACACAAGCACACACAGCCACATTCAGTCAAATTAGTGTACACATTTGGGACCCAAGTGGACAAACAACATTAGACTGTGGTCAAGATTTCAAAAGTTATTAATGACACAGAATCCACAAGTTAGGGGAGGCTGCAGCAGTTTTGACTGAGCCAACTGAGAGGGCAAGGCTCTTCCCTGCTGAGTTGTATTCAAATTACTCTTGTCCTTTGAACCCAGTTTGAAGCAACTGAAGGAAGCTGAGGACAAAGTGGGGGGGTGAGAGGAGGAGAGAGAGAAAGTGGGACATTTTAAAGCAGCTGAAAAAGTCAAAGGAGAGAAGATTAACCAGGCCTGCCCTGCCAAATTGAGACAGCTAGCAAGAAAGGAAGCATGCTATTGCCAATTATCTTTTTACCTTACAGTGCATTAAAAATATGCACACTGACATGTCCACATTTTGTTGTGGAACTGAACTGGATTTTATTGGCACTGTCTTAGAATCCTCTGAAGAAAGCCTCAAGAATCCGTGGCAAGCCTTGAAAGTTGTTGACCCCCATCCCACCTGACAGAGCCAGAGCAATATTGCCATGATGAATGTGGAAAAAAAGGGGGGGGGATACAGACACACAAAGCTTTCCAAGAAGACTCACGGTTGTAACTATTGCCAAAGGGGCTTCTACGAAGTATTGACTGGGAGTGGGATACTTATGCAATCAACATATGCAAGAGTATTTTTATTTACTTAGTTTGTGCCACAAACATTACTGTTACGGTGTTCATTATCTTGTGTACATCAAGTGGTAATGATGCCATTTAAATCAATTTCAATTCCAAGTTATAACACAGCAAAATGTGGAAAAATGAAGGGCAGGTAAAATTTCTGCAAGGCACTGCAACAGAAACGTAAGAATTTCCAGAAATTTTGAAGCCTTGGGGGAGGGGGATTCCCCCCCCAATTGAGGGGAATAGAAATGTTTTAAAAAATTGATAAATGCAATATTAGCATTCTTTACAAATTAAAAGTAACTTTTTAACTTTAGGTGTAATTTGGCCTGGCTTTAAAATATCATGCTTAGTATATTAAAAGTAAAGTTTATTCAGAACATAATTACAAATTGAATTCTTTTAAAATATCATTGCTGCAAGTGGAGCTACAAGGTCCTGAAGTGTCAGAAACAGATGATCTATAAGGAACTTCTTTGTTTATGCCAATTTATGTGAAGCAGGGGGGAAGCCCTAATAAAAATAGGATAATAGAACATTAATAAAACAAAGAAAATTATCTCCTTTGTTCCAAGCAGGCATAAAGCACTCACTCCCATAAAAAGAACTGAGAAAACAAAACCAAAGCTGGGAATTATAATGTTGTGAGCCACATTGCACAGTTTTAGTTAAAAATGTATCTGCTACATAGTTTTTAGAAATAATATGGTGTGGGGGGAGTAAATATGTAAACATTTAACATTTTTTAATTATTCTGTAGCAAAATGTTCCATAATTTATTTGTTTTTCACTTTTTCCATGGAAAGGAGCATTGGAGGGGGATGGATATTTTTGGCCATTTTTTTCTTGCTTTTTTCTGAGTCTCCACATCTCTACACTGCACAGATCTTGTAGGCATCTCAGGACAGCACCTCCAGCACATCATCTGATTGGTAGCTTAGAGGTCAAAGAGAGTGCCTTGATCAGACACTCAGGATCTTCATAAAGGTTTCAAAGGTTTCATAGAGAAGATTCCAAAAGGTTTCAAGCCATTCTTAACTATTTATTTTATTTTATTTTTTTTGGCCATGGCCCCTTAGGAGCTCTTCTTGTCCCTGCCATGGAAGAAATGTTCTCTCTAGAAATTTCTAAAGCGCACTAGAGAGTTGCACTGGAGGACCAAGAGATTCTTAGAGAGAACACTTCTGTGGACATTGCTAGGTCTTCCAGTGTGACTCCCTAGTCCACTTCAGTGGACCATAGAATCATACTGGAGGATATAGAGATTCCCAGAGCAGTGTTCTCAGGGTTTTTCTTTTAAAAAAAATAGATGAGTGATTTTTATTATTATTCACTTTTTTCCACTTTTGGGGTGTCTTACACCCCTAAACCCACAAAAGTGGAGGTCTCTCTCTCTGTGTGTGTGTGTGTGTATGTGTGTAGTGGTTGTAACTTAACAAGGAACAACACCACTTCTTTTATGGCATTTGTGCAATTTTTAGTTACTTTTTTAGTTGTTGGTTGGCTTTACAAAATGATGGAGGAGGAATATCACGTAGTCTGAGTACCGGTTCTTTTTGTGCCTCATGCTCTGTTTTGGTTGTTATGGGTGTATAAAGTAGATGGGTCAAGAGTGTGATTCGTACCAGAGGCTTGCAGCTTTCAAATGTTTTATTAACATAACAAAAAAGTAGCTATTTTAGTTACTTTAAGAAAAGAGACAGCAAGGCATTAAGTTTTAAAACAAAAATTAACTGAAATTATTTGTTACCTACTACTTTTTGAGCCTTCTTTCTAGAACTAGAACTCATTACCATTGAAAGTAACATCCTGAAGTCCAGTTTTGAGAGAAATAGCATGCTTTCCTGAGTCAAGCTGGGGATATTCAATCCATCACTGAGTATTACCCATTGTGTAACACCAGCCCATAATCACAGACCACAAGACAGGGTTCTTTCTGGGATACAACTCTTCTGAAAAGGAACAATTACTCCAAAGCCTTATTTATTTCTTAAAACTGAATATGTTAGATCTGAAACCCTCCCCATGTTTTCTTTCCCATCCTCTCCACCCTACCTGCTTAGACGTTGGTTCTGATAGAGCAGGTTTGTTTGTGCTAAGATGTCGCTTTGAATAATTGTGCTGAACAGATCCAGTTTTTCTGGATATACTACATTTTTTTGACATTTTGCTAACAAGTTTGTTTTATGAGATTTCAGCAGCTATTAAAGCCCCTAAAGCCCTTTGCAGGGGGAAAAAAAGGAGTTCCTAGCCCACGGACGCTGCTGGAGGGGGGCCTCTGGGCTTGACAGATGTGTGTGTTTTGCTCCTGTTCTCTGAATAGGAATTTACTTTTCGCATTCTATGTCAGCCCTGAAATCCAGCTAAATATTCCCACCTTCAAAAAAATGTGTGTGTCACTTATCTTCAATTAGCTGCCACATAGGGACATATTTTAAAGTATAATGCAATTAATAGAAAGTTTGGATTTCTTCTCACTCTGTTTCTGACTGGATTTTCATTAGACTGGCTTAGATGAGAGCCACAAATTTGTTTTTAGTAGGCATTTGATAAGTAAACAAACACAGGTCCGTGTCTGCCCAACTATAAGTTTTTCTAGTAAAACATAAAGGCATAGGAGATAAAATCAAAGCAGAATACACAAGACAGAATCTACAGATGGAAAAAACTGCATTTAATAACAACAACAATGAAAACACCAATAACATGATTAAAAATTATTGATTATTATCGATGATGATGATGATTTTGCTATTACTGCTACTACTATTACTACTACTACTGTGTGAATTCAAAAAAGTGCTATCTCTTCCAGCAGACCTACCCAGTCTATTTTTAATTATACTTGTAACTGTGCTTTTACTTGTATTTTACTTGTATTTTATTTTAATTGTACTTTTAATTATGATATATTTTAATTATGAAATGTTTATATTTTAAATGGTTTGTGTTTTTAGTGTATTTTAACTATAATTTGTTTTTAATTACATCTATGTTGTACCCCACCTCGAGCCCTGGGGGGAGGTGGTAACAAATAAAAACTTATTATTGTTATCATTATCATCATATCAATCATTATCACTATTAATTATTTTATCCCATTCATTGTCCTGAAGACTGTTAATGAAAGGACACATATACCTTCTGGTTTCTCCTGCTCACAATTTTTTTCTTTCTTTTTCAGAATATACACATGTAAATAAATATGCTTTGTCAAAGTACATACATTTGAAAAATGTGCACAAGTACAGTTTTGTCAGTGGAAAAAAACATTCAAATGAAATCATACATAAGGGAACTGAAATGCATAAGGGTACTGAAATAATGCACACATTTCCATTCAGGCTTTGGAAAAGAAGTCTTGAATCCCAATATGAAACTTACATGAGTTGGATGTGTTTGGATGAACTTGAATGAGAAAGTGGGTGAGATTCTCAGAAACACAAAGAAACCAATTCATATGTTGGACCATCCATAACATTAAAGAAGTGTGTAGCCTTTATTCTGTTAATGGGACCTCCTCCTTACTACCGTCTGCTCCTCATAATTCATTGGTTTACTGCATGACAAAGAAGGGCTCTGACCATGCATAAAACATCCAGATTTTTCTCAGCTTCTGATGTTTCTATATATGTATAGAACATGTAGATACAACGGAGATCATGGAGTTGTAGTTGTCATATTGCACTTCCCAGCTTTTTCTTGTGCCTCTAAAGGATTTTTAAACCCTTCTGAAATGTCTTGAGTTACCAGGCATTAAATATTTTAGATTACTTCATATGAACAGAGGTAAATAGATGAATCTGGAAATCAATGTAAGAGAGCAAGGTTTATTTAGCTTGGTGAATAAAAGACTGAGAAGGATTAGGGATGGGATGAATCCAGAATTTTCTGAATCCAAATCCGGATCCAAATCCCTGGAAGGTTCTGGCAATAATCCATGAATCTCACAAATCTCAAATCTTTCAAATCTTTTTTTTAAAAAAAGGTTTATAAAAGCAAGGGAAAGAAGGATAATCTTGGGCAAGACGCACTCTCTCAGCCTTAGCAAAAGCCTAGGCAAAGGCAAACCTCCCTCTGAAGAAATGTGGCCAGGACAATTGTTACAACTGTCCTTGTAAAAGTACAAACTCCAAAATTGTGCATGAAAGAGCTTTGTAAGGGAGCTATGCAAAGGAATGTTTCAGCTGTCCTTGAAATCTTAAGCCTGTATCTTCCAGTCAAGTGCTGACCTTAAATATTAAATGTTCAATTTAAATATCTTAGAATACAAGCCCAGATGTAATTTCTGAAATTGTTAGCAAAGGCCGTTATTACTACAAGGCAAAAATCCACCTACTTGTCCTCTCCCCTTGTGTGTCTAGTCTCCCAAGTTTTGAGGTTTCCTGGTCTCCCAGGCTTTCAGGCGTCCCTGTCTCCAACAAACTATTTGTGTGGCGGATTCGAAAGATTCAGTTTGCCTATTTTGGCACAGGGATTCGGATTCGCGGATCTTGAATCCCTGCCAAGGATTCGAGTATTCAGTTGGCCTATCCCTAAGAAGGATATAAAGTGTATGCATGTGTCTTCAAGTTACCTGTCAATTTATGGTGACCTCATGAATTTCATGGGGTTTTCTTAGGCAAGGAATACATAGAGCTAGTTCCTTCCTCTGAAATGTAGGCTACAGCACCTGGTATTCATTGGTGGTTTTTCATCCTAGTATTAACCAAGGCTGACCCTTCTTAGCTTCCAAGATCAGACAGGATCTGATGCCTTTAGGGTATTTAGGCCCTCAAGGATGTAATTGTTGTTTTAGTAGTTTCGAGCCTTCAAGTCATTTCTGACTTAGGGTGAGCCTAAGGTGGACCTCTCATGGGGTTTTCTGGGGCCAAGCATGTGTGTGACCTGCCTAAGGTCAATAGCCACTTTCAAATATCTGAGGGGATGCCATTTGGAAGATGGAGCACATTTGTTTCCATTGCTCCAGTGGATCAGACGTGAACTAAATTACAAGAAAAGAGATTCCGCTCAACACATTATAAAGAAGTTGCTGACAGTATTAATTTAATTTAATTATCTTCTATAATCTTATATTTTGATTATGATTTGATTATAATCTTTGTATTATATTGAATTGGTTTGTATATTTTTATAATCATATTGTGTTAGTTACATATTGTGTGTGTGTGTGTGTGTTGAATAGAACACCTTTAGCAGGGCTTGCTGTCTTTTTAATGCTTTACTTTGTGAAGTGCCATGTATATTGATGGTGTTACATTTAGAGGAGGAGAAGGGCAATGGTAAGAGTTATTTGACAGTGGGACAGACTACCAAAGAAGACTTCTTTGGAGGCTTTTAACCTATAATTGGATGGCCATCTCCCAAGAGTGCTTTAGCTTCTTGCATGGCAGAAGGTTGGACCGGATGGCACTTGTAGTCACTCACATTTCTATGATTCTCTGCTCTATATAGGGTTGTAAAATTTGGACAGTGAAGAAAGCTGGTGGGAAGACAATCATTTGAAATGTGGTACTGGAGGAGAGTGCTGTGGATACCATAAACTGCTAAAAAGAAAAAAAGAATGGTTCTTAGAACAAAGCAAGCCTGCATTCTCACTACAAGCAAAGATGACTAAACTGAGACTTCCATACTTTGGACATAGCATGAGACAACATGACTCATTGGACAAGATGATTATGCGTGGGAAAGTGGAAAGCAGTGGGAAAAGAGGAGGAATGCATTATAGGTTGATAGACTTAATCACAGAAGCCACAGCCTGAGTTTGCAAGACTTGAGCATGTCAGCTGGTTACTGGCACTCTTCGAGCTCTCTCATTCATAGGGTTGGCTTTGGCCATTTCTGCACGAGAGGGGAGCAGTGGTTCACTGCATGCCAAGAGCAGTGTTTTTATATTCTGATTCAGAAAGTGTGCTGTCTGCACCCCCCATTTACATCGTACTAGTGTGGAAAACAGTGGTTGCTGCATCTGCAACAGCAAGTCCATGGTCACTCCCATTCTCCTCCCTCAGCCCACCCTGCCATCGCTGATTGGTCTGGTTTTTTAAAAAAAACAACAACCACACACACACATTTTAAACACATTTCTGCATTGTTATGTTTGTGCACAGGTATGTATGTTCATTGATACATGGAAAAAAACATGTTTTAACAGTCAGTTACCAGATCCACTCTCTTCCCACTGTCTGTTTAATGCATGAAGACAATAATGACGGCAGCCTGTCCTTTGATAGGTGGAGAGAAATAGGGACAGAAATGATGGAAGGGTTAGCCTGGGAACACCCCTACCCGGCCACTGCTGCACTGTGAATTGATACTGTGCTTCTGCATGTAGGCGAAAAACGAAGCAGAACCGGTTTGGGAGATTTACATCAGAGTTTTTCTGGTTTTCAGATACAGCGGTACTTCATTGCAGTGAACTGTTCTAGGAGTTCAAAACATGCAGAACCATGAGGAAAACTACGATGCTAAAATGCTACAATGTGTAGGCCAGAGGGTAAGAATTTGATGCTACTATGATGTGTCAACCTTGTGCAGAAATGGCCATAGTCAAAGTCAACTTGATGGCAAACAGCGACAATGTTTTAGATCAATTTGGCAGGCTTAGGGCTGCTCCCAACTGAGGATTTGTGGAACTATAGTGATTACCAAGAAGAAAATGCCCTTTGTCATTTACACCTTGGTAATCAGATATCTGAAATAGTTTATTATTCTTATGAGGATTTATACTATTATTAAACCTTTGCTTGTACATTTTATTTGATCTTTCACCATTTGATTTAAAGTTTCCATGACCATTAGAGTATCCCTGGCTACTAAAAGATGTTCTCCCTATAGAAACATCAGCTCCTGTGGGCTTTTGATTCTCCACACTTTTAAATCTACAGTATTTAGCAATATGCCCAACCGTTGGACATACATATCATTTCTTTTCTTTATATTCAGGTCTTGTTCTCAATACTGACATTTTTTCAAGTGTATCATTCATTGATCTTGTTAGTCCAGAATCTCTTAGATAAGCAGTTCTTATAGATCTTGTCCATATTTCTAAATCAGCTGTAGAGCCTTTATAAGGCTAGCATTTAACTGTGAACCAGGTTGCTTCCTTTTTGCATTGCATTTTGTTTGACCTTGTTTCAGTGTGGTCCTTTTTACTGTTTAGTATATTTGCTATTTTGTATTGTTTTACTTGCCTTATTGCTCTTGTTCATTCCAATGCTTTATTTGTTTTGAACAATGCTTTGATATAGATATATTGTTTGTTATCTTTTGATGGAATAGATAAAGATTATTTTCATTTTTTGTTTTGTCTTTTGAATCCTATTTTTCAACAAATATTTTTATGGCTTTCTTCAGGGGCTGTTAAAAGAAAGGGGGACAATAGGCAGATAACAGTCATTCTAACAAGAGACAATTTATGAAATTAATTGTACATGCATATATCTTACATCAAGTTACATATAAATTGTGTTAATTTTTAAACGGCATATTAAGCCAAATGAAATTATTCAAGTACAAAATAATACTTACAATGCAACTTTAAAATCAACCTGCAGGGGATTCTAAAAAGATTGTCTCCAAAATTTATGCCTAACAACTGATAGTTTGCAAAGCTGGAGGCAGTGCGTTATACTGTTCCAATTTTTTTTCAGCATACATCAAGGATGTTCATAACAATTTTACCACAGAGTAGAAACTTAGAGGATATGTGAAAATTCAAGTAGGTGGATGTACTCTGAGTCCACTCTAAGTTAAACTCATAGCTGCAGACATGTTCTTTCTTTTTAGTAGTATAGAGCACTTTTCTGAATCTGTGTGTCTACAGATACACACATTCACATGCACACTACTCAGCTGAAGGCCTTTACACTACTATACATCATTGTAGTGATATTACAGTTGGCCCTCCATACCCACGGATTCTGTATCCATGGATTCAACCAACCACAGCACAAAAATATATTTTAAAAAAAATTCAAAAAGTAAATTTTGATTTTGCCAGTTTATATAAGGAGCATAATTATACAATGGCCCATAATACAGAAATTGACAATTGATTCCCCTAAATTCCCCCAACTCATTGGGCAGATGGGAGTACCATTACTGTTGCAACATTTGCTGCCAAAATTTGGCATTGTACCAGCATTGGCAATAATAATGCAGTAATAATGCAATACAAGCTACACACCTTGTTGTTAAGAAGGTACATGAGGAGAGTGTTCCTTTTTTTCACATCATAATAAAGCTTCTTGAAGCCTGATATCTCCCTTTATGAGCCCAGTAGAGCTCTAAGATTTTCAAGAGAGGCCTTTCTCCCTGGCCGTTTCCGTACTACACTGTTATAGTGCTATTATTCCGCTTTCAACATCCTATGGAATCCTGGGTTTTGCAGTTTATGGAGGGACATTTAGAATTCTCAGCCAGAGAGCCCTTTGGCCTCAGTAAACTACAAACCCCAGAATTCTAACTCTAAAAACAAAATTTAAAAAGTAGAGGAGGTGACTTCTTTGTTCCAGTATGTCCCAGAATTAAAAAGAAACCTCTTTCAGATGGGAATAAAATGTTGCAGCTGGTGCTGGGAATTACCAGCATATAGTCTAGAACAACAGAGATGCTGTTTGGATAGTTTTAAAAAAATTCTGATAACCAAAACAACAAATACCACAGCCTCCCAACACATTTTTCCCTTTCATCTGTTGTTCTCCCATGTTTTCCTGCCTCTTTTTATCTGTTTATTTTTATAATGGGGGAAAAAAATAGTTAAGAAGGAAAAGGTACTGTAGGTGCATACAACACCAGGATTCCTCTGTTTTGACATACTAGATCTCTTACAACAAATGACAAACAGCTGATTTTGTTGTACGTGGTTCTTTTTATTGAAAAAAAAATCTAGTAAGATTATTAGAAATTCCTCTGACGGAGCTGCAGGCCAGCAACACATACACCTTCGAAACAGAAGCAGACCAAACCAAGAAAACAAAAAGAAACATGCAGCTGTAGGACATAAAGTAAGATGTATGATATCATATTTTCAGGATTGCATGAAGTGACGGGCCCTAGCCTCCAGCAAACAGGGTTGCCTTTTCAGCTGCAACCCAAAAGAAAGGACAGGCCTTACGTTTCTTGATTTACCATTTCGTTCCCCCTGGTTTACCGACAAGCTTTTTGTTGTTACAAAGGCTCATGCTGGAAGCGCTGCATTCTGCACTTTGACATGTGCACACACAAGGCCATTTTTTTTCCAGCCAGAGCTGTCAAGACCACATACACTTCATGCATTGCCTCAGGGGTATGGCACAGTTATCTTTATCTCCGTTCTACAAGACGCAAAGGTAGCTGCAATAGGAAACTAAATCAAACTGTGAGGTGGTTTCAGCTGTTAGTACAAGCAGCTCTAATGATCCAGAGCAAAATATCAGTTTATCGACAACCTGCAACCATTGTGCAAAATCTCTTGAATTATGCAGGGGGAGAGTAATTACTCTAATTGCATCTACAAGCCCTCTCCTTCATGTAGACATATTAGCATCCCCTCCCCCACAGCCCTCCAAAAACAGTAGCTCAGGTCAGTGATGTAGAATCAAGACGATCGACTTGGACTCAAGTCGGACTTAAGTCACTTTAGTGACTTGACTCAGACTCGGCTCAGCTCAAGAGTTGTATATTTTTAACGACTGACTTGATGCCCTTGGTTCAGTAACATAACACATTCATCCAGAAACTTTACGACTTTGAACAATGCCTCCATCTCTTTTTGTCTCCTAGTCACATGACAGAATCTCTCTAGCCCAAAGTGTGGGTACATTTCTCAGAGGGGATCAGCAAACAGGTTAGGCAATGGGCTTGAGGCAGGCTTGACGTCTGCTCAGCAGCCTGTCCCCGCTGCATATCGGAGGAGCCTTCTAAAATGTTTCCTAAGAGCAAAAGACAAGACTCACCCCCAGAGTGCAGGTGCCTTTCTCAGAGGGGAACAGCAAATGTGTTAGGCAACGGGCTTGAGGAGGAAGGATCCTTCCTTCTAAAGCTTTTGAATCTTCAGTAATAGGGAGTAAGATAGGATCCTATTCCCCACTTCTGAAGCTGCAGATGGCAAAATTGCAAATGTGGAGAACCAACTCTGCTTAAATTGTTAAAACTGAATTTATTTCACTCTATCCAATAATTCTGGAATTTTGGTTGGGGTATAAAGCTGGCTTCTAGACTTGAGACTTGACTTGAGACTTGACATGAAAGTATCTTCAAAGACTTGAGACTTGACTTGAGACTTGGAGTAAAAGACTTAAATACATCACTGGCTCAGGGTTAGGTACAAATGTTAAGGGAGACAGTCTCCTCCTTCCCTTGCCTTTGACATGCTGCTGCTGTGTGACATATGGCAACCCTAAGTGAACCCATCACAGGGCTTTCTTGGCAAGATAGAGGAGGTTTGTCATTGCCTTCCTCTGAGGCCAAGAGAGGCTTGCCTAGTCACCCAGTGGGTTTCCATGGCTGAGCAGAGATTCGAACCCTGTTTCTCAGAGTTCAAGTCCAGCACTGGAATTATTAAACCACATTGTCTTTCTTGTATCTAAGTGTTGATATAAGCAAAACAAGGGTCTAAATACCTTAAAGTCACCGGATCCTGTCTGATCTTGGAAGCTAAGCAGAATTAGCTCTGGTTTGTACTTGGCTGAGAGACTACCAATGAATATTAGGTGCTGTAGGCTATATTTTAGAGGAACTGGCAAAACCACTTCTGAGTATTCCTTGTCTAAGAAAACCCAATGCAATTCATGGGGCCACCATAAGTTGACAGGCAACCTGAAGGCACATATCCACATATATAAGTAAAACTGAGATCATCACAAGTCTGGTATCTCAGCATTGTCCACACACTTGTTTGTATTTGTTGTAAACAAAAGGTGGTATATAATTTAAGAACATTTCTATACTAGTTTCTTTTTCAAAAAACATTCTAAAGCAGTTCACAAAATAAAACACAGATACAATAAAACCAAAAACTTAAAAAATAAAATGATAAAACAAAATCCACCAGAAAACAGTCATGAAAACCAGGAATAACTGATCCAGGACATTTTAAAAGAAATTGTTACTGAGTATCCATTTTCTTATTCAAAAGATTCATGAGTGGAATCTTCTCCACTATACACAGTTCTGACATTCATATTTTTTCAGAATGATGTCTGGAATCCTAGATTGGCTTCTTAGGCCATTTCCACACTACATTGTTAGAGTGCTATTCCAACATCCAATGGCATCCCCAGTTGTGGGGGCATTTAAAATTTTCACCCAGAGAGCTCTTTGGCCTCAGTAAACTACAAACCCCAGAATTCCACAGGATGTTGAAAGTGGAGTAATACCACTATAACAGTGTAATGTGGAAATGGCCTCGGTTACATCTGCATAACTAAATAATGTCTCCTGACCCAATCCTAACCCCAGCCCACTTTCAGAGCCAACAGCTAGATCTGACAAAGGAGGCCTGTTCAGCTTCCAACTGGGATGTAAGAAGGATGTTTCCATGCTCCTCCCACCAGCCAATGATGCTACGACAAGGACTTGAAAGAAGGGATCTCTTTCTGATCGTCACAGCCTTACTAACTGGTGGGTGTGCATTGGAAAAGCCATCCTCCTTGCCACACCAATCAGAAGTTGAATAGACTTCCTTCACCCAATGTGGTGGCTGCCTCTTAAGGTGGACCACGGTGACATTCACTGAATACAGACCAGATATGGATCTGTAACTCTGGCAGTGATATAGACTCAAGTCAGCTGACTCCGACTCAAGTCAGACTTAAGTCACTTCAGTGACTTGACTTGGACTTGACTTGGCAATAAATGATGACTGACTTGACTCAACTTGAGACTTGTACATTTTTAGTGACTGGCTTGCTGCCCTTGGCTCAGTAACATAACACAGAAACCTTATGACTTTGAACAGCACTTCCATCTGTTTTGCCTACTAGTCACATGAAAATGTTGCAAGCCCAAAGTGTGGGTACATTTCTCAGGGGTGAGAAATTGAGTTAGGCAATGAGCTTGAGGGGAGCTTGAGGTCTGCTCAGCAGCCTGTCCCTGCTACATATCAGAGGAGCCTTCTAAAACTCTTCCTAAGAGCAGAAGACAAGACTTGCCCCCAGAGTGCAGGGTGCATTTCTCAGAGCAGAACAGCAAACATGTTAGGCAATGGGCTTGAGGAAGAAGAATCCTTCTAAACCTTTTGAAGCGTCCGTAATGGGGAATAAGAAGGATCCTATTCCTCACTTCTGAAAAATCCTCCAGCTTCAGAAGGGGGAAGTAAGAAGGATCCTATTTCCCTCTTCCAAAGCTACAGATGGCAAAATCACAAATGTGGAGGGCTGACTCTGCTTAAATTGTTAAAACTGACTTTATGCGACTCTATCCAGAAATTCTGGAATATAGGTTGGAGTATAAAGTTGGCTCCCAGACTTGAGACCTGACTTGAAAGTATCTTCAAGGACTTGAGACTTGACTTGAGACTTGAAGGTAGAGACTTGAGACTGGACTTGAGACCTGGGCCCTTTTCGCATGCTTTTTTTGTGTGTGTGTGCGAGCACCCCTTGAGCGTTGTGCAAATGGGAGCATCGCTCCGTATGACGCACTCCCACTCACACGATGCTCCTGAGGCTTTGATTTTCGGCTTTAAGCTGAAAATACTGTGCGCTCGCGCAATGTTCACGGTGCCCTCGCGCACTTACCTGTGTGCAGTGCTTCAGCGAGCAGGAGCGGTCGCACTTCCTTCCCCCCACGTAGCCTACAGCTCCCAGACTGCACTGCGGAAGGAAGGGGCGGGGCGCGAGTGCCACGGTTGCGCTACAAGGAAGGCGATGCAGGAGGCAAAAAGGGCTGTCGTGAGCAGCTCGCACTAGTGGCTGCTCGCGCGAGCGCCGCTCCCCACTGCCGCGACGAGGTAAGGTGCGAAAAGGGCCTTGGAGTAAAAGACTTAAATACATCACTGAACTCTGGGGCCCCTTCTGCACCTTATCATATCACCCTGTGGTCATGATCCTAGCAGAGCCTTTGCCAGGAAGGGAGTGCAACAGGAATGTTCCCTTTGCACCAGACTGGCTCCCTGTGGAAGGGAGTACAAGGTACAGGCCTCTTCCTTCTGCGGTGCAACTGGGCTCTTTTCCATGCTGCACTGGGGAAGGAAGTGCTTCCATCAGGCCTCTAGGCCTTCCGCAGGGCAGGTAAGTGCAGGAGCATTGCACAACCAAGGGTAATTGAAAGAGAAAATCCATCACTGATTTGCCCTGCAATTGCGCTGGCTGGCAATGTGAGATGTACGGGACAGTGACAACGTCTTGCGGAAGCATTATTGAGGTCCTACTCCTCTCGCATCTCCATGCCTGGATGCCATGTTCATGAGGAAAGGGCCTGAGTTATGTATCTATTTATTTATTTAATTCATATCCCACTCTCTCCCAAGATGGGATTCTGCAACATTGAAAACCAGCTGAAAAAAAGAAAGGATAAGGAGGAAGTTAGTACAAAGCTGCAAATACATTTACACATATCCACATCCAAGTAATTTTTATTATCCTGCCAGCAGCAGAAAATAACCAGAATTTAAAAAATGAACCATTTCCAATGTGCTCTTATCAAAGCTTAGAAGAATTAGTTTAAAAACATGATTGCTCTGGGATTGCAATATATATATATATATATATATATATATATATATAACACACACACACACACACACACACACATATATTAAAAATATTTTAAAAATTAAAAATTGAAAATAATTCCCATATATATGACTTATGCATTTATTGGAAACAAACATTAAAAATAATTCCTATATACATACGGGAATTATTTTTAACTTTTGTTTCCAGTAAATGCAGAAGGCATTGAAACAAGCATGTGGTTGACTGATTATTTTGACCTAAATTGAGTTTTTAATTCTGAATGGAGTCCATCTATAGAAGTTAGCTATGTGTTTACTCACCACTCAACAATTGACTGAATAGTCTGATTTAGCTGGGACTAAGGCCATTCATACTGATATAATTCCACTTTCAATATTCTGTGGAATTCTGAGGTTTGTAGTTTACTGAGGTCAAAGAGCTCTCTGTCTGAGAATTCTAAATGGTCCTCCCCAAATTGCAAACCCCAGGATTCCTTAGGATGTTGAAAGTGGAATAATAGCACTATAACAGTGTAGTGTGGAAATAGCAAAGAGAGCCAACATGATGTAGTGGTTTGTGGGTTGGACTACAACCCTGGAGACCAGGGTTTGACTCTCTGCTCAGCCATGGAATCCCACTGGATGACCTTGGGTATGTCACATACTTTCAGCCCCAGAAAACCCTGTGATAGGTTTGCCTTAGGATTGCTATAAGTTTGAAATGACTTGAAGGCACACAACAACAACAACAACAACAGCAGCAGCAGCAGCAGCAGCAACAACAACAACAACAGTTGGGACTAACCAAGAGGCACTGTGCACGTCCATTTGTCTCCACTTGGTGTCCAAAAGCCAGGATTGGATTCCATTGAGACCCACAACTCTTACTTTAAAAATGTATTGCTGGTAACATGGACAACTAGAAAAATTATCAGAAAAATGCCTAAGAAGGAGATAGGTCTTCAGCTGTTGGCAGAAACACCGTCTATTGGCAGCCTGCCTAATCTTTTTATCTTGTGATGGCTTTGTGCTTATCAAACAACCTCTGTGGAGTTTGGCTTTCTTAAGAGGACCCTCCAGAAGTTCTGAACATTCAGCCATGTTCATGACAAGACTATTTCAGCTTTCCCCACTTGGCATCTTCCAGACTTCAGCTCCATTTCACCATTGGCTATGTTCACTTTTTATTTTTATTAAATTTTCTACTGTTGGGATGACATTACATTTTAGTTAGATTTTTGTCCTGCTTTGTAACTATCATCAGAGGTCATTCTGTCAGAAAGATGGAATAAAGCATCTTTTAATGAAAAAAATGAAGTCTGAACAAGATTGTAAGTGCTCTGAAGATGGAGCGGTGAACCACAGAAATGCTGTTTAGGTCATTCCACTACATCAGAAGTACTAATTTGGTTGTGGCTTTATTCTAAAGTTTCTTTACTGTGTTGGTTCAGCCTGTCATGCCAACACATTTTCCCCTTTTAACAAATTAAAACATTGCAGAGAAAGCATGCGTTCAGTTTAACCTACTTGGCTTATGAATAGTTGCAAAATCTGTTTTAAACATTCTTGATTAACCACCACATCATTTCCTGTCTTTTGAACTGTTACTCTATGTACGACATTAAACTTTTAGGATCTTTACCCCAGGGATTGTGTTTACAAGGAGATTACAGTATATCTGAGCAGTTCACAGCCAGTCATTATAACCTCACAACTGGAAGCTGAAGTGGATGTTTTACTGTGAATTTGGTGTCAGCAAATTAGATAGACATGGTGTGAGTTCTCAAAGTCAGGCACTTTTGAAATTGATTATCTTTGGTTTCAATTGTATAATTACACACACACACACATACACACTACAACAATCCCAATGAAATTTGTTTTAAACCCATGTCATGTAACTCATTAAAAAACATGATATATTAAATGTGGTTTAGTCTACAAATGCTGTCTCAAAGCCAAGCAAAATAGAAAAGTCAGCCTAAATTCTGGTGCTAGTTCTACCTAAAGTTAGACCCCTTGAATCAGTTGAATTTATTTATGTCTTGACTTGTTGTTTGTTTGCTGTGCGCTTTCAAGTTGTTTCCAACTTACGGCAACCCTAAGGAAAACCTATCATAGGGTTTTCTTGGCTGGATTTGTTCAGAGGTGGTTTGCCTTTGCCTTCCTCTGAGACTGAGAAAGTATCATTTGCTTAAAGTCACCCAGGGGAGTTCCATGACCGAGCAAGAATTTGAACACTGGTCTCCTAGATGTCAAGTTTAGCACTCAAACTGTTACCCCACTCTGGCTCTTAAAATATCAATTACCTGCATTAAAATGAGACGCAGTCCTCCTTTGAACCCTTTTCCCCCCTCTGCTTTTGCAAAATTAGCTCTGACAAACCAGAAGTGGCATTGTGGCCTATGTTTTTCTTTTCCTTCTTTTTGTTTACCTTCCCTAACCCCTTGCCTCCATTTTCAAGGCAGACGTAGCTCATGGTTGGTCCTGGGATAGAAAATTGCACCTGATACCCAAAGATAGGGCTGCCCCTGCTATGATTGTTGAATTTTTAGGTTTCTACAAATTTTCAAAAAACATTAACTATGACTGATCCATTGTAATTTTTAGCCTTAGAAATTAAAGTCGTAGTCCAACACTCAAACCACTACATCACATTGGCCAATTGCCATTTATGAGTCTACTCTAACTGGGATTAACCAACAGGATTCCAGCCATCTTCAGCATTTCCTGAAAGATACTCAGGCTTGGGTTGTGGAAAATCTCTGGGTAATGGAAATTCTACGTATGGAAGAAAGCTGCTGTCAACTCTTCGGGCTAAACACAGACCATGAATGTTATTGGCCCAAACAAATAGTTCATGAAGTAGCAGAGCACTTCTACAGGCAAAGTGTTAACCCTGATGGAGGTTCCTATGAATGATTCTGCCCATCACTCAAGGAGTCAAGGGACTGGCCCAAGACATGTTGCTGTCTGAAATAAAGGGCAAGCCCATTCCACTTACAGAAGCTGACCTGGCTGGCTATTCAGCCTCATTTCAAGGGTAGTATTGTTACATCGTTTTCTATCACACCAGCATATCTATTTAGAGGGCAAGCTGGGTAGCACACACAGCTCGGTCCTCTTGAGAGACAGCAAAGACCCAGAGGGCTAAGAATGGGCTACTGATGCCACCCCCAGCATCTCCTAACTGTGGCAGTAGTCTCAATTAGCCTAATGGTAGAGCTGGCCCTGCCTTGGCTGATATAACCTAAAAGTACCTGAAAGATAGGTCAGTATATCTTATTGCAAAATATACTGGGATGAAGGCTGACCCTGAAGGTGAAGGTATTTCTAAGGCCCATGGAGAGGATAGATTCATGAGAAAGGTAAGATTTGAACCTCAGATATCCTGATTTTTGCTCCAGTTTGTCACCCACTGTATTCTCCTGGCATAATCCTACTGAACTAAAATGTTTGCCAGAAACAAAAATAATATAGAAAGTAAAAGCCTCTTTCTTGTATTTTGAACGTAATGTTAGTTTGTGCTTAACAGACCTTTATTTCTAGATGGTGCCAAGCTTATTGTAGAATCAGGCCCTTTATAAAGAAATAGCTGTTTGTACAGCAAAACAGACCTCTAGGCCTCCAGAGCATTATATGAATAGAAGAGTCACCCCTAAGAAAAGAAACATCAGATACTCCCAGTCTGTGGAATTTTCAAAATTAACTCTTAAGAAGTCATAACATGTATAAACTACTAATGACATTACTGGAGCTATCCAATAAGCACCCACCGGATACATGTCACCATTTCTCACTCATCTCTTGCTGCTGCATTTTATGTGCCAACTGAGGATTGCATTCTCCCAATGTCAATTACTGCAGCATGAAAACTGAGAAATTACAATACCAGCTTTCAGGAAAAAGATATAGTCCATTTCTGCGCGAAACCTCGTGATGTGATGATCTGTGGCAATTCCAGCATTGCCAGTGCCAGGATGGGAGTGGTTAATGCTGCATCCCTTGGCAGCAGAGGAGAAGCAGCATTAACACAGCTGCGCCTTCCACATGAAGCATCCATAGTGACGCCTTCTCCCTACTTTTTCCCTGCCCCACAGCACCTGATTGGTCAAATTTTTCTGGGGCTTTTTTTCCAACCGGGCAGCATTGGATGCATCTGTGCATCAGGGCTCCCAGATTGGTGATGGTAGCTGGCGTAACTGAGAACCACACACCCTCAGGTAACAGGCTGGTCATGCAAATAAGGTAATATTGGATTTCTTTCTGGTATTGACATAGCGTGTGATATGGGCAGGTATGGGGTGGTTGTCAGTGGGATAGCGGTGGTTGTCAGTGGGATTGCCCATGACGTCATGTGGTAGCACAGCTCTTGGAACCACGATTATCCATTGCTGTGGTGGGTTGACACCACCATGCAGAAATGACCATAGATCCTTTTTTAAAAAAAAACAACAACCAGAGTTAACAAACTACTGCATAGAGAAGGACAGTTTGGAAGGATGTCTTGAATCACTGTTCTGGTAATGACGCTGTTCAGAACAGTCAAATGCCCATAACAAATGAAACATGACTACTGTGTCTTTTTCTTTCCACCACTTTTCAAATAAAAAGGGAAAGGCATTTGGTCATTCCAATTGAACTATAGCTTGAATCATTCACACATTGCTAGTATTGTGGAAAATAAAGCATACAATACAATGTTTTGAGAATGGATTGCAAAAAGTGACTAGATCTACCTTCTAGTAGCCATCCACACAGATACCCCACAAAACCACACACAGTTTTGCCCTATCCTTGCTGCCCTCATTTAACCAGTGTACATTTTGTTCTTCTAACAGTTCACACTGCAAGTGCTGCATTCTGCACTTTGACATGCACATACACGAGTATAGGGCTGTCATGACTGTGTCCAACTGCCCTTTAACTGAGGTTAAGAGCTGTAAAGGCAAATATACAAAATAGGCACATTAGTGCAAATGGGCTTCATTTGCAAAAGCTTTCTCTCTTCCTACAGTTAGTCCCCCACATTCACTAGGGTTAGGGATGCAGGACCCCCTGCAAATATTGGGAAAATTGCAAATATCAAAATGTGTGTGTGTGTGTGTGTGTGTTTATGGCGAGGGGGCCATGGCATGGAATACCGTAGTCTCAATATAGGCTGTCACTCTGCTGCTCTGATTCCCATTCTTGTACTACCCTTAGACTCTTATACTGGGCTGTATCACTTCATCTCTTCTCTCCGGGTAGGTAAATAGGGTAAACTTTTCACAATCCAATTTTTCCTCCCTTTTCCTTCAGTTAGCCTTCTGTGATTGTGAGACTGCTTGGATCTTGTGTGCATGTGATTGTTAATTGTCCAATAAAACAAATATTTTTTGAATCTTCGTCTGGTGTTCCTGCATTAGTACTAGTATACATAGGTATATAAGATCCTGTTAGGTTAACCTCCTTTTGCAGGCCTCTCCTTTGAGCTAATATTCCCCACTGTTCCACAGAGGCACTAGCATTGTGGGTGGACCCCTGAGTCATCCACATTTTGGAGTAATACACTAATTAAATAACTTCATCCCCACATGTTTTGAATATGGACTTCGGTATGCTCTCTTTACTCCCCACCCCCAAAGTAAACTTGAGGTAACTTCATTATTTGTAACTCATTACATTCAGATACTGGCAATAAGACACATCTTAAAGTGATGCTTCTTCCAGATCATCAGTCTGAAAGTGCAGTAAACATCTTTCATTCTGCTAGATCTAATGCTTGCTGTCCTTGGCTTAGTGACATTGATAGCTATATTTCAGGTGCCACTGGGGATAGATGGCCTCTTGCAAAGAAATGAATTTGAAGTGGCACCCAGAGGATGATTGACACAACATGTAAGTTCATATTCTGTCAAAGCTTTACAGTGTTGTTAGTTGTCAAATCTGGTTGGCCTGCCATTGCTTAGCCAGTATCCCACTTGATTTCCAATGACTTCCAGGCTTTTTGTCGCATCTCAAGGACGGCAGCACAGGAGTTCCATCTGCAAATTATACATTAGGAACCTCTATCTAGCCTAAAGTCAATAACTCTTCCAAATACTTCTGCTTCCTTTCCATTTAATGATATTTCTCCCATGGTTAGTGTATTATACCTGTGAATCTGGATTTTCTTGATTGAGGTTTATCAATTAACCTACTAATATTTAAACCTAACATTTAAGCCCGACTTTAAAAAAGTTATTGACCAGAAATAACAAACCTTGCAAGAGAGATAGCGATATGGGAATCAGGCTTTGTGGCCAGTCCAGGTGTCTACTATGGGTTGAATCCAATTGTTAGCATTAGGATCCATTTCTTATCTGTAGCATTTAATATAAGTGTTGACTTGTCATCTCCCCATTTATTCAGTAAGACTACTGTAGCTGGAGCTAACAATTGGATGTAGTGTTGCATCTCTATGTCCACTTTGGCAACACAACTACAGTACCTATTATAGTAGAAGGGGAAGCAGTTAGTATACTTTTGTTCTCTGTCTAGACCTGGAGATCTTGGTTGCAATCATTTTCCTTCAAGAATGTTTGTAAAAGCTAGGCTGATGTGAGCAAGGCCCTTTCCACACCTTACCTTCATCCAGCGCGGGGGTGCCGGGATCACACGAGCAGCCTCTTGCAAGAGGCTCTCATGTCCCCACTGCTTCAGCTCGGCAGCTCTTGCCTGCCAACCAACAGGCAGCATGAGGGCTCTACCTCTTCCTTCTGCAGTGCAGCCAGTATTTTCCAAGGCTGCACTGGAGGAGGAAGTGCAAGGGCCACGGCTCCAGAGCTCCACACACAAGGTAAGTGCGCTCGGGACCCCGGAGCAATGCATGATTGCGCACCATTTTTGGCTACAAGCTGAAAATGAAATAGTGCATGATTGGCACCTGCTGGCCCCGGCAGCGTCGTGCGATTGCGAGGACATCGTTTGAAATACTCCTGGCAATTGTGCAATGCTCCAGAGGCCCTTTCGCATGGCAAATGCCGTGCAAAAAGGGACCAGCCAGCTTTTGAATTCAGTAAAAGCTCATACTCCAAAATAAAATGTTTCACTGGTTGTCTGGGATCATATTGGCAAGCCCCAACTAAGTAGGCCTATTCAATCAACTGTGGAATGGTAAATATCTAGAAATGTCTAGAAATCCTATATCTTCTTTAAGGAGGACTAATAATAGGGGTTAGGTTGTTATGTTCATCACATGATACTCTTTAACTGAATTCAATTATGCTAATTCAGATACAGTAGAGTCCTGGTTATCCGACCCAAACGGGCGGCCGCAGCGTTGGATAACCGAAAGGGTCGGATTAGCCGGACGCCCGCGATAGCCGTCATTTTGGGGGCGTGTCGAGGGCGTGTCGAGGTGTGTCTGGGGGCGCAGAAATGCCCACAGTCATACCCCCAGGCCGTCGCGATGCCGGTCAATCCAGATGGTCGGATAACTGAGCGTCGGATAAACGGGACTCTACTGTACCTGCCTAGTTTACTAGAATGATTAAATCATTCCTTTACACAATTATGTAGGCCACTGGTCTTTAACAATGGGATTATAATGACCTACAACTTGTTCATGGCTGCAGTATTTTAAGGTGGATCAACCTAGTAGCCACCATTTTATTTTTTGTTTAAATTTTTCTGCTGCTTATGAAGAAAGGGAGCAGGGATTTAATGAAAAGCATACTCTCTCTTGCTTTTAATGAAGATGCTGCAACAGTTAAAGATTTTCCATTCCTTGGCTCAGCCATTCATCAGGATGGAGACTGCAGTCAAGAAATCAGAAGAAGACTAGGACTTGGAAGGGCAGCTATAAAGAAGTAAACAAGATTTTTTTTAATAAAATATTTTTCTTGATCATATACAAATAAAATACAACAGGATATTTCAAATAATGTTTCTCAAAATAAACAACAAAAAATTAATCATAACAATGAATTTAAAACACTCTCCTCATTAATAAGAGTTGTGCAGAAAAGCATAAGACGATAGATCAAACAACATTAAATAATATCTATTTGCAAAGTTAAAAAGTTCTTAATTAATATCTATACCACAATCATTCTTTGTCAGATAAGATTGTAGTTCATTTATAGTCATGTATATTTTAAGTTTAACGTATCGTTAATCGTGATTCAAGATCCTTTATCTAACTATAACTTCCATTTCTAAGATTAAGGGAAATAGTATATTTGTTTCAATCTCTCCAATTATTACATATAAGTATGTCAAAACATATGTACACACATACCTATTCTTAAATAACTTTGAATCTTACTGTTCAAAAATAAAAAAAAACTGTTTACGTATACTGCGTATAATAATTATATGATCCACTTAAAATTGACATTTCTCTTTGTCATATCTAGCTTAACAGGTTTAAATCTTCTGAGTTTTTTATTAATCCCCCATAGGGTCACTCAAGATATAGGCAGACACGCCGATTGAAGACTGCAGTCAAGCATGGAGACTGCAGTCAAGAAATCAGAAGAAGACTAGGGCCCTTTTCGCACGGCGTTTTGGAAGCGAGAGGGCCCCTTGAGTGCCGCATAAATGTGAGGAGCGGTCTGCATGACCCACTCACATTTACACAATGCTCAAGGGCTGGACGCAGAGTGGGCATGGATGTTTTCATTTTTGGCTTAAAGCCAAAAATGGTGCGCTGTCGCGCAATGCTCCCGGGCCCCATGCGCACTTACATGGCGTGCGGTGCCTCGGGAGCTGGGCCGGTCGCGCTTCCTGGGCAGTGTAGCCTGCGAGAGGAAGGAGCTGCGGAGCCCAAAGCAGCAGGGAAGCAGGAGTGTTCCTCCCAAGCCTTTGTGCACGAGCCGAGCAGCCCAGCGCCGGTAAAAGTTCAGATGCGAAAAGGGCCTAGGACTTGGAAGGGCAGCTATGAAGAAGTAGACAAGATTTTGATTTTGAAGATGTATCATTGAAAACTAAAGATTGTCCATGCCATCATATTTCCAGTTTCTATGTGTGGTTGTGAAAGCTGGACAGTGAGGAAAACTGATGGGAAGAAAATCAACTCCTTCAAAATGTGGTGCTGGAGAAGAGTTCTACAGATACTGTGGACTGCTAAAAGGACAAATAAAAAGGTTGTCACAAATAGCAAAAAACGGCAAAAATTTTAACTCTCCCTAGAAGACAAGTTGGCTAAACTGAGATTGCTGTACTTCAGATGTATCATAAGAAGACATGACTTACTAGAAAAGTCAATAATGCTTTTTAAGATAGAAGGCACTAGGAAAAGAGAAATACCATATTAGTGATGGATAGAGTCAATCCAGCAAGCCATGGCCCTGAGTCTGCAAGTCTGCAGGACATGAGCAGGGCTGATGATGATAGGTTGACAGAAGTCTCTTTTTCAGAGGGTCACTGTAAATCAAAGTTGACTTGATGGCAGTTAACTACTCTCTCTCTCTCTCTCTTCTCTCTCTTTTCTCTCACACACATACACACACATATACACACACAACCCTTGGCAGATGTTCAAGGGTTAGACTCACCCTCCACGATCAATATCAAACCCAGAAGCCATTACCACCACCTCCGCATTTCACACATGTGATAAGAGGCCCAGTGAACAAACTAACATAAAGGTCAGTTTATAGTTCCTTATAAGGATGATCCTGATCCAGATGTGCAAAGTATATATATTCCCATAAAGTCCCTTCTCATGGGATGGCAGATAATTGTATTTCCTGAGCTCATGTTCAGCAGCAGCTCTGGTTAGACTGAATGAAAGCTACATGGAGCATACAAATAACTGCTTGTTGCAACAGCTTCACTAGCTACTAGTCCATTTCTAGGCACAATTCAAAGTGTTGATTATCTAATATATAAAAGTCAAAGTTTGTTTTTCTGTGTCAGGCAAAGACCTCATATGATTGGCTGTGTCAGGCAAAGACTTCGTATGATTGGCTGCCTAAGAAGATTCTGCGGAATCCTGGGGTTTGCAGTTTAGGGAAGGGCCTTTAGAATTCTCAGCCAGAGAGCACTTGGGCCTCAGTCTCCTGTGTCTGTCTTGAATAGACTGGTTGCTGTGGAGATGAGGCCCAGAAGCAAGGAGGAGGGCAGTGTATTCCCTCAGGAACCCAACATCTATATGTGAATACAGTACAACCCCCATATCCGGGGACTCACAATTCGTGGATTCAGTTATCTGCAGTTGAAAACAGCAGGCAGTGCGAGATTGTGTTGCCCACTGTTTTCCTGCCTCCAGCTGCAGGCCCAGGGCCTGATTGCTGCAGCACCCACAGGCCCAAAACCTGCAGCCACAGGCCCAGGGCCCGATCACCGTGGCGCCCAGTGGGGAAGCAGCGGGCAGCGCGGGATCGTGCTGCCCGCTGTTTTCCTGCCTCCAGCCTTAGGCCCAGGGCCCACCATTGTGTTCCACACTATCCATGGATTTTTGTATCCATGGTGGGGCCCGGAACCAATTCTCTGCGGATACGGGGTCATACCGTAAGTCTGCATACAGATTGGATTGGGGAATATGGGGAAAAGTTACAGGTACTGGACAAGGCAGTTTGGAGAATTAGAGACACAGGATCTCAAATCTTTCTAACAAGTACTACCATATTTGCCAGTGTATAAGACACACCTGTATAAGATGAATAAGACACTCCGGCGTATAAGATGCACCCCATTTTCAAACAGTATTTTTTGGGGGGAAAGTTAGTCTTATACACCAGCAAATGCTGGGTATATACACTAGTAACATATAAAATCCAACATGGGCTTAATACAGACTATCTGAGCAACTGTATCTGTTTACATTAGCCTTTCAAGTTTTAAGGTCCTTGTGGGAAGGCTTTTGTTCAGTCCCACCCCTGTCACAGACAAGTTTGGCGGCCTTCTCAGTGGCTGTTCCCAGACTGTGGACTTCCCTTGCAAAAGAGGTTAGGCTTACACTCTCCTTTCTTCCACCAACAAGCACAGACATGCCTGTGGATATTAACTGGCTGCCATGGAAGAGTTTTTAAAACAGTGGAACTGTAGACCTTTCCGCACCTTATCTTCTTCTGACGCTGGGGTGCGGGGATCATGCGAGCAGCCTCCAGCGAGAGGCTCTCGCGTCCAGGGTCCTTCGAATGCGCATGAGCTGCCTGCTCACATGAGAGCCCTGCCTCTTCCTTCCGCAGCGCAGCCTGGGAGTTTCCCAGGTTGTGCTGGGGCAGGAAGCATGACCGGTGCAGCTCTGGAGGCTTCACATGCCAGGTAAGTGTGTGTGGGGCCTGGGAGCAATGCGCGATCGCACACCATTTTCAGCTTCTAACCAAAAATGAAAAGGTGCACGATTGGCGCCTGCCCTACCCTGGAGCGTCATGCGATTGTGAGTGCGTCGTGCAGATCGCTCCTCACAATCGCACAATGCTCCAGGTGCCCTTTTGCATGGAAAATGGGAATATGAAAAACAGTGAATACGAGAATTCTAGGTGTGAATAATTTTCCATATCTCATTCTTTGTAGTGCTAGAAATTTCTTTCTATAATAGTGGACTGGGAAAAAATCATTTTGAGGGACAGAATTCTTATCTGAGGGGGCCATGGCCTCATTTTGTCCCCGATAGCTATACTCCTTGGTACAATCAGAGCAGGCCCCAACCATTCTTCCTGATCCCCTTGGCAACTCTTATGCGTCAGAAGACCGATCTCTCTGTGTGTCACATGGCCTAGCCTACAAACCCTAAACTAGCCAGTGGTGCCCAGTGCCAGTGTCACCAGTCCAGTTTGTTTCTGTAGATAGACAAAGGGAAAGGATGCAGCCTTGTCCTTTATCTCAGCTATAAAAATGTTTCGGGCATGCTTCTAAACAACACATACATAGGACTCATCAACTTCCTATTTATTCAGGAAACTGTGATCATAAAGATAATTCCTACACACATACAGTTTGTGCATGCATAGGTCCTTTCACACTACTACCTAAATGTCCAGACTAGGCAGGGACCAGGTCACTGGGCATGAATAAGTGTATACTCTCCAAATTTCAAAGAGGAAAACTAGGAGACTAGGAAAACTAGGAGCCAAGCTACACTGCAGTGCCCTCAAGATGGCAAAAGTTATTAATGAGGAAGAACATACAGGCTAGGAGAGACTGCAGCAGTTTGCTTTTGCCTAAGCCAACTGGGAAGGGCAAGAGTCCACCCCTCTCTCTCTTCCCCCAACCCTCCACTGAATGAATTGACTGCAAAGTACTTTTGCCCTTTGAAATCAGTTTGCACCAACTGAGCTGGGGGCAAAGGAGGGAAATGGGAGTGTTACTGCACTTATGATATGTCGGATGAGAGCACTAGATATCCTTTTGATATCAAATAATTTGGCCTTTGCTTGACCTTTCTCTGCCACCCCACCCCGCGTGTTTGCAGAGGTCCACCAGACAAGCACGTTTTGGGCGCGGCTGTTAATGGTTGTACATTCCAAAACCACATTCAGGCAGGCAGCTTAAGCCTCTCCATTGCTTTAGGGAAAAACCTCCCTGCAAACCGGCTTTGCTTGGCGCACATCTACACAAAGCCGCACCGCCAAGAGCCAAACCATTCCTTTATGTCGGGCCATCAGTGTACTGGCCACGCTGTTGTCATTAAGTACTAAGCTCATCATGCAAAACCTGACCTTTTCCAACTTCTTTGTCCAGCTCCAAATTTCCTTTGTTCTCACTGAGCATAGCATAGCCTGTAGGCACGATCCACCCTATAAAAAGTCCCCATTTTTGGACGTCTTTGGACTACTTTGGACTTCCATCCCGCCTTGTTGCTGGTTGTTTAAGGAAACTCCCCTCAGCGAACCACGCTGAGTTTTCTCTACCAGAACCCCGCTTCTCTCCAGGACTACGAGACCAGGTGTCGTATTACCCATCCCCCAAAGCTCTCCATTTCTATTTCTCAGTTAGTTAGTGTATGTCTTGTCCTTCATGTTTCTTGTCTTTAATAAAATATTGTTTGTTGCTTTAAAACCCTGTCTAGCCGCGCTCTGACCTGACGCTGTATACATAGGGTTAAAGATCTCAGCTAAAGTTACCCTGCCTCTCGTTAGCTTAAGAGAGTGCTCGAGCTTAATTTCCCCCAGCTTGTGTTTTATTTGTTAATTTGGGTGCCCCTCCCGGGACCCCCAACATACAGGGTAACAGGAGGATCAGAGAGGAACTGGAGTATTTTAAAGGCAGCTGAAAAAATGAGATGACAGATGTTTAATAGGAAATCTCCCTGCCAAACAGGATCAGTTGGAGGATATGCAAAGTGGTCCCATGCCACCCTCTGTATAATCATGAAAAGTACATATGTGATAATAGGCTGAAGAAAGATGTACAGTAGCCCCTCTATATTTGTGAGGGCTCGGGGTACAGAACACTCACAAAAGTGGAAAAACCACAAATAACTCCCCCCTGCAATTCCCCTCCAAAACGCCCCCTCCCATTCCTTTGCCTCTTGTCCTGGCCTGGGGAGGCAGAGAAAAAAAGACCAGATAAACAGCTTACAGGTACTTTCCCCTCAAACAGAGAAGAGCAGCTGCTACTTCCAATGGTCATCTTGAGAAAGGAGGGGTAGGAACAAAGAGACCACTTGACCAATCAGCAGCCATTACACAGCAGAATGTGTAGTCACATGGCCTAGAGGACACCCTTCCAGCAGTGGGTGCGGAGTGCTTTGCTCACCCAAAAGGATGCTCATCCACATCCATTGTAAATACAAGCCTCGCAAACCTGGGGTGAGGTATGCAAGGGACTGGGAGGAGGAAAATGGCAGGGGAGGCAAGCATGTGCCTCACGAATAATCAAATTCACAAAGATCAAACCCACAAATGTGGAAGGAAGCCACAATGAGTGGACGCAGTGTGAGCTAACAATAGATGCAGTGTGAGCAGACATTCCTACATGTCCTGTCTGACAACTGGGTTGCCTACTTTTTTTAAGTATCACATTTAATTTATTTATTTACTAAAATATTTATATTCCACCCTATATCACGGAATCTCAGGGCAGCATACCAAGAACAATCGATTTAAGCAGTTTAAAACAATTTACAACTTTAAAAAATAATTACAAGAAATAAAAATAGGAGTATTTGTGTGTCACATGGCCAGTCATCTTTTATCTCATAAGAAAGGAAGAAAAATGTTACTGAAATGTTTGCCAAATTTCTGCTGGAATGAGAGGTGGTATCTTGGTGACCTCACAAGTACTATCCTATCAGTACCATCCACAACCAGTCTTTGCCACAGGCCTGCAGAAGCTCATTTAATGGTTGATCCTAAATAACATATTCTGGTTGATGGCCATCAGGGTAATTCTCTGTCCAGCACGCTGCTCTGCAAATGTTCTGCCTGTCTTCAATCCCCCCTCTCAAAAAAAGGGGATTTATTGCTTAATATCCTGGTGAGGGTCTCTTGACACTATAAAGTCCAACTTTGAAATAATCACACCTGTTGCCCTCCTCTGATTCCAAGCCCCCTCCCAGATCTAATAGCCAGCCCATTTTATTTAAAAGCCAAGCTTGTCAGCTATGGAGAATAATAAACAAATTGTCAAGCTGCCGTGGTTCATCATCACCTACTCTCATCTGCTAGTCAAAACTGCAGCAGTCAGACACAACAACCCATCACACTCCTGCCTACGGCTGTTTTCTAATAAAACCAACACAGCCGCTGTATTCAAATATGTCATAGTGAAATGAGTCGCTTTAGAATGAGTCTCCTTTCCCACTTCTCTTGACAGAAAAAGAGAAGCATGTTTACTCTTAATTTAGAACCATTTCTGCAAGTGTACATAAAAAGAAGTGGGACCTGCCACAAAATGCCGAAGCAGGGAGTTATCTTTTTCAGGGTTCCGGTGAACCAACTATGAGAGTTTCCCAAACACTCCATTTCATTGTCAAAACTGACATAGTTTGCTGTTGAAATTCAGCAGCAAATTGCTAAATGCCCTACAGTCAGTGAGACAGAAGAATGTTACAGACTATGATATCATAGTCAGTATTACATTCTGCAGTCAGTACTATAGTAAATATTAAATTCAGCTAAATTAAGTATGTTTGGGGTTCTTTATATATAGATATAAATTTAATAATTAATTTACTGGAGTGGCTTTTGTTAATAAATATAATAAATAAAACATAATGGGATTTTTAAAATTAAACATTCTTGCTAAGTTCTGCTCCTTTGCCAGGAATTTCGTCCTTTCAGCATGCAACCCACAAACATGTTCCCAGCCTGAGAAGTGGCTCCCAGCACAATGGAATGGACTTTGCTGGCTATCTATGAAGAATTAGTGCTTGGATTCATTTTTTTCCTCCTTCTCTCCCAAACTGATTCCTTTCATGTCATGTCTTTTAGATGGTAAACTTCAAGGCTGAGACTTTTTCTTGGTCTTTGTAAGCTGCTCTGTGAGCCTTTTTCAGCTGTAGAGCGTGGTTAAAATCCTAAGAACAAATGGAGGGAAGGGTGGATGGGTGCTGCCAGTAGCCATGATGAATATATAATCTTTCCAATATCAGAGACAGTATTCATCTGTATATCCAGTTCTGAGGAGCATGAGCAAGAAGAGTATTGCTGCACTTATGCCCTCAGAGCTCAGAGAAGCTACTATTTGAACAACTTCCCAGTATGTACCTATCAGCATAGCCAATGTGCTTCCCCGGGGGTAGTAAATTTTCCACAATTGGCTGTGGGATTCCCATAGATAACTGGTTTGGCCACTATTTGAACAGAATGGTGGACTCCACAGGGCTTTGGTCTAATCCAACATGGCTTTTGTTTTGTGTTTTAGTGAAAGGTTTACTGAACTGCAGAGTGAAGCATAAGTTATTGAGTAGATGCTGAAGGTCAGATAGTGTCATTTTCTGCTGAGAATATGAGAGACAATATTGTCATCTCACAAGCAGATTACTTACTATTCACAAAGTGAGCAACAACCAGTCCTACACTACTATAGAGGGTCAAGCAGAGAAATAAAGAAGACTTAGGCCATTTCCACATCCTACCTTTTCTTGGTGCTGGGGTGCAGTGCTTGCGCGAGCAACCTCTTATGAGAGGCCCTCGCGTCCAGGTTTCTTCAGCTCTGCACGAACTTCCTGCTCGCGCGAGCACCCCACTTCTTCCTTTCATAGTGCAGCCTGGGACCTTCCCAGGCTGCACTGAGACAGGAAGCATGACCGGCCCGGCTCCCGAGGCTCCGCACACAAGGTAAGTGCATGCGGGGCCTGGGAGCAATGCACAACTGCACACTGTTTTCGGCTTAAAGCCGAAAATGATAAAGTGTGCAAGTGGTGCCTCCCAGGCCCTGGAGCATCGCGCAAATGTGAGTGCATCGTGTGGACCGCTCCTCACATTTGTGCAATGCTCGAGGGGCCCTTTCGCATGCCAAATACAGTGCAAAAAGGGCCTCAGTTTCCTTTCCAAAAACACACAAAGTAGATTTACTTAGAAATTTTAAAAGGTTTCATAACCTCTCAGGATGACAGACTTTGTAACATGTGCTTTTAAAACATGGAGCTTCTTCCAAGGGGCACTTGTGTCCCTTCCGCTTTCCCTCTGCACCAGCAATGTGCTGGTTGGAAGGAAGCATGAGCACTCCGCCTCTTCCTTCCGCAGCGTAGCCGGGTAGTTTCCCAGGCTGTGCTGGGGGTGGAAGCATGACGGCCACGTGTCTGGAGCCTCCGCATGCGAGGTAAGTGTGTGTGGGGCCCGGGAGGGACAAGCCAAAAATGATATAATGTGTGATCACCACCTACTAGCCTCGTCATGTGACTCAGTCCACAATCGTGTGAAGCTCCCGAGGCCATTTTGCAACACGACTAGTGTGCAAAAAGGGCCTAGGACAAAAAAATATTCCAACCTTATATATACTGACAGAGCCTGAGCTGCTGATGACCCACCAGGACAGGGTCTTGATGTCACAGTGTACGTATGTGTGCCTGTGCCTTCAAGTTCCCTGTGAACTTATGGTGACCCCATGAATTTCATAGAGTTTTCTTAGGCAAGGAGTTCTCAAAGGTGGTTTTGCCAGTTCCTTTCTCTGAAATACAGCCTACAGCACCTAGTGTTCTTTGGTGGTCTCCCATCCAAGTATTAATCAGGACTGACCCTGCTTAGTTTCCAAGATCAGAAGGGGGAACTAGTGCTTTTAGCGTATTTAAGCCATCATAGCAGATAGCCCAATGGAAATAGTGATCTAGTCAGCTGTGATAAAGGCAAATTCCATGCTAGAAATCACTGGAAAATGAATCAGTTATACAGCTACCAATGCTGAAATGCCTTATACAAATCTATAGCCATTTCCGCACTAGACTGTTATAGTGTTCTGATTCCACTTTCACCATCCTGTGGAATTCCACCATCCTATGTCATAGCCGCACTTGGAATGCATGTGCAGTTTTGGTTATTGCAGCTAGAGCCTGAAAGCAAACTATTTACAGATAACCTTACCAGTAATGCCTTTTCTTCCAATGATGAATGTATAATTAACTTGCAATTGTAACTTTGGAATAACTATGTTGCAATGTATCTAACCTTAGTTATTTTCACAGTTACATGGTCCAGATAATGCCTCAGTAAATGAGGAAGAAGGAATATTGCATGGTTCACTTGCTGTTCTGGACATGCCACTGCTTTTGTTTTGTTGAGGGTGTTGAGGTGACAATGAGGTGACAGAAGGAGAGTGTTTTGTATCACAGGCTTCTGTGTATGTTTATGTGCTAAGTAACTAAAACATATCTATTTTTACTCATTTCTGACAAATGAGAAAGTGAAGCATTACTTTTCAAAAACTTGTGTTTAGAAAGCAATCATTTGTAGGTTTTAGAACTGTAATCAGTTGCTTTTAAAAGTAACTTTCCAAGCTGTGGTTGGACCTCATGCTCAAAAAGGGGCAGAAAGAGGCAACCAAAATGTTGAAGGTATGAAACAGCCCTCCTATGAAGAAAAGTTACAATGTAGGTTACAGTTTTTAGCTTTGAAAATGCTGACTGCTTGGGGTCTGTTATGGATGTTAGAGATACTATAATTCAAATTCAATGTTTGGAGGACAGAATTTGTCTCCTGTAGCTCAAAAGGCACACAGGAATTCATGGAATTGATTTCTGACGCATTGTGTTAGCAATAAAAGATTGTTGGCTCTTGCTTGTTTTATTTATTCAGTTTATTTATTAAAATATTTAGATCCCGTCCTTTATCCACAGATCTCAGGGCAACTTACAATAAAATCAATTTAAAATAATAAATAATTACAAAAGTTAAAAAAGATTAAAGATATACTAATAGTTGCTTGACTAAAAACAGACAATTTAAAACCAGTTAAAACAATCTTCAATAATATAACCATGAAATGTGTAAACCCTGGATAACTTGGCCCAAAAGCTTTAATAGAAAGTCAGATTTTAACATAGTGCTGAAATGATTCCAGTGTTGACACCAGTCAGATCTCCAGGAGAGGGAATTCCACATCTGGGGTGCCATGACAGAAAGGACTTTCTCCCATGTCCTTCTGCAATATGTTTCCCCTACTGATGGGACTTGAGGGAAGGCTTTTGCTTCTTGTTCTTATGCTTCCTCACATTAGGATGCAAGAGCTTTACTGAAAACATGGAACTCCTAATTGACTGGGAAAAGCTTCTTAGTTCATTTTAGTGGAAAGGGATATTATCCATATTATTTGTTGCGGTCTGTCAAGTTTCCTCCTCCTTTGGACAAATCTTCACCTTTAAAAGCTCTCAGGAAAGCAGTAGAGTTAAAAAGTAGAGTAAAAAGCATCTTTAGGCAGCCCTGAGACCCCAGCAGGGACCCCCATTGATGCCTGCCCTGTGTCCTCTCCCCTTAACACTTTTTTTCAGAGCTTGCAAAAGTTACGTTTTAGGAACTCAGCTCCTAAAATCTCCCAGCCCAGCATGTTCACTGTTCATACTAACTTAGAGATTCTAGACATGATACCCTCAGAAAGTTTCTATAGTCTGACATTTTTCCAGGTTGGTGTTGGCTTTCATTTTAATTTTCCTAATGTAACTTTATGAATTATTTGTTTGGCCCTGTGGATGGGGAAACCTGAAAAGAGGGACCGTGCTCTAGGCTGTTTTCAGATGAAAGAACTGGCAGAACCACCTCTGAATATTCTTTGCCTAAGAAAACCCTGTGAAATTCAGGAGGTTGCCATAACTTCACATGTGATTTGAAGGCACTTTCAAGTATACACTTACTAGTTCAGTTCAGAAAGAGAGGGAGAGCTGCAGATGAGAGAAGCTGCAGATGCCAGGGATAAAGATTAGGCCCGTTTCACCTTTAGTTAAGTAGCAGGATTTTCAGTTATGTATTTAGGAAGAGACAAAAGTGGAAATTCCATATTGTGGAATTTCAATTATGCACTCATACATATTTTGTCTCTTTTATTTAGAGTTTTAAGATTGGCATCCAAGCTTGCAATACTGCTAAGCAGCACAGGTAGAACAGTTCTACAATCAAGTTCTCCACCTCATTGGGTGCATGGAATCTCACTGGATGCGGGAAACTTTTGGGACAATTAATATGTGTTCAGTATAGGCCCTTTCTGCACCTTACCTGTTCTGGAAGCCATTGTGTGGGGTCCGGGGAAAGCCTCTCCTGGGAAGGGAGTGCAAACTGTGATTGCGATCCCATGGCCATTGCAGGTTGGGTATGGGGTGTCTAATTTGTTGCACTGTTGTTACATTTTTTCCCCCTTAAAATTGTGATTATGTTTGCAATATTCATTGTACCTGGCCCTGGAAAACCCAGAAAGAAGAACACTGATGCAGTGGTGCTCACACCGAGTAAGATTATACCCTCCAAAATTTCACATATGAAAACTGGGGCTTGTGTAGCCAAGCAATATTGGAGTATGGTTGAGATGTCAAAAGCTATCAGTGACGAAAAACACATAAGCTAGAAAAGACTGCAGCAGTTGCATTTTCTTGAGGCTTTTAAGAAGGGCAAGAACCAGTCCCTTCCTCTCCACTCTGGCCTCCTGAGTTAATTGAGTGCAAACTATTTTTGCACTTTGAACTCAGTTTGCAGCAACTGAAACAACCCAAGAACAAAGAGGGAAAGTGGGAGAAGGAAAGAAAAACTGGAACATATTAAAAGCAGCTGAAAAAATGGATGAAGCAAAGGATGGATGAAGCAGAGGATGAATCAGGACTATCCCTGCCAATGGTCTCTACTGGGACCATTGGAAAGTGCAGAAGCCCATCAGCCCTTCTTACAAAGGAGGGAGCCCACTAGAGGGCCCTTTGACCGAGGACCCATCCAACTTAGGAGCCAGTCCTGCCACTGGGTATAAATCATAATATGGCATGGCCACTGGACTGAAGACAATGTCTTTTAATCCAGTCCTGGCAGCATTTGATCGCTTACCCTTTTCATCATGCATGAATGAAGATCATGTTTCCCCTGTCCTCTTACGAAGGAAGCCAACAAATAAAAGACATGAACTCTTTATTATTACAAGATAAACCCTTCCCTCTGTAGTATGCTCCAATCTGTAGTGCACTGGAACATTTTGCTAGTAAATCTAAACATTCAATAAAACAGTTGCAGAGGGATGACTCATAACAAGCGGACATGTAGCCACAGCTGCCTTGCTATTTATTTCTTGTCTAAACCTAACTATGAATAAGTTAAGCACCTTAATAGAAGTGGAATAATAAATACAGTCCAAATATAGGCAGAAATCCAACTCCAAGCATCACAGCCTTCTTTTTTAAATCCTCAATCTTTCAACAACACAAGCCACTAGAGCTCTTACCGTTGTATAACAAGGGGGGGGGAAGTAGTCCTAGTGTAATTGGCATGATCACCCTACAATGGTAGCTTTTACTGTGTCCTTGTCTTCTGTAACTGAGCGTACAGGAAGGTTTTCAAATCCTTTTCAAACACAAGAGACTTTAAAGCAAATACTGAGAGAGGGCAGTTTACAAGAACTAAGGAACAAAGTTAGATGGAAAGGAAAAAAATCAGGGTACAAATAAAGATGATGATGATGATGATGATGATGATGATGATGATGATGATGATCACTTGCCATATTTTTAGTTTCATTCTCAATGCCTGTAATAATAAACAAACATGGATGGCTATTTTTCTGTCTTTTTTTTATGAAGAAAAGTATATAATTTTTCTGTTGTTGTTGTGTGCCCTCAAGTTATTTCCAACTTATGGCAATCCTAAGGTAAACCTATCATGTTTTTTTCTGGGGCTGAAAGTGTGTGATACACCCAAAGTCACCTAGTGGGTTTCTGTGGCTGAGTGGGGAATCAAACTTTGGTCTCCAGGATCATAGTTCAGTGCCTCACTGAACCCCACTGCCTCCCTATAACTTGTCCATATCCTCCAGCATTTCACAGATGAAACTCAGAGCATATGTGGCCCAGCAACAATGAAGTGTGAAGTCATGAATGAAGAAGAACACACAAGCTAGGAGAAGCTGCAGTAGTTTGCTTTCACCTGAGCCTACTGGCCAAGGCAATATTCTGCCCCTTCCCATTGCTGAGTTAATGGAATGCAAATTAATTTTGCAGTCAGAAGCAACTGAAGTAGAATCATAGAGTTGGAAGAGACCACAAGGGCCATTGAGTCCAACCCCCTGCCATTCAGGGACACACACTCAAAGCAAACCCAGCAAATGGCCATCCAGCTTGGTTTCAAACCTCCAAAGAAGGTGATTCCACCACACTCTGAGGCAGTATGTCCCACTGTTGAACAACTCTTACTGTCAAGAAGTTCTTCTTGAGGTTTAGTGAAATCTCTTTTCCTCTAGTTTGAATTCATTGCTCTGTCCTAGGCCATTTCTGCACTACACGGTTATAGTGCTATTATTTCACCTTCAACATCCCATAGAATCCTGAGGTTTGCAGTTTAGGGAGGGGCATTTAGAATTCTCAGCGAGAGAGCTCTTTGGTCTCAGTAAACTACAAACCTCACAATGCCACAGGATGTTGAAAGTGGAATAATAGCACTATAACAGTGCAGAGCAGAAATGGTCCTAGTCTCTGGAGCAGCAGAAAACAAGCTTGCTCCATCTTCAACATGACATTCCTTCAAATATATAAACATAGGCATCATGTCACCTCTTAACCTTCTCTTCTCCAGGCTAAACATACTTAGCTCCCTAAGCCACTCTTCATAGCACATGGTTTCCAGACCTTTCACCATTTTGCTTTCCCTCCTCTGGACAGGTTCCAGCTTGTCAATATCCTTCTTGAATTGTGGTGCCTGGTAAGTTGAAGATGAAGAAGCAGATTGGGAAGGGAGAGAAACTAGACGTTTTGAAAGCAGCAGAAAAAGTGGGAGGACAGAGGGTGAATCCAGACTATTCCCTGCCAAATCAGGACAGCTGGAGGGTATGCTTTCCAGCCCCCAAGAAACTTACCTCCAGTATCAGAGACAATAGGCTTCTTAATACAAGTTGCTTGGGAACATCAGCAGGAGGTTGCTGTTGACCTCATAACCTGCTTGTGGGTTTCTCTGAAGCATATGGTTGGCCACTGTGGAGGCAGAATGCTGGACTAGAAAAGCCTTTGTTCTGATCCAGACTGACTCCTTTTATGAGTGTATATATACTACCCAGTCACTGCAGTTTGATTCTGCTTTAATTGTCATGGCTCCATCCTGTGGAATTCTAGGATCTGCATTTTGGTACGTGGAATTTTCTGCCAGAGAGCCCTAGTCCACTGCTCTGAACTCCATCACTAGACATCTCTAGCAGGGAATTCATGAACAGCAAAAAATGTGTAATAGGATACCAGCAAGAGTTTCCCGACACACATTGGCACTCCCTAGTTGGTGTCACAATGCACAACAAGAATGTGCATCGATCCCAGTGAGCATCAGTCAGTTTGTGAGTCCTCTACATAGTAACGTTAACTGCAGCCCTTTACTGGATACAAAATATTAAGGAATTGCCCAGTTCTAATTCTCTCAGACATTAAGTCCATTTACAAAGTCCTCAAGAGGATTCCAGCCAATATTTTTTTAAATGTTAAACAGTGAATGGGGGCTACTGATTTAAAAGGTGACTTGCTGCTCCTAGAAATTTTTAGGAGAGGGAATTTACCCTTCTTTTCTTGGCTGAAAAAGAGTAATCTGAGAAGTGGGGAGGGGAAGAATCAAGGGTTAACAGAAAGTCTTGGGGCCACATGTGACTCCACACTTTGCTTCCCTTGATTCAGAATATTATATATAAAACTTGGCACCTTAACTGAACTGGGCCTTGAAAATCACACAGGAGTGAACAACTAAGGGCTCATCTAGAAGAGGAAAAAGTCTCTAGATGTATGAAGAATTTCCCATTCATTTTGTCTTCATTTCAAGTGTGCAGCATAGAATATGCAGTTATCCAGCATGGTGTACTGGTTTGAGCATTGAACTACAACTCTGGAACTCAAGTTCAAATCCCCCGCTTAGCCATGGAAACCCACTGGGTGACCTTGGGCAAGTCACACTCTCTTAGCCTTGGAGGAAGCTCATGGCAAACATCCTCTGAACAAATCTTGTCAAGCAAGAGTAAGTCAGAAAGAACCTCAAGTTACACAACCATAACAATTTCAAGGACGGCATCTTTCATGAGATATCCTAAGTTTACCTCCCTTGCATTTTTCCTCTTCCCCCTCCCATGTATCACATCTCGACTCATGCAGCATTTCAGAAATTAATTTTCACAATTTTTCTGCCAAACCAGTGTGGTGTAGTGGTTTGAGTGCTGAAATAGAATTTGGGAGATGAGGGCTTAAATCCCCACTCAGCCATGGAAACCTAATGGCGAGGGGCAAGTCACACTCTCTCAGCCACAGAGCAAGGCAATGATCAAACCACTACACCACATGGGCTCCCCAACAATAACACTGTTTTAGGCCATTTCCGCATGAGACTGTTATAGTGCTATGATTCCACTTGCAACATCCTATGGAATCCTGGGATTTGCAGTTTCGGGAGGGGCCACACGGCCCCTCCCGAAACTGCAAATCCCAGGATTCCATAGGATGTTGCAAGTGGAATCATAGCACTATAACAGTCTCGTGCAGAAATGGCCTCAGTCTTATTCATGAGTTAAAGTCCTAAAGTGATTTAGCAATATACACTAGTTAAGCATTATTTTCATTTTGTTTTGATGCAGACATTCTTCTTTCCCTTGCTTGATCTCTGTTGCATCTGTGTCCTGGAAACAATAGCTGTGTTTACTGGCAGGAACCATCTTATCTTGTTCCGGTATAATATAAACAGACAGCTAAATAGAGATACATTTCATTTTGGAAAATGCTGGGTTTATTTAGACTGACCTGGAACTAGGAATGAAAAGTCCTTGGTAATGCCAGGAGTTCCCAGAACTATTTCAGGAAGAAGAAAACATCGTGTTGATCTCCAAAATAAAATATATTTCTGTAGGACTTTTCAGAGATTTCTTACTCATCTGGAGAGTCTCTCTGCAGCTGTAAAATAGTCGCAATGTTCTATTGTCATTTTTGGGCCCATCAAAAGGCCATCAGGATTTCAGACAAATTGATGTTTCTGGAGAGTACTGTACTGAAATAGAACCCTTCCTACCAAACAGTGACCTTTGATGTGGCATGATTGACAGCAGCCAATTCTATTATTTAAGAAGGGGAGGGGAAAGCTCTCTGTGTACCAGTATTTATTTATTTGATTATTTAATATTCTGCCTTTCTCCTGGCATAAGGCCAGGAGAACAACAACAACAACAACAACAACAACAACAAATTAAAACACAGTATATGTAAAATCCTATTAATATTTTGTTTAAAAAAAACAATTATGTTAAAAGTGCAAAGTTACAACAGCTTAAAACACATTAAAACATAATTTTACAAGATAAAAGCACCACATACCTCAATAAAAACCCTTCTGCCACATAAGTTCTGTCTAAATGAAAAGACCTTTGCCTGCCACAAGAAAGAGAACAGAGAGAGGGTCAACTGAACCACCCATGGGAGGAAATAGTGAGTGATGCTGAGCAAGTCACATTCTCTCAGCCTCAGAGGAAGGCAAAGGCAAACCTCCCCTAGACAAATCTTGCAAAGAAAACCCTATAATAGGTTGTCTTAGAATTGCCATAAGTCAGAAATGACTTGAAGACACACAGCAACAAAACTACTTTTGCACTTTAAACGTGTTTGCAGTAATTCAGATAAACTGAAGACAAAGAGGGAAAATGGGAGGAGAGATAAACTGGGACATTTTAAAAGCAAGTGAAAAAGTGGGACAACAGAAGATGATTTGGGGCAGTCTCTGCCAAACTGGGACAGTTGGCAAGTATGTTGACAAGATATTTAAATCAGTGAATATATAAGTATAAATACAAACACAAGTATTTCTTGGAAATGTGGATATGTGCACACATGGATTTTTGAAAAACAAAATCCTAGTGACTACGGCTTCTCCTAATCCATACGGTCAAGACAATGCTGGATTTCATATTATTGAGAGACCCACATGCACATTGCTGGCAAAACCTAAATCCAATTTTACATTTGCCTATGGCTGACAAGACCAATTCAGTGATGGATTGAAAACACTAGTGTGGCATGCCAGGGGTTGAACTACATCAAAAATAAACTGAAAGAGATTCAGGAAGAGACTCAGAACATGCAGTCTTGTAGATTCTAACAAAGTTAACATAATAGATAAGAGGTGAAGTATGAGAGACTCTTTTTTAACTGTTTAGAGAACAGTTATAATATAAGCTGTCTTGGAACTCAAGACAGCTTATACAGAAATAATATAGATGAAATTAAAATGTAAAATGAGTAAAAGCATTAACACATTTAAATACACAAGAAAGGCAGCCAAGCATGATTTCCTCGTGTCTCTCAGCACTTCTCATACTTCTATGCACCATAAGAGAACGTTTAAGTGGACTCTGTGCTAGACAAGAGTTCAGTCTCTCTATTCCATTCCATTCAAGTCAAGCTGTGCTGTAGGGGATTTAAACAAAAAAAGGGGGGGTAAGTTGAGCAGCTTTGGGTCTTTGTAGACAACTTTCCTCACACCACAGAATAACTGCAGTCAGTCCTCTCCCACCCACCCACCCACCCTGCTGTGCATATGTGTTATAGCTTGAGCACCAGGGTGTGGGTTAAGTGCCAGGACCTCCCATTGTTTGAGAAATTAAGTTCAGCCTCCCTCAGGGAATCAGGTGCCCCACTTTGGAAGCCCCTGATGAATAAATTACTGTACATTCTACATAATTGAGGGGTTTTCCCTATGAGCAGATATTTTTTAATAAAATTCAGACAGCACAGTCTGTCTTCTGCTTCATGCCAAATGCGCCAGGTTTTGTCATCCTCTGTCTGCTCATCTAAGAGGTTTCCATGCTTATGCATTCAAACCTGATGGGTCATGTTTTATAGGTTCATTAGCAGGCCCTCCCAGCTTATTGGAAGGCATCGAATGAAAAGGTGGATGCCATCAGTCGTCTGACTCACTTGTTATTAATCGCCCCATTAAACAATCTGTGGCAAATTTGGAGATAATTATAATGCATCTTTCTTTCTTTCTTTCTTTCTTTCTTTCTTTCTTTCTTTCTTTCTTTCTTTCTTTCTTTCTTTCTTCCTTCCTTTCTTCCTTCCTTCCTTCCTTCCTTCCTTCCTTCCTTCCTTTCTTTCTTCCTTCCTTTCTTTCTTCCTTCCTTCCTTCCTTCCTTCCTTCCTTCCTTCCTTCCTTTCCTTCTTTCCTTCCTTCCTTCCTTCCTTCCTTCCTTCCTTCCTTCCTTCCTTCCTTCCTTCCTTCTATTGTATTCTTAGCTGAATCTACTGTAGAAGGCATGTACCAATGATGAAATGTTTGAAATGTTTCTACTTGCAGAATGGGACCACTTAAAGTAGGATGGGCAGTGTATTTGTCTTTGCTCCGGAGCCAGATATATCATTTTCACATCCATGATACTAATGAGCAAGTTATAAAGAACGAGGCTTTTTGATTGGAACTTGGAAGGTTACTTTTCAGAAGTACTTTGTTCCTCATATTCACTGTGGCATTTCCCCCACCCCAAAGTAATTCATCACACTTACTTGTTACGATGTGGGAAAAGTAGACCAAGATTCTACATCACAAATCACCACATATGCAGGTTTGAGCTTCATAAATTTGATTATTCGGAAGGCATCAGCTTGCCTCCCCTCTGTTCTCCCTCTCCTATTCCTCTGCCTTGTGCCCAGGCATGCCACCTTCCTCCCAAGCACCTGGGCAAAAGACAAACAAATGGGAGGAGGCAGCCCCATGCACAGAGAAGACACACATGTGTCTTTTCTGGTTGTAGGTCTGCCCCCTCCCATTTGCTTGCCTTTTGCCTGGGTGCTGGGAGGAAGGCACGTGGCCACGCAAAACACAAGTGAATGGGGGGGAGGCCTGGAAAGGAGGGGGAGTGCTCGCTTGGGAGGGTATTCATATTTTATTTTATTTTTACTTTTACAAGGGTTCTGTGCTCCAAAGCCTTGCAAAAGTTGAGAGGCCACTATAGTTATGAATACTACATATCACCTCCTGACCAAACTTCTCAAACCTATCATAACAGCCAGCAGGCATACCAAATAATGGAAGTCTATTCTGCTGGTAATTGCAGTACAGCAGGATTATGTTTGCAGGATCATCCCACCACCAATCTGCCATGCAACAATCAGATGCAAGATGCTGTTGCAGAATTGTCATCCCACCACAGATCACTGGCAGGAAGGGGCTGGAAATGTCATCTTGCTGCACCCTGAGTGTCAGTAGTACAGACCTCTCGGGGCGGTGGGGGCAGCGAGCAGGAGGGCTGCCGCTGCTGCTGCTGCCCCTGTACCAGGCCAGGAAGGACTCCGGTGGGGGCTGTGGAGGCAGACGTGGGCCAGACCCGGGTGGGAGGCTTCAGCATTTTTGCACCCCCTCTTTTTGCACACACCTCCCAGCATTGGTGCCCAAAGCATATGCCCCAGTTGCCCCACCCTTGATACGCCTCTGCAGACTTCCATCCCTTGGTGCAGTCACTGGCTGTTAAGATAGGTTTGAGGGAGTGGCATTCACAACTATGGCAACAATGCCAGGATTGTAAACAGGAATACTGAACAAGTAAGTCAGCTGTTTAGGTCTAGCTTCCTCATTCAGTTGGTCTTCCCAGATTATAGAACTCCTCCCTGCAAGAGGTTTGGTTGGCCCTCTGTCTTGATTCCTTTCCCCAGAAGGCAACCCCCTGTTTATTTATAGGCAGGCCCTTGGCTTATAATTTATGGAACAGACAGAGCTTTTAATGGTGCACTGCTTTTAATCTTTTTATATCTTTTTCAATCTTTTTTTAACTATGTTTTTGTGTATTGTTTTAACTTGGTGGTTTTTTAATAAAACAAAAATGATATTTAATTCTTTTAACTCTAAAAAATTGTTTTTTATGAATAACTTTTCGAACTGTTGCATGTTTTTTAAATCTTTGGAAGCCACCTTGGATCTTGCACAGGGAGGAAGCTGAGATGTTCAACATGGGAACAAATAAGCAGTACTGTTCCAATTTTGGCCTCACAGAAGTTGGCTCTGCATTCTTCCAGTCTGCCAATAGTCCTGGGTAATGCTGAACTGCATTCCTCATAGTAAACATACCTGGGCTTTCTACCTCTTCCTTGTCCTGCTTGAGGTGTGGTTAACTATGGGGTGGGGTGGGGTTTCCGTCTTCCCCATCTCCCCCCATGCAACACGTCATCAGGGAGAGCCAACAGACTGCCCAGAAGTACAGAGGTAACTGAGACAATGGAAACCAACAGGGAAATTAAGCCCTACTTGTCTCATTAACCCCCAGAATAGGAGAATACAAATCCCCTCCTCCTGCCCAGCGCTTGAAAAGTCAAGGTGGTACCACAAGTTCATGGGCGATACAGCAGGACAGCAGGTACATCATTTGGCTATTTAAAAAAAACAACAAAAACACCACAATCAGAACAGGTACAATGCCTACCAAATCTTGAGGCATTTTGCTGGTCCACATTTATCATAGGAATGCCAGAAGCTGCCTTGTAGCTGGATATACATGCTCCCCTGATGAATGGAACTCTATGGAAAGACTTATTAATATACACATCAATAAGGCTCATAAAGGTTGATATATAACAATATTATAAGCATGTGAATATGAAGGAGGAGGAGAAAAAGAGGAATGTGGCAGCACCTTTAAGACTAACTGGCTTTTAATTTTAGCATGAACTTTCATGGCTATAAACCCACTGTTTCAGAAGCAGTTGTGGTTTCTGCACACCTTCAGGTCATTTCTGGCTTATGGTGACCCTAAGGCAAGCCTATCATGAGATTTGTTTAGAGGAGGTTTGCCTTTGCCTTCCTATGAGGCTGGGGTTGTGTGACTTGCCATGAGTCGTCCGAGAGGGGATTTGAACTCAGTTCTCCAAAACTGTAAGTCTGTCCCTCAAACCACTACTTCACATTGGCTGTTGCAAATGCAGTACAGAGCGATACTAAAGTCTCAGGTATAAAGCATATTTATCCCACTCTCATAACTGTATAAGTATGCTTTATATCAGAGGCTTTAATATCACTCTAAACCACATCTGAAGAGGTTTATAACATGGACACTCAGGCTAAAATAAAACCCAGTTAGTCTGAAAGGTGCTTCCACATTCCTTTCTTTCTCCCTCCCTCTCCCTTCCTCCTTTTTATGCTGCTACTTCTTTTGCTACTTCTTTGGAAACTATTTTATGGATATGACTTACCTTTTGAATGTGTATGACTGAGATGCGTCCAGTTGTATTTGTCTGTGATACTGTTACTAAACATGAATGTAACTTTATATATGGGGGGGGCAACTTCCTTCTATAACAGGCAGACTGTTAATTTACCAAGACGTTTTTTAATTTATTTGTAGGTTTTTCTAATTTTATATGTTTTTAACATTTTTAATTGTTTTAAACCTTTTATTAATATTTTTAGCTTTTTTAGCATTTTTAGAAGCTGCCTTCAGTCCTACTCTGGCAAATAAATAAATAAATATTTCTCCATTTAGCTCAGGATGGGCAGCAGATTTCTGAGGACAGCAGTTCTTTCCCTTCACCCAGTCCCTGCATCTTTACCTTAGGGCCTTTCCACACTACAGTGTTATAGTGCTATTATTCCACTTTCAACATCCTGTGGAATGCTGGGGTTTGCAATTTTCTGAAGCCAAAGAGCTCTCTGGCTGAGAATTCTAAAGGTTCCTCCCTAAACTGCAAAGCCCAGGATTCCATAGGATGTTGAAAGTAGAATATTAGCACTATAACAGTGTAGTGCAGAAATGGTCTTAGAGACACCAGGGAATGAACTTGGGACTTTCTACAAGCAGGCCATGTGTTCTGCATCTGAGCTATGGTTCCTTAAACCAAGCTTACAGAAGTATTCCTTGTATGCTAACAGTATATCATGGAATTTACAAGATTTCTATTGAGGCAATGACATGACCTCCCATAGCTTGATTTTATGGTAATATTTATGCCTTTGCTAATTAATGTAATCTACACCAGGGGAATTTTAAAAACCCACCAAAATTAATTCCTTCCTGTTAAAAGCATCCTGTCACTATTCAATTAGAAAAATGTCAATCTATGTACATTTTATTATTTTTTTTCCAAAAACAAAAATCAGGGTTGTCTTGTCTCTCTAGCTGAGACATAGAGAGCTGGCAGCTTTGAATGCAGAATGTCTGACAGGTTTTGGCAGCAGTTTCAGCTGTCTTCTTGGGTTAATCAGATTAATCAAGCCCTTTGGAAAAAAGAACAGACCATTAGAAAATGCCTTAAGATCAATGTGCTGTTTTTATTTATAATAAACAAAACTAATAATGGTCAGAAACATAAACAGCTGCATGTTTAAAAACCTGTTTTTTCAACTGGCCCAATACAGTGAAAAGACAAAGAACAGATTTGGACATGAAACCAAAGGTGGTGATAGAATTTTGAGCTGATCATCAGTGCAGTGGTAACTTTTGAAGTGCAGAAACTTATTTTGGCAGTCCCCATAGCCAAGAAGATCCCGAAGAAGAGACCAAAGAAAAGAGTCCAAAGAAGGCTCCCAAGAAGAGTTGAAAATGGAGGTATGGTACGAAATAGAAAGCTAAGAAACGTAGGCCATTTCTGCACTACACTGCTATAGTGCTATTATTTCACTTTCAACATCCTATGGAATCCTGGGGTTTTGTAGTTTAGGGAGGGGCATTTAGAATTCTCAGCCAGAGAGCTCTGTGGCCTCAGTAAACTACAAAACCCAGAATTCCCCAGGTTGTTGAAAGTATAGGGGGAAATAGCCCTAATAGTAATTTGGAGTAATGGCTTTAAGTTAAATACATTTAGCTTAGTAGAAGCTGTTTGCAACAAGGGTGGGAGCCAATTTTAATTAGATGTAGTTGTTGTTTTTCTTTTATTTAGTCTAGTTTAGTCAGTTTTATTAGTTTATTTTAAATATGTTCTGTTTTCTGTTAAATAATGGTAGAGATGTGTGTGATTTGTTTAATTATGTTTTTTTTCTTTTTCTTTTTATGGATATGTATTGTTTTGATTGGTGTTTGTTTTTTTGTGTTTATGTTTAAAAACTTTTTAATTTTTTAAATAAAAAAAGAAAGAGAAAGAAGGAAAGGAAGGAAGGGTGAGGAATGCAAGCAGATGTATTTTTCCATATCAACAATCTAGTTCTAACATTGTTATCACCATTTTTTTTATTTATTTGTATCCTGCCTCTCCATATGGATCGAGGCGGCGAACAAAAATAAAAAATTCTCACATTTTTATCTCCGCTGGATAGGTCTTTTATAAAGCTAATGGGCCTTAATTGTCCATTTAAGCCCCCCCTCACCAATACTTTCAGTCACAGCAGGGACAGATCAAAACAATACATTGTTTCCAAGGGCGGATTAAGGTATTTGGGGCCCTGGAGCAATTCCAAAACAGAGCCCTTTCAGCACTTGGGTAGACTTAGCCCCTTCCGCAACACACCTTTTCATGGAGCTGGGGTGAGGGGATCACGTGAGCAGCCTCTAGCAAGGGGCTCTCACGTCCCCGCTGCTTCAGCTCCGCACGAGCTGCCTGCCCCCGAGCAGGCAGCATGAGAGCCCTGCCTCTTCCTTCTGCAGTGCAGCCTGGGAGTTTTCCAGGCTGCGCTGGGGCAGGAAGCTTGACCACCGCAGCTCCGGAGGCTCCGCACGCACAGCAAGTGCACGCGGGGCCCTGGAGCAATGCGCAATCGCACATGATTTTCAGCTTCCAGCCAAAAATGAAAAAGTGTGCGAGCGGCACCTGCCCTACCCTGGAGCATCACGCGATTGTGAGGGCGTCATGCAGATCGCTCCTCACAATCGTGCGATGCTCCAGGCGCCCTTTGCATGGCAGGTGCCATTCAAAAAGGGCCACAGAGTGGAGACATAAAAATTAACTAAATAAATAACACAGAAAGTAGTAGAGGCACAAAGAACCTTTATGTATGAACTCATTTTCAACCTTGTAATGTGACTAACAGGCTGATCCCATGTATTTTTACTCAAATGCTCAAGCAGCACACAAAAATATTGATGACAACAGAAACATCAAGAGATTCAGGAAGTGACTGGGAATTAATAAGGAGCAAACTACACATCTTTTTCCTTTCAGTACTGTGTCCCTGAAAACCAGTGTGGTGAAGTGGTTTGAGTTTTGGAAAAGAACTCTGGAGACCAGAGTTTGAATCCCCATTTGCCAATGGAAACCCACTGAGTGACCTTAGCCAAGTCACATTCTCTCAGCCTCAAAGGAAGGACACAAAAAACCTCCTCTGAACACATCTTGACAAGAAAATGCTGTGATAGGTTTGCCTTAGGGTCACCATATGTTGGAAATGACATGAAGGCACATAGTACTGGGTAGGTAGCTAATGAGGGACTGGAGCAATTGCAACTGATGATTGAACCCTGATTACCATAAGTTGGAAATGACATGAAAGCACATAGTACCGGGTAGTACTCCTGAGATCATCAGGAGGCATGGAGCAATGTGCTATCAGTATGCTGATGACACCCAGATATATCTCTCCATGCCTTGGATAATAGCATCAACTAAGGGTGGCATCTCACCTCTGAACGAATGTCTTGAAGCAGTAATGGACTGGATGAGAAAAAACAGACTGAAGCTGAATCCAGATAAGATGGAGGTACTCGCTGTTAAGGGCCCTAGCCCAGGTATGGAGGTTTGTCAACCAGTTCTAGATGGGGTCACACTTCCCCTGAAAGACTGTGTCTGCAGCTTGGGGGTGATCCTGGACTTGCCACTTCAGATGACAGCTCAAATAGATGCGGCAGCCAGGAGTGCCTGTTATCAGCTTTGGCTGATATGCCAGCTGAACCCCTTCCTGGAGCTGGAACACCTAAAAACAGTGGTGCATGCGCTGGTAACTTCATGGCTTGACTTCTGCAATGCGCTCTACATAGGGCTACCCATGTGCTTAGTCCAGAAACTTCAATTAGTTCAGAATATGGCAGCCAGGTTGGTCACCGGTAGACCTAAAACTGACCACATAACACCAATTCTGAAGTCTTTACATTGGCTGCCTATTAGTTTCCGGGTACAGTACAAGGTGTTGGTTCTTACCTTTAAAGCCCTTTATGGCTTGGGGCCAGCCTACTTGCGGGATCGCCTTCTCCCATATAATCCACCCCGCACACTAAGGTCCTCTGGGAGGAATTTACTGCAGCCAGTCAGAACTAGGTTGGCTGCGGTTACCCAGAGGACCTTCTCTTCTATCGCTCCCAAGTTATGGAATGGCCTACCGGAGGAGACCCAGCATATTACCAGTCTTGACTGCTTTAAAAAAGCAGTCAAGACTGCTCTCTTCCAACAGGCCTTCCCAGACTAGTATTTCCACCGCCTCCCACCAACTGTCTTGCTGTTCTTTTAATAGTCAGTGAATTGTTGTTCATTGTTAATTGTTGTGTGTTTTAGGGGGTTGGTTTTAGATGGGTTGGTGGGTGGGGAGGATTGGGTATGTTTTTTAATGTTTTTTAATCTAATTACTGTATTATTGTTGTTTGCCGCCTCGATCCATGGGGAGAAGTGGGATAGAAATAATAATAATAATAATAATAATAATAATAATAATAATAATAATAATAATAATAATAATTATTATTATTATTATTATTATTATTATTGAAATCTAGTACCTCAGCTACTATTAGGATTGCAATTACAGTGGTCCATCCACTTGTGCAAGCTTTTGGGGTACAGAACCCTCATGAAAGTGGAAAAACTACAAATAACTCCCCTCAAGAGCAGTCCCCACATTCCCTTCTGGAGCTCCCTCTTCCCTTACCTTGCCTTTTGCCTCAGTGCACATTCTCCATGCTCAGGCAAAAGGCAAGGGCATGGGGGAAGGCATGTGTGTGCCTTCTGTTCCCTTGCCCTTTGCCTAGGAGCACATTCTCCATTCCTGGGCAAAAGCAATAGCAATATAGCAATAGCATTTATTTCTATACCGCTTATCAACTGAGTGTTATCTAAGCGGTTTACAATGTATTTTAGCTAATTGCCCCCAACAAGCTGGGTACTCATTTTACCGACCTGCGGAAGGATGGAAGGCTGAGTCAACCTTGGAGCCGGGCAGGATCGAACTCACAACCTTGTGGTTGCAGTACTAGCATTTAACCACTGTGCCACCAGGGCTCCTTGCCACAAAAGGCAAGGGAATGGTGGGGAAGGCATGCGTGCACGTTCCATCTCTGTGCAGTTTTCCCCTTTCTCATTTCTTTTCCCTTTGCCTCAGCATGCAATCTTCACATCTGGACGAAAGACAAAGAAATTAGGGGGGAAAGGCGCATACACACACACACCCTTCTTCTCCATATGTGATATTCCCCCCTCCCATTCCCTTGCCTTTTGCCTGGGCAAGGAGAAAGAAGGCAGGCATGCTGGGGCAAAAGGCAAAGAAATAGGAGGAGAATGAGGGGAGGCACACACATCTCGCAAATGATCAGATTCAAGAAGGTGAAACCTGTAAATGTGGAGAGAAGACTGTACACTCAGATGGAAGTATAGGGGTTTGGAGGCAGCAGAAGACACCATCCTCCCTGCTCATCCAAGTTCTGGGGCTTTGACTCTGTGAGCCCAGGCTCCACTAAAGCATGGGAGGTAATGGTAGAAGGGACTGTACTACCTCAAACTACACATCTGCTTTATATGCTCTCACATAAAAGCTCCCTGTGAATATCAGGGGTAGCTCCAGACATTGTGCAATCCAGACAGGAAAAAATTCACAAAGCCCTGATTCTCTTTGCTGCTGCTTGGTGTTGTTATTAACTGCCATCAAGTCAACTTCAACCTACGATGATCCTATAAATAAGAGACTTCCAAGTCATCATCATCAAGTCATCATCACCAATTCATCATCAAAAGTCCTGCTCAGGTCTTGCAGACTCAGGGCTATGGCTTTGTTGATTGTATCTGTCCATCCATAATGTAGTCTTCCTCTTTTCCTACTGCATACTATCTTACCAAGCATTCTTGTCTTTTCTAGTGAGTCATGCCTTCTAATGATATTTCCAAAGTATGACAATCTTGGTTTAGTCATCTCGGCTTCCACACAGAGTTCAGGATTGATTTGTTCTCATTTATTTGTCTTTTTTAGCATCCTGCATTATCTTTAGAACTTTTCTCTAGCAGGTCTGTGTATGCACAGACACATGCATGTATGTGTGCACATGTGCCTTCAGGTCACCTGTTAAGTTATGGTGACCTCATGAATTTCATATGATTTTCTGAGGCAAGGAATATTCCAAGGAGGTTTTGCCAATTCCCTCCTCTGAAATATAGCCTACAGTACCTGGTATTCATTGATGGTCTCCCATCCAAGCATTAACCAGAGCCAATACCACTAGCCTCCTAGATCAGATGGGATCTCATGCCTTTGGGGCATCTAGGCCTCTTCAACAGCACCACAATTCAAATGAGGTGATTTTCTTCCCATCAGCTTTCTTCCCTACTTTAGTGATGTTGATTACCCCCATTAAATTAACTTGCTCCAGGTGGGTATTTAGCCGATTCATAGAAATCTCAGATATTCTGCAGTAATTCAGAGAATCCCCAGTCTATACCAATAAAGACTATCCCCAGTCCACATGAAAAGGGAATAAAGAGGGAGGACATGACATTGAAGGAATACAGGGGGAAAGGGACAGGGAAAGAAGCAAATTCAGTTCTTAAAGCTACTGAGTTGTTAAAACAACCAGCAAGAATGGAAACATTTCAGGATGAAGTGGAGCTGAAAAGGCGCGTTTTTCAGCAGATGCAATAGGATATCCCACTTTTCCTTCTCTCCTTTCTCTTCCTCAGGTTCAGCCTGATAGAATGGCTGGTGAAAAGTGACAGCTGAAGGAAGGAACACTCAATAGAGATGGTGCTTTCAACAGAACTGAAGGAATGGTCTTGCTTTCTTGGCAGTGAGTAGGCTGCTGCAATGCTTCAGGTATAACTCAATTCAGATAAGGATGCTGCGTAATTCACAGGCTGTGAAAACAATCAAATCAGGAAATTTGAGACCAATGCCTTGTAGTACATACCTTTAGGAAAGCTTCTCCCTCCCTATATGGACCACCAGAGTTTTAAGATCCACAGGAGAGGGCTTTCTCTTAGTTCCACCATCATGACAAGTTCATTTGATAATAACACGGGAGATAACCTTCTCAGTGGTTGCTCCCACCCTCTGGAATTCCCTTCCACAGTGGACTAGGCTGCCCCGCTCCCTGCTCTCTTTCTCCACCAGGCAAAAACTATTTTGTTCAAGCAGGTTTTTCATGTGTAATTTTAATGTGTGATTTGCTTTCAGGGAGGCTTCTTTTGGAGGGACATGCTTTCTTTTCAACTTTTGCATGCTTTTTAATGACTTTATACTATTTTGTAATCTAATTGTATTTTTAAACATTTATCACTTTTAACTGATTCTTTATGGGAGCTGCCTTGGGTCCCACTCTGAGAGAAAGGCAGCTTATAAATGAAATAAATAAATGAAATGAAATGAACAGATCTAATTTAATTTTCTGGCTCTTTTTGACTAGGCTGTTCTTTACAGAATTGCTAACTGGGTTTTGCTTATGAGCCATTTTTACAATAAGAATGTCTCACTTGACACTCACAAGAGGGAAAGGATGAGTCAGACTCAATCACTGACACAACACAGGCAGACATATTGCATCGCTGTGTGCTGCTGCCTATAAAAGAAACCAGTGACCTCTGACTTTTTGTGCTTCTGCCTCAGACTGTCATAAATAAGAATCATTGAAAGAGACACTGCCATCTTACATTTGGGCCCTTGTCTGATTTATTTTTAAAGGAGCACATACAAATAAACACCCAACTTTTCATAACAGCAATTTTGTAATTATTTCTTTGTGAGTGGAAAAGGGTCCTGCAATGGTAATAGCCTTGATGCTCCTAGGCATTTCATATTCCTATCCCCAACAGGGTCATTATCTTGTTATCCTAAGAGATGGGGGAAGTTGGGGTCCACCTGCAATGTCAGCATCTCCTTAGAATTTTGGAGGAATTTTAGCTCAAAGGAGGCCTGCGAGAGAAGGGTAATGGCAGGATCTTTCCAACTATGTATATCAGTATTAACTGTAGAGAGGACTCCAGTTAAAGTTAAACAAAGTATTTTATTTGAATTGATAAACACATGAGAAATCACTCACTCTTAAGAACCATAAAAGGCTATCAGAAAGTGAGGTGAGAAAGGTTGGATAGAGTGGGATTAAAGGTAGAGAGGGTGATAGTTACCATTCCTGAAGAAGGGATCACAATGGAGGCACTCAGACAGCATCTGAGGGTAGAAAGAAGGAACAGCAGTCTGTGGCACTACATACTACAGTTTGACCGGTGTCAAAGCTAGGATTTTTATACCCCATTTCATACTCTGATGGTGTGCATTGACAAGGCCATTATGACTTTCCCATGGGACTGACAAAAGGGGTCCAGAATGGGTTGATTTGTTAACTCAGGAGTGACAAAACATTTATGGGACTCATGACAATCTCTTAAATGTTTTGTCAGGGAGTGTGGATAGGGAAGATCTCTGTAAGGTAAGATCAAGGGATGGTCTCTGATTGCTCACCAATCTGGGCAGTTTGTCTTTCATTGTATACCAAAAGGCCAAGAGCCTGAAGCACTGAAAGAATTAGCACAAACCCATCAGAGTTGGGGTTTTCTGCATAATCCTATCTGAACTTTTATGACCTTGAACATATCTCTGGTCAGTGTAACCACAAACATGTTATCTGGCTAGTGTGACTCCAATTATGTTGTCCAGTCATTAATAAGTCCAATTTATGGAAATCACGTATCTTGTAGGAAGGGTGATAGGGTATGGTAACACCCTTTGATAGCAAACACATGCCCCTCACCATTTCACAGAAGAAAACTGGAACACCAGTAGCCAAGCAACCCCAGCGTGTGGTTGAGATGGCAAAATTTATGACAAATGAATAACAGACAAGTTAGGACAGGCTGCAGAACTTTTCTCTTGCCTGAGTCTGATGGGAAGGCCTGAGTCAGCCCCCTTCTCTTTTCTCATCAGCTGAGTTAACTGATCACAAATTAATTTTATGCTTTGAACTCAATTTGCAGTAACTAAAGTGAGCAGAGGGAAGCAGGAGGAGGAGAGAGAAACTAGGACATTTTACAAAGAGCTGGAAAAGTGAGACATCAGAGGATTAAATCAAATTGGGGCAGTTGATGAGTATGCAAACACAAGCAGCCTTGGGCTGGTTACTTGGAAGTATAACAAATTCCTCTAACATCAAGCTCGGCCCCATGTTGATAACTTGGAAGTAAAGCACGGTATCTGCCATATTCAGAGAAATGGCAAAGTGTTCAGAAGCATATGGCCTTTAGAATTAGGCCTTTCAAAGAGAAACAAATTGCTCCATACTCCTCATTCCCCCCTGCATTTCAAAAGAAAAGGTAGTTCAAAACCATTCCTGTATCGTACACCCTCAGCCTAGAATCCATTTGGTATACAGGCAGGTATAACCCTCAGTTATGTCAGCATATGAATTTTGGAGGATATTGCAAAAGGAGTTTGATAGGACTCTTTACACAATGCCTCAGCAGTTCTGTCCTCCATTTGGCTTTAAGGGTGGGCCTGGGCTGATTCCAACTGCCTTGCATACCCAAAAAAGAAGCACATTCCAGCTACCTTGCCTGTGTGCCTTATGGAGTCTTGGCCTCAATCTGCTCCTTTTTTCCAGTCATTCCCCATGTTCTGTACTGACGCTCATGCCTGTTTTTCTTCTGCAGCAGGGAGCTCTCCTCTATCTTGCAGAAAGAGTTTGACTGGACAGCACAAAATGAAGCTCAGTGAGGCCAACGTAGCATGGGCTAGGAGAAAGCATGGAATAGTCAGTTCTGACTGTGCTTTTTCAGACAGAGATTCTTCCCCACCCCCGAAAATAGGGTAGGATTAGGAAATAATCCTTCATGAAACCCCAGGCAGCCACTGCCAGTCAGAGTTGGCATCACTGAGCTGGATATACCAGTGGTTGGACTCAGCATAAGGCGACTGCCTATGTTCCTAATTACAGTTCTCTTCATACTTTGCCACTTAGCTGTGCTAAGGCTCAAAGGATTTGTGGTCCAACAACAACATTTGGAAAGCCACGTGTGTGTTTCTTCAGCTCTGAAATAAAGCTCACAGAGTTAAATTGTACATTAGAAAGCTGGCAGTTTCTTTTACCATTGTGCCATACAGGAAATAAAATGTTTCAAACTTACTCATGCCAGCAGCTAGGAAATACCTCCGAAGCTTTATGCAAATATTTGCCAGATTAAAAAAAAAATGAATTCGCTCTGCATTGGCTTCTCTCATGTTTAACTTCAGTTTCCAAATGACGAACATATAAAATGCCATTGCTGACTCACCAAGAAAATAAAATATATCAGAGACTGAAGGATTTACTTGCTTAGCATCTGGATTTTGCCACATCATTAATGTAGCAGTTACAAAATTACAGTTGCCCAGCAGTGCCCTGAAAATTCGACTGACATATCAGAGGTGGGAAAATGTCATGCCCATTTTACAGTTGACAAAGAAGGACTTCAGATATTTTGGATAAAGCAATTCCTATTTTGCACTTTCACCACCCCCTATAACTTGAAATTAAGAATGTGGGTTTTACTTCCTGCATTTTTCTTCAGGAAAGTATCCATTTTGGTATATTAGAGGGGAGATGGACAGTATTCTAGAGTCCTTCAACATTAAGGCCAACTAGATAGATGGCAATAGAATCTCAGGCCAACTCGAGATATAGTGTTGCCTGAGGCAAAAGCCAAAATGGCACCTCTCCCCTTTCCATGTGCAGACTGGCAGTTGATGAGATGGCATCCTTTTCTACTCTTATGGCAGCAGACTAGTTCAGGATGAGTTACGTGGCATACATAACTCTACCCAACAACAGAGAGGACTCCTTGGGAAGTCTGGGAAGAACAGTCTCAGAGTCACCAATCTTGCATGCATACATGATTTCTGCTGCCTGACACAGTGGCTTCATTCTACCTTAAGGTAGTCCTGACTCTTTACAGGATTACCAGACACAAAAATAAACCATTTACCCTAGCATCCTGCAATTTCAAGACAAAATGGATAGCTGAAGCCAAAACAAGTACATTTGTCTGATACTCCCCAACAGAATTGCCAGACCTCTACATTAATTAAGAATGGTTGTGCTATTGTGGAAGATGGGATTTGTAATCCAATAATGTGGAGGGCATCAGGTTGGGAAAGGCTGGGTTTGGTTGTATCAAATGAAGCCTTGCTTGCTTGCTTGCTTGCTTGCTTGCTTGCTTGCTTTGGGGAATCCCATCTTACGCTGAGATCACTGGACTAAAAGATTATTAAATTATTGTGTTTCCTGCCTCTGTAAACCATCCAAGTAGACGTGAGGTTTACAAAGACAGTTCCTCCTCCCCAGAGCTTTCTCAAGTGTTGTGGAAGCAACAAACGATGCACCCTCAAGCTGCGGCAACATTTTGACTCTGCTGCCAAAACTCTGAGCTGGAGAGAAAGTGCCAATGAATTCAACAACCTTTTTGCCAGCAACTGGAGGAAGGGAGCTCTTTAAATGGAGCTCTTCTCCAAACCCGGGTCATTCATGACTGAAAATGCCATCACAAGCTTGCAGTACAGCTGCAGCTTTCTCTGTTCCAACTTGACCAAACAGAAACCTTGGCTACGCAAACAACGTTTATTTTGCAGTGTTTGCTTAAAAGACATTTATTGTTGTCACACTGGTTGCTTTGCCTCGGCAAATACATTATATTCTTTAAAATGATCATATCTTCATGTGATTTAAGCCCTGGGGCATGCTATATATTGAACAGAAGAAAAAAAGAAAAAGAAACACTTACCAATGGAAACGCCAGAGATCTGTAACAAGGAGTAGTTTTCTAGTGCTGAAACAAATATAATAGTGACAGGAGGGTCATAAGCTGAGATGTGAAAATCTGTGAATTCCATTTTCATTGCCAATATTTTCATTCCATCCTAGTTGCATATTGAGTTGTGAGACTTATCTTTTTCTTTCCCTTCCCTTATACATAGTGGTTTGAGCATTGGGCCATGATCCTGGAGACCAGGGTTCAATCCCCCACATGGCCATAGAAACCCATTGGGTGACCTTGGGGACATCACACACTCTCAGCCCCAGAAAAGCACATGATAGGGTTGCCTTAGGGTTACCATTAGTTGAAAATGACTTGAAGGCGCACAATAACAACAATAGAAATTTGTACAGAAGGAGTTGTACAGAAGGAGTCTCCTTCTTCAGAGTTTTCTGAACAGAAGCTAGATGGTCATCTGTTGGGAATGCTTTGATTGTGTAGGCCTGCATGGTAGGGGGTCAGACTCAATGCCCCTAGTGCTTTCTTCCAGCACTATGATTCTTTGATCTTGTTGGGCATGTGCAGAGAACTTCCCAGTGGATTGCACTCTATATTCATTAGGGAGAGGAGAACATTCTTTACTGGTTTGGTTTAGCTAACATTTAAAAGTAGGGATGGGCCAACCAAATCCTTGGATCCACAAATCCTCGGCAAGGATTCGAGATTCACAGATCTGAATCCCGGCGCCAAAATAGGCAAACTGAATCTTTCGAATCCGCCATAGTTTGTTTTTAAAAAATGGTGCCTCCGGGGCCTGCCAAAGGCCTGATTGGCTGGCAGGCCCCAGGGTGCACAAAAATCATGGCATAAAGCCACGTGCTGGAGGCTGCGTGTGTCCAGGGCTGCTGTCTGTGCCCGCTGGATTGCCTGTGCCTGCTGGGCTGCCTGTCCTCATGGCTGCCTCCCTCTGCAAAGCAATAATCTCTATTCCTTTGACTTAAGACTGGAGGGTAGGGATTGGGAATTATTGAGACTGGACTAGAGACTTGACTTTAAAGTCCTTTGCAGGACTTGAAACTGGACTAATGGCTTTTTTTTTTTAAGTGCCTTGTTACAGCACTTGAGACTTGTCAAATTCTGCTTCAAAAACACTTTTCAGTAAGTGCTTTCTTTCCCTCGCTTTTTAAACCCTTTTTTTTCAAAAAAGGATTAGAAAGATTCGAGATTTGTGAGATTTGTGGATTCCCAGAACCTTCCAGGGATTCGGATCCAGATTCAGATTCAGCAGATTCTGGATTTGTCCCATCCCTATTTAAAAGCCTGAGCACAAATATTTCTCACTCAAACGTCTGGGCGTCAAGGGATTTTAAAATATGTTAGCAGTTTCCTAGCTGCTACTTAGCAATCTGGGAATACCAGAACCCTGGGTGGCAATTACTTTTCAGCAACTCCTCATTAGATACCATTTATCTTTAGTAAATCTTTCAAAAATATGTGAGCTTTTTTCTTTTCCTTCACACACTTCAAAGTTCTGGCTCCAGCCTACAAAGCTCAGAAATGGTTCAGGACTGGGATATCTGAAGGACAACCTTCTCTTGTAAGAATGTGCCAATTGCCTTAGAACAGAGATGAGAAACTTTTTTGCCCTGAGAGCCAAAATACAATTTGCAAAGGGCTTCAGTGGCTGGGGTGGGGCTGGGGTGCATTCCAAGAATGAATAGGGCCAAGAAGGTGGGGCCAGCGCAGAGTAGGTGAGGGCAATGTAAAATCTAGCAAATATGAACATTTTTGTACCATGCCTAGCAAGTACACAGTCTGCCACATGCAGAGCAAAATTCCACACAGAGGTTTAGAAAGTGCTCAGCTCAATTAATTCCATGCAACAGTTTTCAAAGTACCTGCAAAGTACATGGTTTCGTTATCTGCAGGGATATTTAGAGGTTAAATTACTTCTTAAAGCCTGACACTTCTATCAGTGATTGGCCATAACAGCTGAGAAAGTAGCACTGGGTGGGGAAATCCCTGGGGGCTGTAACTCATAGTTTCCTTAGATTTGAAGGAATTTAGATTATCCTCTGAACCTTTCTTCAAGGTACCATTATTTTGAGAGGTTTGGCAAGTAGCTTCTGTAGAGAAAGGGTCTTTTCTGTGGTGGTGCCCCATCTCAAGAACATCCCCTAGAAATATTTCCCTTCAGCAAGCACACATTCTTAGATGCCTAGTGATTTTTCTGAGTTTTTCAGTGAGTGACATCATAACCTGTTTTTGTTGCTACTGATTCAGCTGTGTCTTTTGTTTTCCCTGTCAAATTTGTACCGATTTCAAATCACTTATATATCTACAACAAAATGTCCCAGCATGGAGATCACCTGTTCAGGGTTCCAACCTCCTGTCAGCTATGCTTTCTTCCAGGATAATCCATTCCATTTCCTCCACCTCTCTGGTTCTCTAGACTCTCATCCCGCAACAGACACTGAGTATTCCATAAAATACAAAATAGTTACCCCTTAATGTGTTTCCTGATTCGGAAGCTACTGAGCACGCTCACTCTTTATTTGAATGTTTGGGAGCTCTCTTTTGACAGAAAGGCTGGGAAATGTACAACCCAGCCCTTTGGTTGGGGGATACAATGTGACTTTTAGGAGCTCAGACCAGCACCCCCATCCCAAAATCATGGCTGGCATTCTGTTAGTGAGTTACAATAGTGTAACTTCAACTTAATTCACCTTTTTGGTCACTGCAGAGGTCAGAGTTATGTCCTGACGATATGACTCAAATCCCATCCACACACCCCCACCAACAAACAGTTTTTCTGTGCCGCAGCCCCCTAAAAACAGCAGATGGAAAGTGAGGGAGTGGCAGAAAGTGTCCAGCTCTTTTCTTATTGCTGGATGTACAGCAACAGACGTTCTCCAGGGGCCTCCCAGAGGTGTTCCAGGGACCCCTGAGGATAATTTCATTGCTTTGCATCCAGCTATAGGAAAGTAGCTAGATGTGATTCATACTGCTCTCCACCAGCTAGGAAAGGGCCATGGAAGAGGACAGCCTATAACAGAGACAAGACGGGTTGGTTGGGATGAGAGATCATGGTTATGCATCATAGTTATGCATATATGATACATCTGATCCAGAATGCCAGCTGTGTGTGTGTGTGTGTCTGTCTGTCTGTCTGTCTGAAAAATCACATTCTGCTCTTAAAGCTTTAAAAATGAAGTTTTTAGGTATACCCTGAAGCAGCCCTCCCCCAATCCCTCCAAAAAAAATCATCCACTTAAGCCATTTCCACACTAGCGTGTTATAGTGCTACTATTTCACTTTCAACATCCTATGGAATCCTGGGGTTTGCAGTTTAGGGAGGGGCCTCAGGCCCCTCCTAACTGCAAACCCCAGGATCCCTAGGATGTTGAAAGTGGAATAATAGTGCTATAAGAGTCTAGTGTGGAAATGGCCTTGACTAGGTCCAAAAGGCAACTGGGAGTGATATGATGTCACTTCCAACTGACAAAAAAAATGTCAGCAACAAGAGCACACTGCAGTCCTCTTTTTGTAGGAGCCCAAATTGGGATACAGTCCTCTTTGCTCTGGAATGTACTCATGCCTGTCTTGCAAGGTTTTGTTTTAAAGACATTTTGTACTTCTGGAAACAAGCCTTAGGTTTCCCAGAAGCCTGCTAATATCATGTGCATGAATGGAATTGTTTTGACCACAGAAGTCTTGGCATTTGGAGGATTCAATTCACTTGCTATTAATATATACATATGATGGCTGAGAAGTTGGTTTCTTTTTTTTTTAATTAGGGTTGTCACCTGATTAAAGGATTTGAGCAGTTCAGTGATATATGTGCCAACTCAGAAGTAAGTTCACTCAGTTGGATGTATTTCTCTCTCAGACACATGTATGCAGTGCCGGATATATAAAAAATGTTACAATAATACTTAGTTGCAAGGGGGTTGATAGAAGGAATTCTTTTGAGAGTCTTAAACCTGACACAGCATAGAGCAAAGGTGGTCAAGTGCATATGTGTCAGCCCCCACATTTGCAGCATTGACTTTCATGGATTTGATTATTTGCAAGTTTCTTCAACCCCTGACCTCCCCCACCTCAGGTACTTCTTTGTGGGAGGAACATTCCTTCTGGGAAGTTCCAACTAAGCTGCACATCCCTTTAAAAACCAGCTTCTGGTCCTCCTCTTCCACCAGCCACCTCCTGACCAGCTAAGGAAGGCTCACAGTCTAATTTCTCAGCACCACAAACTCTCTCTTGATGTGCACATTCAAGGAAGGAGATGGGCGAGAGAGGAAGTATTGGGGCACCATGTTGACCCATCCCCTTTCCCTGACCTGGTTTGGATCCTGGGTGTGCCTTCTCCCAACCATGCCTCAACTCCCTTCCCACCAACACATATATTTTTATATTTGTGATTTTTCCACTTTTGTGAGGGCCCTGCACCCCTAACCCTAACGAATGTGGAGGACTAACTGTATACACACAAACACACACACACACCCCTACTCTCCCCAAACCATCTCCCCCTTTTCTCCTTTTCTGATGATTTTAGAAGGGTGAGCATGGAATTAAGAGAGATGCAGGATCAGACCACTCTAATTTTTGAAGACAGATTTGTTTTGCGGTTTTTTTTCTTTGTACACCATTCCAGAGATCATGGGATCATTGCATCAACTGTGAGTTAATCAAATTAGTTTTAGTCAATTAATCAGTTAACTGAAGTAAAATATATCTTCATCAACAAGAGCAACTTTGTTTATACCCAGCCTTTTGCTCAAAACAGGGACTCAAGGTGGCTTCCAATTGAAAACACTATGCAGAAAATATTTAATTAGAAATAATCTATCAACAATATTTTTAAAAGAATTGAAGAAAAAATGGAAGAATTTTGTTGTTGTTTTTAGAGTATTTTGTGTATGCAGCAGATACTACTTTGGAGAAGTTATTCCCTCTTGGGCATGAAGAAAAGGGACAAAAACTGGTCACAGCAGATTATGTGCTACAATGTCCCAAGACTACTGTAATGCACTCTATGGCCATTTCTGCACTATATTGTTATAGTGCTGTTATTCCACTTTGAACACTCTGTGGAATTCTGGGATTTGTAGTTTGCTGGGGATTCTAAATGCCCCTCCCTAAACTGCAAACACCATAGAATGTTGAAAGTGAAATGATAGCGCTATAATAGTATAATGTGGAAATGGCCACTGTTTCAGATATTAAACTCCCACACCATTGAAGGCTTTAAATATCACCACAAGCACTTAAAACACAGACCAGAGGCATACTGATAGCCAATTCTACAGATACTATATGATTCCTATAAGGTGTACTGGTCAACAGTCCAGCTGCTATGTTGTGTATCAGCTGCAGTTTCCAAGTTGTCTCCAAGGGCAGCCCCACATAGACCATTTCCACACTACACTGTTATAGTGCCATTATTCCACTTTCAGCATCCTGTGGGGTTTGTAGTTTACTGAGGTCAAAGAGCTCCCTGGCTGAGAATTCCAAAAGCCCCTCCCTAAACTGCAGACCCCAGGATTCCATAGGATGTTGAAAGTGGAATAATAGCAAAATAACAGTGTAGTGCGGAAATGGCCTAAGATTCTGCAGTATTTATTTATTGTTTGAGAATCAATTGCATCAAGAATATTAAGTAGGTATCTTTCCAGAAGAAGATTTGTTTAGAGAGGGTTTGCCATTGCCTTCCTTAGAGGCTGAGAGAGTGTGACTTGCCCAACGTCACCTAGTAGGTTTCCATAGCTAAGCAGGGATTCAAACCCTAGTTTCCTGGAGTCCCAGTCCAGCACTCAGAGTACTACACCACCTTTGAGACAAGCCTTTATCTTTAAATGAGACATGGACCAGGCAGTTTTTCAAACAGAAGAGTGTTCTCTATAGATCATCCCTTAGCATGCTTGCTTAAGTGGGCTCAAGCTCTGTTTTGATCAAGAAGCATTACGCATGTCCTATCACAGAAAGTTTCCTTGAAATTGTTGGGTTTTGCGGCTATTTTTCAGCTGTCATTGTTCTTCTTGTTGCAGGTTTTTTCATCGATCCTTCAGGGCCAAGCTGTATTTGATTTCATTGTTTCCTGAGTGTAACCTGCCACAGGGAAAAATATGTGAATAAAGAATGTTCCCACCAAAAGCCACACAAACTGAATTGCTTGTATTTATAATTTAGCCCCAGGTTTAATTTGGAATTTGCCACATTGTCATTGTCATCCTCATCATCAATCTCTTATAATTATTAATTGTTTATATAAAGAAACAGAGAGGGAGCAGCAACTCCCCACTCTGAGCACTGGCTACTCAAACAGATGTCACCCAGTTAATCCTTTCCAAGCTACTTGGTTCTCTAGTCACATAAAATCAGGGCAGGTTTGCTCAGGAAGATTGACAGCTCAATCTCCATCAGAGGGACAGACATCTGTGCCAGAATGATATTCCGCTTGCATAGGATGGTGAGCAGGTGTTTCGGTGCCTACATGTGCTCAGTTTGCAAATAAAAAGAAAATCGGAAAATATATTCTCTGACATTAGTGGTTACTGATTACCCAAAACAGAAGTTGTGGTAAAAAATGGAAGATTTCAGTTTGGAGTACTTGATAGGGCATTATGAAGTTGATAGAAAACAAGAAAAAAAAAACATTAAATACAAATCACTAAAGGTGTTAGTAGCAATTTCATTATTCAAATTTAATTTGGGGGCAGTTGTATATAAAAGACTTTCACAGCCTGAGGAAACTGCTTTTTAATCCTATGCAAAGATACTTGTAGAGAATAGAAATCCTAGCAGTGTGCAAAGTGATGGTGTTACATGCAGGTGATGAGTTTAAGAAGCTTTATTTACATAAAAAAGAAAAATCACAGATCCTTAGAAACAGAGGGGACCACACCTAGTCAGCACACACACCCTTGCTGTCATGTAGGGATACACAATTATTCCTAAGAGATGATTATCGAACCTCTGTTAAAAAACCTTCAGAGAAGGAGAGTCTACCGTACTTTGAGACAGTGCATTCCATTTCTGAACAGCTCTTACAGTCAAGACATTCTTCCCAAAGTTTAGGTCGAATCTCTTTTCTTGTAATTTGAATCCTTTGGTTTTTGTGCTCTGGAGTAGGAAACAAAAAACAGATATGTAAAGATTGCTCTGGAGACCTGTTAGGTCTGGCTAGCCAGTGTGGCTTGCCCAAGAGCATTTCTGGCACTGTGTAAGTGGGCTCCCTCTTCCTCCCCCCCCTTCTTCGGGCCTTCCTTGCTTCTGTCTACAACAGAGCTTTCCAAATTTTTCATGTTGGTGACATACTTTTTAGACATGCATCGTTTCGCAACACAGTAATTTCAGTTTTACTAGCAAACTGGAGATTAAACTAATCCTTTATAAGAGATACAGACACATACATACATTGTAATAACAAAACGTATGGGGACACAACATATCTCATGAAAGCCTTTCATATATTTTTCAAAATATATGATTTATAAATAATAACATACATTTCCAACATTGTAGGCGACACACATGCACACTTCAGGCGACACAGTAATGTGTCATGGCACACCATTTGGAAAGCCCTTGTCTACAAGGTGCTACAGCAGTTTGCTTTTTCCTGAGTGTCCTGGGAGAGGGCAAGATTCTCCCTCGCCCTCTCCTTGCTCTCCCCTCTCTTTCCTGCTATATTGAATGCAAACTACTTTTGCACTTTGAATTCAGTCTGAAACGACTGAAGTAAACTAAGGACAAAAGAGGAAAGTGGGAAGAGAAGGGAGAGCCATGGAGATATTTTAAGCAGCTGAGAAAGAAGGATGATTAAGGAATAATCAGAATTTTCCTTGCCACACTGGGGCAGTTGGAGGCAGTCGCGTAGGGACAGGGGCGGCAGAGGGCAATCGCCCTGGATGGCAATGATTTTTGTGGCATCCTGGCCCGTAACCACGCCTCTGCGCGCCCTGGCCACTCCCCCATGCACTGTAGCCATGCCTCCACACACCACTGCCATGCCCCTCTCACCATGGCCCTGCCCCCTCCCATGCCCCCACCCCCCACTCCAAGCTCTGCCACTGGTTGGAAGAGATGTGGGGAGAACATGTAAGTTAGGAGAGGCTGCAGAACTGGGTGCAAACTACTGTTGCCATTTGAACTCAGCAACTGAGGTAAGCTGAGGACAAAGGGGGAAAGAGGAAGAAGGAAAAAGAAACTGGGAACTTTTAAAAGCAGCTGCAAAAGTGGGGCAATAGATGATTAATTGGTCTTATCCCTGCCAAAATGGAGACAGTTGGAGGATATGTTGGTGGCTTGTCCCACCTGCAAAGTCCTCAAGCCTACTTTGGCCACACTTCTTTGCAGTGATGTAGACTCAAGTCACTTCAGTGACTCGACTTCGACTTGACTTGGCAAAAATTATACACTGACTCGACTTGACTTGAGACTTGCATATTTTTAATGACTGCCTTGTTGCCCATGGTTCAGTAACATAATACATTCACCCAGAAACCTTAACGACTTACTGGTCACATGACGATCTGTCTCAAGCCCAAAGTGTGGACACATTTCTCAGAGGGAACAGCAAATGGGTTAGACAGTGGGCTTGAGGTGGGCTTGAGATATGTTCAGCAGCCTGTCCCTGCTACATATAGGAGGAGCTTTCTAAAACTTTTCTTAAGAGCAGAAGGCAAGACTCGTGCCCAGACTGCAGGGCACATATCTCAGAGAGGAACAGCAAATGTGTTAGCAACGAGCTTGAGGAGGAAGGATCCTTCCTTCTAAAGCTCTTGAAGCTTTTGTAATGGGGAATAAGAAGGATCCTATTCTCCACTTCTGAAAAAGCCTCCAGCTTTGCAAATGGGAAACAAGAAGGATCCTATTCCTCACTTCTGAAGCTGCAGATGGCAAAATCACAAAAATGGAGGGCCGGATCTACTTAAATTGTTAAAACTGATTTTATTTGACTCTGTCCGGAAATTCTGGAATATAGATTAGAGTGTAAAGTTTGGCTTCCAGACTTGAGACATGACTCGAAAGTATCTTGCAAGGACTTGAGACTCGACTTGAGACTTGAAGGCAGAGACTTGAGACTTGACTCAAGACTTGGAGGGAAAGACTTAAATACATCACTGCTTCTTGGCCTCCACACTGGCTCCCTCATCTTCCAAATCCCACCCTGCTAGAGGGCAGGGAAAGGTGGCATGGAGGAATGCCCACCTTGTTGCCTCACTTCTTCCCACTGGGCAGGCAATAGCCATGTTGAGAGGGAACAGCTGCACTGAAAGTTGGGGTTTTTGAAGGCAAGGGGAGATAAATGCTTTTGTGTGTTTAGAGAGCTTTACCTCATCTTACTTTAAAATCTGTTCATGATTAAAGTAGCAAACATCCTAGGCTGTATCCAATCTGGCAACTCTATGTACATCACAGAAATCTTTAAAGAGAGACCAGATTAAAAAGTACAGCCTGTTGTTAACAATGAATCAGCAACATGAGATTATTGGTTTGCAATATAGTCTGTCTGTATTTGCATAAGGCCATTAGAGAGAGGACTTGTCAGATCTACCTAAGAAGGACATTCTGGAGCCTAGAAATTTTTTTTTTGAAAAATCCTCCATCCCTATCACAGTCAGATTTTTCCCGCGAGGGAGTGCTACACACATCTCCTGTCTCAGCTTGTTTTGTTATTAATCTATACATCATTGAAATAAAAGCAGAGTTGTATTAGTGAATGAAGTGGTAAATCTTGGCTGAGGTTCTGATTCCCACACTCAGCCAGAGAGCTAATCCAGGTCCCCTTGCACTGTTCACTGTATTTTGTCCTAGTCTACCTCATAGTGTTGTTGTGAAAATAGATGGGGAAGGAACCATGTAGGCTTTCTTCATCCTTGGAGAGAGATAGGGAATTAATGTGAAAAATTTGTAACCAGGCAGTGACCTTTGTGTTCTCTAGCAGGATCCACGTAATGAAATTGACCAATGCATCACTGAATAATTTTCAGTGCAGAGAGGGCATGGGATTTAAATTTAGGACAGTTTTCCTTGGAACTGTTAACATCTGTCACATGCAGCATGGATGCAGTTAATTGCTAAAGCTGCTACCCAGAGAATGAATACCTAATATCCCATTTGCAATCTGTAGTCTGAGCAATGCTTGCAACAACAGACAACAACATTCCCACAGAATGGTTCAGATGCAACAGCAGTGCTGGGACCCTTCCACTCAATATGCTAGGTTATAAGCCAATAAATTTTCCCATCCATTCTGACTGGCAAATCTATTTATTCTATCGAGTTATAATGGCTTCTGTCATCCATCCCATGGCTCCAATTCTGTTGTGGTTTTACATTGGAGTAAATGCTATTAGACATGTGGGTGTGCACTATCTGAGATTGCAGAAGAATGATATCCTATTCAGGATAGCAAAAACCCTGAGACACTGGTGTAAAACCCAGAACAAGGCTAGAAGACCTGTCTGGGAAAGTTTCATAAGTCTACACCTTAGTGGTAGATGGGAAATTGGATCTACAGTTATACAATGTGAAAGCGCATGACCACACCTCCAGTTGCAAGATCAGATGTGCCACAGAAAGGTTTGGTATTGCAGTTTACTTACATTGACTTAAATTTATACTATGCAAATACCCTTGAATGTCAGAAGAGTAATTAAAGGGAGTGTATCCACACTGCAAAATTATAGCAATTTGATTCCATTTTAACTCCCATGGCCCCATTCTATGGAATCTTGGCATTTGAGGTTCTTTGAATTTTCAAGTCCATTTCCTTTAAACTAATCTTGTTATCTCAGAATTTAAATCCAGTGCTCTTTGGGAGGGGTACTCCCCCAAGCTTAGAAATAAATTTTGGGGGAGTCGGTTTGGACAACAGCTGCAAGAATCCTACAAAGAGCACATTCACTGACCACCCTCTCTGGTAGATTCTTGGTGGAGTCCCTACAAATTAGTCTTTCCAAGCTCTGTCCTCCACTTCCTAAAGGAGAGATCTCCTTAGACTTGAAGGTTACAGTCTACACATTGACTTTTTCTATGTGATGCAGCATGATGTGTGGAACTTACCATGGTCTGGCATTTTGTTTGCAGGTCTGACATTGTCCTCAGAAGCACTAGTGACAGCAGGCACACAAAAAATGCTTCTGTGTAGAGTTGTCACGGCTTGAAATCTAACAGACTATCTCAAAACCCTGACAATTACACATCAAGGAAATGGTGAGAATATCACTTTTACCAAGTGTCTGCTCTAGAATAAATGAATCTCAGAAATTTATTCTTTTAAAAAAGAGAGAAAACAACAGCAGTATATTAGGGATTGCAGCAAATTATTATTATTACTACCACTGCAGTGAATATTTCAGTCTCCTAGGCCATTTCCACCCTCCACTGTTATAGTACCATCGCTCCACTTTCAATATCCTTTGGAATCCTGGGGTTTGTAGTTTACTGAGGCCAAAGAACATTTTGGCTGAAAATTCTAAATGCCCCTCCCTAAACTGCAAACCCCAGGATTCCAGGCTTCTACACTGTTATAATAGCACTATAACAGTGTAGGGTAAAAATGGCCCAAGTCAAATGTTTCAGAGACTGGAGATATATTGCCCTGTTTTGCATCACTTGCCAGGCTGTGTATCATGGCAGGAACATAGCTTCATCATCATAAAGTTATGCATTGTAGCCTGTGATGCAGAATCTCGGCTAGTATCATGCCCCAGTTCCAGGATTCAGGTACAAACACAGACAGGAGCCTTCTCAACAGCCACAACGCACAGGACCTTTCCGTACCTTTTTCCAGCACTGGGGCGCGGGGATCGCATGAGCAGCCTCTGGCGAGAAGCTCTCACACAAGCAGCATCTGGTGAGACGGTCTTGCATCCCTGCTGCTTCAGCTCTGCACAAGCTGCCTGCTTCTGCGAGAGCCTTTCCTCTTCCTTCCGCAGTGCAGCCTGCGGGTTTTCCAGGCTGCACTGGGGCAGGAAGCATGACCGGCGCAGCTCTGGAGGCTCCACACACCAGGTAAGTGCGCGTGGGGCCTGGGAGCAATGCGCAATCACGCACCATTTTTGGCTTCTAGCCGAAAATGAAAAGGTGCGCGATCGGCACCTGCTGGCCCCTGGAGCATCGTGTGATTGTGAGTGTGTTGTGCAGATCGCTCCTCACAATCTCGTGGCACTCCAGGCGCCCTTTCACATGGCAAATGCCGTACAGAAAGGAGTGATAGACATGAACAGGACAACACCTACTGCAGCCCAGTGAAGATGAGACTCAGAGCATTTATATAGAGAAGGCATATTAGTTAGGCAAACAGCTGGAAGAGGCTGCTAACTAATAAATACAAGAGATGGGGCAGGGAGAAGTCCATTGCAGACAACTGGTATTTCCGGTGGAAGCAACGTGTTCTTCTTTTGATCTTTGGCTCGTGTTCCTGGAAAATCTTGACCCTCTCTTTGTGTGCTGACTACACTGCTGAATACTCCCTTGAGCTGATGTTCTGAATTTATTACTGACTTGAACTATTGGAAAAAAAAAACCAGTAACTGTCTGAAAAGATTTGTAAATCTACTACTGCTACTCCAGTCTCTATTAGAGGACTGTGAACCTTGGCTGGCTTTCTGGACAGGACAGTTGTTGGGAATTAGTGGGAATTGCATTTGGGGAATAGGAAGGCAGTGGAAGATCCAAAGTTGTTCCCGATTCTTCTACACTGTTGCCCCTTTTTCATTTATCTCAAAATCAGATATCTGACATCATGAAAGTAAGAGGCATGGAGGATGGATAGAAGCATCCATGGTCAGATCTGCTGTCTCTGGAATAGATCTCTCTGCCTACCCATAGAGGGGGAGATCTGAAAGATACAATAGCCTCTGTAAGATCCTCTAAAGAACAACATCAGATTGTGGCCTTTTGTGATCTGATATGTTAGGCTTTTACTGAATTCTAAAATTTTGATTCTGTTTTCATAAGCTGCATCATATATGTACTATAGAAAAGAAGAGTGGGAAAAAAGACCCTTAACATACACTAGAATCAAATGAATAAAATGAATAAAAATAAAAATAAATTACAGACCTTCAGAATTTGAAGGACACAAGAGACTAGAATTTTTCCACAAGAAGAAGAGAAGAAGCTGGGTGAGGACAGAAATAAAAGCTGTCAGAACCACAGCCAATCAGGCAGAGTCAGATTTCTCCCACAGATTTTTAAAACTTGGAGAACAGGTACAGGCAGAGCAAAACATGACGCTTTGAGCTAGTGCACTCTGCAAACTCTATCCTAGTCTTGCAAAACATCCAGCCTTAAGGATGAGAACTAATTTTAGTTCACAAGCTTATCATAAACCACCTTTTTAAAGAAAGGAAAATCAGATTGAAAAGAGGCATATTGCAGCATGCAAGTCTTCCTTCCTGCCCTTCTACTTTCCAAAATCCCTTCTTCAGCAGATGTTTGGGATCTGAAGGCGTATGCCTTGTTTTCAACCCCTTGATGATCTCGTGTGATCTAATGAATGCCTATTCAAATTTCCTAGATTATGTCTTCACTTTTGTACACACTAACCTCATGTTTGTCCTTCCATGCTCATTGGGGCTTTTGAATAGCAGCCTATATGATCGCACTGTAATCCAGGGCCAATTAAGATGTGCTGAGGCCCCAAGCTATGTCAAGTCTAAAAGAGGCCCCATAAAAATTTGTATTATTCTAACAGTTAAGTAGAAGTTGAAATTTAGTAACTTTTTTGTACTTAGAGGTCCCTTGTAATCTGACAGTTCAAACAGTAGCTTACTTAGATTTTCCATATATCCAGCACTGACTGTAAAGATGCTTCATTTCATACTTTTCTATCCATTTTGTTGATTTCCCTGTGCCCTCTCTGGGGTGTCGTAATGCTGACAATTGACTTCTTTGCAGCAAAAGATTTATAGGAGGGGATGCATTCCATCCAATTTCAGGCTAATGAAGCATGACTTCTCACTGTGCAACTCCATGGGCTGATTGGCTCCATATGCACAAAAAAGGAGTGCCAAGCTGCTAACCACAAACCCTGGTTAGACTTCAGAAGATTCTAGGTTTGAAAGGGATGGAGAAGATGATACCAGAGTTAGTACTGTATGCTTCTAACAGCTTCCGACACTCTAGCTGTGGACATTTGGGCTTCCGCATTCATTCTCATGTTTGCTAAACCTTTCTCAAAGGGCAACGCACATATCTCTCTTCTCCACTTAATCCTCACAACAAAACTTATTTTGTCCTCACTACTTCACCCTCAAACAATTTTATGAGGCTCATAGGAAATGGCTGGACTCAAGGTCAGCTAGTGAATGATAATAGCTCAATGAGGTCTTGAATACAGGCCTCCAAAATCCCTGTCCAAGATTCTAACTACTATATCATATTGGCATTCTTTTTGCACATGTTTGGGAGTGTACTTTTCCATAAAGAAACATGCAACCAGGACTATAGTGCTGATAAAAAGAGCCTCCCTCACTATTTTGGATGCCTCCATGTGGAAAGCCCAACACAAGGCTAACTCCAGGACTGATTTGTTGATTGACTGATTGAAACATACATGCACACATCATAATACATGCACTTCCTACCAATAGGAAAGGGTGGTAAGCAACATGACACCCTCCAAGTAGACTGCAACTCCTATTAACCCCTACCATTGGCTGTGATGGATGGATCCAATAGGAGCTGGGGACCAAAACACCTGGAGAGCATCCAGTTGCCCTACTTTTGACCAATATGTAAATGTGTGTGTGTGTGTGTGTGTGTGTGTGTGTGTGACTCAAAAGCATCTGTTGACTTCTAGGGACTCCATGAATTTTCATAAGGTTTTCTTAGGCAGGGAATGGGTTGCCATTGCCTTCTTCTGAAATAAAGCCTACAGCATCTGGCATTCCTTGACAGTCTCCCATTCAAGTACTAACCAGGGCTAGGAGCCCATATGGGGACAAGTCCAGTAAGTGTCGGAAAGGACACCTCTGTCCTTATGCTTTTACAGATTCTTCTGTGCAATGCACATTACTCTTGAGCAAAACTTGGAGCCCTATCACATTGCACTGTTATAGCTCTATTATTCCATTTTAACTGCCATGGCAACATTCTGTGAAATTCTAAGATTTATAATTTACTGAGGCCCAAGATCTGTCTAGCTGGGAATTCTCAATGCCCTTGTTGGCAAGGCAGTTAAAGTGGAATAATAGTGCTGTAACAGTATGGTGTGATAAGGGCCTTGAAAATGCTGGGTGGGGCAGGGGGAATCCAAGAGCTGTGTGATTTGCTCTCAGACTTAGAAAGCTGCCTTATTCTGAGCCACACTGCCAATTTGATTCTCACTGCAATTTTAGCAAAAGAATGAGCCAAATTGAAGTTGGTCAGTCAATGAAAGTTGAGTTCCTCTTGAAGCTTAGCTACATTGCATGGCATATGATAGGATACATGTGGGGCAGGAGAGTGGGTTTGCCAGATCTCGAGATGTAATTCTTCTTTTATGGGCCTCAAAGTGAGAGGGGGAATCTTAGGGTGAAGGTGTTGCTTTGAAAACACCCCCTTGGCCCTGCTACAGGATGCTTTGGAACACCTGTTGTAGGTCCTTTCCACAACACACCTTTTCACAGAGCTGGGGTGCGGGCATCATGCAAGCAGCCTCCAGCAACAGGCTCTCATGTCCTGGTTCCTTCAGCTCCGCAGTTGCTACCTGCTCACGCAAGAGCCCCGCCTCTTCCTTCCACAGTGCAGCCTGGGAGTTTCCCAGGCTGCACTGGGGCAGGAAGCGCAAGCGCCATGGCTCTGGACCTCTGCAAGCACAGCAAGTGCACATGGGGCCCCGGAGCAATGCGTGATCATGCACCATTTTCGGCTCAAAGCTGAAAATGAAAAAGTGCACGAGCAGCGCCTGCCAGACCCTGCAGCGTCACACAATTGTGAGTGTGTCATGTGGACTGCTCCTCACATTCGTGCAACGCTCAAGGGGCCCTTTCGCATGGCAGATGCCATAAGAAAAGGTCTGTAGACTCTCCAGGGGGTCCCCCTGGCCACTTCCTCTCCTCCCTGCTCCCCCTTTCATAGTCTCTCAAACTGGCTAGCACTAGGATTCGGAGCAGGGGTGTTCATCATGGGGAAATACTGAGCTTACTCAGTATTAGCTGCCTTAAGAGATGTTGAATGTTTCAGCCTTTTGTGCTTTATAGCTTTTCCTGTCTAATTGTTAATGGCCAGAATCCTATTGGGCATTTACAAATGTGTAACCTAGAGTTATGCACTTGCAACTCTTTTGTATTCACAATCCTGACATAGTTTAGGGGATACATAGAGACCATGAGAGTCCTCCAGTCCCCACTAACCAGGCAGCAGCCACTGTGATCAACAGTGGTCTGTTCCCTTGCTGGTTGGGAAGCCGCTGACTGACAGTCCCACCCACTCCTCATGTGAGCCATCTCTAGGACAAGGGGGAATTGCAAGGGTCATGCTTCCACCTCTCACATTTGAGATAGCACACGGGAGGGTGCGGGATCATCATTTAGCTGCTTCTCAATCAACAAGCGAACAGATCCCCACTAATCACAACAGCTGCTGCCTGGTAAGTGAGGATTGGGGGTTGGAGAATCAGGACAGGAGGCACCGCATAGCTCTGTAACCATGATGTTTACACAGTTCTAACTTCCTTAACAGGATTCCAGCCAATACTCCCAGTTCTGGCCCTACCTTCTCTACCTTAAATGGTTCAGTATTCCCACTTTTCTCACTCTACTATAAGTGGCTTCAGTACAATTTCCCTTTCTGATCTGAGGCACACATGAATTATGCCACTATTAACAAAAATGTGGTTCAAAGATCTTTCTTCTTTAATTCTGCCTAGTCACTGGATTCTTTTCTCTTTTTCTCTTTGATTTCACTTCAGTTTGGCCAGTAAGAGGCATCGATTAATGGAAATAACCTATTCAAAGCAGAATTTGGAGAGACCAGGGAATGCTTGGAAAAGTTTATTGGGATTGGGATTCCTATATATTGATAAAAGCAGTGCATGGGGAAAAAGTGTTAAACCTTGAAAAAAAGTTTGCAGGTTTTGTTCAAAGATGTGCTTCGAAAACTTAATTTAGTTGGACTAGAATTTTCATTTGTTCTTAAAAGAAGTGCTTCCACAAGTGTGAAAAACAGATTTGGGGGAAGCGCTTCCAACAAAAGATTTTTTTTAAAAAAAAAATCTTAGACAACGACTGACATCCTATTCAGTATTTACAATGTTGTAAGCTAGACTTACAACCCCACAAATTTTTCAATTCACATTCACTGTTGTTGCATGATTGCAGCAACTGTAAATGACCCTCAAATCAACCTTAGAAACAGGAAGCAGCAATAGCTTCTCGCACTGCTGCTCACTGGCAGGAGAGAGCTGGATGTGTCATCTTTTGGTGCTTCACTTATCAATGCCTTATTATCATGGCTATGTCTTCCATGAAGGATCTTGGTCAACATGTGTTTTTGGTTTTTGGTTTTGTTTTTCATAACATGTTTAGATCTACTGAAGTTGATGCTTAGTGTATCAACCCTACTGACATCAACAAGGACCATCTCTAGGACCCTTTTTGCACCTTACCTTTTACCAGTGCTGGGCTGCTCGGCTCATGCATGAAGGCTTGGGAGGAACGCTCTCGCTTCCCTGCTGCTTAGGCTCCGCAGCTCCTTCCTCTCGTGCGAGCGCCCCGTCTCTTTCTTTCACAGTGCAGCCTGGGACCTTTCCCAGCCTGCGCTGCCCAGGAAGCACGACCAGCCCGGCTCCCGACGCACTGCACGCCAGGTACGTGCGCACGGGGCACCGGAGTGACACATGAGCATGCACCATTTTCGGCTTTAAGCCGAAAGTAAAAAGATCCATGCCCACTCTGCATCCAGCCCTTGAGCATCATACAGACCACTCCTCACATTTACGCGATGCTCAAGGGGCCCTCTCACTTCCAAAACACTGTGCAAAAAGGGTCTAGGTCTCAGATTTCAGCTCTAAAACCTCAGGGCCTGAGATATTCCTGACCTGGAATTCTAGGAGAAGGCAATCAGAGTGATCAAACTTTTTGGCCTCAAGGGATCCATGTGGTATTGTGTGAGATGGTGGCCAGGGTTGCACATACATGAGAACATAGAGACATTTCTCCCACACACCAACACCTTGGGTACAGAAATGAGAAAGCTTACATTTTGCCACTGAGATCTGGGGAGGTAATACTATCATAGAACCCTGGAACTAGAAGGTCCCTCAGTGACCATTTACCTAGTCCAACTCCTGTTGATGCAGGAGACCTATAGCTAAAGCATCCCTGGCAAATGGCCATCCAAGTTCTGCTTAAAAGCCTCCTAAAAAAAGAATGCCCACCACCTTCTGAGTGCCATTGTTGATGCATTCCTTTTAATGCTGGAGATGGGTCATATGGAGAGGAAACCTATAGTTCCCAGGAAAATGTCCGAGGTTGAAATTTCTCTCCCTTCCCTCCCCATGCTCTCTCTGATAGAATAATTGAATGGAGTCATAGAACTGTTCAGAGTCATCTAGAGCTAGGTATGCCTTAGGGAGCTAGGTATGTTTAGCCTGATGAAAAGAAGATCAAGAGATGACATGATACCCATGTTTAAATATTTGAAGGGATGTCATGTTGAAGATGGAGCAAGGTTGTTTTCTGCTGCTCCAGAGACTAGGACATGGAGCAATGGATTCAAACTACAGGAAAAGAGATTTCAGCTAAACATCAGGAAAAACTTCCTGATGGTAAGAGACGTTTGACAACAGAATACACTGCCTCACAGTGTGATGGAGGCACCTTCTTTGGTGGTTTTTAAACAGAGGCTGGATGGTTATTTGCCATAGGTGCTTTGAGTGTGTGTTCCTGCAGTGCAGCAGTTGAACTAAATGACTGTTGTAGTCTCTTCCAACTCTATGATTCTATTATCTTGTCCACTCCCCTGCTGAGCATCCCTGACATGTAGCCATCCCACCATTGTTTAAAAGCCACTCAGTCCTTACAATTGGCTCTTACAAATTTCCTGCTTGCTAGCATGGCATCTTCTGTTGTCTTTGCTGCTTCAGTGTTATTACTCCAGTGGTGGTAATGATACTGAGGATGAATCCAGAAAGGCTTTGTATCCAAGCGATTGACCAGAGTCAACACTCTCCCATTCCCCTGGTCACTTCCCAGAATGGAGGAAGGGATAGGCCAGGTTTGAAGCTGGTCTGAAGCTGGTGGCCTGGTTTTCCTTTCTGCTGCCCTGCTTGGGTAGGAAGGACTTGGGATGTGGCACTTCCCCTGCCATGGTTCCCTTCTCCACCTCCTTCTTTGGACTGGTCTGCACACTTTCCCCCTTTTTATTACATTTTATTTATTTTAACCACACATGCACACACACAAATGTGTGTGCCTGTAGAATGAAAAGTGGAAGATGGGAGATAAATGGATGGGAGAGATGGAGAAAGGAAGCCAAAGGGGTTGTTCGTTCCCAGATAAGATCACATATATGAACATCTTTCAATAAAATGTTGATTTTTTTTCCAAGAAGATGAGCATTCTCACAATCTAGCTTTTCTGGGAGACACTTTTTCCACCCACCTGGAACTGCAAGTTCCAACTCGAATGTTGAAATCAGTAAAAATGTACAGCACAGCCCTCCTTTTCAGTCATTTCAAACCTCCCCCCCCGCCGCATCTTCACCAACCAACAGTCACGGAAGAAGCAACCTGGTAAAAAATGTTCGCGCTGACAGCAGCAGCCCAACCCTGCCTTTTCACATCCTACTTGGCTGTTTTGTCACATGACCAACACCACCCGTGTCTCCTTGCCAAATCTCTTGGCATCTGGAGATTTGCAAGAGGACACTTCAAAGTGCCATGGAATAATAACGTTGTGTTTTGTGCTTTGGAACTGTCAATATTTTTGAAGCAGGTTTAAGCAACGATCTCCTTCACAGGGGAAGCAGGTTACTCAACTGAATGCTGGCGGTGGCAACCTTGCCTAATTATCAGATTTTTTTTTTTAATCCCAACCTTCCTGTCCTAACTTTAGTCACACCTGTTTGTGTGTAATCAATTAAGAGACCGTAATCATCCCAAACACTTTCCACAACTGTGCCCCGCAGGTTTAGGCCTGTTTCTTATATTGCAAAAGGTTTCCTTCTCTCAGTAGTTTTTTCTTTTCTTTTCCCCCTCAGAAAAATATTGTACTGCAATTATAAAATTGCTAAAGTCTGGCACATTCTGTGTGGTATTCTGGGACAAGTACAAATTAAAGCAATTCTCATGATTTTTAATTAGTTTGTTTCATTCCTGCTTTAATTGCCACCTTTAGAATCTTCACAATATCACGTTCTGAGCCATCTCGATTGGGTTTATGGGTTATTTGTTGGATCCATACCCCACCCTTCCTTAAAGGAGCTCAGGATGACACTTTACCCTCCCAACAACCCTGTGAGATAAGTGAGAAGAGCCTAAAGGCACCTAACAACTGCTGCTTCTTCACACATTATTCTGCCAAAGTACCGGTATCATCCTGTGCTCTGCTGAATCAACAACCAAGATTGGACCCAAACGTTTTGCTGCTGCAAGCATACCATCCAACATTTCAAAGATGAAAACTGGAACACCTATGGCTGAGCAACATCAGTGGTCAAGGTGGCAAAAGGTATTAGGGCCTTTCTGCACTACACTGTTATAATGCTATTATTCCACTTTCGACATCCTATGGAATCCTGGGGTTTGCAGTTTAGAGAGCGGCATTTAGAATTTTCAGCCAAAGAGCTCTTTGGCCTCAGTAAATTACAAATCCCAGAATTCCACAGGAGGTTGAAAGTGGAATAAAGCTAAGAGATGCTACAGCAGTTTGTTTTTGCTTGAACCTGCTGGGAAGGGCAAGATTTTATTCTCTCTTCTCCTCTTCCCTCCTTGCTGAGTTAACTGAGGGCAGACTACTTTTGCACATTGAACTTGTACAATCGAAGCTGGGGATGATAGGGGAAAGTGAGAGAAAGAGAGAAAAACTGGCACATTTTAATAACAGCCAAAATAGTGGGATGACAGAGGATGAATCAGGACTATCCCTGCCAAACTGGGATAGTTGGAGGGTATGTTGAGGTGGAGCACCAGCTGAGCACTCTCCATGTCAAGGTGAGTCTAGGAGGCAGAAAATCCTGCAAACATCTTTCCTGGCAGCGAAAACAGAATACAGTCAGGTCTACATATTTTGTGGGGTTAGGGGTCGAGAACCCTCAGAAAACCCCCAGAAAAAAACACAAATATCAAAATGTATGTGTGTGTCTATGGGAAGGGGGCCAAGAAGTGGTGGGGAGAGCAGGCACCTGAAGTCCAAATCAGGTCAGGGAAAGGAGAGAGAAAAGGGGTAGGTTGACATGGTGGCCCTGTATTTCCTCTCTCACACCCTTTTCCTTCCTTGTGTTCATGGGGCATCGAGAGAAGGCTTGTGGCACTGAGAAATTGGGGAATGAGCTGGCCTTAGCTGGCCAGGCAGCAGCTAGTGGAGGAGGATCAGAGACAGGACTGTGTAGCCTGATTGGAGACACCAAGAGGAAAGAGGGAGCCCTGGTGGCACAGTGGTTAAATGCCAGTACTGCAAGCCACAAGGTTGTGAGTTCGATCCTGCCGGGCTCCAAGGTTGACTCAGCCTTCCATCCTTCCGCAGGTCAGTAAAATGAGTACCCAGCTTGTTGGGGGCATGTATAGAAATACATGCTATTTGTAAGTTGTTCACCGCCTCGATCCCTGTGGAGAGGCGGGATACAAATAAATAAAAAAATAAAAAAAATAAGATTCCCCTGGAAAAGAGGTGGGGGGGTCAGGGTTTGGAGAAACTTGCAGGTAATCAAATCTGTGGATGTTAAGCCTTTGAATGTGAAAAACCAATTGTAATAACAACGAATATAACAGCCAGTGCACAACAGTAGGCCTTCCACATTCACAAGGGATAGGGACACAGATCCTTCGCAAATGCCAAATCATTGCAAATAAGTGCCCTTCCTACAGGCTTCTGCCCGGTCAGTGCACCCACCCAGGTGGGGGCAGGGAGGCAGGGAACAGGCAATTGATTTCCCTGCACCTTCCTGCCACCCCCTCAAGGCACGCCTGCACCAGTGGCAGTGGCAGGAGGAGTGCAGGGAACTGGCAGTTGCCTTCCCTGGACCTTCCTGCCACCATTGTGAGGTGTGCTTGCACCCACGGTGGCAGCAGGGAGGCGGGAGGAGCACAGGGAATTGGTGAGCGCCTTCCCTGGACCTTCCTGCCACCCAAGCAGGGTGTGTCTGCACCAGGGGCAGGGGGAGCAAGCGGGGTTGGAATGGGGTGGGAGGGGGAGAAGGGGGGCAAGTGGGCACCCTGCGAATAATCAAATTAGCAAAAGTGAAACCCACAAGTGTGGAGGGAGAACTGTATAATGGTTTGAGCATTGGACTATGGCTCTGGAGACCACAGTTGGAATCCCTGCTCAGACGTGGAAACTCACTGTGTGACCCTGGGCAAGTCAGGCTTCCTTAGTTTGCACAATTTGCAGTCCTTCTGTGGCATCCCAAATCTGCTACCTGAAGAACTTGCTATCTCATATTACCTAATGCAAGGGTAGAAATGATCATGAACCTTATGTGGGGCCCAAGACTTTTCCCATACCCTAGAGATGCTGTCCAGTTTTTTAAAAATCATTAAAATGTCAATAATTATTCTTGCTGTGTGCCTTTATGTAATTTATGACCTATTGCAGCCCTAAGGCAAACCTATCACAGGATTTTCTTGGAAAGATTTGTTCCGAGGAGTTTTGCTATTGCTTTCTTCTGAGAATGAGAGAGTGTTACCTGCCCAAGATCACCCAGGGGATTTTCATTACTGAGCAGGAATCTGAACACTGGTCTCCTAGAATCCAAGTTCAACACTCAAACTGCTACACCACAGCGGCTCTTAAAATATCAAATTACCTGCATTAAAAGGAGGCACAGTCCTCCATTGAGCCTCCATCTTCCCAAAATTAGCACTGACAAATCAGACTTGGCATTCTGGCCTGTGCTGTTTTCTTTCTTCTTTTTGTTTACCTTCCTCATCCCCTTGCCTCCATTTTCATGACAGTTGTAGCCCATGGTTGGTCCTGGGATAGAAAATTGCCCCGGATACCTAAAGTTAGGGCCAGCCCTGATATGACTGTTGATGTTTAGGTTTCTACAATTTTTCTGTGGGCATTCAATATCCATCTTAATTTCTAGCTTTCACTATCCAGTGTAGAGTGCAGTGTCTAGATTTTTTAAAACCTGGCTTTAGAAAAATCTTGCTTATCTACAAGACTTAGTCATTTCTGACATTACCTAAGATGAAACCTGAGTTTGCCACCAAGTGTTTAGGCAGCTGCAGTGGAGTCAGATCTTGCAAGGCAAGAACATCTTTGAACCTTCTTTAGGGGAATAGTTAGGGATACTATAGTTGATGAGCACCTACATTTCAAAGTGTATTATTATACCATTGCTGATGCATATATGTGCATGGTGGAACTAGACACTTCAGGAGATGCATGGCTGTTCTCAAAAGACAGCAGCTGTTTATCTCTTCTGTAATTCAGTGCTTGTGATGCGAAGTTGTCCCAGCTTTCCTCCATTTCATTAACTTCTGCTTTCAACAGCAAGATATACAGCACACTAATGTCATGATGAGTAACTCTAGACATGACAAGAGAAAGATGGAAAACAAGGCACATTTGTTCACATTGTTTGGTTTCTCTTCCTAAGGCATGTACTTGCAAGAGTCTGTTTTCCATTTATAGGAGTACATCACAATCATCATAAGTATACGCCTAAAATGCATATATGTAGTAGGACTTAGAACTGAATATACTTCAGCTTATCTCAGATTTGCACCTGACTAGCCACAATCCAGACACCCAGCATGGTGCAGTGGTTTGAGAACTGGACTACAGTTCTGGAGACCAGAGTTCAATTCTCTGCTCAGCCATGGAAACCCACTGCGTGACCTTGATAGCATCACACACTCTCAGCCTCAGAAAACCCCATGATAGGTTATCCTTAGGATCGCCATAAGTAAAAAAATGACTTGAAGGTGCACAACAACAACAACAACAACAACAACAAGCCATCATCCAGTGCTAAGTTTACATTTCCCCTGAGGTGTTTGAAAGAAACAGGAAGGAAGATAGACCATCATCTCGGGCATAAATGGCTGGCTGGCCAGAATGCCATTTCTCTCACCAAAGGAATACAGGTTATCCATGAGTTCTCTTCTTGCCTAGCAGTCAAATCAGAGAGGAACATCAATAGGTGAGTCCCAGCCAGGATGGCAAACAGAATTGTCTAGATCAGGAATCTCTGTTCTGCAGGTTGCCTGTGGCTTATAAGCTTCTGCTGCTGTTCAGTGATTGGAACGATCAGAGGAACTGAGCTTTCTAGGCAGGAAAGCTGCTGCATTGGTCCAAGCTGGGCTTGAAAGCCAGAAAAACTCCTGCACACAACTGAGCAGTGTTGTGCAGGTGGAAAAGCTGTTAAACTCAAGCTTATTCCAAAGCAGATACTCAGAGAACTGAGATGTGATTGGTACGCTTGGTGGACAAATGCCCACACTGATAAGAATTACATCTGACTTTACTGATTTCACTCTGGCAGTTCCTCATACTCTTAGCCCCACCCACTGCTGTGTTGCGATCACCAAGATCTTTTCCAAATTCAATATGGCCTCTGAATGAAATAAAGTTCCCCAGACCCTTTCCGCACAGCATTTGCCGTGCGAAAGGGCGCCTGGAGCATCGCATGATTGTGAGGCGTGATCAGCATGATGCACTCACAATCACACGACGCTCCAGGGCTCAGCAAGCACCGATCGTCCACCTTTTCATTTTCGACTTCCAGCCGAAAATGGTGCGCGATCACACATTGCTCCCAGGCCCTGCGCACACTTACCTGGCGTGCGGTACCTCTGGAGCTGCACCGGTCGTGCTTCCTGCCCCAGTGCAGAAGGATGAGGCAGGGCTCTTGCGCAAGCAGGCAGCTTGTGAGGAGCTGAAGCAGCAGGGATGCAAGAGCCTCTTGCCGGAGGCTACTCGCGCGATCCCTGCACCCCAGCACTGGAAAAAGTTAAGGTACGGAAAGGGCCCCACTCTCAGTATAGCACCAGAAGTGAAACACTTCACTGCCCATTTTCAGTCAGTCAGGAAGAACTGTTTCATTTTAGTGGGTTCTTTCCCTGGTATGTTTCTATTTAATGTTCTTGCTGCCTTTTTGGCCTTTTGTTTTTGTTTTGTTTTTTTGCTATTTCATGGACATTATTGTTATTGTCTAACGTATTTTTGCGTTGCTTTTAATCTCAGTTATCTGTCAGGATTTTTTATACAAAGACCAGATATACTTCTTCATTACAAATAAATGAATGGATGAATTAATTATGCCTCAGTACTGAAGATAGTGTGGGTGTTGAAATGAGTGCTATTTCTAAAGATAAGGGTAAAAAAGGAAGGTGTGGCACTCATGTGCATGAATAAAAATGAGTTGTGGTGTACCTTAGGTTCATGCACTCCCCAGTCTCCTCTACTCCTCCTGGACAGAGGGAAAGATGAATTCAGAAACTTTCACACTGGCTTTCCATTAATCCCAGTTTCTGGTGTAATCTTCTCTGGTAAACTCTTAGTGAGGGCATTAGGTTAAGGATAATGACCCAGCTGAAGATTTCCATTGGTTTTCAGGGCTAATAACATGAGAAATTGAAATACAAGCCTCAGCCCCCTTCCCACAATCACACACACATTTTTATATTTATTATTTTTCCACTTTTGCAAGGGGCCTGCACCTCTAACCCTAACAAATATGGAGAGGTGACTGTATTGTTTTGCAATGTAAATTGTTTTATACTGTTTAAATTTATTTTCCTTGCACACTGAGATCGCATGGCTGGAACATAAATCTTATTCATTCATTCATTCATTCATTCATTTAAAGAGAAGATATAGAGTATACCCAACCACAAAACCCACAAAACCCCTTCTCTTTTTTTCTTTTTCTTTTTTCTTTTTCTTTTCTTTTTTTTTTGGTTTATGGCTGGAGCATGCAAAACTTGAACTGGTTCCCACTCCCTATTGATACCTCCCCTGCTGAATGAAGACAAAAATAAAACCACCAAGTGCTTCCAAGACAAATGCAAGCAAATTATGATGAAGAAGAGAAGGGGGAATACACATCTGGAGAAATATGGAACTACACAGCACCACCCATTATTTGCATAATTCTGCCTATCTCCTGGTCACACAGGTCACACACAACTCACCATTTAACAGTTGGTTCAATGGGCCTGCTCTAGTTGGGACTGACAAACAGAAGACTGGCTTACCTGTGGAAAGGGAGATCTTGCATATTGTAAAGACGCTGACCAGGAACTACAGGGCTGGAACTGTATCAAAAGGGAGATTTCATTCCTAATGGGATCTGTCTCAGCAAAACCCAATCAACCACTGCTCAAGCTGGAAAGCCTGTTTAGTATTTTCTACAAGTGTGACTCTGGGCCTTTCTGCACTGCACTGTTATAGTGCTATTATTCCACTATCAACATCCTGTGGAACTGTGGGGTTTGTAGTTTACTGAGGACAAAGAGCTCCCTGGCTGAGAATTCTAAATAGCCCTCCCTAAACTGCAAACCCCAGGATTCCATAGGATGTTAAAAGTGGAATAATAGCACTATAACTTTGTAGTGTAGAAAGACCCTCTGTTTCAGATGCAGATATTTCACTGGTGATCTTGGTGGCTTCCCAAGAGAGAGCTCCTACTACTCACAGATGAAAGGTACCTGTGTACTATAAGGGTTTTCCTCAGATCAGAAAAAATGATGGCACAGACATTGGAAAGATACATCTGTGCTACAATCTGAAGATGTTGATGTCTTGATCTCCAATGAACTTCCATGAACAAGCCAGTGGAACTGTACAGTAAATGCTTCACTTGGAAGCACCACATGTTGCATTCAGCCGCACATTTCCGCACTAGCATGTTATAGCAGGATGATTCCACTTTCAACATCCAGCTGGCCCCTCCCGAAACTGCAGACCCCGGGATTCCAGAAGATGTTGAAACTGGAATCATTGGGCTATAACAGGCTAGTGCGGAAATGGCCTCAGAATAGTTCCAGATGGTGCTTTGCATGATGTTGTTCTGCAATTGTAATCAACATTTGTCTGCTCATTATTTCTTTGTTCTTTCTGTGGAAAATTTGTTTACAGAAAAAAGATTAAATATTTGCAATAGTGCCTCATAACTGCTAGAGTGATGTGCGTTTCCTGTAAGGAAAATACTGTAGACCTCCCCACTCCATGGAGAGAAGATAGACCTCTGAAGTTTGCTGGTTGGTTGAGGATGGATGAAAATGGGGCAATTTGGTGTCATGCCATGAATAATTGCAGGTTTATACACCTTGTCACCATCCCTCCCTTCTCCATATGCCCCCAAAGGAAGATTAAAAATTACATCAGTCAATAATTGGGCTCAGAAAATTCCCTCCTATTGGAAACAATGGCAAGGGGATATAAAAGTGGAGGAATGACACCTATATACCTCCTGTTGTAATTGATCTGAGCCAGACAAGGGTACAAGGCGTAGTTCTTCCACCACAGACTTCTCTCTTATCCAATTTAGGATTGCTTTTCCAACCTCCCTCGGTTTCCAGGTGAATTAAATAACAGGCAGTCATGAAGAAACAAAGACTTACTTTATTTTTAGATGATACATCTATATATCACAGCAGACACTGTCTTGAAACAGACACTCCCACCTGTATTGGGAAGAAGGGGAAAAAACTTAAAAAAAAAAATCATGCCTGCCACCAGAATTTGCTTATGTTGCTTGCCTTCAAGTTGTTTACAACTTACAAGACAAACCTATCATGGAGTTTTCTTAGCAAGGCCCATTTCCACACTAGCCTGTTCTAGCGCTATGATTCCACTTTCAACATCCTATGGAATCCTGGGGTTTGCAGCTTCGGGAGGGGCCAGGCCAGGCGGCCCCTCTCAAAGCTGCAAACTCCAGGATTCCATAGGATGTTGAAAGTGGAATCATAGCGCTAGAACAGGCTAGTGCGGAAACGGGCATAGTTCAGTCAGAGGGAGCTTGCCATTATCTTCCTCTGTGGCTGAAAGAGTGACACCTTCCCAAGATCACTTAGTGGATTTCCATGGCTGAGTGGGGATTTCAACCCTGCTGTCCAGCATCATAAGCCAACGCTCAAACCACTAGAGTAGACTATGCTGGCTTCTGCATTTTCCATAGGTACTTTTATTAAAATAGAAAATATAAAAAAATTAAAGTGCATTTTCTATAAGTACTTGTCATAAAAATATTTTTAAAATATGTTGCTCAGTTATTTGAGGAGAACTTTCTTCATTGTTCAAGAGGGACTGAATTGCTTAATTCAACTAATTAGTTAAATAAGCATTGCCACCCTAAATAAACACCTAAAGCAAATCTATATTTAGATTTTGTGGCTGGAGACAAAAGTAAAGTTCCAGGGATGAGCAAGTTGTAGGTCTCCAGATATTGCTAAATTACAAGACAAACAGTCTTTTACTGTTGGCTATGCTTGGTAGGGAGCACTGATGGGAGTTGCAGTCCAACAACTTCTGAAAAGTCAGACATTGTCCATTCGTGGGTTATCCAAAGGCTTGGGCTGAACATTTACTTGAGATTAATGTGGACTAAATACCCTAAAGGCACCAGATCCCATCTGATCTGGGAAGCTAAGCATGGTCCACTCTAGTTAGTACTTAGATGGGAGACTGCCAATGAATTCCAAAGGCTGTAAGCTATACCTCAGATGATGGACCTGGCAAACCAACTCTGAGTATTCCTTGCCTAATAAAACCCTATGAAATGGGTTATGAAGCAAAACAATGACAATTGATCACCTGAATTCCACAGTGCATGTGTGTATGTCCCTTGAAGTCACCTTATTGCGACCCCATGAATTACAGCAACCCCATGAATTTAAAAAGGTTTTCTCAGAGGTGTTTTTTACAGTTTATCAGTTATGGTTTCTATATTTCCTTCCTCTGAAACCTACAGCACCTAGTATTCCTTGGTGGTCTCCCATTCAAGTACTAACCAGGGCTGACCCTGCTTAGCTTCTAAGACCACAGCATAGCATATGCTGAGGTAGCTCAGTAATTTCCTGCACTGACTATTCCTTCCTGCCCTGGTTCCATCCTAATATGAGATACTGTGAGATGAGAAAGAGGAAAAGGTGTAAGTGATGTTTGCAGCCCCAAACAACAAGAAGCAACTGCATACTGTAAAAGCAGGGGGGAAATCCCACCTTATTTTCAAGGCAGTGCTCTCATTCTGAGATTCCTCCCCTTGTCCTGAGATCTGTGAACCCTAAAAGACATGAAAACAGAGGCACATCTACTACCACAGTTTGGAAACTCTGGGGACAATGGGAGCTATAGTCCAGAAAAGTAATTTTTCTAAACTCTGTCCACTATCACACATTCTGTTGCAACATAAGTGGTACAGAGATTTGCAGTGGGGGAAAAAACAACCAAGTAGCAGTGAAAAAGACTCCAAGCTCTGCGTTTTTCACAAATATTGGTTCGCCTCCTAATTGGTAGGCAGACATATAATAACAGGCTTTATTATAATTTTCTTTTGAATGAGATTCCAAAAGCCACAATTAGTGCAAACATTATTTCCCCCCTCTCCTTCTAATGCCTTTAATCAGCAGACACAACATTTTGCAACAGCCTCAGCCACAATCATAATACAAATAAGCCAGCAATTGGATCTTAAACTACATGGTTATTATCTAGCTTGGGGACCGCAGAATCGGTAGGTTTGTTTCAGGGAAAGAGACCATCCGGATGTCTGTCTAACTAGCGCTGCCTTGCTTGCAAAAAGAGAAAAAGGAAAACCTCAGATGATATTTACCAACTCCTAAAGAAAAAGAACCAAGCCAAATATTTGAGATCAGCCCCACTCTCTGAATCCACTTCCACACTAATGGGTGAGAGTGGCTGACATTTAATTGGATATCAATGGAATCTCAGAGGATAAATGGGATTAGCAACTAAATCCTGGTGAATCTTGATCTTTTTCATCAGGCTAAGTTGATTGGCAAATGGTGATGGGAACAAAGCAATTTTCTCCAGGGGAATGTTTTGCAAAAACCTGTGTGCCTGAGGGACTGCACAGATATTTGTTAGGATCAAGTAGCATATGATATAAGAAGTCAGCTTTTGAAGGAATCCAGGTAAAGACAAGCTTCTAATATATCCTGCTTATGAGCAGCTTGGTCCTATTCTTTTCATTCTAGAGATTTTCTGCTTTACTGTGGCCATTTCCGCACTAGACCGGCCCCTCCCTGAACTACAAACCCCAGGATTCCATAGGATGTTGAAAGTGGAATGATAGCGCTATAATAGTCTAGTGCGGAAACGGCCTGTGTATTTTCATGCCATACTTCAGTTACAAGACACTTCAGATAACATGTAGCTAGAAATAAGACACAAGCTAAACTAAAAGATGCAGAATCATAAAAACAGAATGGAACAGGTGGTGGAATGTAAATGATATCTGAAAACCTTGCAATAATACAGTTGTGTAGGGATGTGGGGGTGGGGGTGCAATTTGCCCCACGTGGCAATGTTTCTGGGGCATCCCGGCCCATAGCCATGCCCCCATGCATCCTAGCCACAGCCCCGCACACCCTGGCCATGCCCCCATGCAGTGCAGGCACGCACCCATGCACAGTGGCCATGGCTCTGGCATCTTAGCCCTGCCCCCCCTCCACACACACCAAGCTCCACCACTGCAATAATAATAAGGGCGAGATCCTTGATCAGCTACTTAAGTAAGTAGACTTGATGACAGAATAATGGAGAAGATTGTGAAAAGTAAATTTCATGTGAAACCAGACTTGGGGGGGTTTTGCAAGGGGGGTATTAATAGATGACAGTATGGATAAGAATTGTGAAAGAGTAGTACAACATATGCAGACAGCAGTATGTTCAGAAGTGGAACAACTTGGAAATACCATCACTAAAAGATTGGATGATTAAATTGTTAGGCCATTTCCACCCTACACTGTTATAGTGCTATTATTGCACTTTCAACATCCTGTGAAATTCTGGCGTTTGTAGTTTACCGAGGCCAAAGAGCCCTCTGCTGATAATTCTAAATGCCGCTCCCTAAACTACAAACCCCAGGATTCCATAGAATGTTGAAAGTGGAATAATAGCACTATCACAGTATAGTGTGAAAATGGCCTTAGATATGGTAGAAATTGACAAATTAACAATACTAGTAAGAGTCAATTTTCTTACTGACATAACAATGGGAGAAAGTTATGATGTATTCAAGGTCAACTAGAGAGAAATCAAGCTATAAGAGGTTTTGATTAATGTTATAGGTTAGGAATATATCATTTTGGTAGAATAGGATAAATGTTGCATACAAATGATAAGATAAAAATGTAATGTAATAATACTTTTTCTTTATTAAGTTAGTAGAATTTAATTAATTGAGTATATCACTTTCATATATTGTTTCAATACGAGTTTTTCTTTTGTTTTCATTGTTTTTTAAACATTTTTACATATATTCTCATGAGTTTGAGGCCTGTATAATATAGTAATAGCCATAATCTTTTTAATGAGGTGTTAAAAATTAGATAAATGTTTTCTTAGTATTCATGTTCATTGTGGTAGTGTAGTGAAATTTAGTCTGTTTGTTTGCAGGTTGTTTTGACCATATGTTGTTATATGTTGTATATGTCTGAAATATATATCTTCTATGTAATAAAATATTTTTTCAAAATATATTGAAGTATACTTAACTAAGTAGTGACTCCTGGACCGATTTCCGCAGTCCTGGTTTCCCAGGCAGCAGCCACTGCAAGCAATAGAGGTCTGTTCTCCTATTGATCAGAGTGCAAGACACTGATGTTTCCACTTTCCTCCCACCAGCAATCTCCTGTGCAATAATAAGAAGTTGGGTCCATGTTATAATTCCTCCTCACACTGGAAAACTCTGGCAGGAGGCAGTGGAAACGTTAGTACGCTGTGCCTTGATCAACAGGAGAACAGACTTCAATCACTCACAGCAGCAGCTGCCCTCTAAAGCAGGATTGGGGGATTTCTCTGATGGTGGCAATAGTGCCACAACTGTGAATATGTGGGGACTGTGAATACAGATCAGTTATTGATGCGTAACTGTAGGGTATGCATCCTTAACTACAATAATGAATTCCTGCCAAGATTTTGGGCTGAAGCTGAAGGATCAATAAGGTATATAATGCACATACCCAGCAACCCCTGTTTCACAGCTAGGGCACCACCACCCAGAAGTCTTTTTTTTTTCCTGGTAGACATCCATCTCATCTCATATGGCAAGAGCACCTGTAGGAGTCCCTCTATGAATATATGGATAGGAATATATGGAGCCAAGAAGGTTTTTCAAGTACACTATTAAAGCTATGAAAGGCTTTAAAGGTCAGAAACAACACTTTGTATTTCATCTGGGAACAAGTGCAGTTGGTACTACATAGTCCCATTAGTAATTTGGCAGCTGCATTCTGTGCTTCTTGAACTTTCTGCACTGGGTCCAAAGACAAGCCTGCATTACAGCAGTTTGATGTAGACTTGTGCAACCTGTTCAGACAAATCATGAAGCAAACTGAGCTAGTTTCAGACCAATGTCTGCCAGTTCTGGACCAAATTAGATTGGCCAAATTCAGTTTCACAGTGGAATGGCACAGTCCAAAGTGGTTCAGATTTGAACATTAAAAATAAGTGGGACAGAGCCAGGCAGTTTGTGTATAACATGACCATACAAAGAAAACACCAAAGTGGTGTGCTATGGAAAGTGAGGAGGAAAACTAGACTTGACAAATTTATCAAGTAATCTGGAGCAAGAATCTCAGCAACACTCTCCAATTACAGGGTTTATGGGGAGGAAATGTGTGAGGTCATTGAAGTGATGTAGTCATTCATCTATTCTTGCATCTCTTTGTTTATATGTTTGATGTAGCTGCATTAGGAGCAAGTTGTGAAAGAGCTGTGGTGAGAGGTGGGCAATTATCTCAATTGGACTCTTTCTTTGTAATTTCTCCTGAATCCCTGAAAGCAACAGGTCTCAGTCTCTCCTCCCCTCTTTCCTCCAGGGGCTTAAAGAGATAACTTTGGAAGAGATAGGCTGATGGAGTATAGGGCCATGAGAAAACTAGAACTAGTCTTAGGCCCTTTTCACACGGGGTTTTTAAAGCTTCCCAGTTCGACCTTGATCGGGTGCCTTTTACACGTTAGAGAGCATGTGGTCGCATTAAACTTTTTGGTGTCTCACCACAATCTGAGCGGGGGAGCCACCAATCAGCATTTCCGCGCACTTTTCAAAGACCGGATAAAATGTGGTCTTTTCCTCCAATCCGCGCTCGACGTTTCCATGAGAAAGCAGCGGTGCGTCCTGATTCGTGCGGGCGATCAAGAGAGGGAGGGATCAAGGCGTGGTCAGCAGAAGCCACAGGACCGCCCCCAGCACGAGCGGGCGGCGCCATTTTCCAAACCCGCTGAGGCGCCTGCAAGGAGGAGGCAAACGGACGAGGAACGGAAAAAAAGGAAGGTTTCAGCGGCTGCAAGGAGGAAGCAAAGGGACGAGGAACGGAAAAAAAGGAAGGTAGGTTTTTCCCTTAGCTATCCTTTGTCCGTGCGGCGTCGTGAATTGCGGGTTTCCAGGGGTTGTGTCTCCCGAAGGTGCCCTGATTTTAAATATGGGGTCGAGGGGGAGGTGGTGGCTGGCGAGTGGATACACTCGCCGAGGATGGCATGGCAGGATGCTTTTAAAGGTTAGGGAAAATTGGGAAAGCTGTGGAGGGGGGCAGGTAGGAAGGGAGAGAACGTCCAAAGCAGCCACCGCGCCAAACCCGTTCTCCAGGTTACTTTGGAAGCGGGATCATGGTGCAATGACGGGATGCTGTGTAAATTTGGGGATGGCTGCTGTGCTGCTCCGGCACGAGGTCCCCGTGCAAACTTTTACTGGGAAACGTATTATTTTTCTCTGGGGACTGTTTGGCGCCCCCAGAGAAAAATGGCCCTTGGTAATCTTCCGTTTTAAACCAGATTCTCGGGCTGGGGGTGTGGGGGGTAGTGGCTTCTGTTTGACCCCTGGCAGTAGTTATTTTTCGAGCAACCGCCATTAATACAGTCACGCCCCATAAGGGCCTGCTGTGTTGTTTGTCTGAACCCCCCCCCGCCACATGCAGAGGGGGATGATCTTCCTGCCAGGGCAGGAGACTCAGTGCTGTTCCATGCTTCTTTAGCTGTCTAGGACATGGCAGAGATCCATAGGGCAATGGAACGCACATCATTGTTTGGGGGAGGCAAGCATTTCATCTTTATCAGTCCATGTGGCTCTGGGAGGGAGGATCCCATGGGCAGAAAACCAGTTCCTGGGACTATTGTAGAGGCACACAATTTACCACATCGTTTTCACTCTAGCTTGTGCCAAAATTTAAGTTGTTGTACATTAGCTTGAAGCTGTTGATATCACAAATGCTGAAAGGTTATCTCCCCTGCTGTGAATATCTGCCCTCTGAAGTTATAAAACAAGGCAGTTCCCTTTGTCAGTTCGTACTGTTTGCTTTGTTGATAAATACTAACGCCCCTCCTTGTCTCCACAGGATCGGAAATCCACGGGGAGTGCGCATTCCCAGTGCAAATCTTCCCACGGAGTGTTGATCCAAGCTGAAAAGTCCACGCTGACACTACTGCCCTTTCCACCACTTTGCCAAACACACAAAACAGTTTGTCTGGCTGGCAAATTGCACAGCGGTCCGTGACTGAAACAGTGGCATGCCACAGACGCCACGCTGACCTAACAGCTTTGCAGGGGAGGGCTACATGCAAGGAGCCACACACCAACTTGAAAGAATAAATTTTTTAATAAATAAATGTTTCCTTTTTCCAAAAAAATATATTTTCATAACTACATATTTACATAAATAAATAAAAAAGTGCTGTACAGGGTGGATGTGCGTTTGGGAAAGGGCTGGGGGTTTCAACATTGGCCTTGGAACGTTCTACTCCTGGGCACAGGGGTGTTCCTCCTCCGGCTCCTCCACATCCGTCCCTGGCCGCTCCGGTTGAGGGATGTTCTCTTGGTCTGCTGCCCAAAACAAAGGTGAAATTCGATTAGGCATGTGCGCATCCACAGCAGCCTTTTTGAAGGAGGAAACTTTATTGTGTCCTTTGTTGATTGTTGGGGTGTTAGGAGGGAAATGAAAAAATAAGCCAAGGGCCACTAAAATAGAGGTTTTCCTACCTTCCATCCCTGGCATGCCCTGCGTGTCCACGGGGGCTTGGTGGCCAGGCGCATGGCGTCTTCTGCCTATGGAAATGCAACAGTAAATCAGCGTGGGTTCTACTCAGGCAGGGTGCATCCCCCTTTGCGGGGGATACACGACAACCATTCCCCTGGGGTTCCCATAGCCACACAGGCGCAGTGTGTTGCGCTTACTCACGTCTGCCACCGGCTGTCCAGCTGGGGCTCCCCGCCGCCCTCCACAGGCTACGCATCACCTTGAAAAAGGGTGGCCTTGCGTGGGGGGGCGGGTGTCCGTTGTAGGAGCGATTTCAAAGAGGGTGGCTTTCGTCATCCGGAAGTGGCACAACCACTGGTAGTCATCCCATTTCTGCAGCACCTCCTCGCTCCACCATGCCCGCCGCATCCGCTCCTGAACCCACCACCTCCTGGGGCGCGGGACTTCATACAAGAGAGGTGCAAGAATTGTGTAATACAACCTCGAGCGTCTCATGGCAGCGCGACGGTTCCTTGCGAGCCTGCGCCTACTCGCACCATCTTCGGGCCAGCAATATTCAAGCGCTCCTAACAAGGCTGCAATTGCTGTCATAAACGGGACAAGGAGCCCAGCTATTTCCCTCAACTGCTCGTTCGCCATACTCAAAACAGCAAAAAGCGAGCGGGCAGGAAAAGTTTGACAAAAGTTTCCGCGGCGCTTCAGCAGGCACGGGGGAGGGGGTGGATCCCGGGAGGGTGTGAGGGGACGCACGTGCGTTTTGGCGTCATCGATGACGCCCAAAATTTTACTTTTTGAAAAAAGGGCACCGCCAATCAAACGCTAGGTAGGGCGGGGAAAGGACAACGTTGGGAGGGGCTATGGCCGCGCTGTGTGAATGCGATAATGCTCGCCTAGCCTCTTGCCGATCGAGCCATGAGAAACAACCAAAAGTTCAGCACGTTTTAGTGGGGATTGGGGAAAAGCCTGCCTGGATCGCGGTGGGAAGATTTCAGCGCCCCGTGTGAAAAGGGCCTTAATGCCTTAAGCAGGATTAGGAAGATTTCTCAGATTTACTAGTACAACCACTGCTGAGGCTTCCTTTCCTCATTGCCCTGCCTCATTTATGTCACTGAATCTCACCATTTGGGCTGCTGGTAGAATCATGCAAAAGTACCTCCTCCTCAAGTAAGCTGACAGTATCATTATCACAGAGGAGTTAGTAAACCTTTGAGAATAAACCTAGCTGATTGTTGTTCTAGAGGGCCAGTGCCGCAACAAAGCAGCATGAATCGCCAAGATTAAGAAGTCACAAGCTTTTAAACATTGTTTTGGTTGGTTTTTGAAACACAGCAAAGTAAAAGTTTGTTGTTGTATGCCTTCAAGTCATTTCTGATTCTTGACAACCCTACGGCAATCCTAAAGGAGTTTCTTTGCAAGATTTGTTCAGGGAGGGTTTGTCTTTGTCTTCCTCTGATGCTGAGATTATGTGACTTGCCCAAAGTCACTCAGAGGGTTTTCCATGGCCAAATGAGACCCTGGTCTCCAAAGTCATAAGCCAATGTTCAGACCACTACAACATGCTGGGCTAGCACAAAAACTCCACTTCCCTGAAATTTGGCTAATGCCCTCTTTTGGCTCTGTATCTTAATTTTATGCATGTATTTTAAAAAAAATAAAGAAGTTATAGTCAGCTTTGTTTTCCCTGAATCTTGAGTTCCAATCAGAATGGATTGGGTATCTTGATACGGATCAAATGAGGTTCAGTTCCAAAGTGCTAAACTGGATTCCAAACTAAATCCAGGGCCTTTGTACAACCTTGGTCTAACATGGAGTTGCCAAAGGATGGAAACTGATCCAAGGTACACAGATGTTTATTGTTCCATACCACAATTCTAGACCTGTCTTCTAAGGCAGTAGAGAATATCTTTTATCTGCCAGCCCATGGGTATTTATGAATGTTATGATGTGCCTCCCACAAAGCAATCTGTTTTTCTCCAGACTAAACATGACTAGTTTCTTCAGCTTTTCTTAATCAAATTTTCCCCATAGTTATGGCCTCTTTGGGGGAGCTTTTCCTGGAAAGATGATGTAAAAAATATTTTTTAAAAGTATACCATCTTCATCTTCTCCCCACACCTATATAAAAAAAAGATCCATTCCAGATTGTCTATATTCCTTTTAAAGTCTGATACCCATATATAGGTACTCCAGCATGGTTTCCAGGCCTTCTTCTATTTTGGTCGCCCTGCTCTGGACACATTCCAGTTTGTTCTCCCTGAACTGAGGTACCCAGAACTGGAAACAGTATTCAAGGTTGGGTCTGACTAAAGTAAAATAGAGTGACACTATCACTTCCCTTGAGCTAGACACTATACTTCTATTGATGCAGCCCAGAATTGCATTGGCTTTTTTAGCTGCTGCATCACATTGCTGTTTCATGTTCAGCTTGCGGTCTACTAAGAAACTTAAATCCTTACACCTTAAGACAGGTGTAACCCATCTTATATCTGTGTATTTTATTTTTTCTGCCCAAGTAACTAGCTTAATAGATCTAATGTGGTATAGTGGTTTAAGTGTTTATTAGGACTTTGTAAGACCAGGGTTCAAATCCTTGCTCAGCCACAGAAGCAGCCCTCCAGCTGATGAGCTGCTGGGCAACCCTGGGCAAGTCACACTCTCTCAGCCTTAAGTGAAGCCAATAGCAAACCTCCTCTGAACAAATCTTGGCATGAAAACCCTGTGATAGGATTGCTTTAGGTCACTCTAAGCCAGTAAGGCACACAATGATAGTAAAAACAACAAAGGTTACAAGGAACCCTTCAGAACACAGTTTGAAAAGTGCTGACTCTTGCCTAAATCCTATTGGTGAGTCTTAACAAGCGTAGATCCATTAAAGCAAATATAGTGAGAAAACGTGTGTAAATACCAGCAAGCCAACTGGTCTACTCTCCTTGGGACTAGCAACAGAATTTAGGCCTATATATTTCACCTCTAAATAATATCTGTGCTATAAAAAGAACAGGTTGCTTACCTGTAACTGTAGTTCTTCGAGTGGTCATCTGTGCCTCATACAATAGGAGCTTTCGCGCCTGCGCGGTAGCGTTCGGAAGATTCTAGAGCTCGCTGGCTTGGCGGAGGGAGCCCCTCCCCCCGGTCGTACTGCGCATGCTCCTCCCGCCGAGCCGCGGTCTCTCCTCAGTTCTGGTCCGCCGAAGAACATGGGACCTGAAAAAGAGGGGAAGGCAGGGCGGGTGTGTGTATGAGGCACAGATGACCACTCGAAGAACTACAGTTACAGGTAAGCAACCTGTTCTTCTTCTTCGTGGTCTCTGTGCCTCATACAATAGGAGACTGTATAGCTCACCTGTAGGATGGTGGGTCAGGTCCCAGACCCTAGAGGACAGAGGCCAGCACCGCACGACCAAACCGGGCATCTTGCCTGGAACGGCAGTCGAGCCTGTAATGGCGGATGAAGGTCGACGGTTGAGCCCAGGTCGCCACACGACACAGTTCCGGCAGGTCGACCCCTCGCAGGAGGGCCGCGGACGTGGCCACGGCTCTGGTGGAGTGGGCCCGAAGCAGGTCCGGCGGAGGCTTCTTGGCCAGTTGGTATGCCAAGTGGATAGCCTGCGCGACCCACTTGGAGAGTCGCTGGGATGATACCTTGTGGCCTCTTTCCGCCTGCCGTAGCAGACGAAGAGGTGTGGAGTCTGTCGGTAGGACGCCGTCCTATCCGTGTAAAAGGCGAGGGCCCGACGGACGTCCAGGGAGTGCAGGGCCCGCTCCAGGGGCGAGGTCGGCTCGGGGTAGAAGGCCGGGAGCACGATGTCCTGGTTGAGGTGGAAGGTGGACACCACCTTCGGCAGGAACGAGACGTCAGGCCGGAGGATCACCTTGTCGCGGTGGAAGACCAGGAAGGGGTCGTCGGAGCGTAGCGCCGCCAGTTCCCCGGCTCGCCTGGCCGAGGTGATCGCCACCAGGAACGCCGTCTTCATCGCCAGGAGCCTGTCGCCCTGCTGTCGCCATCGGCTCGAAGGGCGGCCTCGTGAGCTGCGATAGCACCAGCGATAGCGACCACGACGGTAGCGGGGGCGATACCGGCGGGTAGAGATGTTGCAGGCCCTTCAGGAATCGCTTGACGGTATCATCCCGGAAGAGGGCCGCCGAGGGCGATCCCGGCGGTTGGTACGCCACGATCGCGGCGAGGTAGACCTTGATCGATGTGAAGGCAAGGCCTTGCTGTCGCAGGTGGAGGAGGAAGTGGAGGACGGTCCGGAGGCCGGCCGGGGACGTCGGTTCCCGTCGCTCCTCTGCGAAGGCGACAAACCGCTGCCATTTATAGTGGTAGTTCCTCCGTGTCGATTCCTTCCTCGCCGCGGTCAAGACGGTACCGATGGCCGGGTCGTCTACGGCGATATCCTCCAGGCATGGAGGGCCAATACCGGGAGGTCCGGGTGCAGCACCTGGCCGTTGGAGTGGGAGAGCAGGTCCGGCGCTAGCGGGAACTTGAGGATCCTCCCCCGCGAGGCCTCGATCAGAGGGCCGAACCAGTGTTGCCTCGGCCAGTACGGTGCCACCAGAATCGCGTCGGCTCCGTCCGAGATGATCTTCGATACGACGCGACCGAGGAGCGGGAACGGCGGGAAGGCGTACAGGAGCTCCTTGTCCCACGGGATCTGGAACGCATCGCCGATGGAGCGGGGATCGGGGACCCGCCCTGGAGCAAAAGCGTCGGCATTTCGCGTTCTGGCTGGTCGCGAAGAGGTCGACCGTCGGCTCGCCCCACCGGTGTCGGAGCATCCGGAAGGCGTCGTCGGCCAGGGACCACTCGTGGTAGGAGGAGGTGTCCCTGCTGAGAGCATCCGCCATGGTGTTCTCCTGCCCCGCCAGGTGAACCGCCAGCGGGTGGATCCTCAGAGACGCACCAGTTCCAGAGGGCGAGCGCGATGGTCAGGAGAGTGGTGGAGTGGGTCCCCCCTTGCCTGTTCACATAACACATGGCAGTCGTGTTGTCGGTGAGGATCAACACGGCGCGGCCCGCCACCAAGTGCCGGAACGCCATCAGGGCTTTGTGGATGGCGAGGAGCTCCAGAGCGTTGATGTGGAGGGACGTCTCGTCGTCCATCCAGGCGCCCTTGACCCGGAGGTCCCCGGCGTGGGCCCCCCAGCCCAGCAGGGACGCATCCGTCGTTATCGTGACCGAGGGCCTGGGCTGGCGGAACGGCATTCCCGACATCAGGTTCCGGTGGGACTGCCACCACAGGAGAGTCTGCCGGATCTCGGGGGGAATACGGTAGCGGGGGGACTGCTCGTCCCGGAGCGGGTCGAAGACCCTGACGAACCAGTGCTGCAGGGGTCGCGCTCGTAGCCTGGAGAGGTAGGTGACGGCCGTGGTCGCTGCCATGTAGCCGAGCAGCTGCTGTAGCGTCCTGGCCGACACCGTCGGGGCCTGGGCGGCCGCCCACGCCGGGGCGTGAGCGTCCGAGCCCTCTCCGTCGGTAAGTAGGCCCTTCCCGCCACGGTATCGAGGGTCGCCCCGATGAAGTCGAGGAGGCGGGTGGGTTCGAGGTGGGATTTCTTGGGGTTTACCTTGAGCCCGAGCCGGGTAAGCCACGTCAGGGTAAGGTGAATGTCTTTGTAAAGTTTGTCTTTGCAGGACGCCACCAATAGCCAGTCGTCGAGATAGGGGTAGATCGAGACGCCTCTCGTCCACAGGAAGGAGACGACGGGAGCCATGCACTTCGTGAACACGCGGGGTGCGGTGAAGAGTCCGAAGGGCAGAACCCGGTACTGGTAGCTGGTACCGTCGATCGCGAAGCGCAGGTACCGTCTGTGCTGGGGGCGGATCGAGATGTGGAAGTAGGCGTCCTTGAGGTCTATGGATGCCAGCCAGTCCCCTCGGCGTAGGAATGGGAGGATCGACGGTAGCGTGACCATCTTGAACCTCTTGGGAGGGATGTACTCGTTCACTCCCCGCAGGTCCAGGATGGGGCGTAGGGACCCGTCCGCCTTCGGTACGGCGAAGTACCTCGAGTAGAAGCCGGTGGTCCTGGCCGAAGGCGGAAGCCTCTCGATCGCTCCTTTGTCGAGCAGGGACTGGATTTCCTCCAGCAGAGCCGGGCTGGCCGGGGTGGAGTAGTAGACGCCCCGTGGTGGAATATCCCGGAACTCGATGGCGTACCCCAGGCGGACAATGGTAAGTACCCAGGAGTCCGTGGTGATCTCGCGCCATCGGTCGAGGTGTCTGGCCAGGTCCGGGTGATGGCTGAGGTCTGCTGGAGGGGCGAAGGACGGCATCGGTGGTGTCCTGCGGGAGGCATCAAAAGCGTGCCCTCCCCCCGGAAGACGACGACTTCTTCGACGGCGGAGGCTGTCGTCGGAAGGGCCTCCTCTGGGCGGGCGCCGCGGGCGGTCTCGAGGCGGTCGAGCGCGGGGACCGGGACTGGTAGGCCGAGGACGAGGAGGACCTCCGCCAGGACGATCTGGACTGGGAGGACCGGCGAGCCTGGGGGGCTGGTTGATCCCCATCTTCCTCGCCGTCAGCCGGGCCTTCACGAGGTGGTCCATGGCCTCGTCCGTGGACGTGTGGAAGAGCCCCTGCCCGTCGAAGGGGAGGTCCTCTATTCTCCGGCGACTGTCCTCCTGGAGTCCGGAGGAGCGGAGCCACGCGTGGCGTCGGAGGGCCACAGCGCCGACCATCACCCTCGAGGTAGCCTCCACGGCGTGCCTCGAGGTGGCGAGCTGTTGGGTAGCCACCGCCACGGCCTCTCCGAAAATCTGCGTGGCAGACGCGCGGGACTCTTCCGGGAGGTCAGCCAGGAGGGGGCCCAGGCGGTCAAAGAGGTTTCGATGATAGGCCGCCAGGCAGGCCATGGTGTTGGCGGTCCTGGACACCAAGGACGCCGCCGAATAGAACCTCCTCCCGAAGCCGTCGAGTTTCCGGCCTTCTTGGGCGGGCGGGGTGGTGTGTGCCCGGTTGCCACCTCGCGTCTGCGACGACTCCACCACCACGGAGTTCGGGACGGGGTGGTTGAACAGGAACTCCGCTCCTTCCCTCTGAGTCCTGTAGAGGTGCTCGAGCCTATGCGGGATAGGCTGTGCGGACGCCGGCTTCGCCCAAGGCTGTTTCAACGCGTCCGCCAGGGTCGGGAGGAACGGGAGCGGCGCGGTCGATGGAGGCCGGGTCTCGAGGTATTGGAAGACCGGGTCCTGCGCCTGCGGGGCGGGCTCCGTCACCTTGAGGCCGAGCGCCGTCGCCATCCGGAGGAGGATTGCGGAAAACTGGCGCACGTCCTCAGGCGCCGATTCCGGGAGCGGGTCTCCGAAGTCCAGCGGCGGTGACTCGTGGGAGGACGGCGTGGATTCCGCGGAGTCCGAGTCCGACTCGTAGGACTCGTCGGACGGGGATGGCGAGCGCGCGGTCTTCTCCCCTTCTCTAGGCCGCTGCTGTGCCGGCTGCGTCGGCAGAGCGGCCGGCGGTACCGTCGGGGCCTGCACGGTCTCCGGGGGCGGTACCGATGGTCTCGGGTGCGACGCCGCCTGCGTCGTCGACGTGGCCGAGGTTCCCGCTCGGGCCGGGGTGGCCTGGGGGTCGGCCTGGTCGCCGTGGCCGTTGTCCGTGGCGGCGGGGAGACCGGTCTGTGGCGGGGCGACGGCTCCCGGGGAGCGTGGGAGCTCGGGGACCCACGCCTCGGCGATCGCCCGTGGCGGGAGTAGTGGCGCTCCCGATGCGGCGAGCGGGAGCGGGGCCGCGGGGACCAGTATCTAGGGTCCGGATGGTAGCGGTCCCGGTAGGAGGGCGAGTAAGAATAGTAGGAGCCCGGGGGCTCGTGCCATCCTTGCTCCAGCGCATATCTCCCCAAGTAGCCGGGGGAATGAGCGCTCTCGCCCGCGCGCACGCTCTCTAGGCGCATCTCCCGATACCGCGGGGATGGAGGCCTGGCCCAGTGGCCCGGAGATCGGGATTCGCCACGCCGGGGGAGGAACGTCTCCGGCCCGGGGTGTCCACGTGGCGCTCCGGAGATGGACGGCGACTCGGCGGCACAGTCTCCACGACTAGCTTCGGAGGCTGGGCGGCCTCGACGGGTTGGTCGTCGTCCGATAGCTCCAGGATCTCCTGGGCCTGCGGCGTTTCCTCCTCCGGGACGTCGGAGAGGGCCGACTCTGCCGTGAACTGGGTAGGCGGCGGGGTCGGTGGCCTGGCGGTCTCCGGAGGGTGCCGCTTCTCCTTCCTCTTCCTCTTCTTTTCCCTGGCTACCTCCTCGGTAGCAGGGCGCTTCTTCTGCGCAGAAGTCAGCGGTTTCGAAGAGGAGGCCGCGGGGGCGTCTCGGGGCCGACTCGCCGAGATCTTCGGGATCCTCGGTAGCTTCATCACCGGTACCGGGGGCTTCGATACCGACGGTACCGAGGTCCCGGCGGCCGTTGGAGAGGAGGAGGAGGGTGGAGAAGTCCTTTTTCCATCGGAGCGGGGACGGTCTTCTGGGCGCGGAGAGACTGCTCCCAACAAAAAGACTTCAACCTCGCCGCCCGGTTACGGAGTGTCTGGTGGGGGAAATCCCTACACGCGGGGCAAGTTTGGACGTTATGCCCCTCACCCAAGCAAAAAAGACACTTCGAGTGTCGGTCCGAAAGGGCGACCTTCCTTCCGCAGGAGGCGCAGGACTTGAACAAAGCCGACATAAACCGCGGGGCAAGGGCGAGGAGAGGGGGAGAGTCCGAAGACGCCACGCCGAGTCGAAGACCCAGCCGAGGAAAAAGCCAAAAACAGTCCAAAAAAACCGTGCAAAACGTACCGAAAACCGAAGGGAAGTCCGTAGGGAGGTCAAGAAACAGTCCGAGGTCAATTCCGAATCCAAATCCAACAACTACGCAGCAAGAAATGCAAGCCAACGAGAAGAACCTTCTGTACGCTGAGGCGGACAAGAAAGAACTGAGGAGAGACCGCGGCTCGGCGGGAGGAGCATGCGCAGTACGACCGGGGGAGGGGCTCCCTCCGCCAAGCCAGCGAGCTCTAGAATCTTCCGAACGCTACCGCGCAGGCGCGAAAGCTCCTATTGTATGAGGCACAGAGACCACGAAGAAGAACTATATTTGGATTTAAAAGAGATAGAAAGCAGTGGTGGCTGAGGGGCTCCACATCAGTGAGGGTGGTGAATCCATTCCAGTGTTTAGTCTGAACTGTAGAAAAGCTATCTAAGGTGTTTAACCTAAAACCTGGAATGGATTCACCACCCAACTGACATGGAAGATGCCAGATGCCAGAGACAGACAGACAGACAGACAGACAGACAGACAGACAGAGAAAGATATATGGCCCAGTTTGCAATCCCCTCAACAGTTTATTGATTTGAGTCATTCTGAAATTTATTAGTCTCTTCCTTTGGTCATCTTGCTCAGGGCCAATTCTGATTGCTTCTTTCTATCAGAAGACAGCTCAGTTAACATTAAAATCAAATCTTTTTGGGCTCATCAAATCAAACCCCTTAAAGAAAGAGCTCATTGGAAATGGGTGAGCAGAAAACAGAAAAGAAACAATAGGTTTGTTTCATAGCTATTTTGATTCAAAATGATGTAGTTTCTCAAGATTTCACCAGAAGCATCATTTGGTGCACAAGCGCGCGTGCACACACACACATATGTGTTGTTGTTTTCACAGCAATGCTCAAGGGTTGCCTCCTTGAGGTCCTTTAATTGCAGGAGCCTCTGCATACATGGTTTGAAAAAACAAGCTAAAAAGAGAGAGGGAGAAAGTTACAACAACCCTCTCGCATGATCTTGATGTACAAGATGTCAGAACCATTATAAACCCTTCTATTTCAGAGCGCTGTCTTTTGTGCTCTAAGGCATGCTTGCTATTCATAGATCTACAGCTCAGCTGTTCCAGTTTTTAGTTCTGCATAAATGCCCAATCATTGTGTCCAGAGGGTTTTGCCTGTAGCTTTGTATTTGCAGCCTTGAGGCAAATGTCTTGATTGCTTAGAGAACTCAGAGCGAATGGCCAAATAACATCGGATTTTCCACAGCAACGAAGCTATTATGGGACGGCATTTCTCTGTAACACAGCACCCTTCAGAGTCCAATCATTATAACGAAGAATTTAAGCAGGCTCTGGGGACATAACAAAATCTCTTTGAAGGGGAAAACAGGCCATCTCAAAAAGGTAAGCATGAGACCCAAGATAGCTTCCCCCCTTTTTTTTCCCTTTTTTTGAGAACTGTGAATTGGACCCCTGGTACTTTCCAAAAATTCATGGGAAGAAGGATGGGAATAGGATATAGGAACAAAAAGTATAATTGTCTTAAGCATACCAAATCTGGACCAAATATTTTGCTAAATCAGACCATCAGTGGCCTAGCTGGGTGCCACCAGAAACTAATAGACAGGCCAGAAAAGTGAGAGTAATTTCCATACTTTCCCCAGTACATAGCAACTATATACAGAAAGTCTGGTTTTATTTTTTTTTAAGCTGTTAAAAACATTTCTATTTTTAGATGTTTGCTTATTGCTAATTATTGTGTATTCCTTATCAATTTAATGGTCAGAATCCACTAAATCAGTTGTGAATGCATAACCTAGAGCTGCACACTCATTACTATCTCATATTGACAATCACTAAGCATTCCCTAGGTCAGGGGATACATAGGGATTGTCAAAGTCTCCCAATCCTCACTTATTGGGCAGTAGCCACTGCAGTTCTTGAAGGTTTGTGTCCTTGTTGATCCAAAAGCAGATGACTGATGTTCCCATCCCACCCCCTATATGTACAATCTCCCTGTGAGGTAGAATTGCTTCTGCCTGTCACACGAGAAATTGTTCACAGGAGGGGCTGGGGCCATCAGTCAGCTGCTTCCCAACCACCAGAGAAAAAGAACCCTGTTGATCACAGTGCAGTTGTGTAGGAACAGGCAGGTGATGGAGGTGGTTTGCCCCAGGCCACAATTTGAGGAGCGCCCTGGCTCCTTGCTTGCCCTCCTCCATGCCCCATTTGTCATAGCCCTGCCCCATTCATTGTAGCCACATCCCAATGTGCCGTAGCCTCGCCTATATAGAGAGACAGAGAACCTGCCCTCATGCCTTGAGGATCTTTAAATCCAAGGGCCCTTTTAGGGTCCCAATCTAGAATTCTCCTGAGGGCCACAACCCCATTCCCATGACACCATTGGTGGTGGTTCCAGTTTTTATATGGGATTCCCATTCTAAAATATTGACATACCTGTCTCCTAAGGCCTAGCTATTGGAACCTTCAGCTTTAAACTACCCTTGATGCTACCGTTTTGTGTTTGGGCCTATTCGCTAATGGTATGTGACCCCAAGAACTTTCCATAAATTGAATTTAGTCCTCAGCCTGAAAGAGGTTCTGCACCCTTTCAATACAGCATGTGTCTTCTAAGAAAACATAGCCCTTCAATACCTACTGAGGCCTGCCTAGTGCTTAGCAAGAGCATGTAGTGAAGTGAGGACAGACCATCCTTTGGAACTTCCAGTCGAACAGCAAAAAGCAGGAAGATCTTAATGGGCCACAGAACTGCCGTGTACGATATGAAGAGCAGGCACAGGTACACAAACCGAATCTCAGCTAGCAGTGGTTAACCAGAGAAAGTATTTTGGGACCACAGAGGGACAGGTTAATAAACGTGTCAGCCTTGCATGAACAAGGCAAACCCATGCTGAGGATCATACTGAAAGATATAAAAATGCAATTGCCCATATCATAATACGTTTAGAAATATCTATGGTGCAATAACTTGGCATATCAGATACAGTTTTGTTTACTGCATCTTGAAAAGGATATTGTACAGCTGAAAAAAGTGCAAAGAAGCACAGCGAACATGATCACGGGGATCTCATGTGGGGAATGCTTCCATTTGTGAAAGAAGTCATTTCTTCACAGAAACTTAGTTAGGATCCAAGGAAATATACCATGATGCTAGCTTTCCCAAAGAAGTTTAACACATACAAAAAACCAAAAGGAACAATAAGCCGTATTTCTCCTGCTGTCCAAATAGGCATCAGAATAATGAACTAATATTAAACATGTTTAATATCTTGAAATGTCCATAGCATTAGTTCAACCATTCACTTGGTATTTTCTTTCCTGTGTGCCTTAAAGTCATTTCAAACTTATGATGACCAACTTACAATGAGAGGTGATCCTATCACAGAGTTTTCTTGGCAAGATTTGTTCGGTGGTGGTTCTCCATTGCCTTCCTTTGAGAACCTTATCATACTTGCTCCATCTGCTTCTCATGAGGGTAGCTGATTGTTGATGTTCTCTACTACACCCTTGCCACGTTAGTACTTTAATAGTGTCATTAACTTGTTGTTTTTGTCCACATTAAGGCATAATTACCAACTCCTGTACCCCACTCCTCTCTTTATGATTGGTTCCTGTAGCTGTAATAGCACCATAGTGACATCATGACATCACAAATGTTATGCTACATCATAACAGTGTGAGATTCGTCTGTGAATCCTTGAGGGAAGGATGACCTGGCCACCCCACACCATACTCACTAATGGTTCGTAGGCAGAAGAAAGCACTATGAGACATCTGTACCCGATTCATTTACTGAATCTTTAACAGATTATTTCCACTGTGAAAAATAAACACATTATCAATGACTCTGCAATGCAATGCAGCATAATAGATCCTGGAGAGCAACACTGTTGTGTGATAAGGCTGAGGCAAAAGTGAGACAAACGCATGGCTATGTCACTGGGACACCATGGTTCAATAAGACTCTGAAACTGAGAGAGTGTGCCTTGCCCAGGATCACTCAATGGATTTCCATTGCCAAGCAAGGAATCAAACCCTGGTCTTCCAGGATCCTATTCCAACATTCAAACCATGCTGACTCTCTCTGTAATGGTTCCCTTCATTGTAATAATGAAAAAAAGGATCCTTTATTGCCAACATATTTCTCTTTTTCCCCACCTCTTACAATCACAAAATTGATTAAATTAAGAGTTTTGCCACTGTCCATCATTTCTTTCACACTAAGTTATAGACCACTCAATTTTAAACTGGGTTCTGAGAGGGCAAAACAGACAAGCCGATTCAAGACACTTGCTCTGTTCTCAGAATAACCACTGTCTCCAGATCCAAATAGTCTTAATTCTTGAATAAAGGACAGCACATAATTCTGAAATGAAAACACACTGAAGAAGCATTTCATTACAGCGTGATAAGCCAGCCACAAAGTCTGATGAAAAATAGAGAAGACTCCTCAAACTTTTATTACCTCCTAACCTATATCAAAAGCTTTTTGCAATGAACTTTGACTCTTGTTAACATTTAAACACTTTATGGGTCCAAAAATGACTCATGACTTCAAAAGTCACAAGCAACTACTGAATTATTCTGAAACAGTAATGTCAAGCACCCCATAACAACATGAGAACTTTGTGTCTCTACACTAAAGACCCAACAAAGAGCTGCAGAGAGGATCTAACAGTCGCCAGTCTGAGTCATAAGACCACATGACTGTATGACATCCGGTATGATCATCTTTTTCAAAAAAGAAAAAATTCTCAAAAAACCCACAGACTGCAATTCAAGGAATGCCTTTCTAGCTCAAAAAGATGCCAACATCCCATGTGATATATAGGCAGGTCAAGATTACTCTTTGTTGAATCAAATTGTTAATCCATTGAGCCCAATATTATCTGTTCTGCTATGACTACCAGCAGAGTCTCAGGCACAGGGCATTCTTGGTGCTGCTAGTCATCTCCCTTTAATTTAGAGATGCTTTTCTACCATTAAGTTATGGTCCTTTCAGATTGCAAGTCCAGAATCCTGTGGATAATTTTTTTCCTGTGGAAGCAGTTGGACATTCTTTTGTGTAATGCACAACAGCACATTCAGGTCAAGGATGAAGAAGCAGAATTGCTCAGGCAGTGCTGCTGTGCTTGCATACATGCATGTGTATGGAAGGTGCATGAAATGTACACATGCATGAGATGCATCTAAATGGCCATGTGAATGAGATGTACATTTGGTTGTATATTCAGTTGCACATCCAAGTGTGCACTCACTTGTACAGCATTGCTATTCAATACAAGGGTCACATAGCATAATTAATATATACTTTCACATGAGGGCCTTTGTGTAATGCAACCCTGATGTAGGATCTCAGCCCAAGTGAGAGATTAATTATTTGCATGTTTCATCATAAGGGAGGAATGGAGACAAGAGTTCTGGGTGGGGCTGATGAGATTTGGGATTCAAAGGTATTTAGAGCAGGAAAGCTTCCCCAAATCTGTCATATAACCTATGTCTACCACTCCCTACACATGGAAAGCTAGCTTGTCAGCTCCCTAGAATAATTTACCTGACATTGAACCTTTCTATCTCTTGGTAATATTTTATGTATGATATAGCCGACATATGAATGCTGAAATCAGACAGTTCCATAGTTCCTGATCTTTTTCTGCTTGTGTTTTATTTAGTTCTTAAGCCTGCACACAAGAATACAGGATGTAGACTATTTCAGCTAGTAAATTTGACTACCTTACAATAACTTAGACTGGTGAGGAATTTTGGATATTGCAGTCCCAACATCTGAAAGCCTGTATGATTCCCACTCCTGTTCTAACAGAAGAGCCTGACATCTTCTCCATGCAAAGTATGCATTCTGCTCCTGAGCTATGGACATGCTCTCATCCAAAGCTAAAATCTACAGTTTGGGTGAGGGGACACTGGAATAGGCATACTTCCTTCAATGCCTCAGAAGCAGATTCTGGAATTTGCATGGGAAGTGGAGGGAGAGCTCCTACAAGCCATGTCAAACATACATTGGTATGGAGGTTACTAAACTGACCCCTTGCTTCTGGCCTGAAATCAATGTTTGCCCCTGGCCAGGCTGCAAAGGAAATCATGCAGGGAGGAAAAGCAGCCTGTTTTTATCAGGGTTTGGCTAAGGGGAAAATAACCCCAGGCAGGCAAATCCATGTCAGCCTCTCGCCTGTCCACAGCTTGTATCTGAAGATGCCGTTAATGAGCTCCAAGCCACAACACATGAGAAACTCCACAGGTGCTTGTAGGAAATCAGTCAAGCTCTCCGTTGGGCACCTCCTTTCCTCCTCACCAAACATATGGTGACTTTTTCCAAACAATGCCAAAAAGAAGTATTCAGAGGAAAGGAAAAAGAGAGGTGTATCTTGGAGTTTTCATTGTCTCTGGGAAGAACCCAAGTGCTTTAATTAATTCCACAATTTTATCACAGTAACATAATCAATGTCATAACTGTTTTTAAAAGGAAACAGTTATTTGTTACTTCATTTAGATACTTATTTGCAGCACATCTATACCGTTCATCAACATAAAGTCACAAAGTTAGCTCACAAAGAAAGCTAAGATCATGCCGTATAAAAATAAAACCCAGATATAAAATCATAGCCATGTGCATGAGTGCACATACCCATATATGTCTCTTTCTTTAAAAAAAAAAAAGACTTCTGGCCATTCTTATCACATGTATATATAGCTTCTTCCATACTACTTTCATTAACCTTAGAAATACTTATCATTTTCCCACAGCTGCTTGTTTCAAATCCTACTAAGCTGTCAATAAAGCAGGAGCTCATTTATACCTCCAAATGTTTACTCTATCAGTGTGCCCACTATCATGTAAAGGAAAGGAATGAGAAACAAAAAGAAAAAAGCTAACCAAGCATACAGTGTTATTCATCTATTAACGGGAAGGGGAATAAACTGTGCCACGTCTATGGGTCTATTTCCCCCAGCACAATTGGTTTCATTTCTGTCTTTTTTTTTTTATTGTGGGATTAGGGGATGTTGGGAGCAACACACTTTTATGGTGGTTTTGACCTTTTGGGTTTTTTATTTCTATTTTTCTATTTCCCCTCCATTTAAACTGGGAGGGCTGAGGGCTTGTGGAGGTGTCTTGGAAGGCACCAAGGGCTTCAGAAAAAGACTTGTGGTTCTCACACGGCCCATAAGCAGCTTTTCCCCAATCCCAGTCTAAAACCACAGATTGCTTAGTTGGCTAATAATAAAGGTTTGAGCACATAAACTCTTTGAGAGAGTAAAAGCCATCCTGCATTAAGAAAAATCAGGAAGCTAAGCCATGATGAGTTTGTCGTTGTGTGCCTTCAAGTCATTTCTGACTTATGGCAACCCTAAGGTGAATCTATCATAGGGTTTTCTGGGGCTGAGAGTATGTGATGCACTCAAGCTTCAGAACAGAAGTGGAAAATTATTTCCCCACATCAAAAACAAACGAACTTGCATTGAGAAAGCTAGCACATAGGAGATTTTACTAGTATCTTACTCCTTGTGTTTTCTAAATACTTACGAGTTTTTCGTTTTTCTTCCAGACAGTGACACAATGAAGCGTTGTTGTTGTTGTTGTTGTTGTTGTTGTGTGCCTTCAGGTCATTTCCAAGTGATGGATCCCCTAAGGCAAACATATCATGAGGTTTTCTGGGGCTGATAATGTGTGCTGTACCCTAATTGTAACTGGAATTTATACAGTCCAGGCAGATTCTGAATGTGTTGCTTACTTCTTAGGATCACCCTGTTAGGACTGTATCATACAATTATTATGAATGTGTAAACCTCATCTTGTCTTATATTATAAAGGTTGGGGAAAGTAGCCCATGAGCCAAATGTGGCCACTTCAGCAATTTTTGCAAGCCCCCAAACTCTCCTGAACAATAAGATTGCATACACTACAAAGCAGAAACAAGTGTTATCTTAATAGTTGTTTGTTATCTATTTTGAGATTATGCTTTGGAATAGGTCAATTGCACACAGTCTTATTTATTCACCTGTCTGATATTTACACTTAGAATTATTTCTGTTTCATTACAATCCAGCAGTGCCTAGCCACTTAAATATAGGAGCAAGGCTGCATTGCTGTAGCCTCAATTAAGGACAGTTGTTCTGACATCCATCCTGAAGTATACCACATGACTCTTTCACAAAGGTCATGGGAGAAAGCAAAATCCCTATCTTTGTCATTTGAACTATTGCTACAGACAATTATAGAAACACACCTGGTTCTACAGCAGAGATCTTGCATCTGTCTATCATGTAGCTACATCTTCTGATGCTATCCCCAAAAAACTCACGTTGTCAGCAGCACACTTTCTCCATTCAAATGGCCATTCCCACATTATGAAAGAGCAGGGGAACGAGCAGAAATGTGTCCAGCTCATTTCCAGTAGCTGGAGGTGCTGTGACAGACATGGGCAGGGACTTGGGAAGTCCTTGGAGAGACCCTGCAGCTGATGATATTATTAATATTATTATTATTATTATTATTATTATTATTATTATTATTATTATTATTATTATTTCTATCCCGCCTCTCCCCATGGATCGAGGCAGCGAACAACAATAATACATTAATTACATTAAAAACATTAAAAAACATGCCCAATCCTCCCCACCCACCAACCCATCTAAAACCAACCCCCTAAAAACACAACAATTAACAATTAATAACAATCAACTGACAATTAAAAGAACAGCAAGACAGTTGGTGAGAGGCGGTGGAGTACTAGTCTGGGAAGGCCTGTTGGAAGAGAGCAGTCTTGACTGCTTTTTTAAAGCAGTCAATTCTGGTAATATTCCGGGTCTCCTCTGGCAGGCCATTCCATAACTTGGGAGTGATAGAAGAAAAGGTCCTCTGAGTAACTGCAGCCAACTTAGTTCTGACTGGCTGCAGTAAGTTCCTCCCAGAGGACCTTAATGTGCGGGGTGGATTATATGGGAGAAGGCGATCCCGCAGGTAGGCTGGCCCCAAGCCATGAAGGGCTTTAAAAGTAAGAACCAACACCTTGTACTGTGCCCGGAAACTAATAGGTAGCCGATGTAAAGACTTCAGAATTGGTGTTATGTGTTCAGTTTTAGGTCTACCAATAACCAACCTGGCTGCCATATTCTGAACTAATTGAAGTTTCTGGACTAAGCACAGGGGTAGCCTATGTAGACCACATTGCAGAAGTCAAGCCGTGAAGTTACCAGTGCATGCACCACTGATTTTAGGTGTTACAGCTCCAGGAAGGGGCACAGCTGGCGTAACAGGCACTCCTGGCCACCGCATCTATTTGAGCTGTCATCTGAAGTGGTGAGCCCAGGAGCACCCCCAAGCTGCGGACACAGTCTTTCAGGGGAAGTGTGACCCCGTCTAGAACTGATATCTTTGCAGCCTATTCAGCAAAAGGAAGATAGCTGGATGTGTCCCTGATCATCTCCTTACTCCTGACAACACAGCAATGTAGGGTTTCACACAAATCTTATTGCATCCCTCTCTGAAGATGCCAGGCTCTCTAAATCTGTGCCCTTTGGCATGCAGAGCTGTACTGTACTGTGCTTTACTAAAAAGGCACAACCTCCTGTGTACCAGGTATGTTGATCATGTTATTCTCAACTCACTAGGAAACACAAGTACACAAATAGCATGAGGAATCAACTTATTAGTACTATAAAAGTAATACAGCAAGATAAATTTCTGAAAGTCAGTCTCTCTCTCTCTCTCATTCTGTTTGCAAACACACACACAGAGAGAGAGAGAGAGAGAGAGAGATTACAGCATCACCCCTAAAGCAGTTAAGACCCTTCCAGGTTTTCCAGAAAGCTGAAATTTGGTAGTTGTGTTGCTCATGATGACATGCTGTTCATTAAATAAGGTTTAAAATGTGATTTCTTTCTACATCTAATAGTCAACAGTTGAGTCATGAAGCTTACCTCATAACAGAGGCCAACATTCCAGCACAGAGCAAGCCAAGACTCGTTGAGGTCACAGTACAAAACCTTGGGAGTACTGCTGTCTCTTCAGACTAGAATCACTAAGAAGAGAAACTTCCATATTCAGCAGGATAGATAGATCTATGGTGTGGCATGCATGTGCCTGTGAGTGCGCACAGACACATACCTTCCCCTCTTGTAGCTCTTCACCATAGCTTATTCTTTTCATTTGTCCTAGCTAGCAAATTTGTTTGTTCATTTATATGAAATATTTTTAGACTTCCTCTCTTGACAAATATTCTCTCAACTTTAAAAATTAGTTTTTAGTTTTAACTTTCATTACTGCCCATTATATTTGATTGAGATAATTTTTTATTTATTGTTTTTAATTGTTGTCTCCTTTGGCAATCTGCAACTCTAGTGTATGGTTGTGTTTGTATATGTGTGTATTGATAGGTGATAAGTAAATGGATAGGTAGGTAGGTAGATGGATACCTGGTGCATGTGTACATTGAATTAGATAGCCTATATTTTATTACTGTCATCATCTTTATCATTATTATTTATGTTATATCCTGCCTTGCCTTCAGTTAGCTCAAGGCAATGTGCACTGCTCACCTTTTCTCCGTGTCATCTTCACAAGAACCCTGTGAGATTGATCATGCTGAGAGAGACAGTGACTGGCAAAGCATCTCCTAGTGAGTTTCATGACTAAGTGAACCTGGATCTCAAAAGTTCCTTCCCAAGACGCTCACCACATTAGCTCTCTACACAGAATATACCACACTGGCTATGGATATAAATCAGCAGTAGTTTGTGTTGCAACAGCAAAAAGTCCGTGAGACACTTTGCATCTATTAGTCTGCTCAGCTATCTAAAACCAAGATGTAGCAGCATACTCACATCTCACAGAGTTTTCACAGGGCAAAGGGAAGAATCTCAAGGCAAGACTCATTCTGTGTGTGTGTGTGTGTGTGTGTGTGTGTGTGTGTGAAAATGCATATTGCTGATCCCCACTGCTGCAGGCTGCTTTGGAAGGTTGGTATAGATTCTTAAGGATTTACTCTGAAGGCCTCCTACCTTCTTCTTTCTTGTTAACAAAGTTTCTAAAACCACAGCCAGTACCAATGCTCAGCAGGAGGCAGGAGCATCAGGAAATACTCAATTACTTCAGCATGCACTTTCTCAGATGTCACTGAATATAAGATTGCTGTATTGTATTTTTTTTTTTTTCTGGCTGTAATGTCAATTTTCCCAGGTCTGTTTCCAACCTACCCTAAATGACTGATACAAAGGAAAAATTTGCCTTTTTTGAGCTGCTTCATACATGAGTTGTATTGTTGTTAGAAAAAAGTGTGATACACAGTCATTTCTGTACTAGACTTTTATAGCGCTATTATTCCACTTTCAACATCCTATGGAATCCTGAGGTTTGCAGCTTTGGGAGGGGCCAGGCAGCCCCTCCCAAAACTGCAAATCCCAGGATTCCATAGGATGTTGAAAGTGGAATAATAGCGCTATAAAAGTCTAGTGCGGAAATATCTCTTTTCAGCTCTGTTTAGGCACTGGATTCTTCTTTCTTTTGATTTGAGATTCCGTTCCTCTCTTTTTCTTGTCATCCTTATTCACCCCACTTATTTAACCCCTGCCTAAACATCTCTCCCTTTCCCACTTTTTGTAGTCTGCCTCTTTTTCATCTTCTTTCTCCTCACTTACCACCTTCCTTGTCTAATGTCTTCTCCTTCCCTTCCCTTCCCTTCTCTCTCTCTCTCTGTCTCTTTCTCTTTCTCATTCTCTCTCTCATCCTTGTATCGCTCTTCTCTCCCTCACCCACAAGTCTTGGCAAAACAACTTCTCCTTCCCACCACTCCCCAGATCTCCTAATTCATGCATCTTCTCCCTCCTTCCCTATCTTTGCCCAGCTCTCCAATCCTCTATCTATTCCACCCTCTCCCCATTCTCCTGGCTGTGTGTGTCTTCCGCTTCTTCCTTCTTAAACCCTTACTCTCTCTCTCTTATCCTCTTCCTTCCTTTTCCTCACCATATCTCTCAACCTACATTCTTTGTCTTCATTTTCCTTCCACCCAAATATCTCCACGTCTTCTCTGCCCCCTGCTCTGCAAAAATTGCATAAAGCAGAATAGTAAAGCTGCTTCTGAATAGATCTGCATTGATACAAATCTGCCCTGCTGGCCTCTTAATGCCTGTTTTACTATCATCATCTTTGCTTTCCCAAAATATTTGGTGATTATTAGTAGCAAAATTATGATTACAATTGTTTTCAGGACAAGGAAGGATTGCATAACTGCAGTTAAAAATTAAAGAAAATGCTCAGTGTGGCACAGTGGTTAATGGGAACAATCCATTAAGGACACTGTTTCCAAAATGTTTGATAAGTTTTTTCCTTGGAAAAGTTTCTTTGGAATGACTACAGCTCCACATGTCAAAATCAATGCTTGCAAAAATGTTTAAAACAAAGCTGGTCAAAAAAAAATTCTGTTCAAAACAGAGCTTGGAAAAGTTTCTTTAGCTGAACTGTAACTCTCACATTGTTGACAGCAGTGCTTATAGAGATGTTAATTGAGCTGGAAGCATTTGTTTTTTCTTGCCAAAGCTGAGTTTGGGGGGGGGGGGGGGGAAATGGTTGAATACCAATGTCCATGTGATGTTAACAGTGGTAAAATCAAGGCTGGATTTTCCACCCCCATGGAAGTAGATTCACTGCCCCACCCTGTAGCAGATGAAACAGATCATCAGAGTTACAGTCTTTCTTGCATTGCATTTCTCTTTAAATTAAAATGATTATTTTAAATTTGTGTCTCTACATTTTAAATTAGCATGTGGAAATATTAGATGCACATGTCCTCTTTATCACCTTCCCTGGTGAAGCGTTTCTTCTTTTCTGGAGATTCAAAAGCAGCCACCCTGGTTATGGTTGGTATTGGCTCTGACAGAGACAAAATTTCCAAGACTTCATCAAGCTCAACTGAACAACCTCCTATTTTCTCCCAAAGAGCCAAAACAGGCACACATAACAAAAAGGATTTGTGGAATAGTGCCATGCCATGACATCGTCCATAACCATCTCATTATTTTTATGAGGGGGAAAAAATTAGAACCTTTGGTACATTCCTTCCAAGGAATTGTCATATAAAGAAGCAGACCAACAAAGCAGGTTTCAACAAGCATCCTTAAGCAAGAGGCTACACTAAGGAACAGCACATATTTGGGGGGAAATTTTAAATGTCATCTCTCACCTCCTGCAAAGGTTCCCACCTTGATGTATCAAGAGGCTTGATTCTTCACTGAGACAGTAAATGAACAATTTTGCTGCTGGAAAACATGGTAAGTTGGAAATAATCATGTCACTGTTTCAAATGCTGGGTTCATAATGAGTGTCTTCCTATAGGAAGGGGCTCCAAAGGAATGTACATTGTTTACGAATATTGGATTTCCAATACTCACAGCTTCATCCAAGATACCAAAATGCTGAAATCTCAGAACTTGCCATATGCATGTGGTCATTCAGAAAGAGAACCAAGAAGATGCACAGAAAGAGGAAGAGAGCAGGAGGGAAAGAAGCTGACATTGAGCTGTCTGAAATGGAGCAGAAAATGGACTCAGGCTCCCTTTCCTCCTATTGTCCGTGCTCAAGGCAAACATGGATGAACCACCAGATTAATAAAGATGACAAGCATGTGTATAACCAGATTAAGAAGGATGTTTGTCCGTCCTTCCTTTTTTAATTAATATTTTGTCTGGTATGTTGACACCAAATTTTTCTTTCTTTCTGATGCTCCATTCACACTACATAGACCATTTCTGCACTACAGTGTTAAAGTGCTGCTATTCCATTATCAACCTCCTATGGAATTCTGGGGTTTGTAGTTTAGGGAGGGCACATCAAATTCTCAGCCAAAGAGCTCTTTGGTCTCAGTAAACTACAAACCCCAGAATTCCACAGAACATTGAAAGTGGAATAGCAGCAGTTTAACACTGTAGTGCGGAAATGGCCATAGTTATACCACTATGTTAGTTATACCACTATGGCTATAGTTTAAGTGCCATGTTTCCATCCTATGGAATCCTAGGATATGTAGTTGAGGGAATGGTATTTAGAATTTTCAACCATAGAATTCTAGTGTCTCACCAACCTATAAATCTCAAGAATGAGGCCATGTCTGTCAAAGTATAATATAGGGCCTTTCCACACTACACTGTTGTAGTGCTATTATTCCACTTTTAACATCCTATGGAATCCTGGGATTTGCAGTTTAGGGAGGGGCATTTAGAATTCTCGTCCACAGAGTCTTTTGCCTCAGTAAACTACAAACCCCAGAATTCCACAGGATGTTGAAAGTGAAATAATAGCACTATAACAATGTAGTGTGGAAAGGCCCATAGTGTTATAATTCTGTAGTGTGAATGGTTCCCTGGATTTATACTATTCTTTTATTTAAAAAATGAGATTCAAGGCAGCTAACAGTAAAATGAATAGGCTAAACAGAATAGAGTAAATGAAAATCAAAAACATAAAACAAATTAATTAAATCAAATCTTTAAAACTTTTTTTTTAAAAAAAAATCTTTAAAAAGCAGCATCTACCTAGATTAAAAGCTTTCTTTACAATTCAACTCCCAAAGACCTGCCTGAATAAAACAGCCTTTTACTGTTGGTGGATGCATCGCAGAAAAGGGGACACACTTGCCTCCATTATTATTTATATCCCGGATCGAGGCGGAGAACAACTTACAAGTAGCATGTATTTCAAAACATTTCCATACATGCCCCCAACAAGCTGGGTACTCATTTTACCAACCTGCGAAAGGATGGAAGGCTGAGTCAACCTTGGAGCCAGGCAGAATCGAACTCACAACCTTGTGGCTTGCAGTACTGGCATTTAACCACTGCACCACCAGGGCTCCCTTTAGAAGATAATTCCACAGTCACTGGAGCAGCTCCCTCTCACAAATCCAGTAAAAAAGCCAGTGAAGTTGATGGGACCTAGGACTCTTTCATATTACCATACCTTCCAAATGTCCCAGTTTGGGCAGGATGGTCATGAGTGATTAATTTTCTGTTGTCCAGCTTTTTCAGCTAGTTTTAAAATGTCCCAGTTTCTCTCTCTTCCTCCTGTGTCCTCCCTGGGTCTTCAGCCCACTTGAGTTGCTGCAAGTTGAGTTCAAAATGCAAAAATAGTTTGTACTCCATTAACCGGTAGGTTCAGGGAAAAGCCAATTACTGCAATCTCTCCTAGCCTGTCTAGTCTTCCACATTAATAACTCTTGCCTTCTTGACCACATTCTGATGTTGCTGGGACACACATCTCCTGATTTTCATCTGTGAAATGTTTGCCAGGGAGGTTGTACTATACAATCACAACACTATGGTTCCCTTTTAACTGCTGTGGAAATATCTTATGGAATAGGAGGGTTTATAGTCTGGTGAGGCACCGGAGCTTTCTGGCTGAACATTCTATATGCACTTCACTAAACTACAAATCCTAGAAATCCATACGATGACATGATAATTGTTTAGTGTGGAAAGGCCCTTGAAGAATAGCTTCTCCCAAATTTCTCAAAGCCGAGGCAGGTTTGCGTCAGAGAACACACTCTGCCAGGTACCCTGGACCTGAGTTGTATCACTGAACTGTGTCAAGAGACAGGCGGGTAAGCTAGTAAAAGTTTTATAACAAGGGAGTGGTACACTCCCTCTAGCAGGCCATGGTCAACAGTTTGTCCACAGTATTTTGGACAAGATGGAATTTCAGAATAGCTTTCAAAGGCAGGCCCATGTAGATCAAATTTCAGCAGTTCAAAAAGGTTGAACAGGTTTCTTGAGTTGGAGTTTCGTGGCGCACTTTTGCTTCCAGACACTATTCCAGTTTTGTACTCTGGTAACCAAAACGGAGTACAGACTGCAAGATTGCTATCAGAGTGACACTAAATGCATCAGATCTACACTCACACACCCAGCCAGTTGTTACATTTTTTTAAAAATCACTCCCTTGCTTGTCCTGTTAATAAGCTGGATTTTATTAAATTCCTAGGAGACTATATACTGTACTACCATATCAAGATTCTACTGTATGAGAAAATGAGCATTAACCACATTTCTACCTGGAAGGGTTTGTTGACTCATCAAGAGCCTTTGGGTGCTGCCAATCACGGCTAGGCTTAGGTTTCAGGGAGATTCAGACAGAAACCACAACAAGGGCATCCCAAAAAAGAAGCTGGCTTTCTGGCACCATCAAGGCACTAAGGCAAATTTCTGTAGTGGGCCTTTCTTTTTTAATCCCACAGGGAGATATTTTCCAAATATGAGGACTGAGACACAAAATGATAAAGATGGACAAATATGAAAAATATGATAGCAATGAATTAAAGCTGTAATGTAAGTCTTGTTCCTTCCTTGAAAACTAAAAAAGCTCACTCAGCAGATTGAATCTATTAAGTGTATCTGGCTAGCCATCAACAAATATTCTCAGGACAGGTTACAGGTCAATACAAACAAAATAAACAAGTTTTTTTAAAAAATGTGTACCCCAGAATGGTGGGTAGAATTCATGATCACAGTTATGAATGCATAACCTAGAGTTACTCCCTTGCATCTGATTCATATTCATGACCTCCAAAACTGTAGGGGATATGCTAAAGTCCCCTAATCTTGATTTACCAGGCATCATCTCCTACCAGCAACAGGGGTCTGTTCTCCTGTCAGTAAAGGCACAGATATTTCCATCCTCCTTCCACGAGCACTTTCCAGTGTAAGGAGGAATTGCAACAGGGGTCCTACTTCTGACTACTGCACCAGAGACCTCTTGAAGGGGGAGGTGAAAACATCCTATGCACCCCAATCCATAGGAGAACAGACCCTATCACTCACAGTGGCTGCCACCTGCTAAGTCAGGATTAGGGGAATCAGGCCAGGAGGCACTACTTAGTTAAGTATATTTAAAATACTTAACTGAGTATCTAATCTAGACTCTCAGATGACATAATTTAAAAGCAACAATGAAAATGCAGCACTTTCACAATAAAACCATCATTAGAAACATCAAAGTAAAAAGCATAAGAAAACACTGAGAGACCAAAGACTGTTTAAAAGGCCTAGATGAACACAAAGGCCTTCACCAGGTGCCATGTCCTCTTGCCATAAAAACCATTAAAGGCACTCTCTAGCAAGGTTACGCCAGAATTGAGGTGCCACCACAAAGAATGCCTTGTTCTTAGTACTCAGCCAGCACACTTCAGTTAGTAGGGTACAAGGTACACAATCTCCTAAATGCAGTCTTAAAACACAGATTGATATATATATAGACAGAGCTTGGAAGAATTACTTTTTGAACAATAATTGCAGGTGTTCCCAAACCACCACAACCAGAGGCCATACTGACTGAGTTCAGAGAGTCATGGTCCAAAAATGCCATTGTTTCCAGGTATACAGAAGAAGGTATTCTGACATATCCTGGGCTCCAGCAATTTAGAGTTATGTAAGTTAAACCAGAGTTTCACAATGGGCCCAGAAACAGATGGGTAGTACTAGCATAATGCAGTTGTCTAGACCTGCATAATATCTTGACTGTTTCAACCAAGTGGGACTAGATTTTGCTTTTTGAAGACAATCTTACATATAGCGGATTGAAAGAGTCTAAAAAGGAGGTGACAGCATGGGTAACTACATGGAGCTCATGTAGAGCTCCATCTTGTGCATCAAAGAATTAAGTAACATGAGGGTGTAAGGAAACTTTGCTTCTGAACCATGTACAATTGCTAGCCTTCCAGGGTGCTACAAGTCAAAGTATGTCACACTAAGCTAAATGGTTCAAAGGTAAGCTTCAAGGACTGACCTTGGGAACTTGTGAATGCATAGCACATACTTGATCACCAAGGGCAAAAGTTTAAAGTTGCTAAGATCCCGAAGCCATGGCCTCAAGTGTGCACCTCCTTTCTTATAATTAAGACATATACTTTTTTTTTTAAAAAAAAAATGGCATTCAGGTTTTACTTTTCTTCATTCTATTTTTAATTTTTTTTAAGAGTTCTAAAGAAGGAGGTGGCTTGCAGCCATCTTGCTTCTGGTTGTGATCTTGAACCCCTCTCAAACTCAACAAGCTTCAGCCTGCCAATTTCTTGGAAAGGAGATTTCCAAGGAAAATCCAGTTGCTGCTGGAATCCACCTCACTGGATAACTCAGACACAGCTGTTCTCCTCAGTCCTCCCCACTCCACAACTTTTCCAAGGAAATGAAGTGGATGAGATCAAAACAGGGCTGCAAATGCAGAACTCTTGGGGCTGACACATTCTGGATCAGTGGACTTGTTGAATCCAAGATCTTGAAAATGTAAAGTCAACCCCAAGATTCTATAACCAAACTGTGTCGTAAAGATGAATATGAATAATGACATGAGATGTCTCAGTTATGCTGCACAACCACCATGTATATGGAATAATAAATGAGACCGCAAGAAAGAACAGTCTGTTCTATGGGAATATGCACCTTTTTTTATTTAAGGTTTTTGTTGGCTTATAATACAAAAGAAACAGATGAATCATCAGCCCTGATCTGCCCAAACTTCCCTGATGTGGACCTTGTCCAGCCTCCCCAGTGACCATACCAACATATCTTAAACTGTGACAAATTCTATGTGCAAAATTGTATTAGTGTCTTATGCATATGCAACCTCTCCTTTGGAAGTAGTTGAATAATTTTTCCAATATATTCAGTTCAAATTTGAAGAAGCTGAGTTGGTTTGTGGTGCTATTGCACATGCTTGTGCATTTCACATGGATGCACATGCATAGTTATTTGGTTGGTTGGTTGATATCCCCCCTTTCTCCTAAATGGAGAGCAGAGAGGTGTATAATATCAGTTAAAACAAAATTGCAAAAACAATATGTGGTACAAAATTTTGAAAAGCATTAAACAATCAATCCAACCACCATGTTATGCATGGATGCCCATGGAAATTGTACATATTGCACACAGCACATGAGTGGACACTGCACATTGTGTGTACAGTTGTACAGTCACATTTGTCTGTGCAATGTTGCAGTTAACCAAAGGGATTGTACAGTGCAACCACCATGTAATTCTGTTAGTGTAAAGTTATGTTCCATCTCCCTGATGCAGGATCTTGGTAATCAATATACAGTTCACTCACACTTACATTCAATGCAGACATAGACAAGACAACCATCTTAGAAGTACATAAAAATAGACAACACAAACAGGGAAGAGTTGGGTGGGCAGCGGAATTGAAACAGTGACACAAGGAAAACAGTGACACAAGGAAGTGACACAAGGAAAACAGTGATTAATCTGGATCAGGGATTGGAATTGTGAATTCCAGAAGCCACATGAAGCTGGGGAAAGGGTGTCCCATGTGGATCTTGGAACCTCCTAGTACTAGCCAAACCCCTTCTAAAAAAAACACTGCCCTGGACTCTTGTCAAAAACATTTTGTGACCCCAAACTTAGTTTTGTGGACATGCTGCCTAAGGGATTTGGAGAGTTGTAGTCCAAAAAAATACTAACTTTTCCAAGCTCTAGTGTGGCTCACAGAGCATGGAGAGAGAAGAAAAAGAGGGGAGAGGTCTTATAGATCTAATTTAACACCTTCCAAGGTATTCAGGGTCCATGAGTGCCCAAATGGGGTGATACTGCTCTTCCATAAGTTTATGCATCCTCCTGTCCTGCTGTTTCTGGTGCTTGTCCCATTATACTTCTTTAGCAAGGCACCTCAGTCTTCTCTCTCCTAGAGGGTGCCCTTTGAGTGTAACTTCTCTCTCCTTATCTCTCAGATAATTCCTTATTGCCTTCAGAAATACCTGCAGACCAGAGTTTGGAAACATGGGGGCAGAGGAGGACTGCAAGCACTGCTACCTGAATCTTCCAGTTAAGGTGACCTGTTAGTATAAAGATCTGCAACTGAACTGTTAAAGAACTACACACAGTTTCTGAGCCATGGCTTGATTACCTTTGCACAATGAGATGAGACAACTGCCTTTTTAACATACTACCCCAATAACTCTAGTAACATAAGGCTGGATCCAGGCTTAATTTCATTTAGAGTTGACCCATCGACATCAGTAAGAGGGCTTCTTTATTACAAATTACTAATAGAATTTCTATTGGTGACAACTGCTGTCTACTGAAAGCATGATAGTCTGGATTCATCCCATGTCTTCTGACTTCAAGGGTAGAACATCTTGTTATATGCCTTCATACCAATTCTCACTTATGGCAAGCCTATCATAGGGTTTTTCTGGCAAGGTTTCTTCCAAGGAGGTTTGTCATATCCTTTCTTTCAGAAAGAATGTGACTTGTCTAGGTAACCAAGCAGGGATTTAAACTATGAACACCTGGAGTCAAACCACTACTCCACATTGGCTCCACTTCTAGAATTCCATGATCACCAGAGTAAGGGGCTGCCAAAGGTCAACTGTGTTGGCTCCAGATTTAGGATAGTCCCAACTTCCTGAATAGTCTACAAAACAAATGGTGTAAGGACTGTGTTAAATGGTTTGAGGTATGGTTTGATGAGAAACTCAGGCAAAGGACATCCACTGAGTGAAGACCTTCCATCCAATGAAGGCCAGTCCTGGATCCAATGTCATTTGTTGACAAGACCATGAAATACAAGTGTATCCACATTACAGAGTTAAAATAGGTTGATACCACATTAAATGTCATGGCTCCATTCTCCAGAATCCTGGGATCTGTAGTTGGGTGAGATGCTTAGCATTTTTCATTTGTTATTAACTGCTATCAAGTTGACTTCAATGTATGGTGACCCTATGAATGAGAGACTTAAATCACCCTATCATCAACAACCCTGCTCAGGTCTTGCAGCCTCAGGGCTATGTCTTCCTTTATTGAGCCTATTCATCTGTAATGCAATCTTCCTCTTTTCCTACTACCATCTGTCTTTGCAAGCATTATTGTCTTTTCTAGTGAATCGGGTCAAAATATGACAATTCAATTTAGTAATCATGGCTTCTAGGAAGAGTTCAGGCTTGATTTGCTTGTTGTTGTGGTGTGCCTTCAAGTTCTTTCTAATTTATGGTGACCCTAAGGCAAACCAATATAGGGTTTCCTGGAGGCTGAAAGTGTATGATACACCCAAGGTCACCCACTGGATTTCCATGGCTGAATGGAGAATCAAACCCTGGTCTCACAGATCATAGCTCACCGCTCAAACCACTACACCACACTGGCTCTAGAACCAATTATTTTTCTTTTTAGCAGTTCACAATATCTGTAGAAGAACAGGTTGCTTACCTGTAACTGTAGTTCTTGAGTGGTCATCTGTGCCTCATACAATAGGAGCTTTCGCACCTGCGCGGTAGCGTTCGGAAGATTCTAGAGCTCGTTGGCTTGGCGGGAGCCCCTCCCCCTCGGTCGTACTGCGCATGCTCCTCCCGCCGAGCCACGGTCTCTCCTCAGTTCTGGTCCGCCGAAGAACATGGGACCTGAAAGAGAGGGGAAGGCAGGGCGGGTGTGTATAGGCACAGATGACCACTCGAAGAACTACAGTTACAGGTAAGCAACCTGTTCTTCTTCTGTGGTCTCTGTGCCTCATACAATAGGAGACTGAATAGCTCACCTGTAGGATGGTGGGTCAGGTCCCAGACCCTAGAGGCCAGAGGCCAGCACCGCACGACCAAACCGGGCATCTTGCCTGGAACGGTAGTCAAGCCTGTAGTGGCGGATGAAGGTTGACGGTTGGGCCCAGGTCGCCACACGACACAGCTCCGGCAGGTCGACCCCTCGCAGGAGGGCCGCGGACGTGGCCACGGCCCTGGTGGAATGGGCCCGAAGCAGGTCCGGCGGAGGCTTCTTGGCCAGTTGGTAGGTCAAATGGATGGTCTGCGCGACCCACTTGGAGAGTCGCTGGGATGATACCTTGTGGTCTCTTTGCGCCTGCCATAGCAGACGAAGAGGTGAGGTGTCTGTCGGTAGGACGCCGTCCTATCCGTGTAGAAGGCAAGGGCCCGACGGACGTCCAGGGAGTGCAGGGTCCGCTCCAGGGGCGAGGTGGGCTCGGGGTAGAAGGCCGGGAGCACGATGCCTTGGTTGAGATGGAAGGTGGAGACCACCTTCGGCAGGAACGAGACGTCGGGTCGGAGGACGACCTTGTCGCGGTGGAAGACCAGGAAGGGGTCGTTGCAGCGCAGCGCCGCCAGCTCTCTGGCTCGCCTGGCAGAGGTGATCGCCACGAGAAACGCAGTCTTCATCGCCAGGAGCCTGTCATCCGCTGTCGCCATCGGCTCAAAGGGCGGCCTCATGAACTGCGATAGCACCAGCGATAGCGACCACGACGGTAGCGGGGGCGATACCGGCGGGTAGAGGTGTTGCGGGTCCTTCAGGAACCGCTTGACGGTATCGTCCCGGAAGAACGCCGCGGAGGGTGATCCCGGCGGTTGGTACGCCACGATCGCGGCGAGGTAGACCTTGATCGAGGTGAAGGCAAGGCCTTGCTGCCGCAGGTGGAGGAGGAAGTGAAAAACGGTCCGGAGGCCGGCCGGGGAGGTCGGCTCACGCCGCTCCTCTGCGAAGGTGACAAACCGCTGCCATTTGTAGTGGTAGTTCCTCCGTGTCGATTCCTTCCTCGCCGCCGTTAGGACAGTACCGATAGCCGGGTCGCCTACGGCGATATCCTCCAGGCATGGAGGGCCAATACTGGAAGGTCAGGGTGTAGCACCTGGCCGTTGGAGTGGGAGAGCAGGTCCGGCGCCAGCGGGAACTTGAGGGTCCTCCCCCGGGAGGCCTCGATCAGGGGGCCGAACCAGTGCTGCCTCGGCCAATATGGTGCCACCAGAATCACGTCTGCTCCGTCCGCGATGATCTTCGATACGACGCAGCCGAGGAGCGGGAACGGTGGGAAGGTGTACAGGAGCCCCTCGTCCCACGGTATCTGGAACGCGTCGCCGATGGAGCGGGGATCGTGACCCGCCCTGGAGCAGAAGCATCGGCATTTCGTGTTCTGGCTGGTCGCGAAGAGGTCGACGGTCGGCTCGCCCCACCGGTGTCGGAGCATCCGGAAGGCGTCGTCGGCCAGGGACCACTCGTGGTAGGAGGAGGTGTCCCTGCTGAGGGCATCCGCCATGGTGTTCTCCTGCTCCGCCAGGTGAACCGCCAGCGGGTGGATCCTCAGGGAGGCGCATCAGTCCCAGAGGGCGAGCGCGATGGTCAGCAGGGTGGTGGAGTGGGTTCCCCCTTGCCTGTTCACGTAGCACATGGCGGTCGTGTTGTCCGTGAGGATCAGCACGGAGTGGCCCACCACCAGGTGCCGGAACGCCATCAGGGCTTTGTGGATGGCCAGGAGTTCCAGAGCGTTGATATGGAGGGACGTCTCGCCGTCCATCCAGGCGCCTTTGACCCGTAGATCTCCGGCGTGGGCTCCCCAGCCCAGCAGGGACGCGTCCGTCGTTATCGTGACTGTGGGTCTGGGCTGGTGGAACGGCATTCCCGACATCAGGTTCCGGTGGGACTGCCACCACAAGAGAGTCTGCTGGATCTCGGGGGGAATGCGGTACCGACGGGACTGCTCGTCCCGGAGCGGGTCGAAGAACCTGATGAACCAGTGCTGCAGAGGCCGCGCTCGGAGCCTGGAGAGGTAGGTGACGGCCGTGGTCGCCGCCATGTAGCCGAGCAGCTGCTGCAGTGTCTTGGCCGATACCGTCGGGGCCTGGGAGGCCGCCCGCACCGCGCGGGTGAGCGTCCGGGCCCTCTCCGTCGGTAGGTAGGCCCTTCCCGACACGGTATCGAGGGTCGCCCCGATGAAGTTGAGGAGGCGGGTAGGCTCGAGGTGGGACTTCTTGGGGTTTACTTTGAGCCCGAGCCGGGTGAGCCACGTCAAGGTGAGGTGAATGTCTTTGTGAAGTTTGTCTTTGCAGGACGCCACCAATAGCCAGTCGTCGAGATAGGGGTAGACCGAGACACCTCTCGTCCGCAGGAAGGAGACGACGGAAGCCATGCACTTCGTGAACACGCGGGGTGCGGTGGAGAGTCCAAAGGGCAGGACACGGTACTGGTAGCTGGTACCGTCGATCGCGAAGCGCAGGTACCGCCTGTGCTGGGGGCGGATCGAGATGTGGAAGTAGGCGTCCTTGAGGTCTATGGATGCCAGCCAGTCCCCTCGTCAGAGAAAGGGAGGATCGATGGCAGCGTGACCATCTTGAACCTCTTGGGGGGGATGTATTCGTTCACTCCCCGAAGGTCCAGGATGGGGCGTAGGGACCCGTCCACTTTCGGTACGGCAAAGTACCTCGAGTAGAAGCCGGTGGTCCTGGCCGAGGGTGGAAGCCTCTCGATCGCTCCTTTGTCGAGCAGGGACTGGATCTCCTCCAGCAGAGCCGGGTTGGCCGGGGTGGAGTAGTAGACGCCCCGTGGTGGAATATCCCGGAACTCGATGGCGTACCCCAGGCGGATGATGGTAAGTACCCAGGAGTCCGTGGTGATCTCGCGCCATCGGTCGAGGTGTCTGGCCAGGTCCGGACGATGAATGAGGTCTGCTGGAGGGGCGAAGGACGGCATCGGTGGTGTCCTGCGGGAGGCATCAAAAGCGCGCCTTCCCACCCGAGGAAGACTTCTTGGACGACGGAGGCTGCCGCCGGTGGGGCCTCCTTTGTGCTGACGCCATGGACGGTCTGGAGGCGGCCGAGCGCGGGGACCGAGGCTGGTAGGCCGAGGACGAAGAGGACCTCCACCATGAAGACCTGGACTGGGACAACCGGCGAGCCTGGGGAAGCTGGTTGATCCCGATCATCCTCGCCGTCTGCCGGGCCTTGACGAGGTGGTCCATGGCGTCGTCTGTGGACGTGTGGAAGAGCCCCTGCCTGTCGAAGGGGAGGTCTTCATCCTCCGACGGCTGTCCTCCTGGAGGCCGGAGGAACGGAGCCACGCATGGCGTCGGAGGGCCACAGCACCGACCATGACCCTCGAGGTGGCCTCCATGGCGTGCCTTGAGGTGGCGAGTTGTTGGGTGGCCACGGCCACGGCCACGGCCTCTCCGAAGATCTGCGTGGCGGACGCGCGGGACTCTTCCGGGAGGTCAGCCAGGAGAGGACCCAGGCGATCGAAGAGGTTCCGGTGGTAGGCCGCCAGGCAAGCCATGGTGTTGGCGGTCCTGGACACCAGGGACGCCGCCGAGTAGAACCTCCTCCCGAAGCCGTCGAGTTTCCGGCCTTCCCGATCGGGCGGGGTGGTGTGGGCCCGGTTGCCACCCCGTGTCTGGGACGACTCCACCACCACTGAGTTCGGGACGGGGTGGTTGAACAGGAACTCCGCTCCTTCCCTCTGGGTCCTGTACAGGTGTTCAAGCCTATGTGGGATAGGCTGCGCGGACGCCGGCTTAGCCCAGGGTTGCTTCAGCGCATCCACCAGGGTCGGCAGGAACGGGAGCGGCGCGGCCGATGGAGGTCGGGTCTCCAGGTATTGGAAGACCGGGTCCTGCGCCTTGAGGCCCAGTGCCGTCGCCATTCGGAGGAGGACTGCAGAGAACTGGCGCACGTCCTCCGGGGCCGTTCCGGGAGCGGGTCCCCGAAGACCAGCGGCGGAGACTCATGGGAGGACGACGTGGATTCCGCAGAGTCAGAGTCCGATTTGTAGGAGTCATCGGACGGGGATGGCGAACGTTCCGTAGCCTTCTCCTCCGCTCTCGCTGGCTGCATCGGCGGAACGGGGTGGCCTGCGGGTCGGTCTGGTCGCCGTGGCTGTAGTCCGTGGCGGTACCGCCGGGGCCGGCACGGTCTCCGGGGGCGGTATCGATGGCTTCGGGTGTACCACCGCCTGGGTCGTCGACGTGGCCGAGGTTCCCGCTTGAGCCGGGGTGGCCTGCGGGGTCGGTCTGGTCGCCGTGGCTGTAGTCCGTGGCGGCGGGAAGACCGGTCTGCGGTGGGGTGATGGTTCCCGGGCCACATGGGAACTCGGAGACCTGCCCCTGGGCGATCGCCCGTGGCAAGAGTAGCGGCGCTCCCATGGTGGCGAGCGGGAGCGTGGTCGTGGCGACCAGTACCTCGGGTCCAGGTGGTAGCGGTCCCGGTAGGAGGGCGAGTAGGAGTAGTAGGAGCCCGGGGGCTCGTGCCATCCTTGGTCCAGCGCATATCTCCCCAAGTAGCCGGGGGAGTGCGCGCTCTCACCCGCACGCACGCTCTCCAGGCGCATCTCCCGATACCGCGGGGATGGAGGCCTGGCCCAGTGGTCCGGAGATCGGGATTCGCCATGCTGGGGGGAGGAACGTCTCCGGCCCGGGGTGTCCACGTGGCGCTCCGGAGATGGACGGCGGCTCGGTGGCACAGTCTCCACGACTAGCTTCGGAGGCTGGGAGGGGGTGGCCTCGACGGGCTGGTCATCGTCCGAGAGCTCCAGGATCTCCTGGGCCTGCGGCGTTCTTCCTCCGGGACGTCGGAGAGGGCCGTCTCTCCCGTGGGCTGGGTAGGTGGCGGGGTCAGTGGCCGGGTGGTCTCCGGAGGATGCCGCTTCTCCTTCCTCTTCTTTTTCTTCTCCCTCGGTACCTCCTCGGTAGCGGGGCGCTTCTTCTGGGCAGAAGTCAGCGGTTTCGAGGAGGAGGCCGCGGGGTCGTCTCGTGACCGACCCGTTGAGATCTTCGGGATCCTCGGTAGTTTCATCACCGGTACTGGGGGCTTCGACACCGACGGTACCGAGGTCCCGGTGGCCGTCGGGGAGGAGGAGGAGGGCGAAGAAAGGCCTTTTTCCATCGGAACGGACTCGGTCTTCTGGGTGCGGAGAGACTGCTCCCAGCAAAAAGACTTCAACCTCGCCGCCCGGTTCCGAAGTGTCTGGTGGGTGAACTCCCTACACACGGGGCAAGTTTGGACGTTATGCCCCTCACCCAAACAAAAAAGACACTTCGAGTGTCGGTCAGAAAGGGCGACCTTCCTTCCACAGGAGGCGCAGGACTTAAACAACGCCGACATAAAACGCGGGGCAAGGGCGAGGAGAAGGGAGAGTCGGAGGACGCCGCACCGAGCCGAAAAAAGCCGAGGGAAAAGGTGAAAAAGGATCGGGGAAAAAAACGTGAAAACGTACCAAAAATCGAAGGGAAGTCCGTAGGGAGAGTCGAGAGACGGTCCGAGGTCGATTCCAAATCCGAAAAAACTACACAGCAAGAAAAACGCAAGCCAACAAGAAGAACCTTCTGTACGCTGAGGCGGACAAGAAAGAACTGAGGAGAGACCGTGGCTCGGCGGGAGGAGCATGCGCAGTACGACTGAGGGGGAGGGGCTCCCCGCCAAGCCAACGAGCTCTAGAATCTTCCAAACGCTACCGCGCAGGCGCGAAAGCTCCTATTGTATGAGGCACGAAGACCACGAAGAAGAACTCTTGAAATGGAATACATTTCAAATGCATTAATTTTCAGCTTTCTTCACTGTCCATCTTTCCTAAACTCTAGAATGCATGCCTGATTTTGCTTGGTTTCCCCTTTCCACTATATAATGAATTCCAAGAGAAGATGGTCACTTCCACCTAAGTATCCTGCCATTTCCACCCCATTGATCAGGTCATCATTGTTGGTTAAGATCAGCTCTAAAACAGCTGATCCCCTTTGTTGCCTCTGCTACCCCCCTGGACAGTGAAATTGTTTGCAAGACAAGAGAGGGATTTGTTGGACCTGATACTCTTGGCAGAGTTTGACTTCCAACAAATATCAGGATAGATGAAATCTCTCATTTCTACCACACCTCTCTTTTCTGAATGTTCCACCATCTGTTCCAGCAAGACATCACCCAAGTCCTCAGTCTGGCTTGGGGGTCTGTAATAGATATTCTCTCCCCTTTAATTTTGAACCAGATGATTTCAAACTAGTTTCCAGGATTTATGTCATGGATCTCCTTATAGGTGTAAACATCCTTGACATATAGTGCTACTCCTTCTCCTTTCCTGATTGTTCTATTTCTCTGAAATAGGTTATACCCCTCTATTGCTACATTCCAATCATGAGATTCATCCCACCAGGTTTCAGTGATGCCTATCATATCATATTTGCTTTACTGTGCTAGAAGGTCATGTTCAACTTGTTTATTTTCCATGCTATATGCATTAATGTAGAGACATCTAAGGCCATGGGCTGAGCTGCTTATTTAAGTTTTTTTCGCTCTCGCTGTTGGATTCTTGTATTGTTCACCCAGTTCTCCCCATACTATTTGGGCTATTATCTCTAGCACTTGATGAATTCCGGCCATCAAGAATACTATCTCCCGCCCCACTCCCCCATAACTCAGTTTAAAGCTCTCCTGATCAGGCTTGTGAAACTCTTGGCAAAAATGTTTTGCCAACTCCTGTAAGGTGCAATCCTTCACTTGCTGGAAGTCCATCTTTATGAAACCACAGAAGATTATCCAAGAAGCCAAACTGTTCCCAGCAGCACCATCTGCAGAGCCAATTGTTCATTTGCACTACTTTTCTCTCCTTTCCTGGGATGTGTCCTTAAACTGGGACGAGAAACAAAATGACAACCTGTGCATCAACGTCCTCATCTTCCTACCCAGAGCCTCATAACCACTGCAATCTCCTAAAGGCTGTGCTGTGCAGTGTCATCAGTTCCTATGTGGAAAGAAAGGAAGGGGTAATGGTCAGTGAGCTTGATGAGTTTTTGTAAGTCGCCCCATTATTTCACAGATCTTTGCCCTAGGGAGACAACACACCTCATGAGACATTCTGTCAGTCCCACAAACCAATGATTCTGTTCCCCTCAACAGGGAGTCCCCTACCACTACCAGATCTCTCCTCTGGGGATTGGCAAGGGCCAATCCATGTGCTGAATCTTCCATGGTCCCCTGCACATTCTCTGAGAACTGACACCATTACTCTTGTTCTTGTTTCTCATCCTCACTGATAAGGGAAAGAGCTTCAAATTGATTCTGCAGCTCCAAATTAACAGAAAGATCCTTGACCCTCCTACTTCTTTGTATCACATTCCTCCAAATGTCCACCTCCTGTGTTTGAAAAGGCAAAGGCAAACCCTCTAAACAAATCTCACCAAGAAAACCTCCTGATAGGGTCACCTGAGAGTCACGACAAGTTGGAAAAGACTTGAAGACACACAACAACAACAACAACAACAACAACAACAACAACTTCCAGAATCTTGATCTGACACTGAGACTGCTTCATCACATAAAAAAAGTGCATCCAAGCATTTCTAGGAGAACACAAAAAGGAGATTTCCACTATTTACACATAGAAAATAGACCTCGTAAATCTCTTCCCCTGCTCCACCCCATTCTGCCGCCTATCATTCTCCTGCAAAACATCCCAAATTGTAAAAAGATGGCTTTTGAAGCTTACCAGAAGAAGTTCCCCCCTTTGAGGAGGGATAGCAGAGAAGGGGAGTGAAGTTTGCTTTTCATGCCTCTCCAGAGAACATTCTGGCTTGTTTGTAAACAAACTGGACAAACTGTCTGGCAGATTGGGACAGCATGTCTACAGTGATGTGGTTTGGATTAAAGTTTATGGGCTGTCAGTATGTTCATCATCAGAGAAGTCATGTAAGAAATGTGCATACTGTCATGTGGTCTACAACAGACAGGGGGAGGAAAGATCGCTAGAAAGAAATGGGAAAGAGGGGACACTTCTCTCCAGCATCCTGGCTACAGAAGCTGACCATCAGTGGTGGTGATACAACAACAACAACAACAACAACAACAGAACACATGCTGCCAAAATCTTACACAACGTGAGATCCAGCTTCAAAGGCACAAAGAGTCAGTTTATAACAGGGAAACCTAACTGGTCAAGGCAAGCAAGGCCTGTAGCAGATTTTGTCTCTTTGGCATACTTGCTGAAAGGCCAACCCTGTTATTGGGCAGAGTGCAGCAACTATCTCTGGCAGCAAATGCTACGAGACAGCAGTGGCAGCTTCCTGGCTTTTCCTCATGAACTTTCCAGTTGTTTCTCTCTGCTGGAAAGCACAGTTGTTGTGTATGCCACACAAGCTGTCCTGCTAGCCCCTAAACTAGTCTGCTGCCTTAGATGTGGACAAGAGTGCTATCCTACTGACACTATCGAAGTCAGAGTCAGATGCCCTATCAATCAGCTTCTGAATGTGGACTGAGGAGCAATTCAAGAACCACGGAGTTGTAGAGTGGGAAGTGTAACTAATGATAATCTAAATCCAACTTCCTGCCAATGACTAAGGCATTCCGAAGAAAGGACCATCCAACCTCTGTTTAAAAACTTTCCACAAAGAAAAGTTGCATCATCAAACAGTTCTTACTATGAGGAGATTCCTTCTATGCTTAAGTCAGAACCAGCTCTCTTGATTCTTGAGTCCATTGGTTTAGGTCCTCTCTTCCAAACTAACAAAAAACAAAAAAGCACCAAGCTCACTCCATTTTCACACGAGGATACCATCTTGTTTGTTGCATCAGGCAACTAAATGACTTGGGGAAGGGAGCAAAAGGAATCAGAAACTTCCAATAAAGTCTAGAGTGAAAAGACAGAGACTACATCTCAACATATATTATGTGTTTATGTGTCCTTGAGTCACCTGTCATCCTATGATGACCCCATGAATTTCATTGGGTTTGCTTAGGCAAGGAATACTCAGAGGTCGTTTTGCCAGTTCCTTCCCCTGAAATATACCCTACAGCAGAAATCTAAGAGGAGGCTTTGTTCCACAGAATATCTAATGTGTTTTGACTTAGAAGTGTATGTGTAGTTTTCTTCAGTGGCTGTTAAAAGACAAAGAGGAGAAAATACAAATGTATTAACATACCATCCAACATGTTACACATGAAAACTGGGACATGTAGCCAACATCAAAGAGACTTTCTTTTCCCCTATTCCAGAGTTAGGAAGAGTTTTGGTAGTTTGCTTTTGCCTGAGCCTATGGGGAAGAGCAAGCCTCTGCCCCTTCTTCTCCTTTCCCTCTTGCTGAGTTGAATGGGGACCACTAGTGAACTTTGAATTTAGTTTCCACCAATTGAAATATACCAAGGATGAAGGGGGAAACTGAGAGGAGAAGGGAGAAATCAAAATATTCTGCAAGTAGCTGAAGGGACAGGAGACATAGAAGAGGAACTGCTGTGACATTATACTGGACATTAAGCTAGGCACCTGCATGGAGTGGCTGGGCTCTGAACACACTCCATGCTGCAAAATTTTCTTGTAGATTGTAGTTGTAATCTTTACATTTTAAACTAGCAAAATTCTACCTCTTCTAGTTTCTATTCCCCCCCCTTCATTTTCCTTTTTAATAAAGACAAAGAGCAAAGATGAAGCCTCTTAAGTACAGAACTAAACAGTGTTGTGATCTAATCTACTAGAAGCTCAGCCATGCATGTTAAGGCAGTAGATACAAATTCCTGAATGCGGGGAATCTATATGCAGCACTAGTTTAAAGCCCACAAGAAATTCAGCTGGCATGGCATGGTGCATGCAGATAGCAGAACTAAATGGAAACATGCTTATTTCCTCTCCCAGAGGGTGATTACTGCAGTTTCTTGGCCTGGTATGTTAATAAAGAGCATGCTTACATTTTCTGTTGACTTAATTTAAAATACGGAACTGTAGTATGATCAAAGACTCTCTCTTCTGCCCCCACTTTCTGTAGAAAGGAAAACAAACAAACAGCATTAAGAGGGACAAAAAACAAGTCTACATGATATTGTTTCCTTACGGGAAAGTAACGTCATTTTTTACCACAATTAAAAGCCCAGTTCATCGAACAAGATTAAAATTACTTACAACAGAAGTGAGGAATTTTTGACCCTCCAACTGTTTTGGGTTTTAGCTCCCACAATCCCTTACCATTGTCCATGCTTATCTGTGAGGTGAGGTGCAAACTTTCTGGAAGGTCAAAGGTTCCTCCATTCTCTCTTCTGGTGAAATTCCATGCCTTTCTACCCAGATACTAGTTCAGATTGGCACACTGGGCTGTACTCCCCCAGTAAACGTGAATAAGATTACATCTTTAACTTTTTGCCAGTCTACATGCTAACATTGGGATCCCATTTTTTTCAGCCCCTCTCTCTTCTTGGCCTCCTGTGAAAATATTAAACTGAGGCTGGTTACAAGAATCACACATGTCCTCTACTTCAATAGCTCCACTGGTTACTAGTCTGTTTCAAAGTGCTGGTTATGACCTAAGAAGCCTTATATGGTTTAGGTTCAAACTACCAGACATACTGTACCTTCTCCTGTGAGCCTGCCTGGACCCTGAGATCTTCAGGAGTGTCCTCTCTTTCAGTCCCACCAGCTTCACAGGTGCCGTTGGTGAGAACAATAGAGAAGATCTTCTTGGTGGCTGCCCCTAGATTTTGGAACTTCCTCCCTGGGAAGGCTAGAATTGTCCCCCTCCTTACTGCCCTTCTATCAGCAAGTGAAGACTTTTCTTTATTCAGACAGGCTTTTGAGAATTGAAAGCCTTGAAGGGAAAGTCTGTAAGAGGGTTGGAAACTGAAATTGTATACTTTTAATTCTTTCAATTTTTTTTTAATTGTACAGTCTTATTTTTTTTTAATTTATATGCCACCTTTTTCCCAGCATGGGACCCACAATGACATGCAAAAGCATTTTCTTTCTGTGCAAGAAAGAAAGATGTCTTTGGAAGATGACATCTTTGTAGTTTTGATTAGCTATTGAAAATAACTAATTTTTTAAAAAACTAAAGGCACTCAGTTAATAAGCGATGCTGCCTTTTTTTGTTCATCAAGGAAGTATTAAATCAATTAATCCAACTGATCAAAAAACAATATTGCTATCCTGGTTTAAAAAAGAAAAAAAGACATCATTTCACTTGTTTACCCGTGTGTTCACCACCATATGCCGAAATCCTATATGGTTGTACAAGTGGAACTCTGCTATGGCTCACCTATCACCAGGTCCCAGACTCACCGTGTCATTGCAATAGCCAGTCCCAACAGCTATCCCATGGCTGACAGAAAGCAAGGGGAATGGAGAAGTGTCTGGGTGTGTTCCCATAACAAACTAAGGACAGCTTCTGCCAAGATCCACCAGGGTCCTCCAGAAGTCTCAGAGGATGATGTCACCAGGTTGAATCTGGTTACCAGATGCCTCTCCAATCCTCTCCACAATCCACCAGCAATGGAATGTGTGCTGTTGGGGAAGTTATCACAGCAACTTAGTAAGTCTCAAGGGAGCTTTGGTCATTGCAGAGGGTGGAAGGGAATACCAACCTCTCTCTCTCCACATACATATATATGTATGGAAAGGATAAGGTGGAATTACTCTTGTACATGTGTATAAGCTTAAGATTGAATTATACTTATACAAGATTGCTACCCATAGTAAATTTTTTATACCTTGTGAAGTTGCTGGGACTTCAAAACTTCTGAGGATCAATTTCAGACCACCACTAACTTTTTTTTTTTATCATGCTGTACTTAATGAGCAATTTGTGATCTTCCAAATGTTGGACCACTACTTCCACTATCCTTCAGCATTGACAGCTGACAAGACAAACTGGAAGTTGCTGCCCAGGAACCAGTACTGTATTTGTGCACACTGGCTACAGTTGCTGTGTTTTATTTAATTTCTCTCCTGGAAGCTCACCAGGGAGTGGCAACCAATGCCTCAGGGACTGGCACCAGCCCATGGACCACCACTTTGAGTAGCACTGATCTGTGGACATATATTTGGTGCTTTTGTGTATTCTGCAATTGTAGTGGACAGGCATAGGGAATGGTATTGGACTTTATTTTTAAGGAAGATTCTCAGGTAATGTTTCTAGCTTTTACAGGAGGCTTGGGAACATGTGAGTAAAGTCTGCTAAAAATTATAGTGCAGATGCAAGGCATCAGCATTATGCCTTGCTCTATCCCTGTTCTTATGATATGTACTATACTTAGTGCAAATATATGCAAATCTGATATCTAAAAACTTGACAACAACTTGCAGAATTTGTACCTAGGGGGCAAAGATTTATGGATTTTAAAGCATAAAACAGAGTCTTAGATTAACTTATGCAAAACAACTATTAAATGACCGCCCCAATTCTGGAGGAACCTACTCCCAGTTGCTTTCCAAGTGATTCAGTGCCCTCTTTCCCCACCACATGGGGACACCCGTTTATATGTGTGCATGCCTTGAAGTCACCTGTTGACTCATGACAACCCCGTGAATTTCATAGGGTTTTCTAGTTGGTTTATAAGATGAGCCAAAGCTACAGAGCTCTAGAGTATCAGTCCAGACTGATCTTCATTTTCTGAGAACAACACTTTAAAAGTGACAGTGGGACTCAAGAAAGGAAGGCAAATTCATGTGTAAGGGGTTTATGAACTTAAAAGCATTCCTGTGAACCTATTTATCTGGGTTTACCTGCAACCACTGAAGCCAAAAGAGCCATTATGGTGCTGTAGTTTGAATGTTGGGTTACAACTCTGGAGAAAGAGAGTATGAATCCCCACTCAGCCACAGAAACTCTGGATGGCCTTGGACAAATCACACTCTCTCAGCCTCAGAGGAAGGCAAAAGCAAACCCCTTCTGAACTAATCTTACTGAGAAAACTCCATGATAGTTTTAGGGCCACTGTAAGTCATTGAAGGTACACAACAAACTCAAACATTCATTTCTTTTCCAGTTTGGAAATTATTGTGCTGATAAAATTACAAGTGTCATCTGCAACATACGCTTGTGTATTTGCCGGTCTTTGCATCTGTGTGTGTGTGCGCGCGCGCATGTGCCTATGTGTCTTCAACTCACTATCTGACTTATACCAACCCCATGAATTTCACAGGGTTTTCTCAGGCAAGGAATGCTCAGAGACTTTGGCAGTTCCTATCTCTGAAATATAACCTACAGCACCTGGCATTTGTTGGTGGTCTCCCATTCAAGTACTAACCAGGGCTGGCCCTGCTTAGCTTCCAAGATCAAAAAGGGTCTGGTGCCTTTACTATAATCTTTGCAATCCCTCTAACATTTCACAAATGAAAAGCAGGACACAGATGAAAACTTGCGGCCATGCAAAATCAGAGCGTAGTCAAGATGCCAAGAGTTATTAATGAGGAAGATTGCACAAGCTAAGGGAGGCTGCAGCAGTCTGATTTTAACTCAGTCTGCAAGGAAGGGTAAGATTCTGTCCCCTCCTCTCCTCTTGTCCCTGCTAAGTTAACTGAGTACAAACTGCTCTTAAACTCTGAACTCAGTTTCATACCAAGAGAATTAAATGGAGAAAGAGAAATACTGGGAGCTTTTAAAAACAGCTTAAAAAGTGAGAGAACAGAGGAATATTTAAGACTGTTCCTGCCAAGTTGGAAGATATGTCTTTGATAGTTCCAGATTCTCTTTACACTTATGTAATTAGGTAGAATGTATAGATAGATAGATAGATAGATAGATAGATAGATAGATAGATAGATAGATAGATAGATGATCTCACAGAAATCTTTGAGCTCCATGTTTGCTCAAACACATCACATTTTCATGCTGGGGTGGGAGAAGAGAACCATGAAGATGGGAGAGACTAACATAATTGAAACCATTAGGTTTGCTGGCACTCAGCTTCACATGTCTGTTCCTTTAATCTGATGTACTATGAAAAAAAGAAAAAAAAAACACCCTGTGTATTCAATTACAATGTCCACGTCTATGGCATTCTGCTGCCCAACCCACATAAAAAGCAAGGAAACATGTTTTCCAGTTAAACAACATTCAATACTTCTATCCAGAATACTTTTATTATATGGAGCATCCTATACAATGGCAGTGAATTAATGAGGAACATTTACAAAACCAAGAGGGATATCGTTTTATGATTGCTATTATCCCCACCCCAGTCCCATACACACTGTCTCTCACACTCATTTCAAATGGTTGCTACCAAATACACAAAGTTATTGCTTTGTTAACACGTACCTCAGATCAGATATAAATCTTCAGTGGCAAAAAATGGAAGGGTTTCATTTTTTTTATTTATTAATAAAAAGTCTTTTAAATACCCAGCATAAAACAGATCTGTACAGATCTAACAGTGTATTGAGTTAACCCATTACCTTTATTTTTCTGGGATGCAAGAAGGACTTTTAAATCTAAAGCCCATTTATAAAAAAAAAAGTATTAAAATGTTCAGAATTATTTACAAATCCCATTAAATTACACATAAATAAATATATACATTCAACACACTGTTTTCCCTTATACACATAAAACCTCCCTGGATATATATATATATATTTATATTTATATTATATATATATATATATATATAATTTTTGGCCAATGTAGGCAAAAAAATAATTAAACATTATGTGCCTATTCTTTCAAGTTTTTCCTCTTATTTTAAAAGCACAAGACCTGACAATGTGTTATAAAGCTGCAATATCCTGACCCTTTTTTTGATACAGTGGATTAAAAAAAACAGCTTGATTGAAATCTTTTTCCTCAATCAAAACTGTCCACTGCAAAATGCTTTTAGTGGCTGCTGTTCTGCTTATTTCAGTTATGAAAAAAAAAAAAAAATCACTTATTTGTAGCAGTACTTCTCGGATTATATACCCAGCTATCAGTTATTCCCTACAAACCAAAAGGTGATACCCATCTTTCAAATTATCATCCAACACATTCTTTTGCCCTTCCCTGACTAGCTGTGCTCCAAATGTGTCAAACTACAACTCCTTTCATTCCTATTATGGGGCGATTGTCACTGTAGTCTGACACACCAGGTTGGGGAAGGCTGTATTATTATTCTTATAATAGACACAGCCATCTTCTATCTAACCATTTCCAATCAGGTCATAATCGTGGGTCTTTTGCCAGGAATTCTGACAGCCAGGGAGTAATAATGCATAACGTTTGTTCCGTTGCCCTTTTCCCAAGACAAAGTAAGATCCTACTGAACTGAACTCTTCATCAAAGACATAGCCACGTTAGTCCGGATCAGTATGCAAAGGGCACCTTAATATTGAGAGAAAGAAGTTGATAGCGTTAAGTAAGCTTAAGTCTACAAAAGCTTATGCTTGCCTATTCTCTCAGTTAGTTTCAAAGGTGCTACAAGATACCTTTGCATACTGAACTATTTATCACTTTAGACACTTTCTCAAAATTCATTTTGCCAGAGCTGGAATCAGGCAACCTCATGGTGTTTGGAGGTCACACTGACAATCACCACCACCCTCCTAATCTTCCAGGAGATATTTTCTCTTGTTCCACCATCTACACTACTGCTGAATTTCAGCAGCTACTATGGGAGTGGGGGATATATGGTGCAGGAGGGACCCAAAATGTCTTCCTAGGGCCCATTCATACTATACAACTTATAGTACTATTAGTCCATTTTAACTGCCGTGGTTCCAGCCTATGGAATCCTGGGATTGGCAGTTTAAAGAAGGGACATTTTGACTTCTCAGATAGAGCGCTTCAGTGCATTACCAAATTACCACTCCCAGGTTTCCACAGGAAAGAACCATGGCAGTTAAAGTGGGATCACAGTGCTGTAATTGTATGGTATGAATGAGAACGGTGCCATAAAGCCCTGTGGGACTGCATGGCAAAGTGTCTCACAGGATTCCACCATTAGAGGAGAAGGAAACTGCCACTTTTTAAAGCACAATGTTGGCAGCAAATTCAGTGGTGGGAAGGCTGTGGGGTGCATTGTCTTCTGTCTATCCTTGTGTTGCATCATTATCAGTTCTGTCTTGAATTTGGAAGTCCTATGCCAGCCCTTTAACTTCCTCCTTTGTTTCTTGGCTGAAAGTGTCTCAAGCTAAGCCTGCAATTCATGCCTCCCGTGGAGCCATCCAGCTTCTCTCCCTCCATATACAACCTGCATATGCACCCTACAGCCCAGTTCACTCACCATGCCAAGCCAGAATCTTAGCATTAAGAAAATGAGCCTACTCTTATCCTGTACATTCTCTCCTCCCATCCTATCCTCCACACAGCCACAAGCAGGAGACTGGAAACATCTACTTCCTGTTCAAAGATGGTTTTATTATTCATGTTAAAAACAAAGAAACTGTGGCTTGTGTAAATGATGGTTCGTGTGAACCAGGAATGAACAGATCTGTAGTGCTGAGGGGGCATTGCTCCCCAAGCAACACTATGGGAACCACACTGTTCTCCTGCCACTGCAATTGTTGCCAGTATTCAGTAGCAATTGCACCTATGGCATGCTGCAGCATAGAAGTCTGTGAAACCATACAAAACAGCAGCTTTTCTCCTTCTGCTGCTAAAGTTAGCAAGAGTAAGGAGACAACAAGCACTTTCTTGGCAGCAAGAACTTCAGTAGCCAGTGGGGCCAAGGGAACAGTGGCCGCCAAGAAAAGGATTCAAGGGACAACCACTAAGGAAACCTATTGTACATTTAAAAAACTCAGGGGCAAACTATGGCTTAAGAATCTTGGTTTGTATTAATCAACCAGTTTGAAACAGACCATAGTTTATTCTTTCCAAGTGTAACAATAAAAACTATGTGTTAAAAGAGGAAGGAGATATTTCCAACCTGCTTCCTGCAACAGACGGAGATGGGGGACTGCACTCATCTGATCTCTGAGCAACGCATTCATTAACCTATTGCTAACAAAGGAGTAGGCAAAGGGCAGTCCTGATGTTACTTAACTGCAACTGCCAACATACTGGCTGGGGCTGATGGGAGTCACAGACCAACAACAGCATCAAGAAAGACATACTTTGCTTAGCCCTGCACTAAAAACTACAATTTTGTGCCAACCATGGAAAGGCTGATTTTGGACTACCACTCCCCAAATCCCCCAGCCAGCTGAGGACTCTAGGAGTTTTAGTCCACCCAAAAATAACCTTCCCAAGCTCTGGGATAGTGCTGTGTCTCAATCAATCAAAAATATACAAGGTTAAAAATGGTTCTTGCCCAGAAAAAGCACATCACAGACTTCAAAAGTTTTAAAAGAGAGAATAGCACCACTTTTGACTGTTTAAAGACAATTAAAAAAAAAAAAAAGCTTGTACCTAAGTTACCTTCTGGTGCCTGGTCCCACAACTGAATGGATAATGGCAGCTTTAAAGAAGAGAAAGAGAGACACAGGTATCTCACAGGGGATCCACAGAAGGATGCTTTTAAAAACAAAATCATAATAAAACACGCCCCAAAGTAAGTTGTAACAGATATCTACATGCCCTCTGGGCAGGAAGAGTATAAGTCTATGTGCGAGAACAGTTTTTAAAAAGTCTTTTGTTCTTTTTCTTCTTCGATTTTCTGTCTCATTTCCGGTGTTTGTCCATCTTCTCGATGCTTTTATTGGTTTCCACGGGGCTCTGGTCCCCTGCATTCATGTATGTTTTGTCTACTATTTTTAGCGCTTCGTTCAAGTAGTTCTGGAGGGATGTCATGGCAGCACAGATCGCAGCACTCCCAAAGCCGTGAGTGATCAGACTGAAGTGAGTTAAGCAGCCCTGGATGCCAGGGTCTAAGATTGGGCTTGGCCGTGCATTACCAAGAGGGGTTCGGTCCTGAGTGAGAAGTTCAGTGAATTCTTTACAGATTTGCCTGCAAGCAATAAACACAGACAAAAGACACATCAAAAAAAATTCGGCAACCCAATTAAAGTTGAAAGACAGTAAAAGTTAGGAAAATAACTCTAAAGAATGGATTTGGGAGGAAACTTGGGAAGTACAATTATTACTATTTACCACAAGAGTTACAGTTTTTTAAAAGGAAACTCTTTACTTCAGCATTTCACAAAAGTATCAAGGCCAGTTATTTTTACGAAACCTGAACTTTATAAGCTTCTGTGGCACAAAACCGACCGGCTTCCTTCCCAATTGTCAACTTAACAGCCACACCAGAACATGAGATTCTTCCACCATTTCATGAAGCCAGAGAGCCTATAACTATAGAAGAAATCCAAAAGTTGCACTGCAAAAGGAGGGATATTATCTGGTTTTAAGTTTCAATAACAACAGTTACATTTGAGTAGCAGCAATAACAACAATAACTTGCTATTGGTGACTAGTAACTTCCAAGCCCTGGACAGGAGACCATAAATCAGAAGGATAATTGTGACAGTGGAAAGAACTTAACTCTTCCCTTCTCTGAGAAATGCAAACATTTTAAAGAGCCAAGGTCACCATCAGCTCTGGAAGGCAGCCTAGAACAGGAATGGCATGCTATTTCCTCCCCATTCCTATTCCTATTCGGCAAAAAATAAAATAATAAAAAAAAAAAACCTCTGAAGGGTAAACTGTGGCTTTGGTTCAAGTATAGCTCCTTAAGACACAGGCAGATGGAGACCCACAATCACTCCAAGCAGGAAAAAAGAGGTTTTGCTCAGTGCCTGATGAAGGAAAAACTGGTCAAGAAGAAAGAAGCCCAAGGGATGTCAGGGATAGTAAAAGGCCTTACTACTCCATTTGGGGTCCTTCAGTAGAGCAAACATGTAGCAGACAAAAGCACAAAGCCTGCGTTCATAGAAGCCTAGTTTCCAAGTTGTGGAAAGTAATAGTCTCACTATATTTTGTGCTGGTCAGGCTTCTTCTGGAGTACTGCATTCAGTCCTGGGAACTGTATTTTAAGAAGGTTAGACAAGTTGGAGCAGATTTGGAAAAAGGGCAACACGAGTGACAAGAGGCATGGAGAACCAATCATATGAGGAAAGACTGAAGGAGTTGGGTATGTTCAGCTTGGTGAAGAGAAGACTGAGGGATGACACGGTTTCACTCTTTAAATATTTCAGAGGCTGTCACAGAGAAGAGAGGGCAGGTTTATTCTTTATTGCCCCAGAGGGTAGGACCAGGTCTCATAGTTTTTGGTTACAGGAGGGTAATTTCAATTAAACATTAGAAGGAGCTTCTTGACAGTGAAAATAGTTCAGCAACAGAACCAACTGCCTATAAAGGTGGTGGGGCCTCTTTCTCTGAATGTCTTCAAAAGAAGCTAGACAGCTACTCACTGGGGATGCTTTAGCTGGAGATCCTACACTGAGCAGGGTGTTGGACTTTCAACCCTATGAGAGAATTCAAAATGTTGGATGAATTCATGTGTTTACTTTGTTTTTTCCTGCTCCCCCACCCCAAAAAGTTCACAATGGTTTAAGTGATTTTCCAACGGACAACACATTGTGTCTTCGGAACAACTATGTGGGACAGTCTCAACTTATACCAAATTAAACCGTTGATTCATCTAGCTGATGACTGACCACCCTTACTAGCAGTAGGTGTCCACAGAGTTTCAGATAGGATGTTAAGACCTGCTGGGAGATTCTGAGGGAGCTGAATGTGAAACCTTCTGCATAGAAAGCAGGGACTTCATTATCAAGCCACACTTGATGGGAAACTCACATTTTCTACCCCATCGGACTTTAATCCAGAGCTTACACATTTCTATCCTACCTTACCCATAAATACACCTGCAGAATACTGGGAGTGAATGGTCTCTCCTTCTTCCCAATAAAAGATAAACAAACTACACCAGCTCCAGGGCTAACACAGTTCTGTCCTCATTCAGTGGATGTGTTGGTAGAATGGGAAGCCTGCAGCTCCCAAGGATCCAAAGCAAGTCCAGATCACTCGCAGGTTGCCTCCTTTTTGCCCTCTCTCCCAAACTTCCCACAGCAGGGGACCAAAAGCAGGTCCAATGTGTGCAAGAAGCTGCTGTAAGCAAAGCTCCTAGTTCCGATCTGCAAAATTCAGAAGCATCTTAAGGCATATACCTGGAGATCCCAGGACTGCACAAAGTGTTTCCACAAAAGGAATTCGAGCTGGCATAACAGTTCTCCCCGTGTCCATTTTAACCTCTGGTGGGGCTTTTTTGTGGGGAGGGGAGCGGGGAGGAGACAGACAGGAAGCCATACTACACCCTCATATTTAACTATGGTAAAAAATTTCATGCTGATTAAAGTCTCACCAGCAGCTTTCTAACCAAGAAAATAGATTTGAGAAAAAGTTTTTCCAGGAAGTATTCAGATCTTGAGGTTTTGAAAATGATAAGCACTAGCACCTTAAATTAGAGCCCAGAAGCAAACAAGCAACTAATGGCTTTAAATAACAATGACTGGACATGTTGCATTTCAATCACACCTTTGTGATCCTAAGGAGTAGCAAGTTAACTTTAATTAAAACCAAGATTCTTTGGGAACTGAAAACTGTTGCACAAACCACATGGTACATATTATCTTAACTATCCTAACCTACTCTGTTTCCTCACTACAAGATCCAAGACAAATGTAGCCTTATGCTATTTTCTTTCAGCATGATTTTTTGTCTGCAGCTGCTTTGTTTTATCAGGTTACATGTTAGATACACAGAAACATCCACATCTGTGGCTGGGAAGATTATGGAAACAGCAAACTTGGGACAATGAATTTATCTGTATATTCCCGTCTCCAGTGACTGGCAGGGCCATTTACACATGTATGATGGGGAAAGCATATAAATATTCTAATGCATATGTATAAATGTAAATTAAAGCATTAAATTTAGAAATAATTAAAATAATTTAAAGAGAGGCACATCTTGTCTGTCTGCCATACAGGTGCTAACTGCAGATCTGCAAATTCCACACCTCTCCCACTTCTTCTTGTTTCTTTAAACCCAGACAGACCTTCAAATAGGTGACTGTCTTCTGAGACTCCATCAAAAAAGAGGAGAGATGACACCCTACAAGAGGCACAAGTTTGTAGAAGTGAAAAATCCAGAGCTCAGTAAAACTTACGTTTTAAGACTACAGTTCCTAGCACCCCTCACCAAGCATGGACAGCCACCATGCAAGCTATGAGATACAAGAAGTCAGGAGTCCAAAAAAATAACTTTCTCAAGCTCTGGTATTAATGTAATCTTACACACATTTAAGATGCTTTGCATGTATCAGAACAGAAAAAAAATCCCACAGAGAACACTGCTAGGATTTGATCCATACCACAAAAGACACATGATGCCTTTTGATGTTGCAGACATTTACTGATACATGATTACAACAAGAAGGTGCTTGTTTCTTCCTGCTGACACTTTAAGCACCACTTAAAAACTGCAACCCCAACTGCAAAAACAGGCAATATCCTGTTCCAGAAAGCTGCAGTTCTCAAACAATAGCTAACAGGTAATGCATCTGAGAATAAATTCAATTGGGCTTCAAAATGTCTTCCTCAAATCCTCTCTTCTGTTCATAGATTATATCACCCTCAGATCTAGCTTTTAAAAACAAACAAAGCAGCTACAAAACCTTAGGAATCTTGAAAACCAGGGGTGGGTATCTAAGATGTTGCAGATGCCAGGCCGCAGCTAGCTGCTTTCATCATCATTGGTTATCCTGGCTAAGGCTGCTGGGCATAGCAATCTGGCAATATCTAGAGGACTACTTGTTTCCCAGCACTGCTCTAAGCTTGCCACCCTAGTCCATAAACCACATCTCAACATACAGCATTGTCATATAACAAAAATGTAGAAAAGTAGAAAACATCTGGTAGACTTTTTAAAAGAGAGTAAATTCATCTCAACCATTGGCTATTAGTGGCCCTCAACCTCAGACACTAAATGGAAAGCACGACTAAAATAAAAAAATAAAAAAGAGCCATAACTTTTTATCCAGGCCTGTCACTATTATCAGACAGCAAGACAACAGCTTTGGCCAGCAAGTGGTCCTTATTCTACCTAGACCAAAGTGAATATTGTCCCCATCACAGGCTGTAGACTGGTGCCCTCCAGGTGATGGCCATAATCCCAATGGGTGGCACTAAAGGAAGCTGTAAACATGTGGAAAGTGCCGTCTTGCCTATCTCTAGGCTGTACGGATTGACAGTGGCTCCCAGAATTCTGGCCCAAGACTGTTCAATCACCCCTGAACATCAGAATCCCATCTTTAAAATGAATAGGCCATTGCCAGAAAGGATATGTACATAACCACTTATTCATGCTTTTACTGCAAAAATGAAATCATTTCTTCCAAGTAAACTGATGGGGCATTCTCAGGCTAAGCCATCACAGTTGCCTCTCAATGGCACACATGAAAGATTACACATGTGGCTGAAGAGGATCTGAGCCCGGAAAATTGTCTTTGGGGAATTATAACTCCCAGAACCCTGGGAACTGCATTTCACTGAGCCTCTAGCTTTCTAGCACCATCCATTTTGCATTCAGAGTATCTAGTTAGGACAATCAGGAAACAAAAAAAAAGTCAGAGAAGATGATATTGAGCTAGATTGACAAATAATTCAGCTAAACAAAGGCTAACTGTCTCCGTTCCTATGCCAGGGCAGAAGTGACAGGGAAAGAATTTCAAGCTGACAGAAGGCTCAGAAATGTTTGCCTCTTTTTAAACATCTTGTTTTAACGGTTTTGCAAGACCCTTGTTTTTTACTCTCAAGCCCAGACAGGCACCAGCTGAGCCCAATCAATGAAAAGACACACTTAGTATCAAAGAACTTCTGAGTTCAGGGAATTATTTTGAGTATCAGAATTCCCAGTATTGTTGCTTAAAAATCCATTTTTCGCAATACCAAACTAGCTTAATTTCACCAGTATAATTCAAAAGGATTGTTCCTGGCCATTGTTGTTGAATTGGGAGCCAGAAATTTCTTGACCAGAAATTTGCCCAAATCTATTTTGTCCCTAAGGTTTTACTGAGACAAGATTACTGAATTGCTTTGGAATTTTTTAGGATTCTATAGAGATGCCAGAAGGGTTTGCAATCAGACCAAATACTTACTTTGCAGCAAGCAACATGTTCTTCCTGGCAGCCAAATCGTTGCGACCCATATGTGGACGAGTTAAGTATTCAGCCACAGCTTTAGCAGGAAATTCAGTTTCACATACATAGCCAAAATCCCGGGCAAGGTGAACAGCTTCACCTAGGGTAAAAAAGCAGTGAGGTTTAGCTTATTAGATTCCTCCCAAAGATAATTGTTTGCAGCAGAAAAGTACACAATACTGTTTGTAACTATTGGCAATTATATTTTATTCCATCATGTCTAACTTTCTTAATAACAGTTTCTTAATAATGCCTATAAATAAAGCCAGTCTTTTCCAGACTTGTTAGTATGTTAGACTTATTAATAAGTTACTAGTCATATTTTTATCCTGTTTCCTCCAGTGAGCTTGAGCTGGCACATGCTATAAAACCAGCACCTTCCACTCTATCTTTACAACAAGCTTGTGATGTAGGTTAGGCTGAGGAAGTGAGAGACAGTGAGATCCAAGGTCACACACTGTGTCTCATGGCTGAATGAGAACTTAGAATATGGACCTCCCAAATCACAGCATCCTTTAACACACCACATTAGTTTTCACTGGTTTATAATGTTTGAAATATTTGGCTGTAAAGGGAGAAACAGAGGATATCCAAACAAAAACATTTTATGAACAGAACTTAATGAATTGTTGCATCAACACCAAAGGTTGTAAGGAGTTTATTACCCTTCAGCCTCAAGCAACAGCCAACAGGTAACCTGATTTGGAAAAATGTCTTTTCTGAGCTGAGGAAAGCTTGTATACTGGCCTCTTATCTGGTCCAGAAATCTCCTTGTAAGGATCACCAAGTCTTGTGGTCTTCAGTCAGTGGATCAGAACCTGCCACTAGTGGGTTGGTAGGCCTTTGTAGCCCTAGATGTTGAATTACCACTACTGCCACCATTGCAGCATCTCATTGGCCAGGCTAGCTAGAACTTCACAATGCTTAAAGAACCACAGGTTCCCAGACCCACATTACAGCATCACATGCTAACCTAAGCTGATTCCAATATTAATGCTAACATTATAAAAATGTTATGTAAAAAATATTAAGGAGTATATTTCCCAATGTTTGTTTAGACCATCATATTACCCTGAGTATACCTCATCTGGTTTGGAAGATAAGCAGGGTTGGATAGGAAAGCAAAGATACCCAGATACGGCTAGGGAAGAAACATGCCTGAAACCCTGGAAAGCCACCGTCAGTCACAATTAATAACATTGAGCTACATAGAACAATAATCGGAATCAGTAGAAGGCAGTTTTCTGTGTCTGGGATAGTATCTTATCTTCATATCTTACAACCAGCATCTGTTTCCAGTCTTTTCTTCTCTCTTCTTCTCCCCCTGCCCCTCCCTCTTTTTGGGGGGGCAAGCTGTCATTGCAGAAACATTAGTTTACACATAAGCAGCCTGAATAAACCCATGTTTCTGAGCAGCTAGAGGTTTTACAAGCTACACAACAACTAAAACTTTATGGATTGGTCATGGTGCTCAAGGCATTGCCTTCTATGCTGTTAATGCAACTTGAACCAACACACACTCATCCACGGCCTGATGACACACCCGTCAAAATGACTAGTACAGCAGCCCTTTTGCTTTAATGAATTTCCATTCCACCCAGACAATCCAGTCCACAATCCAGTTAAGCAAAAGCTGTAAGATATAAGTCAGTTTAGCCCACTGAAGCCCAAGTGACTTGACAGCCCAGTCCTTCAAAACACTTCTGCGTGGAAAGAAAAACAGTTTCACATGTTTCACATGCATGTATTCATCAACAGATTAGAATCATAGAATTGAAAGGACCTGAGGAAAAAGCCATCTAATCCAATTCTCTTCCAGACAGGAATACATAACTAAAGCACTCCCAGGAAACAGACATCCAACCTCTGTTTAAAGACTGCTAAAGAAGAATCCATCATCCTCCAAGGCAGTAACTTCCCATGGTTGCAGAACTTAATGGTGTCTTGCACACAAGAATGAAACATCACCTACAGATATTACTTCCAAAACAATGCTGACTTGCAACAGGGGTAAATTCAGCCAGGGACCTGTACTGAGAAGGGTCAATGGTTCTACATCCCTTGGTATGTAACTAGGTATCACTGCACTTCAAACAGATTCATTCAGCATTACAGAGTCACTAGACATAACTTTTGACCGTTTTTCTCCCTCTTCCTTTTTCTTTTCTTTTCTCTTTATCTATTCCAAATTCTATTAAGACCCAACCCAATTATATTCTCAAGTACTCAAAAAACTCACTAAATTTCTGATATTTTAGTGGTCTTAATAAAGGCATTACCCAACCCTATTTTTTGTTTCTATTCATGGAGGTGCATTAGTTTATACATCTTTGATTAGTTTTTTTTTTTAATTACATTTAATGGGAGTATACGCAAAACTTGCAGCACAACTCCAGCAAATCCTGCTACTCTGCTTACAGAATTTGCAAACATGCATTCTATTGTTAGAAAAACACTGCACTCACAAAAAGTTGTAAGACAGGGAATTGCATCCCCCCCCTAGATTTTGTTGAGTTGCAATAACCACTGCATATGCTGCCTACAGTGGTTGGGAGTTACAGTTCAACAACATCTAGAAAGCCACACAAACCCTACCCTCTTATGAAATATCATTCTTTTTTGGGTTATCTGGTACGCTGTCCCCTTAATTTCTACCACCAAGCCAAAAATATACTCAGAATAATGAATTTGGTAGAGATAGTGTCTTCTAGTTCAATCCTATAACCAACTGGATTGCAATAGAGAATATAACTACAAAATCCTCTAGAGAGGGCCATCCAACCTCTCCTTAAAACCTCCAACAATGGAGAGCCCACACATTTTTCTAACATTTATCTAACATTGTTTCTCTGTAATTACCACCCCTTTGTACAAGCCCTACCCTCAGTACCAAGAGAACAAGCCTACTCCATCTTCCATGTGACCCCCATTCAGGAACTTCTACTGGAAACCACTCTCTGACATGAAGGCTATTGGAAAAGTAATAGGACATTTGTCCTGCATGGCTTTGCTGCTACATTTTATAAACATAGGATTGTATTGCATTTACTTTATTCCTTTCAGTTAATTCAATTTAATTTAATTTTGGGCAGAAGTAGAGCAGGAGTTGGCGAGGAGACCTGTAGATGTTTTACTCCCACCAATCCTAGCAGGATAGCCAGTGCTCCAGGATATCCATCAGCAGGCAGTAACATGTGGATGATTGCATTTTGTTCACCCCTGAAGTAAGATGAAGTAGCAAATAAACTCTGTACTGCCTAAGAAAAATCATTTTACACATGAAACACAACAACTCAGTGTGAGAGAGAATTTACATGTCTGGCTGTCTTGGGATCAATCCCAATCAGCACAGCCATTGTTGAGGACGTCAGTATGAACTCACAGACTATGTCCAGTCTCAGCTCTCTGAACCACACCTACTGTGTACAAGTATTCAAACACTTCCATCACACTTAGCAATGGAAGGTCCTTTAGGAAGCTGCTGCACAGGTTCAATTAAAATATTCCCCTCAAAAAACTTTATACAACCATGCAGTAGCTTCCCCTTATCCCCATAACATTAACTACAAAATCCAGACAATCAGGAAACTAGAGCTAATCTAGCAGTTTTCAAAGTTAGAAAGTGAATGCTGGGAATTCCACTGAAGTAAAATCTTTTGGGCTTTCCACTGAGGTACAGTCAGTCATTTATGTTCAGCTGCTCTGCAAAAAATTTAGATTTCTCAATCTGATAGCTATCAGAATAACCAGACACTACATTACAATTTCCTAACTGTCTGGGAACACAACTCCAGGAATAAAAGAACAGTTCCCATAGGCCTGAGAGACTACATGATTATCTATTATCCTACCCTCCATCTAACCAGATCAGTGGTTTGTGTGTAGAATGTGTGGGTGTAGCACAATCCTTTTCCATCACTTTTAAAAAAAACCTTACTTGACTGACAAAGAATGGTTCCATTTCTAATCAGTGGAGGAGAATAGGGAGAGAATATACATAGCTGTCAGACATTTTTTTCTTGGGGGGGGGAAGGCTGCCACAGAACTGCATCACTGATTACATAAGGCGGGGGGGGGGGAATCAGTCTATTACACTACTCTAAAACCAGTCTATTGCACTGTCAAACAGCTCTTACAATAAAGCGGCTCTTCCTAATGCTTACGTGGAACCTCACATGTATATAACTCACTCCCCATACACATGGAATCCACATCCTCAGTGCCATCAACACCTCAGAGGTTCTTTAATCCTCATATACAAGCATCTTTATTTTTATTTTATTTTTTGTTCTCCCTCTACCACTACCCATTCTGTCTAGTTATTTGAAAGCAAACTATGGGGGTACAATTGCAATTCTATCACTACACATAATATAATTTAAACAAATTAAGAGCAGAAAGATGGAGTGAGCTTATTTTCTGCTGCTCTAGATGGTAGGAAGGACCCAAACCAATGGACTCAAAATTAGAAGAAAACAGATTCTGACTAAACGTTAGGAAGAACTTCCTGAATAGGGCTGCCAAAGTGAAAACTGGAGAGGTCTCTTGTAATGACTGTGTACAAGAGGGAAATTTTAGTAGTTATTGCTTTTTATCTAGTTGAATTCTCTCTGTTTGAGTGGAACAGTTTCCAAAAAATGTTAGATTCTCCTTCACTGGAGACTATTAAACAAAGGTTGGATGTCATAGCTCAACTTCTCAGGGGAGTTTGAACAGTGGATTCTTGCACAGGTAGGGAATTGGACTAGATGGCCCTCGAGTTCCAGCTCTTATGTTTCTATTGCCCCTTGAGACAAAAGCAGACCCCAAATCCAAAAGCTCAGAACACACCCAATTTTACAGCAAACATGAGCAGACATCAGCCTTGCAGAATCTACTTGGTTTTCGAAGCCCTGTGGACACACTTGAAAAAATTTTTGAGGTCAGGAATTTGTTCTTGGTACCAGACAAGTTAGCTCAGTTGTTTCCTGCATACAAAAAATGCTCCTGGTTATTCCCAGTTTTCATCAATTTAGCAGTGCATGTCAAGAGGAGGAAGCAGCCATCAGAGCAACAAGGGTCATAGGTCCTTGTCCATTTACTGGAAGTCACTGAGACAACTACCCAAAGATCCAAACCCACCTTCAGCCCTTCCCTTGTTTTAGAGAACATGCTCATTTAGCCATTAAAGTTACCTTGCTTGTCCTTCAGAAAGGATTTTTTATATATATAAAGAAAAAGGAATAAACTGACCTTCCACCAGTGATGTCAGTAAGGTCACATTTGCAGCTTTCCTTCTGCCAGCAGGAAGGTTCAAGCCAATTTTGTCCAGCTTCTCTCTTAATGATCGACCGCCATTTTTAGATTTGGCTCTGTAAAGGGGAAAGGAAAGGAGATGGGAGTGTGGTTTATTTAAGCTGCATTTCTGAAGATGTCACATTTCGAAGCAATTGGAAAACACAAGTTACTGACATTCAAAATACTTCTGTTGGGGGGGAAATGGGGCGGGGGGAGAGGCAGCTTGCAACACAACAAGCTGTGACCTACTTTCGAATGCTCCATCACATAAACATCAGAAAGCAAGATCAAAAAAGAAGGAAACAGAGAGTGGAAGAAGGGGGAAGGGCATACTTTCATTTTGGTGGTTTTACACCATCAAAAAATCATTACAATTATGATGGCAGCCATAACAAAAATCAAAATCTTTTACAAGCAAGCTTAACTTTCGTTGCAAGGATGCATACAGACACATACAAATAAATGAAGATATCAACCAAAACGGCATTCCTAATTCACTAATCCACCAAAGAGTCCCCTTTCAGGAAATGTATGGGGACAACTGGACAATTGTTGTGGTCCACATGTTCCTGACAATTCCTCAAACACACTGACAGCTCTGCTTACCATAGGGGTAGTTAAAAAGCAAGGTAAGTGTGTACTTTATTTCACAGAGAACAGTCCTCTGATCTTTGTTTTTGAATCCAGCCTTTATTTGAAGAGGACCCAGACCAATTCTGGATTAAAAGATAAAGACCTATTAGAAAGGAGAGTGGTTGCCCATTAACTGTGAAGTTGCCCATTAACTGTTATCACCTAGACAGCAGGCTGAGGAGGTACACAAGGTCAGTCTTTTGCACTACAGGGAGATGCACTGTATTTCTGTTTAGATTTATACCGATTGTTTCCAAAATACAGAATTAGGGTATTCAAATGTTACGCAACTCTGTCCTCTTTTCTGAGGCTGATTTTATTCTGGGTATGTTTTTCCCTGGCCACCTTATAAGCCACAAATGCTCTTAAAATACCCTGCTCGGAATCTCTCCTGTCTGACAGAAATTAAGGTGACCAGCTTTTGAATCTGCCTCTGTAGCTGTGCCCCTAACAGCAACTCTGTATATAGCCTTTAGCAGGTTAAACTGCCTAACAAAGAATTTTCGCCCGTCAGGTTCTGCACCTTACATGTACAGGAGAGGTTATAGCACAGGCAATTTCTTGGGACATACAATTGGCAATCTTTAAAGAATCTTTAAGTGGTACCCCTGACTGGATAACCCTGTGTCCCTGGACAAATTATTTCTGTAAATGCCATAGAAATATTGCAACAAATACACAGGCAAATAAGGAAAGCTGAAAATATATAGTAAGTTTGCAGCACAAGGTCCTGTTTTGGAGAATTGGGGAAGAAAAGAATCATATTCATGGGGGAAGAGAGAAGTCGTTTCCAGACTTGTTATAACACTTTTCAGTTCTGGAAATGCAAAAGAGTGCCAAAGAGGAGGAAAAGCAGAAGAAAGTGTGAACCCAAAGCATGGAAATAAACACTATTAGGATGCAGCGTTTCTTTAAAAAAATTCTCTTTACAGAGTTGACAAAATTGTTGAGAGACAAGAAGGTATTTATACGTAGCTTCGCTCGAGAGGACACAAGAAACCCCACTTTGAGGAATGATTTTGGCAGGAACAAGGAGGAAGCAAAGAAAGAAAACACATCACAGGCTCTTACCTTCTCAGAACTCCTCCCAGCAAAGAAGCGTTGAGACATTCTGGGGGAGAGAGCCTTCTCTGAACCTCTGCTACTGTCACTTTGTATTTAGACGTGGAACTGAGGAGAGAGAGCCGGCCAGGAACGGAGCAGAATACTTCGTTGGGATTGATCACTACCCCGATGAGTCCATCTTTCTGGCAAGGGAGACCTAATGCATTGTTTTTCGTTAATGAAATGGGACCTAGAGAACCAAGATATACAAAAACAAAAAGAGGGCGGTGTATTTTCTCCTCCCTTTTTAAGGGAAGTCTACAGCCAAGTTTAGTAGATTTGACTCTATGAGGAACAAGAACTCCAATGAATTGTACCAACCTAGTAAGATAAACCATGTTGGAAAACACAGTGGGATTTACAGTTCAAACTGTTATACTGTTTGGTTGAAACATGCAGTATAAATTATTTGTCAGAGTCTTTGAAGCCTTTCTGAAAAAGGCAAACAACCACTGATACACAATGACTTTTTGAAGCATTTCCCTTATTTATGAGAATGATATTTTACATTATTAAGCTTTTACACATTATGCACTCTTATTTAAAGCATAAAAGAACAACTGCTTAACTCCCTTGGCAACTGCAATGATGCAGCCTATTGTTCTCATATTCAAAGTTACAGTGAAACAGAAATATAGGGCACAATCTAGTACTCATACATACCATTGATATTTAAGGAAGAAGCTTACTCTTTCTTATTGAGATCAGTGGGAAATGATCTGCCTAACTGGCTGATAGCCAATTTAGACAATAAATTTTGAATTCTACTAAAATTAAATTTCAGTTCAGAAGTTCAATTCAGAATTATGAGGCTATCAATAGTTTAAAGTTTCATAACCATCAGCATCAACAGAAACACTCAGGTTTATTCTTGCTATTTATTTATTTGCTATTTATTTATTCTTGCTATAAAAATATTAAATCTCACTGAGAAAGTGATGCCTCTTTTTCCTTTCTAGTTGCTAGAGTGCAGCAGAAAGGGAACGTAGTATTTGTATGGGAAGCAGCCCAGCAGAAATTTATTTCTTCAGAAGGTGGTAGGCACTGTATAATTCTGGGAAATCAGAGCTCACACCTCACATCCTGCTCTACACAAACTTTTCCCCCCAAAAAATAGGTTAAAGAGCTGGGGATAACTGGAGTTGTAGTCCAGCCCATCTGGAGGGCATCAAGTTGTAGAAGGCTGGGTCAGGCCACCAAACCCAATAATGAAACAAAATATCGAGCAGGTGAAACTGAGAACAGGGGGAAAAAACCTTCTTCCTTGAGCTAATTCTCAAAATAAGTAGAGTTTACAGCAGAACACTTCTGTGTTTTTTTCCAGAAATGTTTTTTTCATTCCAAGTCCGTCTAACGTTTCAGACAAAACCACCCTCAACTTTAAAAAAAATGTCTTTAAAAAACAAATTCATTAAAGAGGGAGAAACTGAGTCAGCAAGGAAGAAGAGGTCCAGGGAATGTAGTCCCATTGGTTCCTCTCCCCAGCCTTAAAAATACCAACAATGAAAGCTTCTCAGTGAAAATAAATCCTAACCAAACCTTTTGTTCATTCATTTTGAAGTGTCTAGCAACAAGTTTAACTCATTCCTCTCTGCTCTTGAAGCTGGATGATAATTTTACTTTTATCCCATGCAAGTGAGCACTTCTAATCAAGAGAAAGAGATCACTTCTTACAAAAACCCTTTGAGAACTGCCTCTTTCCAATACTAAAAGGAAGACACTAAAAGTAATCTTTGGGGCTACAGAGAAGACCTCTGCTTGAAACAACTAAACTGTCTCACAAATTCACTTACGTTATGGACAAATCAATAGCAAATAAGGTAAATAAAGGCTGCTTTTGCCATAAAGAAAAGCAAACATTTGTCTTTTCTTTGATATTCACTCATTCTGCTCTATTCAGGGCTCTGTGACCACTCTTCCTTAATTAGAATAAGAATTCTTTCCTTCTCCCAGTTACCTACAACTGAAAGATTCTAATATTTTTTAAAAAAATCCAGCAACCATAATTTGTTCGCACTGCCAAACACTTCTAGGAGACCACTCGAAAATTCAATGAAGAATTGGCAAGTATGATTGCAACAGCAATAGACGCTTGTGCTTCATATTAACAGTTGGATCCAGAATTACGAAAAAAGACATCAGACCATCTTAGCTGGGGCAATTCTGGGAATTATCGTCTAAAATGGTAAGTTTTCCAAGCTCTGAGTGCCTGCTTAAATGGAAGAGCTCCCAAACCAAAACAGTGGTACTGAAAATTTCCATGAGTTACAAAGAGTAACCAGGCAGCAGTTTGCAGAAAGACATCAGATCCACTTATTTGTAGGTTACATATCACATTAGAAGAAAAAACATCCCTCCTGCTTTTTCCTGGGAAACTACAGTTCAAACTAAGTTTCCACAAAAGAATTTTAATAACCCATTTTAAATCCATTTTATTGGACCTAATCGCATGTGCTGAATAAGACAGAGCTTTTAAAGCCACTGTATTGTAAACACCGCACACATACACACACACAGGTCAAATCCACAACCAACTTACACTGGAGTAAATAAGTTGTGGAATATAGCCTCAGGCATACATGCTAGCTCAGGCAAAAAAAAGCTTGGACAGGGGGAAAAGCTCCTCTGTTATTCAAGTTTGTTAAAAAAGCTTCCTTTAGATAATTTTAAAAAAAAAAACCACATGAAAAGAAAATCTATTTCAAAACAACCACCACCACTAAGCCATCCTTTATTAGTTAAAATGCTATCCCCCTTCCTTCCTCCTCCCCCCACCCCATTTTTTAAGACAAGAGAATAACAAACAACAGAATGCAGACTTACTGACCTTTTCTAATGACTGTCTGGTCATGCATTAATAAATGTTGATCTTCCACATTCTGGAGAGAGAATGTGAAATGTTTAGAAGACAATTGTAGAACAAGATGTCTGCCCCACCTCCCCACCGCACACAAAGACACATGCATATGACCTTTTGCCTGGTGAATCTCAACACAAGCAAGGTGAAGTCTACCTTAGAAACCTCAGCCCTTAACATATTAGTTTGCAAGGTACAGTGTTATCTCAGTGGGACTTTCATGCCATGGCCATGACCCAGCAGTAATTTGCTCTGTATAATTTACACTCACATGGTACAGCTGCATTTCTAGGCTTGCTTACTGTGGAAACAAGCCCTACTGAAACCAGTAGGGTTTCCTTTTGAGTCAGACATGCATGTATCTCTTTGAAATTCAGGGTCCACTGAATTAGATAGGAGGCATTTGCACACTTACGACTTCATACAAATTGTTGGTCTCTGTTCGGAGATTTACAGAACCCATCAGATTTACATATGTGTTGAATTACCATTCAGTAATGAATGTAAAGGGTCGATTCTAGCTGGCACTAGCAAATGGGCTTTGACCTAGGATTGTAGCTCCATAGATCCAGGTGTCCATGTAAATCCCACTGATGACACTTAATACACCCTTCACCGACGCAGACAGTGCTGAGGTGTGACTGAGTTTAAATATCATAGCAACAGAGTCTAAGCAAACAAACTGTAACTTCAGAAACAGGTAACATTCAATCTGGAGGGGAAACAGCCTAGGCCTAGCTTGGCAGAAGGGTCAGTCTCCCAGTACTCACTATAGTTCCTGTTTAACAAACATTCTGTATACCCTGTTCAAGATAAGCTATATTCCATAGATTTAGAAAGCAGCGGTGTTTAAGATAACTTGCCCACTCAGCTCTAAGGATGTAGAATTGCCTGCCCTAGCCTGGTGTCTGTGTCCCCAACCAGTGGCTGTGTTTGCTGGAACTAATGGGAGTTGTAGCCAACACCTCAGAAGGTTGTCGTGTTGTGAAAGGCTGACGCCAGGGGCAGTTTCAGTCTTTAAAAATGGCACCTCTTTTCTCAGTGTCTTAAGTTTCAAGTTTGGAAAAGTTACTTTCTTGGATGGCCATGTACTAAATGGGGAAATCCTGGGAGCTGTTACCCAAAAAAGGAAACTTTCCTAATTTCTGCTTAAACAATTTTTTTTTCCCTTAAAGTCGTTTGGAATAGCGTCTAAGGTTAAAATTCTTTATATAATTCTGAGTAGCCCCACTTAAATCAAATGGGATTTACTCAACAAAAAAGAGGTATATGAACTAACTAGGAAAACCCCTCCAGTCAGCAATATGGGAATATTAAGTTGGTTTACTAAAAGGTATGTGATGTTCCTTTCACTAGAAATCTACAGTCATACTACCAGTCTGGGCAGTGGAAGTCAAGGTAACAGCATAGTTTACTTTGCCAAGATACTGTATGAATGCTAAATATGGAACAGAAAACATGGAGCACATGGCTGTCTCCCTAGGCAGTCAGATCCATGATGTATGATGATGCAAGACTACCATATGCCTTGGTGTTATACAAGTGTCTTAATGAAGCAAGGGCAACCAGCACCTTCCAGATGTTCTATATGAAGACTCCCATCATCCTCAGTCAGCATGTGACATTGTTAGTCCAAAACACCTGGAGAGTAGCAGGTTGAGGAAAGGGATTTGAGACAATCTCAACTGGGATTTTGGAGTCTTTCGTTCAAATGCCTGCTCAGCCATAAAAGCTCACTACTTGAACTTAGTCTAATCACACTCTGTCAGCCTAAACTTGCCTACCTTACAGCATCATTGTGATGGTCAAGATTTTTTGTGGTGGAGTGAGCATATATATAGCCTATAGATGCTGACTAAAAATATGATAAATAGAATGGATCTATGCTTAAGTTTCTCACAATAGATTTTATGATCCTCAATATACAGATAGTTAGGTAGTTTTCTGGGACTTGTCTTGAAGCAAAAGGATCAAAATCAGGATCACTTTGGCAGGCAGGGAAGTTTCTCCTCTGGGTCAAGGTTTGGAAAAGTTAGTTTTAGGACCTAAAACTCCAAGAATCCTGCACTGGTCATCCATGCTGGCTGAGAGATTCTGGGAATTTTAGGTCCAAAGAAGAAACTATTCCAAGATCTCACCTGGCCTATGTGACTTTTCCCCCCTCCCTTTCAACCCTGTTCCCACAATCTTTTACCTGAACCTCTTCCATCTGATGGGCCATTTCATGCAGTCCAAGGTTTTCTGCTAGGCTGGAGGCATCTAGACCATGGCCGTGGGGCAGAAGCAGCTCTGATCGCCTGTAGGTTTCCCTCCTCACCCCAGCAGAGCCACTTTCCAGAGCTGGGAGATGAGGGACCAAGCCTGAACGGGCATGATGGGACAGATTGGAAGGATCTTGGTTGGTTTGGCGGTTTGGCCAGCTGGTTTGTTGCTGGCTGGGAGGCGGTGGCGGCGGCTGGTGGAGTGGGTTGATGGAAAACGGATCCCCGAGGTGCGAATATGGATCGCTGGACTGAGAGTAAGGTAGAGGCTGGTAAGGGGGAGGAAAATAAGGGGGTTGGAAATCCGAGGCCCCTGAGTGGGAAAGGGGAGGAGCTGGACTGTACAAGTGCTGGCTGACAGCTGAGAGGTGGGGCAGTCTGGGGTTCCCATTGCTGTTGCCATCATGCCGGTCCTGAGGAAAGAAAGATGCTACATCAGTGTGAGTGATCCCTGAGCATGCATTAAGGAATCAGCAGTAAGGAGGCAGACAATCCCAAAAAGGTTACATACCAGTGACGGGGAAAGTGTGGACTACAGTCATTTTCTTGACCCTCTGACACTACCTCCCAAATTAGCATTGTCACCTTTTAAATCCCCAAGCAAGGTCTTTTTGGCCCAACAAAAGTAAACAGGAAGCTGACCTCCAGGCATTTGGCCTTCCAAGGTCTTCTGAAGAGACAATACAGTCCCCTAACCTCCCAACGGTCGGTTGCCCAACTGTATATACCACCAGTTTTCTTCCTGAAAAAGACACTTGGAGAAGGTAAGAAAGAAGGGAGTTCTTTGACTCTCTTTTGGAGGTCTTTAAACATCTGAATGGGCATCCTTCAGGACTGCTTTAGTTGTGTATTCCTGCATGGCAGGGATTGGACCAGATGGCTTTTTTGGTTCCTTCCAACTCCTCACTTATACCCCAAACCTAGAGGCATAATCTGGATGCAAGTATTATTGCATCACTTATAACCACAGCTTACTTTTCAAAACAGAGTGATACCGCATTTGCAAGCAGACTGTGCAAAAATTTCTTTCTTGGACTAACAGTTCCTAGAGTTTCCTCACAGCCAAGGGCCATACAGGCTGGAGGTTTCTGGGAATCATCATCCAAGAAAGCATTCTAGACACTAGGCAAGTCTCATTAACTTTTATATACCGGTAAGAATTTGCCAACCATGCCAGCATTCTCAGATTCTCAATGGAAGTGGCTCCAGAAACATCAAAATTTAAGTTCTTTTGAAACCTTTCAAAAACTGGAATATAGCCTTTTAGAATCTTGACCTTCTCCTTTCAGTTAACCCTTCTACCCTTCCCTGTTCGGGGGGAATCAGCAATTTAAAAACTACAGACTAAATACTCTCAGAATGTTACAATATGATTGGGAGGGGGGTTATACTGGGAGGTGATGGACGTCAATGAAATTTTACACTATAATTGAAATCTTGCTTTTCAGTTTTAATACACATTCACACAAAAATTAAGTTCAAATTAAAACCAAGGAGCCTATTGGCAATATTCAAGTCTCAAAAATTTTGGGAAACCAATAATTTAAATCATATGCACACCACAAATGCCTCATTCATTGTCAATTAGATCAAAACCATAATCTCCAGCATCAACCAAAATTCTTGCTCCCATTAAAAGCAAATTGCTTGTATTGTACTGAATTTCAATCAATGGCAGTTACTTACAAATAAAAGTTAAGCATAGGTATGTAGAGAGGGATGAGGTAGTTTTTACAGCTACAACAGCTGGACACTATACTTGGCATGCATTACAATCCTATATTTGCTCAGAAGTAGGTAGCTATTCATAGGTGTAAAAAAAATATTTCACACACACTAGATCAAAGTATATTTCCTTGGAAGTAAATCTTATTTACTGAAAGTTTATTTACTTCTCAACAGAACATTTTCAGAGCTTCATTGTTCCATGTTAATTTAGGGGGATGGGTTATTTTAAAAATTAAGTATTTTCAATACAGTGGAAAAAAGAAAAGAAACTTCCAATTCATTATAAAAAAAGAGAACCCAAATCAGGTTCATAGCAAGGAAAACAGCACTGTGGAGTGACTGAGTGTGCTCTTTTTCAAGCTGCTGAACATTTTTGAGGAAGGGATATAGTCACCTAGGAAATCCAGATGTAAAATTTGGCCAGGAGGCTACATTCTAGAGTTCCTCTCCCTCACCCCCAAATAATTGTTTGGCTTCATGTCGATTCAAATTCAAATCCAGTTTGGGAAAGGATTCTCCCCTCCCCTCTCCTTCACCAGAGTTAGGCTTTAAAAACTACCCTCCCCTTGTGACCATTGAAAAGTTAATCGAATTTGCTTCCCAGGGGGCTTGTTAAGAAAAGAGGGGGAATTATTAACAACCCCCCAAAACACACACACACACACCATTCCTGCAAAAGCTAATGATGTTTAAGGACTGTCTTTTTTTTTTTTTTAAGGTGAAGACCAAACCATTCTTTGGAAGGCCAATTTCAAACCCTGATTAATTGATTTATGGATTCGTTTTAAGACCAAATTTCGAGAAAGCCTTTGAAAGGTCTCGTCGCGTGGATAATTGGGGAGGAGGGGGAGAGGTTGAAGCAGCTTCTCCCTCTCCGCTTGTTAAAATAACAGCCCGGGTTAAACAAAGGAGAAATGGGGGGCCCCAACGGGACCCCCGCTCAAGCGGCGCGGCGGCTTCCGCGGAGAAAAGCGCCGGAGTCACTCCGTGGCGGGGGGGGGTACCTCTACGAACGGATCCAAAAGGGAAGGACGACACAAGAGAGGAATAAGAGAACTGATGCACTCAGAAATACGCCTCATCATATGGGATCGCAAGGAAATTTAGTCATCAACCTTGTTCCAGGCTGGGATTTACTTCCAAGTAAGGACCTACCTACTGTTAGCCCAAATGACTCGATCGGCACCCCCCCTTCCCGGGGGTTCAACTTTGCAAAGCGATGCAAAATCTCATGGGCTGGAAAGACCCCCAGGAAAGACTAAAATGGTTCCGCTAGCAGTTAGATCACTGGACAGACCGTCTACCCGTCCTCCTGCCTCTCTCCTCCATTGGAAACCGAGTTCTGGAACTCACATCTCACCTGATCCACGTTTACCTGGAAATTGCATCCCACTGAGAGACGCCCTGGGATCTAAACACTCGAGAAAAGTGGCTTCCTATCCTACCTCGGTGTCAGGATTTAAGGCTGCAACCCTATGCTCCGCTTATTCGAGAGTAAACGTCACGGAACCCAATTAGATTTTTAGTCCTGAGCAGGAAAAATCTAACATACTGGAATGGCTGGACTACGACCCTGGAGATCAAGGTTCGAATCCCCGCTGGGACACAGAAATCCCCGGGCTGCCTTGAGCAAATCACTCTCTCTCAGCCTCAGAGGGAGTCAATAAATCTTACCAAGAAACTCCCGGGGTAGGGTCACCATAGGGTCAGCCTAAGTCGGAAACGATTAACAAGGAAAAGGCAGCATTTGCCTTCCACTGAACTCTTGTAGGACTTTTATCACAGGCATTCACAGCACAGGAAAAAATAAGAGTCACTTCAAATTAAACACTGTTTTCAAACAACCAGGCCGTTTTCCTTCTTAAGAGTGTTCTAATGTAAATCTCCTAGCTGGCCTCCTGTGAGCAGTTTACTTACAACTACGACAGGGCTTGTATTCGAGGCAAAGCGTTTGAGAAGGCACAGGACCGCCTCCATTCCGATTTGAACTCACCCCGCTTTCAGGAGGGTGAACAGCGGAGTCCATAAAACCTGTTTTTTCGCTTCCTTTCTCCGACACACCACGGGGTTCTTCCCCCAAAGAAAATTTCATTGAGAGTGGGCCTGATCCCCTCTACTCGGGAGCAACATATCCAGGGCCGCAAACCTATACTCATTGAGCTAGCGGTAAGGATCACTTGAGATGGTGGTGTAGTGGATTGAGAACTAGATTACGACTCTGGAGGCCAGGGCTAGATTTGCCACTGGGGGATCTGGGGCAGATCACACACTCTCAGCTCCAGAAAACCCCGTGATGGATGCGCCTCCGACGCCATTTTCTTCACTACATTCTTATAGCGCGATTATTCCACTTTCAACATCCTATGGAATCCTGGGGTTTGCAGTTTGGGGAGGGGCCGGACGGGCCCAGGATTCCATCGAATGTTGAAAGTGGAATAATCGCTCTATAAGAGTGCAGTGCGGAAATGGGCAGAGTGTCCCTAAATCGGAAAGGACTTCAAGGCTCGCAATAACAAGAAGGATCACAGAACGGAGCGAGAATTACTTCCGAGTAGGCAGCTCTAGGATTGCACTGTCTCAAGGTGGCCTCTCATATTTCTTCTCTTCAAATCTAAGGCTGAATTGCGCCGGGGAAGGTTGATCTTGACCTCAGTGGGATCACATATCCAAGCAGAGGGAGATTACCTTCCCCACGGAGTCTGGGTAGAAGACCAGCCTACTCAGCTGCCCCGTGGACCCAGGCAACCACCACCAGCCTAAGCTGCAGCATCGGTGAGGATTCGTGGATCGTAGCCACGTTCGAGGTCAAATACGTGTTAAGCCAAAGAACTCCCAATTGCAAAACGGCTCAGACGCCGATTGTCAAAAAAAATTCTCCAAAGTCAGCTCCCCCTCCCCGCTCCATTTCCTTTAAAGGACGCTTCCCAACAAACGGGGCTGATTTAACAGCCAGGGTGGAAGAAGTCTGCACGATTCCCTACTGCTTCCTCGGAGGTAAGCAACACTGGAGCGACTCCCGGCTGGAGTGCGCAGAGAAAGGCAGCCACATGCCGCGAAGTCGAAAGCACACGAGCTTCCCCCCCCCAATCGTATTCCTTGTTAATGAATCCAGATTAATTTCTACCCAAATCCCTTCCACACTAAGAGGCCCAGAACCCACACATTTTCACTCGTGACCGAGGTGGAAGACTTTCTCTTTCACACACACTCACACAGAATAGGAGCAAAACAGAAGGGTGCGTTAAGTAACTTAACCTCGCCGCGTGGGGGATCTTGGAAATCAGTCAAATGGTTCCCTCCTTCCCACAAGGCTTCTAGATCTTTAATTAAAAAAAAAAAATTAGGGGGACGAGTCATTTGATTTTAAAAAAACTGAGTCAAGAAAGAAAGCGGAAAAGTTTGCCTGTTTTTCTGCGCACTGTGCAGCAGGACAGGAGCCCCCGCCAGCCTCTGGAAAGCCTGGATCGAGGTGTGCTTAGTCGCCTGGACACCCATTTTCTTTTTTCCTACCCTCGGGCTTTCCACCCCACAGGGAATGACAGAGATGCCCTCGAGATCCCCAGAGGGATCTCTTCCAAGGGATCGCCCACTTCCTGCCACAGCCGACTCAGTCCCCCCACACACACACCCCTTGCTCTCTTTCCCCCACTTCTTGCCTACCTCGTCGCCGCCCCGCATGGCAGGAGGAGAGCGATGCGCTCTCCCTTCCTCGCCGGCGGAACCGGTCCAACAGGCCGGAGCACTTGCTCCACGGAGGAGCCGAGCTCCCCCCGTCGCTTCCCAGCATCGCTCTCCCCTCCTCCCCATACATACACACACACACGCGAGCGCACACGTGGGCGGACTTCAGACGGGGCGGGCACGCAGCTCGGCCTGGGGGGGGGAAGTGTGCGAAAGTTTGCCTCCGAGCAGGAGAGGATTAATCACTTCCACTTCTCGTGAAGCCCAAACCCAGCTCTATTTTTTTTTCCTTTCTCTCTTCTGGGGAATAATTGAAAGACAGAAAGATCAACATGGAGGAGGAAAATCTACTCCCCACGGAGTTTTATAGCCAGGGCTGGGGACTATGAGATGGGGAGATGAAGGCCATGTCCGCACCAGACTGTTATAGCGCTATGATTCCACTTTCAACATCGCATGGAATCCTGGGGTTTGCAGTTTCGGGAGGGAAACCCCAGGATTCCATAGGATGTTGAAAGTGGAATCATAGCACTATAACAGCCTGGTGCGGAAATGGCCAAATTCCAAACAAGCCCATACAAGAAAACACTGCCTTCTACACACGCACGTGACTCCAGGGATTGCAGCCGACGATGGCCTGAATCCTATGGGAAAACTTCCCTTAGAGTGGACCTATTGACTGAACGGGATTTACCCCGCTGTTGACTCACCACTGACCAGTTGGTTCCCTGGGGTCTACGTCCAGGATTTAGGAGTCTGTCAACGTTGACAGCAATCAGAACATGAAAATCGGGGAAAAGGAAAAATGTGGAAATTTATTTCAGGATGCGGTTCTTTTTCGGCGCTAAACGTCCGAGTTTTTGAAATTTCACTTTTTCGGCCCGATCCCTCCCCACGCGCATCGCCACGCGAGTCCGCCCCAACGAAACAACAACGGGACTTGCTCCTTTCGAAGGGAACGTGCACCGATCCGCGCTACTAAGGGTAGTGCGGAAGGTGCCCCGACTGAACAATCGCGATGCCGGTTCGCAACAAGACCTTGGCCATTTCCACACTAGACGGTTATAGTGCTAATTATTCCACTTTCAATATCTTATGGAATCCTGGGGTTTGCAGTTTAGGGAGGGGCCTCTGCAACGCTCAGGACTCCATAGGATGTTGAAAGTGGAATAATAGCACTGTAACAGTCTAGTGCGGAAACGGCCCTGATTACCAAATGTATTGGAGTCACCCCGCCGAGGAGGGAGCCAGGAAGCGACGCACTTGGAAGCCTTACCGCAAGAAAAGACATTTAATCCTTTGCAATCCAGTTACACGAGAGAAAAACCCCGCTGGCTGCGGCAGAACAACTGCGGAATAAAGTAGGGCTATTTCCGCACTAGACTGTTACAGCGCTATTATTCCACTTTCAACATCCTATGGAATCCTAGGGTTTGCAGTTTCGGGAGGGGCCTCAAAGGCCCGGAATTCCATGGGATGTTGAAAGTGGAATAATAGCGCTATAACAGTGTAGTGAGGAAATGGTTTAGACTTTGGGAGCGTTTCTTGACCCGGACCCCGTGCGTGAGTTTACTCGGGAGCAAGCTCCACTGAAGTCAATGGGGCTTGCTAACGAGTAAACGCGCACAAGAAATAAGTCAAATCAGGCACGTCCTCTATTCACACCTCTTTACCGTTTCAGAAAGAGTTTTGCCGGGCTCGGTGACCTTGGCTACAACCCTAAACACTTTTTGAAAAGATGCACGCAGAGAAACACACACACAAAATCTCAATGGAATCAAGAAAGCTAGCAACGTAGGTGTCACATTCAGGAGCCATTAACTGCGAAATTAAACAGAAAAACACCCTCAAGCACCATCCTGCGAACAGTAGAAGAGAGAGAAAACACTCAAAGACGCAGCTGCAAAAAGGAAAAGTACAGCCCTTCTGTACTCCTCCTAGAGAAAATACGGCCTACGATCTCGCTAAGGCTACAGCATCTTTGCCGTCCAAAAAAACTCCATTAAATTAGGGAAAAACCCTCCATCTCATCCCAGTTTGATCCACATCTCACTTAAAAAGGGGGTCAAAAATTGGGCTAGTCCGTATTCTTCAAGGAGGGGGGAAAAAGACACAAAAAGAGGGCATGGCTTAGATTTTAAGACTACTGCCACTCGGTTTGGAGGAGAGAAGGCTGCAGTCTTGCTACACCCTGATCATTCCATTTAGCAGGACTCACTTCCATATAGACAAGGGCCATTTCCGCACGAGCCTGTTCTAGCGCGATGATTCCACTTTCAACCTCCTCTGGAATCCTGGGGTTTGCAGTTTCGGGAGGGGCCGGCCGGCCCCTCCCGAAACTGCAAACCCCAGGATTCCAGAGGAGGTTGAAAGTGGAATCATCGCGCTAGACAGGCTCGTGCGGAAATGGCAAAGGATGAAATGCAAAGAGTTAACTTAAACCGAACTAGAATTCCATCAGTTACTTCGACTCGTCGGAGTTTGCTCAGCCCCAGCCCCTTATTTTAGCTTCAAAGCACCCTCGGTTTTAAAGACCCTTTACTACGCAGCAAGCACGTTTAGGAGCCAGTATTAAAAAGCAGACTATTTCTATTAGATCTAAACGGCTTGGCGCTCCATTTTCACAGCTGAGCGCGCGAAGACGCTGCAAACTTCAACCCAAGTATCCCCCCTGGATTCGGGTTTACCGCCGAAACTCAGCGAACCCACCCCAGCCCTAACCCTGCGGACTAGCGCCATGCACAGCCCGAAGGTCTCACCTCGCAGTCCTCTTCGTACTTGACATTGTCGGCCAGCTTCCACAACATGGCGTCCAGTATCCCCCCCCCAAAAAAAATTCAAATATAAGCCAGGAAGAGAAAAGTGGGGGGAAAGGCGCTGCAGCCCAAGGGGGGTAAATCCAAGCGCACAGCGTTGGGGAAGAGAAGGTCTCCCCCAACCTTTAGCAGCAGATCGCTTTAAAGGACAGGCATAGAGGAGAGATCGGCGGGGAACTTCGCCACCCGGGAAAATAATCACTGGGGTGCGCTTCCCCTCCTCCGGCCGCCCTTAATGGCAAGCCGATTAGCATAGCTCCGCCCCGAGGCGGGCCCGGGACTCGCGGGACTCCCCCTAAGAGGCGGCGCAAAAGCCTTGCGCCAATGGGAGCGGAGCGTGGGCCCCCGCGATGCCCCGCCCCGTCTTGGCGCTCCGGCTTTGGAGCCTCGCCAAGGCGCTCGCACGCTCGCCTGGGAAAGCGCCAGGCTGCCCAAGGGCGACGCACGCATGGCTGGCAACCGGGCGGGGAAAGGCGCGCAGCCGCCGGGGAGGAGGAGGACTGCAAGCGCGAGGCGCGCTTAGCGCCGGACACCGGCCGCGGTTTTGGGAGACCGGACTATGGCCATTTCCGCACGAGGCTGTTGTAGCGCGATGATTCCACTTTCAACCTCCTCTGGAGTTGGAAGCACCGAGATGGAGGCTGTAAAACTGCATGCATTTTTTTAAAAAAAGTCAATCTGGCTGGATACTGTGCAACTTACTTCCGAGTAGGCATTTCAGCCCTACGGTTCTAGCAGCCTATTTATGACCATTTCCGCACTACACTCTTATAGTGCGGGACTGGCCCCTCCCGAAACTGCAAACCCCAGGATTCCAGAGGAGGTTGAAAGTGGAATCATCGCGCTACAACAGGCTCGTGCGGAGATGGCCTTAAAAGCCTTCCGTGGCCCTTCCACACTAGACTGCTAGAGCGCCTTTGTTCCCCTTTCAGCATCCTATGGAACACTGGAGAAAATAATCCCGCCTATAAAGATGGATATATGGCACTACAGTTCTCTGTTGGCCGTGCATAGAAATGTTCTGTAGTCCAGTGTTATTAAAGGAATATACACAAAACCGTCCCCTTCCAAGGGCGATGGAGATGTTCTTCAAGTGAGTACGCGGAGGCCACTTCTGCACTACACTGTTATAGCGCTATTATGCCACTTTCCACATCCTATGGAATCCTGGGGTTTGCATAGGATGTTGAAAGTGGAATAATAGCGCTATAACAGTCTAGTACGGGAATGGCCCTTGACTTGGGGAAAAACGCGGAGAAGCTCATTCTAAAAGCCAACTGCTGGAAGTTTGAGAGCCAGCGTGGTTAGAGTAATTTGAGTGGGGGACTAGGATCCCGGAAGACGTGGGTTCGAATCCCCGCTGGAGGTCGCCTTAGGACTTTAAGGGCTCGCAAAACTACTACAATTGGAATCCTAGGTGGTGCTTAAAAAGAGAGAGACCACTTCTGCACTACATTGTTACAGTGCTATTATTCCATTTTCAACATCCTGTGGAATTCGGAGGTTTATAGTTTACTGAAGCCAAAGAGCTCTCCCTCCCTAAACTGCAAACTCCAGAATTCCACAGGATGTTGAAAGTGGAATAATAGCACTGTAACAGTGTGGAAATGGCCAAAGAGAAATCAAAAGCATAAAGAAAATCGAGGACTTTGAGTTTACCAGAAGAGAGCCAGAGTGTTGAATAAGGCCTCTGGAAGACTAGGGTTCAAATCCCTACTCAGGCATGGAAACCCACTAGCTGATTTTGGGGAAGACACACTCTCTCAGCCACAGAGGAAGGTAATGGCAAACTCCCTTCGAACAAATCTTGCCAAAAAAACCCACATAATAAGGTCGCCATAAGTCGGAAAGCAAACAACACAACCAAAGCTGGGGGGCTTTTAAGTCACAGAGGGATGGATAAGAGGTTAGTTAATATGGCCTAGAATATAGCAGAGGAGAATGAACTAGAAAACTGGAGAGAATTTTTAAGTGAGGGAAGGTACAGAGATCTGGTACAGTTTGGTGCTGTCAGTCTATTTGCGTGCTAATACTTCATCTTTTAATAGTAGGTTAATAGCCCTATTGTCCCCCCCTCTACACACGACACACATAGATCATTTCCGCACTACACTCTTATAGTGCAGTTATTCCACTTTCAACATCCTCTGGAATCCTGGGGTTTGCAGTTTTGGGAGGGGCCAGTCCCGCACTATAAGAGTGTAGTGCCGAAATGGTCATAATTAGGCTGCTAGAACCGTAGGGCTGAAATGCCTACTCAGAAGTAAGTTGCACAGTCTCCAGCCAGATTGACTTTTTAAAAAAATGCATGCAATTTTACAGCCTCCATCTCGTTGCTTCCAACACAATGACGCGGGGGGGGGGGTAACTGAAAAGATGGGGCAGAAAGACCGGGGCCTTTTTGCTTGGCTTGGTTTTATTACCCGGTTTTCTACACATCGATTCAGAGCCAATTTCATCGGAACGATCATTGTGCGGGTTGAAGGCCGTTTGCGCTCCCGAGAGTTTTCTTAGGGACTAGCGCCTTGATCCTTAGCAAACTGGCTACGAAATCAATGGCAATGCTCCGGGTTCCTCAGTCTGGCCTCTTGGCATAGAAGTAAACCTCACCGAGCTCCCCCTTGGGAGCAGATGGGATTTGCCACGACTTGTTTGCAAACATGTTTACTTGGCCCTATTATAACAGCAAGCACACGAGACGGCCTTTGAGTACACACGTTTTCTGAATATACGTCACAAAGCTCCCGTGGACACGCCCCCCTCCTCATAAATCTGGTCGTCTTTAGGGCGCCGCCGGAGTCCTGGTTTTGTGCTGATTTAAGTCCCTGGGCTGCCCCGCCCTCACGGGACCGGACGGAGGCCTGGACCGAAGCTCGCGTTCTCCCCCTTGCAGGGGGACCGCTCCAATCCACGCGAGTCGCCGCCTCGGCAGTCTCCGCCTAAGGCCCCGGCGTGGATTGATCAGATCGTGGAAGCTGTTTAGCATAATAAATACGAAGTGTAGGTGTGCAAGCGAACAAAAGCACCCTTTGTGTTCGCATCCTCCTTCCAAGCGGACAAGAGTTACACAATGGAAGAAATCACCCTGATAGGATTACATTTAAATAATACTGAGACGCTTAAACCAGGAGGATGTTGACGATAAGGGGCCTTCCATGACCACAGGTAGGTCTGACTCACGCACACCTGTCCTCCCTACAAGAGCGACCACAGTTTCAAGTCCCATTCGGTTATTGTTGGCCTACGGTTAAGCCCTCCGTTGATATCAATGGGATATATATTTTTTTTAATATACTTTGGCTTGGATTTCCCTGCACACTCGTTTTATGTTCCGTTGGGAGTCGTTAAAACTGACGCCGCGCCCTTTACACAGGCGCACTACATTGTACTCCACGGACGTTAACGTTTTGTCCAGTTATTTCTTTTCTTTCCTTCTTGGGGGACATGGGAGCACCAAGAACCGAGACTCCAGCTCGATACAGACCACCAGATGGAAGTAAGTGCCTCTTGATGGACACGAATTTATCTCTGAGTAGCCCCTTCACTCTTACTACTGCAGCCAGATTACTAACAGGCAATGGGCTCGCATTCTTTTAATTCGTTTGTTTAAATTGTACGTCACCTTCCTCCTTTTGGTGGCTTACAGAATAACGCAAAGTTAAGTCCTTGGTCAACGGAGTCCCCCGCCTTTTATACTGTACCCTGTTCTCCCTGGAGCTTTCTTCCACCCGAGATATTCAACATAACCCACGTTAGCCACGTCCTCCTGGCTTTTGTTTCAAGTAACCTGCGAGGGGGCTGCCACCTACAAGGGCATCCCTAGGCGTGGTTCGAAATACACTGACTTCTAATGAGACTTGAAGTCGATGAGACTTCAGACTGAAGAAGGAACTAACTAGAAAGTCGGGCCGCAACTCTTTAAATCTAGACCATTTGTTTCCTAGGCCATTTCCGCACGAGACTGTTGTAGCGCTACGATCATAGCGCATATGAATCATAGCGCTATGATTCCACTTTCAACATCCTATGGAATCCTGGGGTTTGCAGTTTCGGGAGGGGTCGGCCGAAACTGCAAGCCCCAGGATTCCATGGGATGTTGAAAGTGGAATCATAGCGCTGTAACAGTCTAGTGCGGAAATGGTCCTAGTGTTAGTTGCAAACTTAGACCCGTTTCAAATGTTGACTTCGGAGTGGTGTGTGCCGGTCTTAACTTCAGCAATCCCTTCCAAGGGCGCGAGCCAGGGAACGTTAAGGAAATTTAGAGGGATTTACAGAGTCAAACCGCGCCATGCCTGCTCAGAAGTAAGTTCTCTGGCTTTAATAGGGCTTCTCCCAAGCAAAGATGCATAGGATTGCAGGTTGAAAGATAACCCTTGTCCCCGCCATTGAAATGTACACAAGAGTATTGCCGTGGTACAAAATCTTTTTCCAAACACTCTGCATCTTTGGAAGCAATTTTCCTGCTCCCTCTCCGTTCAATCGATCGTTTGCATTTACAGCGCGATCCTCTACATATTTACTTGAAAAGCGAATCCCCGGTCTTTCGTGAGTTTTGCTGAGTAATGTTTAAGATTGCAGCCCTAAAGCTTTTGATTTAGGTATCACTGAGGAATAAGTCCTACTGAACTCAAAATGACTTAGTTCTGAATATATATAAATGAATATACCATAGGGCTGTTAGGTAAGTTACTCACAAGCCACTCCTTCACAACACCCTCTTGGTTCAGGACTAGAAAATAAAGGCATTTTTAAAAACTATTCTCGAATTATTAAAAGCTATGAGAATTGAGGCCGATTTCCCTCACACGAAATCCGCATTCCACCCTAACCGAGTTCTGGAAAACTCAAAACCTTGTGGGATTTTGTTTAAGCAATAAAGGTCGTTGTTGTTAGGTGCCTTCAAGTCATTTCTGACTTATGGTGACCCTAAGGCAACGCTATCACGGGGTTTTCTTGGCAGAATTTTTTCACAGGGGGTTTGCCCTTGCCTTCCTCTGAGGCTGAGAGGGTGTCACCCAGGGCGTTTCCATGGCCCAGTCTGAATTTGAACCCTGGTCTCCTAAGGTCCTAGTCCAACATTCAAACCATGCTGGATCTTTAAAAAAGATCATGCCTAACTGTAAAATTTAGACCTCAAGCGTTACCTCCACCCATTTACTTTTTTAAAACTGGAGGACTAGCAAGGGGCGTTTCTTGTTTTCGTGTCTTGTCCCAAAAAGTTTTGCCATGGCCTTCTCCTGAGGGCAAGAGTGGGACTCAACTCACCCAATTGGTTTCCATGGCTGAGGGGAGACTTGAACCCTGGTCTTTTGGGGTCCTAGTCCAGAACTTAAAACAGTATGTCACCTGGATCTCTGTTAGCATCATTATCTTTATTTTATTATTTCTGTGTGATGGTAACCTTATTCAAAAAAGGAGGCTCTGGAGCAAGATTGGGCAGCAGGTAGATTGATATCTACCGTTGGATCTGGAAGGTGTTAGGCAGGAGATCGGGCAGGATTTTTAATTCCCAATTATCCAGCAACAAGTAACAAGGCTCTCTCTGTCCTCCTTTAAAAATTGTTTGCTGGAAAGGAGCATTTGGGGGAAAAACAAGAACAGAACTTTTTTTTTATGCTGGGACCTTACGAACTCCTTCCCTTTCACTTAGTCGCCAATCCGCGAGAAGAGTCTTCTCTTCTCCTTTATCCTTGTCTCGTTCCTGCCCTCCCATGTTTTTTTTTGGGGGGGGGGCAAGTCGGTGGACTTCCGGGAAGTTGGGGAACTTCCCGGAACCCTAAGGTCTCTGTCTTCCACCCCTTTGCTCCGCAGAATGAAACCTGTGGTCCAAGGAGTCCTGGGTCAAAAACGGCCGGAGAGAAAGGCAAGGCTTGGGATCCAGGTAGAAAACGGTGCCAAACTCTTTAACCTGTAGCTCCTCTTGGTCCTCCCCTCTTTAAACTGACCAGGTGAATGGAGGAGGGGAAGATTTTTCTTTTTTAAAGTAATCACCGGCCGATTATCCTGAGCTCTGTTATCTGTCAATCTGGCACGCAGGTGCTGAATCATAGCACTGAAAGGGGCCCAGGAAGGGGAAAGAATCTGCATTTACCGCTTAAAAAAAAGAAAGCGAAGCTTACCTTCATCCTCTGCCTCTTTCTAGCGCTTGGCGTCATTGGGACTAGCCAGCTCAATGTGAAAAAAAACACTGCGAACCTTAAAGGCTGAATGACAGATCGTGAGGGGTCCCCCCCCAAAACACTCTCCTTTTAAATGCCACTTGTTTTAGATTGAATTAAAGCTATTCTTGCCGAACTGCCTGCATTTGGGTAAGAGAGGGGAGAATTTGCACAATTTTGCACTTTTAAGGTACCCGGGACCTAGTTGCCACTTACTGTTAAAGCGATGAACGCTTTGGAAACCATCTTAGGGGAAATCTAAAGGATCACCCTTCCCTGTTGACATTTTAAACCCATACAGCTCACCTAGACGTCAGAAAGAATCGCCTTGTAACAGGCTAACTTAACCCCACTTGAGGAAACTGAACACAACTCCATTCCTTCCTCGTGAAATTTCTAAAGAAGGTTGGGAAAATTGAAAAGTGATACCCACTAAACTGGGAAATACATTGCGGTAAAATCTTTCGTAGGCCCATAAGCTATATCGTGAGTTTTCTTTTTAAAAACAAAAACAAAAACCAAACTTATAAATGGTGAACAAAATGAAGTTGAGAGATTGGAGAGATTCCTAGGCAGAGGACAAAAATACCATGTACCGGTTAATTTTTTTGTTAATTACACGCATATATTAAAACTCCTATCAGTGGGAATTTCTTCCATATTAGATTTTAAGATCCTGTTGCTTTTAGCTTTCTTACTGACCTGAAGGCAGAAGTGAACCCACACCATTTGATCCGCAAATAATATTAAAGTTACTTTAGAATGCTAGTTATGGGGCTCAACCCAGTCTTATTTTCAGCTACCACAGAATCCTTGAAATCAGTGGGACTTGAAATAGTTAAGTTCCGTTCCTTTCAACGGGTCTCCACTACGGAATTTAGTTCATAAAATTCAACCGATTTGAAGTTATAACTCACCTGTATGCATCTTTACGCAGAAATAAACCCCTCTGTGTTGCCAAGCAAATGTATATGAGAGAAACCTCGCAGTACTATGCTATATAGGTCTACTCAAAAGTAGGCCCCGATAAATTCAACGGAACTTTTTCAGATTAAGAATGTATAGGGTTACAGACTAAATTGTTTTCTCTACAATTATGAGCACGACTTCAACCATAACCCCAACCGCTTGCTTATTTACTTGCCAACATTCAGACCTTCAAACCAGTTTGCTTCAGGCCCACTGAGAAGCAAATTAGCTGAAACGCTTTAACTTTTCCGAAAAGTTAAGATTGATGCTCTCAGAAAGAGGGAACTACTTTCTGACAAAATTCAAAAGCACCTGTGAAATACTGAAATCCATTTGAGCATTAAGAATCGATGTCTGCACATCGGAGAGAAGTGAAGTAGCACTTTTTAAAAAATTTACACCCTTTAAATTCACACGGAGAGCCAGGGTAGTGTACTGGTCTGAGCATTGGACTAGGATCCTGAACACCCGAGTTCGACTCCCGGTTCAGCCATGGAAACCCCACTGGGTGACCTTGGGCAAGTCACAGACTCTCAGCCCCCAGAAAGCCCGGTGATAGGTTCGCCTTAGGATCGCCGTAAGTCAGAAACGACTTGAAGGCACACAACAACAAACTTAAATAATCTCCCTGTCTTTAAACCTTTGGACCCGGGGTGCCTTCTTTCACAAAGATTTTAGAAGCTCCTCTATTTGTTTTTTTCTCAACAGTTACCTAGATCCCTTCCAACATCCGATTCCCAAATAAATCGCCCTAAATATATATATACCGATCGTTGACAGGATTAACAAGAAAGGAGGACAGAGGCGAAGGGGAAGGAAGTTAACAGCATCCTGAAGACTCGTTTATATTTTCGCTTGAGCTTTCCTGGATATTAATCCACAATGACAAGAGTGATATTAAAAGCCTCAGGTTATTTAGCCTATTTAAACAGTTGTGGGAATGGTACAGAATATAAGAGGATCCAGAATGATGCTTTTTATGCTGAAACATACTAAGGAGGCTACTTTTGGGGGTGGGAATAAATAACGATAATGGCTCTCTCCCTTTCTTCCAGTTTTCGAGACAGTTCAACATTTCACGATTTGGAGGAAAAAGAAAGAGTACAGAGCACCTAAGAGTTCGTCTAAATGCTCACTAGGAATAGGACATTCTCAATCCTGAATGAATAAAGAAGCTGGCAGTCCCATCAACCCCCCTCCCTTAGGCACGTCTGCAAAAAATGCTCTGTGCCAGTTGCAGGAGAAAAACGGGGAGAGAAGATCACCAGCAGATACCAGTAAATGCAATTAATTCTAGTATACACTGGCATTGAAAGGCCTGTGTTAGACATAGTCAAGAGAAGTGAGGGGGAGAGAGAAAAAGAAGAAAAAAAAAGAGTGTCAACTGGGGAGCTCCACTGAGAAGTCCTAGGGGACTCATGGAAACTTGCTGAAGAATCCAGTGCTTAAAACAGAGTTACGCATTTGTAAAATCAAATCAAATCACACAAACCCCAGAACCTTTTAAAAGCTTCTGCACAGGAGCAACAGCTATTTTTTTTTAAAAAAGACTTTTATTTATGTCCAAATAATCAGAACAGTTTTCTTTTCCCAAAAACAAAATTCAAAGGGAATGTAGGACGTTTAAAGTGGAATAACAGCACTATAATAGTCTAGTGCAGAAGTGGCCCTAAAGTGGTTTAGGAATATAATCGGGGATAGCCATGATGTCGTCTCCCTAAACAATACTCTTGGAAATAATTCCATTTATTTCTGTAAAGCTTTTGATTATGCTCAATCAAAAGCGTTGGGGATTAAAAGCCCACATGAAAAAGTGGAAAAGAGAAGGAGGGAACTTCACTTTTTTTAAAAAAATATATTTTTCATTTCCAAAGGTTGGAGAGAAGTTTCGAGAGATGTTAAGCGGAAAAGAGTAGAGATGGACGATTGAGGCCAGCATCCAGGGAGAGGATAGTAAGTCTAGAAAAAACTGGAGTATAGTTCCTCTGCAACAGGTGGATATGGGCTTAAACAGCCATTTTGACTATTTTTTTTTCTACTTCTCTGCCTTCTAGGAAAAGATAAAAGGTTTCCGGTAAAGCAACCCGCCACGAAAAGTTCCCTTATTGGAACTTTTCCTGACGAAGAGTTCTGTGTGGCTCCAAAACTGACCCTTTTGCCCTGAGGAAAGTTGGGAATATTATCGCCACACCTATTTTTAGGGTTGCCACATTTTTTAATGCACCCTGTTCTTGTCCCTTTAATAGCTGTCTGACTTAAAAAGATAACCAAGGTTCTCTCTTTACTCAGAAGTAAATCGCACTCGTTCCAAGGGGGGTGTCCTCGCAAAGTTCCAGGCCTCCTTGTGCCTGATCCGGCCATCATTTTCTATGTCCGGAAAAGCGTCAGGCCCTCACCTGCGGGCTCGCTGTTCCGGAGCGCAGGATTCAGGCCAGCCTGGAAAAGTGGTAGCCCTCCCTGTCTTTTGCATGTCGGAAAAATCTCTCCTTCCCAGTTCAACAGGGGGAAGAGGGCGGGGGTGACACCCCTACCTAGCCAAACTCTGGCAGTCGCTCAGGCTGAGAGAATCTTTTTCCCCTTCATAGAGGAGAGGATCTAAATTTGGTTCAGAAACTGGCAATCTGATCTGATACTACACTTGATCTTAGCCAAAAGGCCGAGAAGCGATCGAAACTGGCAATCTTAAATGTCAATTTCGGATTCTAGCAAAACCATTCCCTCTCCTCACGGGGTAGCTTCTTCGGGAGGCTACGCCCTTTTGCAGTAGCTTCTGGAACGGGATGAGTGGGGGCAACAGAGTTTGGAAAAGTTACTTGGGAACCCGCTGAACTCTCCACACCCCTCCCACCCCAAAAAGACTTTTCCAAGCTCACCTATTCCAACAGCCATGTTGGCTGAGGGATTCTGGGAGTGGTAGTTCCAAGATGTAACTTCACCTAGTTCTAACTCCCCCATCTCGAACCAGCTAGGCTTCACCGAGGACGTCCCAACCCGATCTCACACCGTTTTGAAACCGGGGCGTTTTGGCTTCAAGCCGATCTGAGCTGTCAATCTCCCGCGGAGTCCAACCTTGCCAAGAGACCCGTCCACCCTCGGCTGAATGAAAGCAAAGAGCCGCAGATCTGGATCGCTTCTCCTCCCGCCCCCCGCAAGGAGCATAATGTGGCTTCCAGAACCGGCTTCACCGAGTCGGGGACCGCAACCCTCGAAGCCCTATTTTCCCCCGCCGCACACATCGTGGCGAGGAACTCCTACGGAGCCGAGATGTCCGGAGGCAAAGCTTCCTTGGGAGTAAGATCGCTGCAAGGCTGCGCCGCTTACCTCCCCGGGAAACGCGCTGGAACTTGCCCCGGCAGCGGCCCGCGCAACCTGCCTACTCCCGAGTAGTCCTACCGAACTTTCAAGAAAGTTGAGCCGTCCCTCCCGCCGCCCCCCCCCCAGGCTTACTACTCTTTCGATTCAAGAGGCGTCATGGGTCGTCCATTCCCCTCTCCATGCGAAATCTACCCCACTTTCCAAAATCCGTCCCCGAAACCCGCCAGATCGACGGCGGGGCTGTTTCGGGGGAGCGTCGGAAGGAACTTTCCGGCCTTCCGAGTGTTCGGAAAAACTCCCAGCTTCGCTCCCGATTCTCCCCGACTTCTGCACAGTCCGACCGAGGCGCCCCTTCTTCTCCAACCCCCCGCCCCGCTCCCCCCCGGTTAAGAGAAAGAAAGACCTACCGGCCAGTCGATCCTCCCCAGCAGGGCCATGAGCCTCCCGATGGGACGTCGCTCCGCAGGAATCCGGAGTCCGGCCGCGGGGGGAGCGGGATCCCAAGCCGCTGCCTCTTTAACCGGAGCCAAAGGCGCTCCTCCGCCTGGGCGCACGGCGGCGGCGAGGAAGGCGCGTGCGCAGAGTCCGACCGGCCGGTCGACTTCGCTGCTCTCGCCCCCCCTTCCCTCCCTCCGGCTCGCTTAGGATGACATCCCTCGTTTTTCTGGCTGGCTCTGATTCCTTCCAATCCTGGAGAATCAGACGGCAGGCCTGGAACTGATCCTTATCTACCTGGGCTGCCCGGTTTTTTCTCTCTCTAGCCCCCTCCCCTTTTTTTTAAAAAAAGGGGGGACCCCATTCATTTGTCGACTTATCTCTTTTGGGGAGGGGTCACCGATAAAGAGTTTCGTCGGGGGGAGGTGTGGCAGGGAGGGCCAGCGATGTTAGGACAGGTCCTTCGGGGGGCGTTGCTTGGGGGGATGGCAACTCCCAGAATCCCCCTTGGAGACTCTATGGGAAAGCAGAAATGGGCGGGGAAAAGTGAACTTTTTGGATCTTAGTTCTCTCAATCCGATTTAGAGAAAAGGAGAGCTCGGAGAAGGTATTTCTTTAGATGACACCAGAGAGAGACGGATTGTATCACCACTCCCAGCATCCTTTTAACTAGGCTAGGAAAAAAGCAGAGTTCCAGAAGGTTGAATGTGGAGACTACGAACATTTATTTTTTGGATTATAGCTCCCCGAATCTAGCGAGTAGCATAGCTTGGAAAAGTTCCTTCTTTGGTCTTAAACCATTACTTTTGGAGCTACGCTTTCCCAGTTCCTTTTTAGCAGTCAGGGTGGGGAAACGCAGAGCTCGGGAAAGTTACTTACTTAAATTACAAATCCTAGATAATTACTTTTGGGATTACAGAGTGTCCCCCCCCCCAGCAGTGATAAGGAAGAGCAGAATTTGGGAATGGGATTACCGCCTCCCTGAGACTACAACTGATTTGAAGGATTCCGTCAATTGTAGTCCAAAGAAAGTAACTTTTCCGAGCTGGGGGGAAGTGTTAGGTTCCTGCCTCTAGCAGTGTTAAAGATTTTTTCCCCCGTAGATTGGATCACAGAACGAAGTGTATTGCTACTACCACTATTTTTTTTATTTTACCTTGTTGGACCGCGACAGGTAGAAGTCCTGCAGGTAAGGTGTCCCTCCAGAACAGAAATATAGCTGCAGGAAAGGGGAAGAAAAAGATTTACCCGCCCGAATTCGGCCTCTCCTGCCTCTTTCACTTTACCTGCAGGACTTTTTTTTTCTCGCCCTGGGGCTGTGAAGAAACACGGCAGGTCCTTTAAAAACGGAGGTCATCTGTTTGTCCCCGTCTGAACACACTAAAAGCACAGAACAGGGTTGGACAGAGTCTGCTTTTTATGTGTCTGCTCTGACGACTAATAACAGCAATATTAGAAAGTCATGTCTGCAAAATCCAGAAACAGGGCAGAAGAATGTCTTTTTTGGCTCCCTAAAATATCTTTTAAAAGGGTCCGGGAAGCAGAGAAGCGCAAAAAGCTAGACAGTTTTGCAAAGCAACAGGAGCAAAAATTGATGAGTCTCCGCCCGCGAGGAGCTTGCCAGCTACAAAACTAGGGCCATTTCCGCACTAGCGTGTTCTAGCGCGATGATTCCACTTTCAACCTCCTCTGGAATCCTGGGGTTTGCAGTTTCGGGAGGGGCCGGCCGACCCCTCCCGAAACTGCAAACCCCAGGATTCCAGAGGAGGTTGAAAGTGGAATCATCGCGCTAGAACACGCTAGTGCGGAAATGGCCTAGGAAATAACGGGAAAGGAAGTAACTATAAGAACCATCTAATTGGAGCTCTCCATTCGAAGTACAACTCTTATTTTTCTTTACAGTTGGCTAGCCTAACTTTACACATTTGCGCTGATTTTAGATTTGAAGTCCCGGGCAGGGATCTCTAGATTCAACGACTATTTTTGGGAGAGCTTGGGCCGGGGTAGGAAAAAGGGGGATACGAGTCTGATCAATCGGGAGGGGACAAACCACAAGATGGAGAAAACCTCCTAGAAGATTACAATCGAAAACTCGGTGTGGGTTGTAGGTACAGCACTTAAACTGAGAGCATCTGCACTACATAGTTAAAGCAGTTCCATACTGTTTCAACTACCATGGGTTTATCCTATGGAACGCTGCGTTTTGCAGTTTGGGGAGGTCCTTAGAATTCTCAGCTGGAATTTATGAAAAGTCTCTCTTGGACAGAACTCTATGTTCCTCACCAAACTACACATGGTAGGTTTCTATACGTGGAGTTAAAGTGGAATCAAACTGCTCTTAACTGCATGGTACAGATAAGCGCCCCAGGACAGGGAAGTACGAGACCCAGCCAAAGATTTCATAGGAAAAGTGGGGGGTTTAAGGAACATGGGAAGGCAGGATGGAGTTTCCTTGCTTTTAGGCAGATGTCAGCGAAATGATTTAAGCAAAGTTGCTGGCCAAGAAACAAGGTTCACTTCGCCAGGTTTTGAGCCGTCTCTTTTAGACACCCCTTTGAGACCCCTCCCTAAACTGCAAACCCCAGGATTCCATAGGATATTGAAAGTGGAATAATAGCACTAGAACAATCTAGTGCGGAAAAGAGCTTGCTTCCTTGTAATTCGGGCTGCAACAGACTGAGTTACAAAATCAGAAATCCTGTGATAAATTTTTTCCATCTGCGATTAAGGCAATTAGTTATTCCTTTCCCTCGTTTTCAGCCGGGTGAAGAGACCAGGATAAGACTAGCCTCCTTCCCCGGTTTTTCGTACGGATTCTACAAAGATAGGGTTAATTAAGCGCTTGGAACTGCAACAAGCGATATATAAATTCTCCGCAGAGAAGAGAGATGGCTCTCAAATTTATTTAGGTACAACAGTATGAAATCACATTTGTATGGGAGACAGATGCCCTAGGAAGATCGCCCTAAGTGGACTTTCACAGTCGGTCCCAAAGTAGTGGAACGCTTTTCTATTTCTGTGGAAGTTTTCTGAACCTTGATAAAGCGGACCAAATTCTACCTTATGTAGAGGACACCCGTTAAAATGAACCGACGCGATAGTCGCAACTAATTTAAGTCCCATTGATTTCAGTGGTCTGAATACTGTCTCCTCCATGAAATTTTCCTTTGCTCTCCAAATTTCTAGCACTGCCATAACTTAACACTGCCAGTTGAGGATTTAGAAATACAGTTTAGGCAGCCAGAGAAAAAGACCAGGCGAAGTTACCAATGTGCCACTCACAATGTGAACAGAACAAATATAAAAGTTTTGGGTGTGAATGGTTTTCAGCCTCTCCGCAATGCCATGCTAGAAATTTGAGGAATAAAGGAAAATGTCATTCATGGGGTCAGAGGTCCTATTGCGAAAAAGCACCCTCATTTTGTCCCCCTCCACAGCAGGGTGTGGTGATTTGTGGAGGGTTCAAATCCCCGCTCAACTATGGAAATGCACCCTGGGCAAGTCACATATTCTCAGTCTCAGAAGAAGGCAAAGGCAAAGCCCCTCTGAACAAACTCCCCCCCACAACCCCCCCATAGATCGGACTTAGGGTAGGAAACCACTCAAAAATACACAACAGCAACATAGCTACACCTCTGCTTATAGCCCTGTGGTCTTGCCAGTGCCAGGATGAGCATTTTTACACAACCCTAGCTCCCCTAGATCTCATAGGTCTTTTACATTTCCTAGTGTGAATGCTCAGGATTGTAGATTGACCTATACAGATTTACTCTCAAGTAAGCCTCAACGTGTTCACCAATGTGCTGTCTCGGAAAAGAAAGAAACTGCCCCTTAACTCATGCCAACTTGATTGTAGAAATTGTAGAACTGCATCGGACTTCACCAGTTTTAAGTGTGTTTGCTTTCAATGGGATATAAAAGTGATCAATTTGGACTGGATTGTATTCTGTGGGTTATCTCCTTCGTTTTCTAGAATCTCTCCTTTCTGCTAAATCAAATTTTCTTCTCCAGGCTCTTTCTTTCTCTTTTGAAAATGAAAATCAAGCACTCCCTTCTCTCTTCACTGCCATGAAGGTTTTAATTTGCCATGCAACACCGCTAAACCATTTTCATTCAAGCCTCAGTGCTGTGGAGTTATTTATATGGCTATTTATAAAAATAAAACAGAGGAAGAGCGTTGATGTTCAAAGGCCATGTGTAAATAGCCGATTTTGTTTATACTGTTTCAGGGAAACCATCTCTGTGTAAATGGGGAAGGGGAGAAAATAGTCCAATTCAAACCAGATCCTTCTCCCCCCACTCCCCAGTTTCAAGGAAGAATTTTTTCTTTGTGTGTGGGTGTGTATTGTTATATGTTTTAATTTTTCCATTGTTTATTTCCCTTGTTTGAAAAGAGATGGGTAGAAATACTTTAAGAAACGCATGAAACAAGGCTGGGATCTTATGCTCCTTTGTCTACGCTGCACTCAAACCTCATGGAACTTTCTTCTGAGTATAAATGTACAGAACTGTGCAAGAGAAGGAAATGAAATAAGCAGGGGGGAAATACCTAGTGAGAGCTCTACAAGAATTTAGTTGATATTCTATTAGTTTCTCATGACACCTTCACCCCAAATCAAGCATTTGTGCTGTGAGATCCTATCTATATTTAACAAGAATACAGATTTCAATACTAATCTCATTCAGGCTTCTTTTGCTGATATAAACAGGATTGCAAAGTGCTCTTATTGTTGCTGTGTGCCTTCAAGCAGTTTCCGACTTATGGTGACCCTATCATGGCAGTTTCTGGGGCTGAGAAAGTGTGATCTACTGGAGGTCACCCAGTGATTTTGCATGGCAGAGCAGGGAATAAAAACCTCATTTCCAGGGATCATAGTCTAATGCTCAAACCACTATAGCATCCTGGCTCTCCAAGGTGCTCTACCACAGTTGAGCTGTGCTTTTCATTCCATTCAATCCCCCTGCCTCCTAAAGCTAAGAGAAGCAGAAATAATTTAAAGCAATTCCTTATTATTTCTAGCACTCCAGTTCTAGAAACTTTGAACACTGAGGATCACTATTCTGGTTTGCTCATTCTTTTCAGACCACGACCCTACAGCTGCAATGGGGGACACAGATTTAAAAACTGCAGCCTTGGTTATACCCACAAGGCCAATGCAGAGGTACTGTCCAGGTGGACTGAAGAGAAACCAGTGTTATCACCGCTGGAGTTCAGTCCCATATCACTGTGACTCCTCAGTTTTAGCCATTGGTCTTAAATGAGTTCCAGTGTCTGTCTTTCCTCTTTAAAATGGTTCTGAAAAATATTGAAAGAAACCCCATGGACCCACTATCTGAGGCCATTTCTGCACTAGATTGTTATAGTGCTATTATTCCACTTTCAATATCCTAGGAATTCCTAGGGTTTGCAGTTTAGGGAGGGGCCGAAAGGCAAACCTCAGGATTTCATAGGATGTTGAAAGTGGAATAATAGCACTATAACAGTCTAGTGCGGAAATGGCCTGAGTGCATTTATGAAATACAATGTGCTCCAATTCCTGCTATTTTTATCTTTACAGCAGCTCTCTTAGGTAGGTGGCTGTTGCTGTGTGCTTCAAGTCATTTAACAAATCTAAGGCAACCCTGTTACTGAGGCTTTTAGCAAGATTTGGTTAGAAGGGGTTTGCCATTGCCTTCTTCTGAGGCTGTGAGAATGTAACTTGCCCAAAGTAATCCAGTGAGTGTCCACGGCTGAGTAGGGGTTTGAAGCCTGGTCTCCAGACCCCTAGTCCAACACTCAAATCACTACACCACCTTGGCTATCTTTAAATGAGTTTGTCTCTGAGATACGATCCCCAAAATCTGCAGATGAGATCTGTGCATCAACCCCTTCCCAGTCATAGGCAATTTCTGCACTATACTGTTATGGTGCTCTTATTCCACTTTCAACATCCTATGAAATGCTGGGGCTTGCAGTTTTGGGAGGGGACTTTAGAATTCTCAGCCAGAGAGCTCTTTGGCCTGAGTAAACTACAAACCCCAGGATTCCACTGGAGGTTGGAAGTGGAATAAGAGCACCATAACAGTGTAATGCAGAAATGGCCACAAACTCTGTATTTCTATACATGTGTATTCACTGCCCAACTTTATTGAGAGCCAGAATGGGGTAGTGGCTTGAGTGTTGGACTAGCACCTGGAGACCAGAGTTCAATTCCCTGCTTGGCCATGAAAACCTACTGGGTGACCTTGGGTGCGTCATACACTTTCAACCTCAGAAAACCCTGTGATAGGCTCACTTTAGAGTCACTGTAAGTCAGAAACGACTTGAAGGCACACAATAACCACCAATACTATTGTGACCTTGTTAGTGTTTTTGCACACATAGTATGTGTCAGGGGTACACACCCTGATTTCTTGAAAAATGCTTAAAAATACAGCAGGATAGATGATTAGTGCTACCCATATAGAAGCAGTGTGACTCTCCAGATGTTGCTGGATTGTAATTGCATCATCACCTATACATGCTAAGGCTGATGGGAGTTGCCATTCATAATCATCTGAAGGGTTTCATACTTACTGTCTGTGTCCTACAGGACAGATGACTTGCTTTGGTGGCAGACAGGCTGGCTTCACAGCACTCCCTTGCCCTGTATGTGTGGAGGTGCCTTTGAGTCATCTGTCGACTTATGGTGAGCCCCTGAATTTGACAGGGTTTTCTTAGTGAAGGAATATTCAGAGGTGGTTTTGCTTGTTCCTTCCTCTGACATCTAGCCTGCCGCACCTGGTATTCTTTGGTGGTCCCCCATCCAAGTACTAACCAAGGCTGACTCTGCTTAGCTTCCGAGATCAGATGAGATCTGGTGCCTTTAGGGTGTTTAGGTAACCCTTGCTCTATAATAGGTGATTTGATCTCTGCTGCCTGAACAAAAGATTGATCTGAGTAGGAGAAATTGTCCAGTGTCACCTTGGATTGGCACCAATGGTTTGCATGTAGCTCCGTAGGTGCACTAAAATAAAATAAAATAAAATAAAATAAAAGTTAGGGCTTTTGTACTTTTACAGCATGGAGAGTTTTCTTTTGCCCAAGAATTACAGCTAGAATTACCTCCCACCCTTGCATGGTCCCACTGCCTCCAACATTTTCAATGTACACATAGGTTGTATTATTGAATTTTCTTTTATTGTGCTAATAGCCAGTGTGATACAATGGTTTGAGCATTGAACTACAACCCTGAAGACCAGGATTAAATCCCCACTCAGCCATGAAATCCTACTGATTGATCCTGGGCACATCACACTCTCAGCTCCAGAAAACCCCATGGTAAGTTCCTCTTAGGGTCTCCAGAAGTCAGAAATGACTTGAAGACACACAGCAACAAAATAAGGAAAATGTCACTTGTTGGAATTCTACCCCCCATACAAGTGTGAAATAAACAGGTGCCTTGCTTTGTCACCCTTCCCATGGTCAAACCTAGATATATTTGTGGCATAGGTCCAGACTATCTGACTAACCATATCTCTATTAGCCTGCCTAGGGGCTGAGAACCTCAGGAGAGGCCCTTCTCACAATCCCACCACTTTCGCAGCCATAGCCTGAGGTCCTGAGATAGGACCTTCTCTGTTGCTGCCCCAAGGCTCTGGAAATCCTTTCCCAGGAAGGCCAGAATAGCCCCCTCTCATTATCCTATTGTCAGCAGACAAAGACTTTTTATTGCTAGTCCAAAAAGCTTTTAGAACAGTTTTTTAAAGAAAGGCCTTTAGAGGATGCTGCTTTGTTTTTATTCAATGGGTTTTTACATTTTAAATATCCTTTTTAGCTCTTTGTTTAAACTGTTTTGAGTACTAGTAATAGTTTGACACTATTAATGTTGAGTTTTGCATGTTTTTAGTTACATTGTACTTCTTTCAAATTGTAAACTGCTTGAGTTCCAATTTTGCAGAAAAGGTGGGGTTCAAATAAAGGTGATTGTTGTTATTTATTAGTTATATATGGTCTTTCCTGCAAGGAGCTCAAGTTGATGTATTCATCCTTCACAACCATCCTGCATAGCGTGTTGCATTGAGAGCTAGTACTCTCTCTCTCTCTCTCTCTCTCTCTCTCTCTCTCTCTCTCTCTCTCATACACACACACACACACACACACACAGAGTTGCAATGGCTCAATGAGGAATAGAAGCATTGTTTCCCAAAGTCCCACTCCAATACACTAAGCACTACGCCACACTGTCAGTAAGCATTATTGTCGCAAACAAGCAGAAACAGAGCAGTCCTGGCAAAAATTGAGTCCTCTCTATCAGAGAATGTCTGAACTGAATCCATCCATGGATATTGTATATAATGTGATATACAAGTATGATGGAATTTGGCCTAAGACAGCCGTTCAAATAGGCACTCTTCGTGGCTTAGTCCTGCAGCTATCAAATGAGGAAGGTATCAGTTTGACTCTGAACTGATTCCCAGTTTGCCACTCATCCTAGCTTTTTAGAGAATTTCATCTGCTAGATCATTTACACAAAATCAATTTTAATGAGGATGGGGAAAATTTTCCAGCCTTCTCACCTTCAATTAAAAATTACCAAGGTCTGAGAGAAATTGTGGAAACTAACTTTTGGACTGGTTTAAGAAAAGGATTGGCAAATATTCCTTCAGATGAGACAGATTCTGCCCCAGGTCATGAGTCTAAATGACAGAGTCCTTGAAATTCCTCAGATCTTGAACAAGTACCCCAATTTTGTTGCTTCTATTACCCATTAATTGGTAAATGAGTGAGAGGAAAGCCAATGGAAAAGAAAGACACCCCCCCCAACACTCTCAGAATTGACCCTCCGGGCTAGATTAAGCATAGAATATACTAATGGCTACAAGCCAATCCATAACCCAATTGTTAACTTGTACTGTGTGGATTTCAACTAACAGTCCCATTGACTGCAATGAGTCTAAATGCTCTAAATACTTTCCAGAGATTTGAGGCCTATTTTCACAAGCTCCGTGGTAGGAAAGCCTTAGAAAAAAGTCAGCCATGTTGATTTCCTATGTCTTTTTTTTTATTTTTAAAGGTCAGCCATGTTGATTTCAATTGAGGTTCCCATATGCTGAGATGGGAAGGGGTCATAGCTGGAGGCAGAGTCTATTTCAGTTGCAGAACACTGGGCTTGGTGTCTATTTCATATGATTGATTTGACTAAGGCAATTTGTATGAACTTCTCTGGCAAGCAAGGAGAACAGAAAATTTGCTTAGTGGTTATGGCCCAGAAGTTCTGGAATTCCTGACCAAGTAGGGAAGCTGGGCTGGGATCTTGCTTGCTTGCAGAAGAGGAATTTATCTGGGCAGATAACTGTATTTTGCTTTCCCCTTTACTGCTATATCTTTAAATTCAGTTTTTCATTTTTATGCTTTTATTCTTAGTATGCCTTTTTGTATTATTGTATTGTAAGTCTAATTCAGTCCCATTCATGACAGATTTGGGATTTTAAACATATATTACTGCTCGGAGATAGAACACACTGACTTGTGTTGGAAGTCTCTCATCTCCTGTGTCCTTTCTCAGGCTCCAAAGATGGCAAGATGGATCAAAATAGTAAAGTGGGGAGTGGCGGGGAAGGGGGAGATTGTGATTTTGCACCGCTGGCACAACTTAACATCCATCAAAAGAATAGACATAATTCTTCCTGTCATACATAATCACACTAATAAGGTACCAGTGATGTGCTGTCAGCATCATATAATATCAAGTGCCAGCTATTTATTTTTTTTTCAAAAAGAAAAAACTTGGATCCTGCTTCTCACTACAGTTTCCTGGCAGGTGGTAACATAATTCTGTTTGCAAACAAACACATGACTCCATCAGTTCTATCAAATTAGTTTCAGGGCCACATTACATGATCACAGGAGGTTAGTTAACAAATGGGTCAAATGCTCCCCATTTCTCACCATGATGCTTCATTGTGGTTCATAGGCTCTGAACTGTGCTTTTTACCTCCACTATGGAAGAAAAAAAGAAGAGGAAGAAAGGAGGAAGGGAAGAGTTTCTAACTTTTCTGAAAGCTCCAGAGAAATTTAATTTCAGAATCCGGAAGAGAACAAATGTTGAAAGATGAGCACAGAGACATAATGTTTTGCAATCATCTTATCTGTCTGTGAGAATGTCTCAAAGTTTGGGGAAGGTACTTCTTTGGACTACCAACTCCCCTAATGCTTCAGCAATCAGCAAACAATAAGTGTTAAATACCTCCTCTATGGACAATTAGGCTCAGGCTGGGAAAAATAAATGGAATGGAGCTACTGTCTTAGATACTACAAGGGATTAATTGCAAAGGATGAAAAAGTTACTTTGGGGACCTATAGCGTGGACAGTAGCCATGCTGGTTGTGAGCTTCTTTGAATTGTAGTCCTGAAAAGTAGCATTTTGAAGTCTTGAATAACACTACTTATTTCTTGGCATTGCAATGAAATAAAGAAACACCACACTCTCAAACATGCCTACTCAATGAATTCAATAAGATTGTTCTCTAATGAGTACATGTCAGACTTCATCCTTTATCACACAGATTGCTGATATTTGATTGAACCCTTTAATCCAGGGTGGCAACTGTAGTGGATCTGGCAGCAGTAGCCACACTGACTGGGGCATTCTGAAAGCTGTCATGCAAAAAAGCAACTCCCCCAAAATCTGGAGTCTCCTATCTTTCCTCTTTATCTGGGAGTTATTTAAGGTTTTGCATAGATCTTCTCAAAATGCTTTCATTATAAGGGCCAGGTTATGTAATATTTGCTTTGTAAATATTTTTATGCTTTAGAAACTCCACTTCTCTCCAAATGATATTTCTTCCTTTAGCATTTTTTCATAAATGGATAAATGCTGGTAACTGCTACTTGTATCTCCCACCTAGTATCGTAAACTCATAGAGTTGGAAGGGGTTCAACTCCCTTCTCAATGCAGGATCTCCAGCGAAAGCATTCCCAGCAGGTAGCTGTCTAGCCTCTTTTTGAAGATGTCCAGATAAGGAGACCACTGCTGAAATAGTTTTACTGTCAAGAAGTTCCTTCTAATGAGTTGTAGTCCAAAGCTCAAACCATTATACCATGCTGGATCTTCCCATCACATAGTAAACAGTTTTTTGGACAGAGAAAACATTTTTAAAGCTGTTTGTAATATGTGGACAGCTTGGAAGAGTGAGGCCATTTCCGCACTAGACTATTATAATGCTATTATTCCACTTTCAACATCCTATGGCATCCTGGGGATTGCAGTTTCTGGAGGGGCCACATGGCCCCTCCCAAAATTGCAAACCCCAGGATGCCATAGGATGTTGATAATAGCACTATAACTGTCTAGAATTGAAATGGCTTCAGTTGTTTGATGAAATAACCAAGAATTCCACTGTGCTATCACTTGAGCACATCTTTGGCAAGAATTTGTGTATGGCTCTTGTCCTTTAGCTTGGGTGGATTATTAATATTTCAATGGGATTGCCAATGAATATCAGCTGCTGTAGACTACATCTCAGAGGAAGACCTGACAAAACCTTGCCTAAGAAAACCCAGTGAAATTCATGGAGCTGCCATAAGTTGACAGGCAACTTGAAGGCCCATGTGCACATTGAAAACTATGTTGGGAAGTTTTAGCTTGCGAGTATGAGTAGGCTCATTAAAAATGTCTATGTATAATTCCACCTTTGGAAGCAAAGTCTCCTCAAGGCAATTCACAAGGTAGTATTTTCATGTGAGAGCATATGACCTACGTCTAGCCCAAGCAGCATAAAAACAGGAAAAAAATAACAGGAAAAATCAACTTAAAAGCAACAGCAATCATGGCAATTGTCACTTTGCACTGCAGGTGTGGAAAATATCACGCCTGGCTCCTCCCTGAAAGCCATTCACACTGTGGCGTGACCGAAAACAAACTGTAAGAGTGATAAAAAGGATCCAGCTTTTCCGACCTACTTACTGGCTAGGAAAGCCTGAGAGCTGTGGAAAGTGAAAAGGAATGGTCACCCATCAGGTGGGTTTAGGGCCAAAGGCTGAGCCATACTGTGACTTCATGCCTGCCCCAAAAGCGCACAGTGTATGAAATGCGTCCTCTAGCTCTGGCTTGCTATCTATCACAGCACTGATGCAAATAACTTCTAATGAGCGTTAATTATTATTATGAACATCTGGTGAGGACATGTAAAAGAGCCTGCTCCTAGGCTTTGGAACACCCACCCAAGGGAAGCTCACTTGGCCTTTCTTTTCATAGGTGGCCAAAGACCAACAGGCTTTCAGCTTTCAACTGGTTGGGATAGAAGGATGTGCAATGCCTGTGCTTTTTTTAAAAAATACCTATTCTGTGTTTATGTATTTTTAGTTGTTTAAAATTAATGTTTTCAGATTAATGTTTTAATTGGTTTGATTGCTTAATGCTCTTTAAGCTTTTGTATCAAGGAGTCATAGAATCATAAAGCTGGAAGGGGCCTCATAGGCTGCTGAGTCCAATCTTATAACCCTGGAGTCCAGGGTTCGATTCTCTACTTGGCCATGGAAATCCACTGAGTGACCCTGGGCATGTCACATACTCTCATCCCCAGATACCACTGTGATAGGGTTATTTTATGGTTGCCGTAAGTCAGAAATGACTTGAAGGTGCACAAAAATAACAACAGCAACAACAACAGACATGGGACTTTGGGACCTCAAGATGTTTTTGTACTGCAGCTTTCCCAATCCTTTATCATTGGCAATGCCTGCTAGGAGTTATGGGAGTTGAAGTCCAAAGTATCAGGATGGCCAAAGCTTTCCTACTCTTGTCTCTTAGAGCAAACTGCCTACCCTTCCCAGCTCTATTACTTATGGTGCAGCTAGTAGAGAACTGCACCCATGACCGTAAATCTGCTGTCCCAGAGCTGGTAACTTTAGTGGGATTAAATAGGGTTAAACTCAGATATTGTTGAATTACTGCACTGTGATGAGACTAATCATTTGCAAGCAGCAGTGACTCTCCATCTCATGGTGCTTTCCTAATCTTTGAATCTAGGACACCCTACTACCTTCCAGTGTTAAATAAATTATAATTCCTAATTGCTCGTAATTGAATTGTGGCTGGACTTACAAATGGAATAATAACATACATTTTCAGTAGACTAACCACAGAACTTGGATGAGGGTTTTTCATTTGTTTGTTTGATTGGTTGGCTGTGTGTGTGTGTGTGTGTGTTTATTTATTTTTTGGACTATAATTACCACAACCCCTTCAGCTGACATGGCCTCTGACCATGTTGGTTCGGAGACTGTAGGAGTTAACTACCCAAAAGATAAATTTTCCAAGGCTTGACATATTAGCCTCTTCCAGCAAAAAAACCAGCAGAGAGTCCTGTAAAACCTTAGAACATCAGCCAATTTATGGGAGTGTAAACTGTCACAGATTAGGAGCTACATCAGAGGATAGTGGTAAGAATTTCTTCAAAAAGAGGACATACATGTCACTGTGGAGGCTTGCATACAGTAGTTACTGGTGTCCATTAACGCTGCTTGTGAAAAGAATAGGTTCACCATAGGGAGATCCAAGGGATCATCATAGACAGAAGCCATTTCTGCACTAGACTGTTGTAGCACTATTATTCCAGTTTCAACATCCTATGGAATCTTGGGGTTTGCAGCCGGCCCCTCCCTAAACTGCAAAACCCAGGATTTCAGAGGATGTTGAAAGCGGAATAATCGCACTATAACAGTCTAGTGCAGAAATGGCCAGAGTCAATTATATCTACTGCAAAGCAAAATGAGAGAGCCAGAGTGGTGTAGTAGTTTGACAAACCAAGATTTGATTCACCTCTCACCCATGGAAGCTCAGTGGGTGAGCTTGGGTGTGTCACACACACACAGCCCCTTAAAACCCATGGTAGGGTTGCCTTAGGGTCGTCATAATTCTGGAATCATAGAATCATAGAGTTGGAAGAGACCCCAGGAGCCATCGAGTCCAACCCCCTACTATGCAGGAACACCCATCAAAGCATTCCCAACAGATGGCCATCCAGCCTCTGCTTAAAAACCTCCAAAGAAGGAGACTCAACCACATTCCGAGGCAGCATATTCCACTGCCGTCAGGAAGTTCTTCCTGAGGTTCAGGTGGAATCTCCTTTCCTGCAGCTTGAATCCATTGCTCCTTGTCCTAGTCTTTCTGGAATCACTTGAAGGCACACAACAATGACAACATAAGACTCTGTATAGTCAAAGACAGCAATAAACTAGAACACTTATGATTCCTAGCTCTTCAGGGGACTAAACTAGACAAAAGTCTTTGTGATCTTGTGCCTGATCATTTCAGAGAGAGCTCACCCCACCAACACCTAGCCTTAGGGGGACTCATGTCTCCCTGTCTCCCATCCCCATGTTGGAGTCCACGATTCCACACTCAATGGACTTTAAAACAGTACAACTGGCTTTCTTGCTAGTGTGTGTCTGGGTATGTGCCTTTAAACCCCCTGTTGATTTATGGTGACCCCATGAATTTTACAAGTTTTCTTAGGCAAGGAATACTCAGAGGTGGTGTTGCTAGTTCCTTCCTCAGTACCTAGTATTTGTTGGTGGTCTCCCATCCAACTACTAACCAGAGCTGACACTGCTTAGCTTCCAAGATCAGAGGGGCTCTGGTCCCTTTAAGGTATTTAGGGTCTACTTTTGGCTGAGGCTTATATACAAATTCCAGTACCAAAGCAAACTGTTAGAGCAGAAATAGTAACTGTAGCAAGTCTGGTGGGCATTTTTTCTGAGGCCAAATTTCCACCCCCAAAAGCAAAACTGGAAGTATGTTTTGAGAAAGTAGAACTTTAAAATTTTAAATGAGAGGTATGAGTTGCAACATATTTTAAAAGCGAATGTCTCCTCTTGGAAGCTTCTGGCAAAGACATTTCACTCTTTTTGTGAGAGCAGAAAGAAAAAAAAAATATTGTCGGGCACACCTGGAGGGGTCAAGGGCCACAGAAAAGTACCTTGGGGCTACATGTGGTCCCAGGGCCACAGGCTGCCCACACCTCTGTTAAAGGTAGTTAGTGAATAATTCCATGTTTGCTGGTTGTACATAATCATTATGTGGTGTTACATGTGGGAGCAGCTCCTCACAGTGGTGTAAAAACAAAAGCCTCTGTGGGAAAATAATTTTTCATGGTATTTTGTGGCTTTATTATCAGTTATTTCATTGCTTTGAGATCAGTGTGGCACATACAGATGGTTTATCTTCACACTAATATAATGAGATAGACTTTCCTGTCTCTCTGCCTTGTTCAGGGTTTGGAAAAGTTACTTTTGAGCTGTAAGCACCACTTTATCCAGCTACGGGGTGTGATAGCTGGGGAACATGGGCATTATAGTAAAAAAAAAAAAAAACCCAAGCTTTGGGCTTGTTGTAGTTCACCACTGCATCCAACCTCATTTCCAGGTCTGCTTCACAGTTTCATGCAATTAGATTAACCACCCACGGCAACCTCCCAAAAATGTTACAAAGAAGATCAGGGACCCTTCTGAATGGAGTGAAGTGTGGTATGGCTGATGCAGTAACATCCTCCAAAACTGGATACAAGAATATCCCATAAATGGAACCCTTTCTTTTTGCTAGCAGAACGCAGACATGCAGATCTGTATATTCATAGTTTAAATGTTATACAGTATGTATGTATGTGTATACACACACACACTTTTCTTTAGAGTTGAAACTAAAATAAATTTCACAGATATCTAAGCAGCGCTAAAGTCATCCCCTCTAAAACACCCCCAAGCAACACTCTATAGAATCCTCAGATTTGTAGTTTATGGAGAAGTATTTAGAATTCTCAGCTAGAAAGCTCTTGTGCCTACCTAGACTATAAATCCCTGGATTCCATAGGATTCTGCTATGGCAGTTAAAGCGGAATTGTATAATCATGCTATAGCTGTGTGATTTGAAAGGGCCCAGACAATGTATTAGACAATCAAATCCAAATTTTGACATCTACAGTTTTAATTTCATCATTTGAAATTTGGAATGCAGATTTCTCCTAATGTCAAAGAATCTGAATGAGTTTTTGTTCTACATAGGAAGAAAAGAAAATGGCCCCACTAAACCAAACATATAAGAAACATGGATTTAAAAGCACAGATCAAAAGTTTTGGGGGAAAGGCAAAATATAAACTGATAGATAGACAGATAGATAGTGATGAACCAATAACATGCTGGATCCTAGAGCCTCTTCTCACTCTGTATAACTAACCAAAGGACATGTGAAATAATATTTAAAATTCTGGTTTTCAAACACACAAAGCAACCACCCATCAATCCGAAAACCCTGGAAAATGATGAAAGAGTTCCAGATTAACAAAACTAGCTTTAAACCAGACCATTTTCCTTAAAAAAAAGTCCATCTTACATGCCAAGAAGTTAATGAGAAGTATTCTAGAGGATTTATTTTCTCATGGTCAGGTAAACATATTTTAGGTGTGTTTTATGTCTGTAGTATAAATTAGTATGCTAGAGTTAATTAGCACTAGTGTCATGTCATTCCACCTCTGATAATTAAGGGATATGGATACAAGCATGCTCATTATGTTGGTATTGTCATGTCAGGGCTCCAAGACAAACAATATCCCAGTGTGCCTTACAGTTCCCAAAGAGGAATTTTCAACAAAAGGCTGATACAGAGATGGTAGGATATGGTCTAGACTTATCTAAAACCTACATTCAGCCTGTATTTTAATTTTATCTTGCCTTTGGTAATGCTAGCATATTCTGGCATCCTGTTGATTAATTCCAACTACAGTTGACTCCTTCAATCAATGGTTGGATGGTTAGTCAACATGTAAGTAAATCCAATTGATTCAATAGGTCTACTTTAGTCAGGAATAACAACAGGATTTAGTCCAAGGTATGGTACAATATTTGTCCATGGATAGGAAAAGAAAAGGTTTTTTATACAGTTGTGGGAATATTTCACACGGTAGTGTTACTTCATGCTTTGTGTTTTAGTGTTAGAACAGGAGTTGGTGGGGAAAATATGGCCTACAGGTAAAGGCTGTCCATTTAATTTTTGTGGACCTGGGGGAGAGAGAAATTTTCAGTTAAACATGGCCCAGAACTAAAGAACCATTCATTCCTGTTCTTCTCCACCTCCAAGAAGAACCTCCAAGCCAAAACCCAGCAGCAAATGGCAACAGGAAATGGCCTAACTTTATTTCTGATATGCCAGAAAGCTCTTTGTGGTAGCTCCAAAATTTCTTGCTTGGGATATTCTTGAACCGGACATGCTTCTGAACCGCATAAACCACTTTTCCTAATCCAACATATAAGGTTGATAATGCCCAGGTCTAGTTCACACAATGAAGCCAGGCAGTGATACCATACATGTGTGATGGAGGAGTTGGTATGGAATACACCTCCAGCTCCACATACAATATATATTTGAACACAACAAAGAGTCCTGTGGTACTGTGAAGGCCAACACATTTACCAGAGTATGAGTTTTTGTGGATTCTAGTCTGCTTCATCAGGTGAAGTGGCAGATGAAAGGCTATAGTCAAAGTGTTAGTATTTGTGGTGTCATGGGAACAATGTTGTTTTTGCTGCAAGAACCTAATGCAGGTACACCACTGGAAAATATCTTTTTGTTTTTAAAAAAACTTAAATGGTGCCATTGAGTATTTCTCGTCCTAGGGCAATTCACAGATAATATTCAAAGAATACAAACAATCAACTCAACAATTACCTGTCTTTCTGTTTCTCTGTTTCTAAATAAGTTAAAAATGCAGAAGCAATAAATACTGGAGAGAAGCAATGTAAAACCAAGGCAGAAGGTATTTTAAAAGCCTGGGAAAAACTCCTCTCCTCTGGTGCTGTAAAAAACATTGCAAAGTAGGAACAAGGTGACCATCCTTGGGGACAGTATTCATAAGGCAAGAATGAGAGCCAAAAATCTCTGGGTACCAACTACCTAATCACATGAAAAAGGGACATCCAGAGCAAAACTATACTTTCCTGGACTATAAATCCCAGGACCTCCAGTTCTTGTTGTTTTTGACTACATCTCTCAGAAATGTTATTTTTCAGGGCTACAATTCTCATAATACCTCAGCTGAGGAATTCTGGGAGTTTGGGTCCAAAATGTAAGGTACCAAGTGTAGACATCAGTCTGTGTGAAGCAGACAATACACATACACTACTGAAGGCCCACAGATGTTATCTCTCTCTCTTTTGTCTCTCAATTTCTCTCTCTCTCTCTCTCTCTCTTTGTTCAGAAGAAGGATCATGATGTTTGGGGCAGTCAAGTCGACTTCAATGTCCAGCAACCCTGTGAATGAGACACCTTTAAGATATGCCATTATCATCAGTGTGGTTGGGTCTTGCAGACTCAGGGCTGTGGTTTCCTTGATTGAGTTTATCCACCTGTAATAGGGGCTTCCTCTTTTCCTAACACCTTCTACTTCAACAAGCATCATTATCTTTTATAATGAATCATGTCTTCCCATGATACATCCATCCAAAGTACAACAGTCTCAGCTTAGTCATCTTGGCTTCTAAGGAGAGTTTAGGTTTGATTGATTCTAGGACACATTGATTTATCTTTTTGACATTCCATGTTATCTATAGAACCCTCCTCCAGTACCATACTTCAAATGAGTTGATTCTTTCCCATCAGATTTCTTCACTGTTTAGCTTTCACAGCCATACTTAGAAATCAGAAATATGATGGCATGGACAATCCTGACTTTAGCATTCAATGACATATCTTTACATGATATACCTTTACACTTGTCCAGTCACTTTTTGCTTTCTATATCAAACATATGGCAATATGTGTAAGCATTCTTCCATCAGATTTCTGGCTATGTAACTGTACTAATGAGGCCACAGGAAGATTCTGAGATGCTGTATGATGCCCACTAAGCATAAACCTGCACCAGTGTTATTCCACTAGAGGCTAAAGACTCATTGTTCTCCAGTGCACCCCATGGCAAATCAGTGACTGGGAGCTTGGAACTGTATGTTAGCATCCACAGCTATGGAAGAAGGAAGAACTTTCACGCTCAGAGACCTGAAGTCCAGGAGTGTAAAAACTGCTTCCTTTCCCCTGGCCAGTTCACTGGTAATCAAGGGCAGCTTTGGCCCTTGCCATTGATTGGACAGGAGGTTGCAGCCAAAGGACCTTTCACACTACACATTTATAGTGCTATGATTCCACTTTAACAGCAATTGCAACATCCTACATAACCCTGGAATCTGCAATTCAGAATTTTCAGCCAGAGAACTTTCTTGCTTCTCCAAACTATAAACCTCAGGATTCCAGGGGATGTTGCCATGGCAATTAAACTGGAATCCTAGAGATATAATAGTGTGATGTGAAAGGGCCTTTAAGAACAAGGTCAAACATAGAAACAAGGAAGTATTCAGTACTCCTTGTACAAATGCCTGGGTGCTGTTCATATATGCAGGAAAGCAATTTTGCACAGAGTTAATGGATTTCTACTTGTTCTTCTTTGTGCCTGATACCTTCTTGTGTACAACCAATAAAATTATTTACAGTGCCATAATGGGAAGATATTACTGCAGTTGGACACCACTTTAAGTGCCATGGCTCCATTCTGGGATTTGTCATTGGATGATGTGCTTAGAAATCACTGCTGGAGAGCTTTAGTCCACCTCTTTCAAGTGTAGCCCAAAGCCATTTCCGCACTAGGCAGTTATAGCGCTACGATTCCACTTTCAACATCCTATGGAATCCCAGGGTTTGCAGTTTTGGGAGGGGCCTAGCGGCCCCTCTGCAAACCCCAAACTGCAAACCCCGTTTGGTGTTGGAAGTGGAATCATAGTGCTATAACAGCCTAGTGCGGAAATGCCCCAAGAGCTCTCTAGCAAGAAATTAAAAGTCCTTGATCCCCTCAGCACCAAGATAACTAAATCATTATTACTACTATCACTATCATCTTCAATCAAAGTCCTAGAAGGAAGTCATGGCAATTGTAGCAATATCAAGCTGATACTGCTATGCAGTGTAGATACACTCTTTAGCTGCCTTCACTCTATGTGCAGTGTAGTAGAATGGGGGACAGGGAGAATCACCAGGTGTAGCTTTTCCTGGAATGGGCTTGTGGAGATGGCCAAGGAAGGTTTGAATGCCAGACTTTGCCTGTTTGTAAGTGTTAAAAGAAGCCTTGCTTGAGCAAAAGAACATCAAAAATATTCCTATATTGAGAATAATAAGGAGAAGCTCTGCAAGTGATAGCACTGAACTGTTTATAGTTCAAAGGAATTCCTGCAGATTTTATTTTCATTGTCAGTAGTTTCAGAGACACTGGCCTAGTAGCAAGTAATTTTTCAGCTCCACAAACAACCCTTTGCTGTGATGCTCTTCCTAGGAGTCACAGGGTGCAGCCTCCCAATGGGCTGTCCTGACATATTTTGTTGCCTGAGGCAAAGAATAAAATGGCATTCCCTCCATTCTGTGCAGAGAACACAACTGAACCAGCAATTGGATGTTGCTTTGGTGGGACTGGACCCAGCACACCCAACAATATCAAGGTGGTTTAGGAGATACAAGGCAGGCTGCACACAGCTCTGTCTTCCATGAGAAGAAACTGGTTGGGGAGCTCAGGAAGAAGACCAGGGGTTGCTACCACTTTGCTGTAGGGCTGGCCGGAGCTGTCAGCTTCTCAGTGAAGACCAGAGTTCCTTTGTTGTCTGCTCTACAGTTCCAAAACACCTAGCTTTAGGCAAACTATTGTTATATCAGAGCCAGTGTAGAGTAGCAGTTTGGGTGTTGAACTAGGACTCTGAGATACCAGGGTTCAAATCCGTGCTTGGCCATGGAAATCCTCCGGGTGACCTTGGACAAGTAACATTCTCTCAGCCTTAGAAGAAGGCACTAGCAACCCCCATCCAACAAATCTTAACAAGAAAACCTAGTGATAAGGTTACCTTAGGGTCTCCAGAAATCCCAAATGACTTGAAGGCAGACAACCACAACCACCACCACCTTGTTATATCTGATACCCATCCTGCTTTTAAAAAGATAATAAATAATGTTTGGTCTGATTTTTAAGGACCAGGTAAAGTTTAGTAAGAGGCCTGACATATGAAATCTTGTACAAGTGGGGATATATAGGAAACTGTGTGACTAACAGTTACCTTAAAAGGTGTACTTTGGGGAGAGGGGAGCCACAAAAGAATGTCCCTACCAAACCCAAGATCGGTTAATTGATCTGCATTTACTGACATAATTAACCCAGGTAACACTAAACACACAAACACACACACCCCAAATCTCCAAACGAATAAAAAAGAAAACATAGGGAGAAGGGGTGCTTAGTCTGCGCAGCTTAATAATGTAGATTGCTCTGTTTAATAATGGTTGCATTTACATAAGCCCCACGGAGGCTTTGAAGTGAATGGAGGGGAGGGGATGAGCTGACACTTTTGCTGAGGTCGCTATTGTTTGACTGGAGACAGTTTTCTGCAAGACTGGTTTAACAAGGTAACAGTCCATTGACTCCCAAAGATGCCAGTCCCTGAACAAAGGGAGGGGACGCGGGAGCTTTGCTTTGGGAGCCAAAATTCTGCCACCCCCCCTTCCCGATCCCCGTGTCTTGTGCTTACACTTCTAGATCTCAATCTGCATTCAAAATCAAATTATTTTCCCAACATAAGGCAGAGTTTTTTTTCTTTTAAAGGACTATCAAGTTGCCTTATTGGCAACAGCGGTGAAGAAAAAATTCAAGCAAATCAACCATCAGTCGTTTGCAAGGTGATTCTTTCTCCTGAGCAAGCAAACTCAGGAGCAGTCTTTGAAATTATTAATATATTAAGATCTGGGTTTAGCTGTCTTTTATAGGTTGAATGAGAAACTGGGAAGCGTAAACTTTTTTTTCAATGTCTGTGTTTGAGACATGTGTATTTGTAATCTTTGCAATGGCTTATGGCTACAAGCTGTAAAATATTTATCAAACATCACATATGTGGAAGGGCTGACTCAGAAACAGGTAAACTGTTCACTCCAGTTTAGGACTTCATCTTTGGATTGTTATTGTTATCAACCCCTAACATTTGAGAATTATTGGTAAACCCTTGAACAATAAGGAACTCCTCACTTTACGATTAGTAAATTATGATTTTAACTGTCTTTTAAAGTTTCAGTCATACCTCACTCTTAACACTGCGTCAGGTTATAAATCGTCTAAATAAATGCATATCTTTTTTCCCCTCTCTTTCATTAAAATAAAAGAAATCCCATAGACAACAAGTATTATTTAAAGTCAAACCAATAAAACAAAAAAAGATGAAAATATTCACTAGCCAAAGGCAATTGTCTTTCTCCTAAACCAGGAGTCCACAGGTTTTTTGAGCCAGAGGGCCTGATCCATTGCTGCCTGATGTTGCTGAGAACCACCTCTGTATTTACATATGCATGTATCCATATCTTATGCATCCACACACCTAAGCGCGCAGGGTAGAGAGGTTTAAAAGTGAGCATGAATCTATGTACTTCTTTGCTTGTTGAAATCAGGGGACTGATTGGCAGGGGGTAGAGAAAGCTTCTCCCATTCCCAGCTGTCTCAGAAGCCAAAGAAGAGCATTGGTTGACTACAGACTTGTAACCGAGTTAGCTGGGAAAGTGGATGTGCCCCCTCACCTTAAAGGACCCACAGGTGGCCCCAAGCCTTAAATAGAAAAATATTATTTAAAACATGCATTTTTAACCTGGGATCCACATATGTCTTGAGAGTCTATGGATGTGGTTGTGATAGGGGTCCCTGAACAAGACGGTTAAAAAATCCTTTGGTTTCCTTCCTGTTACTTTGATTCCCCCCCCAACCCCACATTATTAAAACAAAGAGTCTTTCCAAATAGTAATTGCAAGTTCCTTTTCATTCCAAACTAGCCTACTTGAAAGAGATCAGTATCCAATGCAATAAAAGAAACTTCATGCATGTTTTTTGTCCATATCTGTTTATGAGCATGTTTTCTGGGGATAAGGGGATACATAGCTTTCATCTGATTCTGAAAGTGGTGTGTGACACCCCCTCACACGAAAAACGTAAAGAACCACTGTCTTAAAACAAAGTCAAGGAGAGATTTAGGTGGCAGTTCTATGAAATAAACCCCACTCAACACAGTGAGAACAAATCTGTGTAAATATGCATAGGACTGCTGTATTAGACTGAGACCCCTAGGTATGCATGGATGACCTAGCAGTGGCCCCTGCTCCTGCTTTGCAGTAATGAAGGGTGGGTAGGGAGGTAATTCAAAGGATAAAGAAGCAGCTGGTCTCAGCTTGGAGCAGGGAAGAAATGAGGCTACCTTTTTTCTTTCCCCTGGGAGCCCAGAGCAACCACCTTTTTACTGCTGGAATTGTCTCCCTTCTCCTCACAATTTTTTAAAAAATAATCTTTATTGAAGATTTGCCAAAAACAGATATATAAAAAACACAGTTATAACAAACATCCCCAAGGAAAAAAATGAAAGGCAAAAGAGATTTTTGCAAAAGTGCAGTAAGAAATAGCAAATAGAGTAACAAAATAATAATAACAAATAGAAAGAGAGGAAAGAAAAGGAAAACACAGAAAAGAAATAAATAGAAATTTTAGGAGAATTGAAGATCTTAACTAAAAAGAATCAATGAAAACATGGATACAACTCCTCCTCACAATTAAGCAGCAGAAGCAGTAGCACCTCCTGGGGCTTGACAATCCCTAGGAAGAGGCTTCAATGGGGAGCAAAGGGCTAGGGAATAGCCCCTTGTGCCCCATCCAAAAACAGATTTATATACACATAAGCCACATGCATGAGTGTGTATATCACTAAAAAGATGCCACACCTAGTCTGCACTATTGGACCTGGGAAGAAGGCCCATTGAGTTCAGTAGCTGTTACATGTCTTACTATAGTTGCCTGCTTTTCCCCTCACCTTGTTCCTGTGCCTTTAAGAGGAGCTTGACCTACAAAATTTTAGCAGACTAGGCAATTCCTGGCCTGGGGATACAGTGAAAGGCAATCTTCCTTTGTTTGTCAAATGTTCTATTGTTAAAGTCACATGACTGGTCACAGAAAGAAGAGATGGAAATTGTATTTACTCATTTCAAATATTTACATACAGTACCAGTCCCCAGAATTTGGAAGTTACTTTTGAAAAACTAATTAGTTCATGGTTGGCCCTAGGATAAATAGTGCCCTAGATAAGGAGGGCTTTTGCTGGGCCAAGATGATGTGAGAAACCCTGCTGCTGAGCCCTACATGGGTTCCTGTATGTGTGTAGATCCTCAGGAGCCCCATCTGAGAATTTCTGCAGGAACAGACCACAAATGAGAGTCCCCACTAGTAGCTCCTCCTTGCTCTGAGAATAAGCAGAATGGTAGTTGTAATTTTAATTACTTACTTGAGGAAAATGGAAGGGGGATCAAGGTGTACTTCTCCTGAGTATCTCCTCCCAATGCCAAACCTATTCTGAAAAAGCTGCTTCTTGCTTGGTGGGGTACCTGAAACAGTTTACCATACCCTCCAGTATTTCACAGATGAAACCTGAGACACACGTGGCCAAACAACATGAGAGAGTGGTCACGATGGCAAAACTGATTAATGAGACAGAACACAAAATCAAGGAGAGGCTGCAGCAGTTTGCTTTTGCCTGAGCCTACAGGGAAAGCCAAGATTTTGCCCTCTCCTCTCCATCCATTGAGTTAATTGAGTGCAAACTACATCTGCAGTTTGAATCCAGTTTGTAGCAATTGAAGTAAGAGAAAGTGAAAGAGAGACCTTTTTAAAAAAGCCGAAAAGTAAGACAATGAAGGACTAACGGGGGTTGTTCTTGCCAAATCAGGACAATTGGAACGTTCAGTTCACAGGTTTTCTGACTATAGCCTAGCACTAGCTTCTTTGGAAGGATGTTTCCTGACCTTGTACCACTCTTTTGCTTTTCCCAGTGGTAACTCCAAGAGAACATTATTCTCTAGTGGCACATTGCTTGGGAATCCCATATAGCATCCACACCTTGAAATTTTGCCCTAGTAGGCCTGGAATTCTTCCTGTGACAAAAGCAATATACCTGCTCCTTAAAGTCTTCTCTGTACTTTATTTTTTGAGAAAAAGAAACACCATACCCTCTATAACAAGGACTACTTGGCCTGGAGCACGTAAACCTGCCTGACCAATCTTATCTCTATTGCTGCCCAGATATAAAGAAAGATTTTACTGTAGCAAGATTGGTTTAAACTCCTCTCCAGTTGAGTTGCAAGCCTAGCTAAGGACCCTTCTCTTCCACAGCCTTGCAAGAATTTGTACTGCCAAGTGAAGTGTGACCAAATGACAAAAGCTAATTCATTTAAACCTGCTCTTCATAAGACTGAATGTGCTCCAATGCTTTCAACAATCACTTAAGCCTCAAATTACCATGTCTTCTGCTTCACATACAGCTGTGTAAAAGATTGATTTTATCATGACTGGGGAGAGGGTCTATTATGGAATAATTACACAGTGAGAGTCTGTATCATTTCACAGACTAATATATTTATTGTCATGTGCCTTCCAGTCATCTCCAATTTATGGTGATCCTATCACCGCATTTTTTGAGCAAGATTTAATCTGAAGAGGTTTGCCACTGTCTTCCTCCATGGCTAAGGGACTTGCCCAAATTCACCCAGTGGATTTCCATGACTGAATGGATATTTGAATCCTGGTTTTATGGAATCTTAGCTCAGCACTCAAATCAGCACACCGTGCTGTCTCAAGTGCTGAGGCACTAGTTTATCTCTTTATGAAAACTTTGAACAAAATACAATAATTCAGGAGAAGTGGAAAATCTTATTTATAGGAACTGAGCTTAGCACCCCAGCCCAGCAGCTTTGTGGAGTTACCAAGTTTTATAGCTTGTGTAAGATTGCAAAACGTAGTAGTGTAACAGGCCTACCTCCTCCAGACATTAGGTTTGAAGTCACAGCCGGAACATCAGAGTGGGGGGAAAAAAAGAGTAAGAGTGGTTCTGTATGGGAACTAATTACCTAGAAAGGTGATGGGGTCTCTTTCTCTGGACATCTTGAAAAACAAGCTGGGGACTTGCTGGGGATGGGGAAAACAAGCTGGGGGAAAACAGCCACTTGCTGGGGGTGCTCTGACTCAGTGGTTATTAACATTTTCTTTACTGGGGACTCCTGTAAATATAATTTGTTGCCAGGGACTCCAAAGATTTAACTTAAAATTTAAATATTCAAATATTTATTTATTTAATAAAAACTTCTAGATACTATGATCCAAATCCCCGCTCAAACAGTGGATGACCTTGGGTAAATCACATTCTCTGAAGCCATTTCTGCACTCGGCCATTATAACACTATGATTCTACTTTCAACATCCTTTGGAACCCTGGGGTTTGCAGTTTCAGGAGGGGCCGGCCAGCTCCTCCTGAAACTGCAAACCCCAGGATTCCATAGGATGTTGAAAGTGGAATCATAGCGCTACAACAGCCTAGTGCGGAAATGGCCTGAGTCTCAGAAGAAGGTGAAGGGAGATTTTCTCTGAACAAATCTTGCCAAAAAACCCCTGTGGTAGGTTCACTTTAGGGTTGCATAAGTAAGAAGTGATTTGAAGGTGCACAATGACAAAGTGCCACTGACAAGGAGAGGTTCTTTCCAGGCATCATGCCTCTCCTTTTTCAAAACTGACTTATGGAGACCCTAAGGCAATTCTATCACAGGGGTTTTCTTGGCCATATTTGTTGCCTTTGGCTTTCTCTGAGGCTGACAGAATATGACTTGCCTCAGGTCACCCAATGAGTTTCCATGGCCAAGTGGGGATTCAAACCATGGTCTTTGGTGTCATAGTTTGGGTGTGTGCACATGCCTGCTGTCATTTCCATTTTTTCAGAGATACATAGCAGGGAGGGTCTGTGTGTCGAAACAGCTCCCTCAGCATCCTCACCGCCCACCCCACTGCTGTATCCCTGTTGCTGCTGGTGGTGTCCAGCAGTACAGCTTCACGGACCCCCCATGAGGGCTCTGCAGACCCCCCAGAGATCCCTGGACCATAGGTTAACAACTACTGCTCTAGCTTTACAGAAGTCAGCTCCATGCACCACACACATACACACACGTATGTATGTATGTATGTATGTATGTATGTATAGATCCTTGTTGGGAGGTGAGAGTTACCCAGGCAGGACTAACTTTAGCAGAGTTACAGAGAAAATGTTTCCCAGTTTGAGTGTGGCTTCTTAATACATGATGGCTGACTTGAAAGACTAGGCAGGCAGCAGATTTCAAAATGTAAAAGAAAACATTTACTAAAATAATTTATAATAATAAAATATTCATCTTCATTAAAACTCACCAATTAATTAATTTAGGTTAGAAATATGCTTAGCATATTTGATTGACAGTTAAACAGCAGTCTCTGTATGTATGTGTGGTAAGAGGCAGAGACCATTTCCACACTAGACTGTTCTAATGCTATTATTCTACTTTCAACATCCTATGGAACACTGGGATTTAGGAGGGCCATTTAAGAATCCTCAGCCAGAGAGCTCTTTGGCCTCAGTAAACTACAAACCCCAGGATTCCATAGGAGGTTGAAAGTAGAATAATAGCACTAGAACAGTCTAGTGCAGAAATGGCCATGGTTACAAGGTCTTCTCACCTCACACAGTAGATTGTATGGGTCCATATGTGAGGAATCTTAAAGCTGAAATTCAAAACAAAAAATGCATCCAGAAAAATGTAAAGCTATTGCATTAATTCAACAGAAAGAAAGAAAGAAAAAAGCCAGTACATCAACATCACCAGACAACACAGATTGGATTGGGGACTATGGGGAAAAGTTACAGGTACTGGAATAGGCCAGTTGCTATGGAGATGATGGCTAGCAGCTAGGAGGAGGACAGTGTATTCCCTCAGGAACCCAACCTCTGTATGGTAGCAACTATGAATACAGACTGGATTGAGGAATATGGAGGAAATTTACAAGTACAGAAATAGGCCGGTTGCTATGGACACAAGGCCTAGTAGCAAGGAGGAGGACAGCATACTCCCTCAGGAACCCAAACTGTGTATGTAAAAAGCTCTGAATATAGATTGCATTGGGAAATATGGAGCAAAGTTACAAGAAATAGAGAAGACAGTTTGGTGAGTTCTTAAAAACCCAGGCAATGCTGGGTAAATATGGAACTGCAACCTTCCAATGCAGATTAATTATGGAAGGACTAGCATCATTTGAAGAAAAATGAGACAAAAGATGAAATTAAGGCCTTTAAAAAGACAGTTTTTAAAAAATGCCTCACACTGTACAACATTTGCTTATTCTATCCATCTAGAGTTTATTTCTTTTGTTTTCATTTAGCTAAACTCCTGTGCCTTTTAACACTGGCCTGATCCATGGAAATTAATTAGGAAGGGCTTCTTTACAGAAGTGGAAAAGTTTCAGCTACTAAATATCCATGTGTCAAGAGGTCATTAAAAAAAAGAGTTGATTCCTCCCAGTTCCAGTTTAGGTCTGCCCATTCCAGTAGTCCTTATCTGTTCTCCAGATCTTAAAGGGAAAATAGTTCTCAGGTCCATCATTAAAGCTAGCAAATTCAAAAGATGAGATGTTAGCCATCTTTAGAGCAGTCCTAGAGACTATTACTGCAATCCATCACAGACCTAAGTGCATGTAATTTCTGTTAGTTCCACTGGGAATTAAATTCTCTTAGGGGTGCATTACAGCTATTGTCAAAGTAGTTTTCACATTAAAAAGGAAAAGCAAGGGGAATGAACTTCCCTAACCCCTCCAAATTTTTTTTTAAGGAAACAAGGATGCATACTGTTCAAATCATTGTTTATCTATGGAGTATTTTAAATTACATCTTAAATATTAAGTTTTGATAGCTGAGATTTCTGCTACCTTTCTAGGTTCTCTCCTTCTTTCTCTTTCCCTCCCCACCCCTTACAATCTCTCTCTCTCTCTCTCTCATTCTCTCTCTGTATGCGTATATGTGCCTTCAAATCACCTGTGAATTTATGTCAACCTCATGCATTTCATAGGGTTTTCTTATGCTAAGAATATTCAGATGTGGTATTGCTAGTTCCTACTGAAACAATATAACCCAAGAATTTGTAGCCTATTTTTGCTCCCACAGCTTTAAACTAGTTTGGATAGCATATGTCAAGAGATTTTTTTCAGCACTCAGAACCCATCCATCCTCCCCCTGCCCCCCAAAAAAGAAAATTAAACAATCTGAAAATGAAACAAGAAAAAAATTAGGGTATTATTTAAGAGATAGTAAACCATGTATAAATTGATGAAGTAACGAAAAAATAAATAGGTCTACATCTGATTCACAAAAACTATTACAAACATTCAATTATCTTTATAAGGAAGATTTTATCTAGCTTTGACAGTTCACTGTTTAACTTTAGTTTTGAGAACCACCTTGCAGTGCACTAGAGAGGAAGGGTACAATGGTAGCATCTCAAACAGAGAAAAGTTATTTCTTGGACTAGAATTACCAGAATCCTCCAGCTAGCATGAGCTATGTGAGATGAAAGATTCTGAGAGCTGTAATCCAAATGCTAGCTTTCCTAGGTCTTCCATAGATTTATTCAACAGTGAATCCTATTGAACTTGATGGGACTTACTCTCTGATAATTGTACACACTTCCCTGAACTGTAGCCCAGGACTGTGACCAAAAAGTTTAGAATGGTACTATAATTTTCAACAAAGGAGTTGGAAATGGGAATGGTCCCCTTCTGCTGCAGTGCATTCATTGTTAAAAAGAAATTTGGCCAGCAGTTTGCAAAATATAGTCATTTTCAGCTGTCACTCTCTTTTCTTTAAGATTCCTCTGCCCTCACAAAAATGGATATTGTGGAAATGTTCTCAAACATTTAAAAAGGCCAGGCAGGATAAGTGCTCCATCCTCAAGTTCTCCCACTTGAGAAACAGACAGATTAATGGAATTGGTCGTTATGACTGGCAATCACAATTTAACATTCCAGCCTTTTGAGATGGGTGAAAATGGTTCCACATTCCAAAAGGATCTGGAATTGCAGCTATGCCTAATACGTTCAAGGGCGACTCCACCTTAATGAGCTCACCCTTAGGAATTCTTTAGGAGTGATTTCTTAGAGATACTCACCTGAACTATTTCACTACCTATTGAAACTCAGCTTGAGGTGGATGGAAATGGATTCTCAATGCCCTTTCAGTGGCTAAAAAAAGTTGACAGTAACATTGGAAAGAAGAACACCAAGCCTCTATTATTCAGAGCATGGAGAACCTCACAACCCTTTCAGTATTTGGACATATGGCAAGTAGGTGTCAATTTTGCATGGCCACTTATTTGCATATTAGTTTACCTTTTCTAGATGTTTGTGCATAAATGGTTCTTTTAAGATAATACTTGAGTGTTTCTTAAATTACTGATTTTGCTCCTCTGTTCTCCCTACCCCACTGTGATTTAATGTTTTGTTGCACAATTAGAAATCAACTCAGCCTTTTGAAAACAGATGAAAACCCTTCTGCATCCCAACTAGATCTGGAATTCCAAGGAAGCCTGATATGTTCAAGGTGGCTCCACCTTAATGGTCCCACCCCTGGAATTCTTTAGGGGTGATTTCTTATGAGTTATTCTTTAGGGAATTCTTTAGGGAATTCTTATGAGTTATTTCTTTAGGGAATTCTTTAGGAATTCTTTAGGGGTGATTTCTTACGAGTTATTCTATTGTTGCAGCAGAAACAATCAGGAATGCAGATGTATACAGAAACACCAGACTTTGCCTCACCTTCTCAGTTATGTTACTTCAATGCTAATCAGCCTTTTTCAACACAGCAGCTTCCAGATATGTTGGACTACAGCTCCTGCAGTCCGAAGCAACAGTGGCCTTGTGGTAGAAGATCATCAAAGCTGTGGTCTCAGTGAATCTGGAGCACACCATATTAGAGAGGGTTGCTCTGTTGTGAGAAAAAGTATCATAGAAGGCTAAACCTTGGAGCAGCAGGAGGAATTACTCTTCTTCTCCATCCTCTTGGTTGTCAAGTGTCCTCCTGGTTCCACGCTTCAGCGTCCACACACTGAAGGCCTTATGTGTGTCAAAGTGTTCATGTATAGTCTCTTCAATGGGATGGAAACTCCATTTATTAATTACTTGTTTAAACATATATAGCCCACTCCATAGCAAGGTCTCTACAGTGGCATATCATTTTTTAAAAAAGATCATCCCTTCCTTTATGATCTAAAGATCTAAAAAGTCATGACACAACAGGAAAAGGGGCTGAGGATGCAAGAGGAAAGATGACAAGATTGTAATTCTGAAAGTAGGAGTAGACTTTTCATTGTAAAAATTATTGATATGTAAACTGTGCTGAAAGCCTTTCTACCTACAGAAAAGGACATGCTTTTTATTTTTCTTTATTAAAATATCCAGTCCTACATGATACATTCTCAGGGTGGTGTATAATAAAATCAGATTAACCAGTAACATCAAACTGTGGAAAATAATTTAAGTTGACCAAAAGTAGACCAAAAGACTGAGGCCATTTCTACACTAGCCTGTTATAGCCCTATGATTCCACTTTCAACATCCTATGGAATCCTGGGGTTTGTAGTGAGGGAGATGCCTTTAGAATTCTCAGCCAGAGAGCTCTTGGGCCTCAGTATACTACAAACCCCAGAATTCCACAGGAAGTTGAAAATGGAATAATAGCACTATAACAGTGCAGTGTGGAAATGGCCTGAGAGCCATTATGGTGTAGTGGTCTGAGTGTTGAACAAAAACGCTGGGCAACCAGAGTTTGAATCCCCATTCAACAATGGAAACACAGGGGGTAATCTTGGAGAAGTCACATACTGTCTGCTCCAGAGAAAGGCAATGGCAAATCTTCTCTGAAGAAATCTTGCAATGAAAACCAGAGATAGATTTGGTTCACCTGAGGATCACCTTAAGTCAGAAACAACTTGAAGACACACAACAAGACCAAGAGCTTATATTAAGTTGTTTGACATATTAAAATATTATAAACATTTACACCAAATATATAACATTCATAACATATGTAACCGGTTCTGGAAACAATAGCTTCAGGAGTGAATCTAGCTCTCATGGAGTCTTGTCGCACTACACAATTATAGCATGTGGATTCCACTTTAACTGCCATGGTTACATCCCATCGAATCCTGGGATTTGTAGTTCAAGGCGGCATTAGAGCACTCTGGAAGAGAATTCTAAATACACCTTCCTAAACTACAAATCTCAGGATTCTATAGGATGGAACCATGGTCTTTAAAGTGTGACAAAGTGTAGCAAAGTGCTTGTGTCCCAGTCTGGCTCTCTGTAGTTTCTCAGAAGAGTACACACACTCCTCTATGACACCATCTTTCAGCTTTTGTATGTCCCCCCCCCCCGCCACATTTTGAAAAGTTGAAATGCCTCTGAAATATCTCTCCTAAGACGTTCTTACTGACAATAACAGCTTTATGGTAAAATATGCTGGAATTCTTTGTCACATTCTCTTGCCTTTGGCTTCTCTCACATCTGGAATATGGTCCTCAAGAACTTATCAGACTTTGGGTTCAGGATGCAAGAGATTCCACACACTCTATAGCAGGATTCCATAGGATGTTGAAAGTGGAATAATTGCACTATAAGAGTGTGGTGCGGAAATGGCCACAGTGTTTTCTTGGCAAGACTTATTGAGAAGTTTGCCATTGTCTTCCTCTCTGGCCGGTGTGACTTGCCCAACATCAACCAGTGGTTTACATGATGGGGGGGGAGTTTCAAATCATGGTCTCCCGTCAGTCTCAGGCCATTTCCGCCCTACACTGTTATAGTGTTATTATTCCACTTTCAATATCATGTGGAGTTCTGGGATTTATAGTTTACTGAGGTCAAAGGGCTCTCTGGCTGAGAATTCCAAATGCCCCTCCCTAAACTGCAAACCCCAGGATTCCATAGGATGTTGAAAGTGGAATAATAGCACTATAGCAGTGTAGTGTGGAAATGGCCTTAGTCCAACAGTCAGACCACTGCAGCATATGGCCTCCTACCTGCTGACTTGCTCCTTTTACTAAAGTAAAACCCAACAAAGATTGTAGCTTCTCCAGCCCTCTGATCAATTTGGTTGCTGTTGTCCTTGCCGGCAGCTTTCCTATACTTTATCTACAATCTTTTGAAGATGTGAAAATAATTGTATTCAGTATTCAAAGTGTGCTTGCACTATTGCTTTGTATAAAGCAAAGTTTTGAGAAGGTACAGTTTTGAAGAACAGGCCCAGAACAACAGCTCCCAGAACTGTCTATGGTGACTAGAGGATTTGGAAAGCTGTGATCTGAAAAGGTAATTTTTCCAGGCTCTGGGATAAAAACATTAAAGCAGTGACAATTTTATTTTCTATTCTTTTCTTAATGAACTTCCAACCTGAATTCAGCCCCTTTACAGTGCTGCATAGTGGGTTAACACTGTCATTCCTTTCCATGACAAAGTATTTAAGAAAAATACAACATTAAAAAAATAACAAGGATCACCTTAAGGGTCATTTCTGCATGACACTCTTAGAGCGCAATGATGCCACTTTCAACCTCCTATGGAATCCTGGGGCTTGCAGTTTCAAGAGGGGCCAGCTGACCCTTCCCGGAACTGCAAACCCCAGGATTCCATAGGAGGTTGAAAGTGGAATCATCACGCTATAAGAGTGTCATATGGAAATGTTCCTTGTTGCTGCTTTGCACTATCAACAGAAAATCTCTTCCCCTTCTTTTGCAGACCTTGTACAGATTTTCACAAGCCCTGTTGCCAAAATGGCTGTTCCAAATGTGGAAACAGCAAACGGGCAATGAATTTTGGGAAAGGGGACGGCATTTTTGTCTAGGAGTGGCATTTGTTGCTCGTGTGTGTTCATTTATCGGGCAGTCATTAGTATGAAGATACATCTTCTTCCTCACATCTAGACCAGGCGTGGACAAGGCTGGTTTTGCACAGCAACTTTCCTACACTCTCCCAGATGGTCCTGTTTGGCCCCCAGACTGAATTTGCCCATCCCTATTCTAGCCACAAAACCTATTCGGAAAGGTCAGAAGGGGACAAGTTACAAATAGTCCTTCAGCAAAAACAAGAAAATAGGGACCAGGCCCAGTAAATAGCTGGAGCATATGACTGCTTAGGGCCAGCCTCGAGCTATTTGAAGGGAAAGTAAGGCATCAATGTAATAAACAAAAACAACTGCCAATGATCTCTGGGTGTGATCAGCTCAGTAGGATTGAGCGTGATCACAATTACAGCAGGCAAGGGCAAAGTGGAGCCCCCAAGGTGCCCCCCCAAGGGTGTTATTGCAGCACATGATCCTTCTAAATTCTCCTGACTAAAATTGCTTTCCATTTTCCTCCCCACCCCAGCTACTGCACAGCACAGCAAAAGGGCAAAAAAGGGCACAGCACAGCAAAAGGGCAAATTGCCTTTCCTGAAACATTTTTAACCTCCAAAAATGTCCATTTTTCAAAATCTGAAATGGACATATGGGGGCAGAAGATGGTGTTTTTTGGCAATCTGGGGCAAAAAAAATGGCTCCCGGGAGTATGTTGCTGTTATTGCTGCTGCTACTATTTTCATTGCAATGTCATGAACTTGATGCTGTTGTTATATTTCAGAGAAAAGAACTGGCACAAGAATTGCTAATTATTCCCAGCCTAAGGAAACCCTATGAAATTTATGAGGTCACCATACGTTAGCTGGTGACTTCAAGGCATATATACACACAACTTGGAAATACTACTTCAGAAACTGGCTGGGAGATTCTAGAAGCTGTTGTTACTGTTGGTTGCCTTCAAGTCGATTCTGATTTATGGAGACCCAAAGATGACCCTATTATGGGGTTTTCTGGGGCTGAGAGTGTGTGATGAGCTGAGAGTGGGTTTCCATAGCCAAGCAAGGAATCGAACCCTGGTCTCCAGGGTTGTAGTCCAATGCTCAAATCACTATCCCATGCTTGGTCCCCAAAATAACTTTTCCACACTCTGCATTTGTATCAGTAGAACTCTGTGATGTGGAATATTTTAACAAGTCTTTTGACCAATGAATTTGCATGACCCAATCATAGTATCAACTAATCCATTTATCTTACCCACTCTGAAACCTAATCACCCATTCCACTGAGAAGGTATTTGACACCCATTGTCTTCTGGCCGGTGTGAACAGGGTTTTTGCTTTGTAAGTGGTGGTTCAATTTCACCAGGTAAAACTTATCAAGGGTGGGAAGAGTTATGATGACCAAAACCAATAATGTGAGTCATAGGGAACAGGGACAGAGACAACTCCAGTGCAAGAATTCTTCAGTATCCTGGGGTCTTTTATGAGTGTGCTGAAGCTGATCTGGGTAGAATGGTGAAAGTGTAAAAGCATCAGATACTGTGGACTTTCCCAAGACATTGTGGAGAATATTCCTTGTGTCCCTAATGGTGGTGATGGTGTGTCTTTGAGTCATTTCCAACTTATGTCCACCTTAAGGCAAACCTATCATGGGATTTACTTAGCAAGTAAGGAGGTTGTCTTTGCTCTCCCCTGAGGCTGAGAGACTATGACTTGCCCACAGTTACCCAGAGCGTTTCCATGGCTGAGCAGGGATTGAAACCTTGATTTCCATAGTTGTAGTCCAACACTCAAACCACTAAACCACCCTGGCTCTTCACAGATATTCACAGATTCAGAAACAAGCAGGGGATGTATGTAACTGTCAAATGAGTTTAGTGCATTCATTTCACACATTTGACTGGTTAATGTGCATAGCATGTTCATGGGAAGAATATGCCTCGTACTGATGTTGAAGTGTCCCTTTCATCTTGTCAGGTTGTTCACATTCTACCATAGTGCTTCCCAAACCATCTGATGTGGGGGACAAGTAATTATATTTTCTCTCCAATGTGCCAGAGACCAGTATCATCTTTTTTGCCCACTGGCTACAATTATTTCTTTCTTTCCTGGAAACTCACCAGCCAATGGTCTAAGAACTGGCACCAGATCATGGACCACCACTTTGAGTAGCACCAGTCAACAGCATCATTTGAAGGCCATACACTTTAAATGAACAATCTGCAGTTGATTTGGACATGATGTCCATTGGGTAGGCACACTTGGTATTCAATCCAGTTTAACCTCCCTGGATACAATGCCATTCTTGTGGTGGTGGCATGCCTTTGAATCATTTTCAATTTATGGTAACCATAAGATAAACCTTTCATGAAGTCTTCTGGGGCTAAGAGTATGTGATGAGCCCAAGATCACTCTGTGGGTTTCCATGGACAAGCAGGGAATCGAATCCTAGTCTCCAGGGTTGTAGTCCAAAACTCAAACCACTATACCACGTTGGCTCTCCCACAGATACCTACACAGGAATTATAAAACAGATTAAAATATGTCATGCTTATTTTGTATAAAGAGCACTTAGCTTTTACATGAAGCAGGGGTAGTCAACACATGGGTGATCTGTGGCCCTACATAGCCATTTTTTCGACACACACACAGTCCTTCTTTCACTACAACCAATTATTCTACGCAGAAATAGGTTATCTCTCTACCTCACAAAGTTTTGTGAGCATAAAATGGAGAAGAGAAACACTTAGAAGAAGGATGCAATAATAATAATAATAATAATAATAATAATAATAATAATAATAATAATAATAACAACCACAACAACAACAACAACAACAATAATAATAATAACGACGACAATAACAATAACAACCTATAGGGCTATAGGCTACAGGTTAGTGGTTTAATTAAAAGTAAGTTCACGGCTTCAGGAATTTCCTAGTGGAGCATTTTTAAAGAAGGGAAAACTGCATCAGTCTGTTGCAGCAAAATTATGAAGAATCTTGAAGATCTTTAAAGATCAACCAGCTTGATTTGGCATAAGCTTTTGTAGACTGACACCCACTATATCAGATGCAGCCACAAAACCGATGATAAGGGGTTTTGTTAGTGTTTAAGATCAGGTTTATTAGTGTTCAAGTGGTACAAGACTCTATGGTTTTTTTCCTAACTGAGCTTCTAATGCTATTCATCAAAAGGCATTATGTAGCTGTTCTATCTTTCTTACCCTTATTTTAATTTCTAAGAAGGAAAATAGATAGAAAAAGTAGTGAGTTACTGCCCACACTTCAATGGCCTACCAAAGGTGGCTAGAATCATAGAATCATAGAAATTAATTGGAAAAGACCACACGGGCCATCCAGTCCAACCCCCTGCCATGCAGGAACACCCTCAAAGCACTCCTGACAGATGGCCATCCAGCCTCTGCTTAAAAACCTCCAAAGAAGGAGACTCGACTATACTCTGAGGCAGCATATTCCACTGCCGGACAGCCCTGACCGTCAGGAAGTTCTTCCTGAGGTTCAGGTGGAATCTCCTTTCCTGCAGCTTGAATCCATTGCTCCTTGTCCTGGTCTCTGGAGCAGCAGAAAACAAGCCCTCTCCCTCCTCTACATGGCATTGCTTCAAATATTTAAACATGGCTATCACATCCCCCTTTAACCTTCTCTTCTGCAGACTAAACATACCCAGCTCTCTAAGTCTATCCTCATAGGGCATGGCTTCCAGGCCCCTCACCATTTTGGTCACCCTCCTCTGGACTTGCTTCAGCTTGACCATGTCCTTCTTGAATTGGGGTGCCCAGAACTGGACACAATATTCAAGATGAGGTCTAACCAAAGCAGAGTAGAGTGGTACCAGTACCTTCCTTGATCTAAACACCACACTCCTATTGATGCAGCCGAGAATTGCATCCATATTCTACCTTTGGGCCCTTTTGTCCTTCTGCAAGTATATAAAGGACAAAACTACAGCATCTTGTGGTAGCTTATTCTGGTGTTAAGTATGTTGAAAGCATTGCAGAGGAAGTATGATGGACCTCCTTATGCAATGCATTTCTGATGGGTGTGGAAGTTCAGCCAGATGGCTCTGGGATGCAGCTTCCCCCAACCAGAGACTGGCTATTATTGACTGCCTGGTATCACCCAGTTGTTGTCTTAAAATGGAAAAGCAACAGCCTTACCCTGGAAAGTGATGGCAATGCTTCCTGGATACCACTTGGCCTGACCGCACACCCCCCCATGGTCAATCAGAACTATATCCAGGCACTGTCTAGGTGGTGTTGCACACCTGGAGTAGGAAGGCATGTATAGAGAAACAGTTGGAAATTTATATTCTGCTAGCACTCAAAATAGGATCTTGGCCAAGGGCCTTTTTAAAAAATTCAGGCAAGCCTTTCACTATTGATAAGTTGCTGATTTATTACCAATTTTCTGAGGCTGAGACTTATGACCATGAGGGTGCTTTAGCACTTTTGTTTTAAATTTTTTTAAAATCAAATTTAATTCTGTTTCACATTTGCTCTTGCATTTTGTTTTAATTGTATTTGTTCACTTCCTCAATTTTACTGTGTTCTACATTTCTCACCATCTTGGTTAGAAAGGTAGAATATGGATGCAAATTTTATACATACATATTATATATTTATACACACACACACACACACACACACACACACATATACATACATACACATATATACATGTGTGCGTGCGCATGCACACACACACACACACACACACATATAAAAACACATATACACTGAATATCAGGGTTCCAGGGTTCGATTCTCCACTCAGCCATGGAAACCCCCTGAGTGACCTTGGGTGCATCACAGACTCTCAGCTCCAGAAAACCCCATAGTAAGTTCACCTCAGGGCCTCCACAAGTTAGAAATATCTTGAAGGCACACAACAACAACAACAACAACAACAACAACGATGGAAGATGATGTGGTCTGGGTTCCCTGTAAAAGTATGTGATCAAGGCAGGATAATTATACAATAAAAGCCTCATCTCATAGTACCCTCCCTTTTCCACAAGTCACACTCATAACCATGACACATAATGGTATGGAATGAAAGGTCTTTACATGCTTATCTAGATAGCTAAAGATGAGGGAAGCACACTTTGTACACGTTCAGGAGGACTCTTTCCTTTTGACATGGCAAATAGGGATGAGTCTTGACTAGAGGTTAGCAATAATGAGCTATAATGAAAGATCTGTTGTGATTAAACTTAAAACATAAGGAAATCACATTAAGAGTATAAGTATTGGTGGATAATTTCACTCTTTTGCTAGTGTTACTGTAACTATTTTAGTTCCTTTTATAGCCACAAGAGCATGTGGCCAGTGTGTTTTATTCCACAGGCTAGAGGCTTGTAACATTTTATGTAAAAACGGGTATCAGAAGTTACTATTTTAGCTACTTTGGCATACTAGTTTTCAAAATGATGTTCTTGGATAATTAATCCTGGCTATTAACAGATGAGCCTGGAATGGTTGCTACTTTGTGACAGCCTTAATTCATCCAAATTAATCCATTCACATGAATAACTGCTATTCATATTCTGCTATTCATAACCATTCATTCACATGAATAATTGCTATTGCCATTGCTATTGCTATTGCTATTGCTGTTGTCACTCAATAAATCAATGGTGTCAAAGGGCATTTTGGCTATCACCTATGGGAAGAAACGTCTTATCAAGAGAAATGCAGGAGAAAAAAGGGATTGGAACTAATCTCACTATTGCTTTATAGGTCTCATCATAGCTAGACAGATTGGTTTGGCACCTGGCAGAGAGACTTCAGTGTTTTTAATCTTCCCTTTTAGTTTTGACTGCGTGCATTAATCTAGTATTTAAAAATCAAAATAGGTCAATGCACTCAGTAGGAGGCCATTGTATACTAAGATATTCCATATAAATACATCTAAACAAGTCCTGATTGAATTAGAGAGGACTGGTTTTGAAGCTCCATGCAAAAAGAATTCAAGGAGATAGCTATGTTAGTCTGTTTTAGCATTTAAAGTGCTGGTTTTTCCATAGTTTCACAGTTTCAAAGAATGATTTCCTGCTCAATGAGCACAATAGAAAAGGGAATATGGCTGAGAATGTGGGGCTGTTTAAACATTGACAGGATTAAAGAGGACACACATTTGCATAACAACTGCCATATGCTATTTTATGTATAGTCAGCCCTCCATATTCACTAGAGCAGCGGTTCTCAACCTGTGGGTTGCAACCCCTTTGGGGGTCGAACGACCCTTTCACAGGGGTCGCCTAAGACCATCAGAAAATACATATTTCCGATGGTCTTAGGCTCCATTCCCTCCTTGGTGGTGGTGCACAAGCACGAGCCATGTGCTCACGTCCTCCTGCCCCCTTTGGCGGGAGCACGTGTGACCACAGCATTGCCACAGCAGGAGTGTGGTGCACAAGCGCAAGCCACGCACTCACATCCTCCTGTCCCCTGTGCAGAAGGGACTCAAATCGCTCCCCTTCTCTGCTACCGGGAGAACCTCCCATCTGACGGGTCAGCTTGGGGGGGTGGCGGCAGCACGGGGGGCAGGCCCCCTCCTTGCCACGCCCCCCCACTCACCATGGAGGGGGGTGCTGCGGAAGGGCCGGGGGACCGCAAGGCAGCGCTTTTCCAAGGGGCCGAGCTGCGCCCGGCTCAAAAGACAAAGGCGCTGGGATTCCTCCCCCCCCGGGCCAGGGTCGACACTCTGGAAGCTTTTCCCACACTGTCCCCCCCAGCGGAAATGAGAGCAAAGCAGAAGCTGAGCCCGGGGAGGGGTTCTTGGAGTTTTTTCCCGGGGGAGATGCGCGGCTCCTCTTTCCCTCCCTTACTGCCCCCCCGTTCCTGGCCAGCAAGGCAGCCTTTGCCGAGTGGGGCAATTGTAAATAATAAATAAATAATTTTATGGTTGGGAGTCACCACAACATGAGGAACTGTATTAAAGGGTCACAGCATTAGGAAGGTTGAGAACCACTGCACTAGAGTTAGGGGCACAGGACCACAAATGTGGAAGAACCACAAATATCAAAATGTGTATATGTGTGTCTATGGGAAAGGGGTTAAGGCATGGTAGGGAGAAAGGACACCCAGGGTCCAAATCAGATCAGGGAAAGGAGAGGGAAACAGGGTACGTCAGCATGGTGGCCCTATATTTCCTCTCCACATCCATCTCCTTCCTTGACTATATGTGGTGGCATCAGGAGAGGGCTTTTGGTGCTGAGAAATCAGGCTGCAAGCTGTCCTTAGGTGGCCAGACAGTTGCTAGTGGAGAAGGAAGTGGACCAGAGGCAGATTTTTAAAGGGCTACATTTCCCTATCGGAGCTGCCAAGAACCTTAAAAAAGAAGCACTTGAGGAGGGGAGGCAGGGATTGGAGAAATTCACAAATACTCAAATCCATGAAAGTCAAATCTGCAAATGTGGAGGACTGATTGTATATTCACCTGTCATCATTTAGAAGTACCTTAATATAATTTAAATAGAAATGCAACTCAGTGACCAATGTGTCTTCTCACTCTGCTGTCCTTTCATGAGGCAGGATTAGTGTTGACAGATTTTCAAAACAGAAATAAAAACAGCTGAAATTCAGGACAGCCAAGTGATAGCTACTAAAAAGTTTGTGTTTTCCCAAAATACCAAATGAAAGTATTATTTGCAGTTAACTTTGCCAAATATTTCTCTGTAAAATTAACACACGGTCCAGATTCATAAATTACACAATGCACACATTTCTGTATTTTGAATCTATATATATGAAGACTATATACAAGAAGAAACTTTCTGGCCATCATATGGGGCATCCGTTATCTTACGCAGAGGAGTAGGAATAAGATTGCCTACTGCATATGTGGTTGGTCCTTATTTTTGTCATGAACATGTATGGTAAACTTGTCCACGAAGGCCAGAGACCAGAATCTCTTTTTCCAACTAGGAGAGACAAATTCGTTGTATCTTTCTAACAGCTGCCTTAATAACAGGCTTGCCATTGCCTTCCTGTGAAGCTGAGTGTGAACTTGGCCATGGTCACTCAATGGGTTTCCATGGCTGAGAGGGGATTCAAACCCTGGTTTCCCATCTGACTCTAGGATTGAGACAGTGTGACTTGCCCAAGATCACTCTTTGGGTTTCCATAGCTGAGTGAAGAATCTAACCATGGTCTCACAGGCCAACACTCAAACCACTACATGACACTTACTGTTCTGATATTAAAAGAAAAAACATGCAGCCTAGAGCCATTTAGCAAATTTCAAAGTGGAAGGGGACAGAATCCATCTCCAAATTCTGCCTTTTCCAACTCAGTGCCCTTCCTGATGCTCCTGTCCCAATCTGCTTCTCTTCCTGGAATATAGGATTTCAACTGTTTTTTACTCCCAATCAGCTGCAATACCTCTGAAAGAGCACCAGCACAGGGAAGGCTGTCCAGATCTAAAAAGAGAACTGTGGCTTCACTGTGACCCTTGTAATAATGACATTTGCAGACTTTAAACACTGAAAATAAGGATGAATAAGGCAAAAATGGGAAACAAAAATGGGAAAGTATCTACAGGGATAGCAGTATGAGCCTTGTTGTAGCAAATCCAGCAAAGAACCTTGTTGCATTTTAAACTTTAAAGGTTTAAAGAGAGGGAAAAGAAGTATTTATACTAATATTTGAAGACCACATACCATGCATCTGAAGATGTGCATTTTGGTATATAAAAATATTATTGTTGTGTACCTTCAAGGCTAACCTATCATGGGATTTTTTGGCAAGATTTGTAGAGAGGAGGTTTGCTTTTGCCTTCCTCTGGGGCTGAGAGAATGTGACTTGCCCAAGGTCACCCAGTGGGTTTCCATGACCAAGAAGTGATTTGAACCCCAGTCTCCATAGTCATAGTCTAACATTCAAACTACTACACCATAATATACTGTAATAACTTTTATTAGTCTTTAAGGTATCACAGGAGTCCTTGATGCTTATTTTAAAGAAGGATCTAAATGCAAAGTTTAGAACATAATTTAATTTTTATTGGAATCCCTCAGTTAGTGGTCATGTTGGATCTGGGATATTTTCATTAAAAAAATAAGACTGATACCCTGTTATGCAGATAAGATGTCATAAGCTAGGCTTCCAACCTCATAACTGTTTAGTATCCACATTTATGATCGCAACACCATTGCCATGATCATAAATACCTCTGAGACATGCCTTAAAACCTAGGCAACTACACCTCAATCCTGCTGAGGAGGACATTGAAAGATGGTGTAACCAGATCCCTCCTACCAATGAGCACCAGTACAATGAGCAGAAGCAGGGACCCTTCCACTTGTTTATGGGAGGAGGCTACGCACTTCATCCCTCAGCATTTCTCTCACCAGCACTATAGAACTCAATACCTCAGTTCAGCTATCTAGATTTTAAGGTGGGTTTGGGCCAATTTGATCAGGAGACAGACTGTAGTCGTGCTATCAAATCATAGAATCCTAGAGTTGGAAGAGACCACAGGGGCCATCCAGTCCAACCTCCTGCCATGCAGGAACACACATCAAAGCACTCTTAACAGATGGCCATCCAGCCTCTGCTTAAAAATCTCCAAAGAAGGAGATCCACCAGACTCCAAGGCAGCATATTCCACTGCCAGACAGCTCTGACCATCAGAAAGTTCTTCCTGAGGTTCAGATGGAATCTCTTTTCCTGCAATTTGAATCCATTGCTCTTTGTCCTACTCTCTGGAATAGTGGAAAACAAGCCTGTTCTTTCTTCAGTATGACAGCCTTTCAAATATTTGAACATGGCTATCACATCCCCTCTTAACCTTCTCTTCTGCAGACTAAACATACCCAGCTCCCTAAGCTGCTCTTCATAGGGCATGGCTTTCAGGCCCTTCACCATTTTGGTCATCCTCCATGTGCCTAATGCAGGATCTTACCCTAAGTGTTTCAAGCCCTGTTAACAAAACATAGGTGGAATTTTCTTCCAGCTGGGGCCATCTGAGTCTAATAGCATCAGTAAAATGACACAGGAACTTCTAATGTACCTAACAGTGTCAGCTGTCTGAAGAGTTTTAAGTTGATCCACCATAATTGTAACACATTAAATTTAATTAATTATGCTTTGATGACCATGATATCAATCCCTTTTTTAAGCAACTGAAGGACATATGAAATAACTTATAGTTTAATAAGTAAAATCTATTCCTCAGCATTGTTTCAAGCGGAAAGCTATTTTGCTGATGTTTACTGTTTTATAGTTCAGTACCAAGCAAATCAGAAATACGTGAGCCTAAAACTAAAAAGCATTTCCTCAGTTCACAGCCACAGTTATTAAACACTTCCTTTGTCAACTAATTTTGATGCATCAGTTATTGGCTAAATCATAGCTGCAGTCAGTACTTTTTGAGTGAGTACTCAAAAGAATTCAACAGCTCTTAATATATCCGTGGCTAGGATTGCAATCTGAAAGTCCACATGTATTCACATTGGAGACCTGGGGAAGGTTTGCATTGTAAAACTTAATTGAGTTAGTCAACTGCTTAGTAGAATGATAGTTAATCAAACTGAAGATATTCAAGTCAGAATCCTGTTGGTGACTTATACTGGGTAATTCTAACATTAATTACCTTGTTGGGCACTGCACAAGGAGATATCCTTTGTTCAATGGATGGCTCCTGAGTACATCATGAACTTGGCTACTAATTCGCTGCAGGGATGTATCTAGGTCTCATCTGTCTGTCCTTGGACACCCAGGGAAGAGGGAGTAGCTTTCTACCCTCTCTTGAGTGAGCACATATAGAGAGGAAGGAACAGGCTTCATCCCTTCCACAACTACTGATAAAGCTAAGTTACTGGATTGAACCCAATGTAAGCTTCACCAGCAGTTTCAGTAGGATCTTGGCCACAGTGTGCATTCCTTGGAGTTCCCCTGCTTTATTTATAATACTGATTTTTATACACAAGACCTGTTCATGGCAATCCAAAAACACTTCCCTCTCCTGTTGCACTATTAACTTCTAACACTGACCTACTGTATCACAGCCAAGATACTATGCATTCTTACCAGCAAATTTGTTTGCACAGTTACAGCATCTTCAACAAAAATAATCAGTGTGGTTTGGCAATTAGAGTGTTGGATTAGAACTTGGGAGATCTAGGTTCTGGCCACCAATGAGCCATGAAACTCACGAGAGGCCCTTAGGCCTTGGAGAACAGGTTGGCTTTAAAAGTAGATTGACATTTTTACCTTGATTTTTATTAATCAGGAAGAGTGGATGGAAAACTTTCAAAATGTCTTAAAAAGGATGTCTGTTGGATTGTGTTTGGCTTCTTTCCATTTTTTTTTAAAATTACAGGCTTGCCTTTTTATTATTTATCATTTTATTATTATCAAGAGCAAGCATGGTATAGTGGTTTGAGCTTTGGACTATGACCTTAGAGACCAGGGTGAGCTTCCCCTTCTCAGCCATGGAAGCCCACTGGCTGATCTTTGGCATATCACACAGTCCAGCCCCCAGAAATCTCCAGGATAATTTTACCTTAGGTTCGCCATAACTCAGAAACAACTTAAAGGCACACAATAACAACAATTTGTATGATACTTCAAACTCCAATGAACCACTGAGGATATGGGATGGAAATATTTTAGTAAATGAAATAAATGGAAAAATTATGTCAGTGCCTATTGGTTATGGATCATCCTTGTTTCCTTAGTGAATACTTGATGGTGAAATATGCTGGGTTTCTAAAATCTCATTTCTTTTAGCAGCACCAATATGAGCAACGCAAGCAGAGCCATCCTGTTTGGATAAAGTAACATAAAATCTTGATGACAGGACTCATCAAAACCTTACCACTTCAGCAGAATTTTAATAGTTTGCTAATTTCTTGCATGAGAACAAAAATGTTGTTTTGTTTCATGAATATCAATATTCAGGCTATGGAAACGAACATTTTGCAACAGACATCTCAACTTTGATATTTTGTGGTGAACAGCTCCTTGGGTCTCTACTAACAGCTGGTTCATCCAGTTTGGTAACTTCTGTATTATGAGCTCCCTGGTAATCTAATGAAAAACAGGGTACTTGCTTTGCTTTTTAGCATAGCAAAGGTTTCTTTCCCCTTCATTTTGGAAATTCATCTCTTGTCAATCTGAGCCCTAATATTTAAATACACATGGTTTGTGTATGTATGTGACATATGGAGTCTCATGGAAATTTCCTTCCAATGGGCAAAGGAGAAACCAGAGCATTTTTTAGGAGTGTCAGACAGGATGGGATGGCTGTACTTGCATTGCAGGTGGACTCTCCTCCAGCCTCCCTGGTGGGCCTTTTAAATGTAAATATAGCTGCTCCTCTTTTGAGGTAGGGAAGACTACAACAAAAAACACCCATCTAGCGTCATTGAAATTTATTGTGAAATATTTTATGTTGCTAATTAGGTAATAATGATGGATGGGGAGAACATTTCCTGGCTTTTAAAAAAAACACCTTCTGACCTTTGGGGTCAGTATCGGTCACAGAGGAATTATTACTTTAAAGAATGGGTTGAGGTTTAAAGAAAAAAGAAAACACATTACCTTTTAAGGTTTTTGAACCCTGGCCATGCTTCCTTGCAAAAGACTTTTAAAAAAACCGACAGCAGATTATTCATTGGCTTGCAGTAATAAGTTAGAGCCAGCATGGTGCAGTGATTTGAGCACTGGACTACAAACCTGGAAACCAGGATTCAGTTCCCCACTCAGCCATGATATCCCATTGGGTGACCTTGAATGCTTCGCACACTCTCAGCCCCTGAAAACCCCATGATAGGTTCCCCTTAGGGTCACCATAAGTCAGAAGGGACTTGACGGCACACAACAACAACAGGTTGCCCAAGTACAGAAACACAAGTTAAGAATTTGAAACTGCACAACCTATAATGATTTAATGTCCAGTTCCTATTTTATTGATGACTGTGGACTCACAGGGCTACACAGGCATTTGGACAAAAAGAAATATCTTTATTTGTTTGTTACATTTTGGTTGACCTTAATGTATTTGTAGCCGTGCTGTTACAGCATGGGCGGTCTATGGCCCTGGAGATCAAGGTTTGAATTCTTCCTCAGCCATGGAAACCTACTGGGTGACCTTGGGCAAGCTGCACTCTCTCAGCCTCAGAGGATGGTAACAGCAAACCCCTTCTGAACAAATCTTGTCAAGAAAACCCCATGATAGGTTCACCTTAGGGTTGCTGTAGGTCAGAAATGTCAGAAGTCACACAACAAAAACCATCATGCTGTGGATTTTGGATTTTTATAAAGGCACTGCACTGCTGCCTATGACTGGCATCGTAACTGTGCAGCCCTCAGTGCCCACAAGCTGTGTTGGACTGCATCTCCTATCATTCTGGCAAGGGACAAGGAGGTTTAAGTCCAGCACTGGAGAGTGCACCGGGTTAGGAAAACCTATGATGCCACTTTAATGCACCCATAGTTCTCCAGAGAAGGATCACATTTGGCCTCCTTTCCTGGCATGGGGTGTATGAGTGAATGAGAAGAAAGTTGTCATGGAATGAAGACAGGTGGGGGAATAATACATCACTCTGATAGTTCTGCTAACTCAGACTGAAAAGATAAAGGGGAAAGCCAATCACTGATAGGCTATAGAGGGAAGATAAGGAGAGGGTGACTAGATAAGGCATCTAGATCAGCAATGAGGAGACTTTCAGTCTGAACTCCTGAATGGGTGTAGCAATCAGGGCATCCTTATAATATGCACAAATCTAAGTTCTTATTTTGATTTGGAAGATACAACCACTACAAGGGCCATAATAACAACAGTGTGAATGCAGATAGAGCTAGACTTAGATTAGACTGCAGTAAGAATTCAGCAGATCACTAGTAACTTAAATCCCATTGTTTTTAAGGAGACTTCCCAGAGTTTTAATAAAGCTGGATCCTAGTCAATGATTGGGATTTCTGCCCCGCCCCACTCCCACCCCCTGCAACCCTTGCAATTTCATTCAAAAGAGGCAGTGTTTCAGATTTCAGTGCAAATTTCATTAACTGTATGGCATATACTGAGGTGGGAATCCTGTTACTGGATTGCTAGTCCCAGTAGCAAAAATCAGCACAGCCACGGGTGAGAAAATGGAGAGCTGCAATTCAATAACACCTGAAAGGTCCCATGTTTCCCATCCCATTAGGCAAGATTTTTTTAAAAACTAAATACAGGTGTTCTGAAAAATGTTTTGACTGAAGGATCACTGCTCCATCTACAAGGTGTTCTTAATTTTGAGCCAGAGTGGTATAGTGGTTTGAGTGTTGCACTGCAACCCTAGACACCAGGGTTTGGCCATTTCCGCATTAGCCTGTTATAGCGCTACGATTCCACTTTCAACATCCTCTGGAATCCTGGGGTTTGCAGGCCCCTCCCAAAACTGCAAACCCCAGGATTCCAGAGGATGTTGAAAGTGGAGTTGTAGCGCTATAACAGGCTAGTGCAGAAACGGCCTTTGATTCCCCACTTGGCCATGGAAACCCTCTGGGTGACCTTGAGTGTATCACACACTCTCGACACCATGATAGGTTTGCCTGAGGGTCACTGTAAATTAACAACTTGAAGGCACACAACCACAACATTTTGGGGAGGTGTCTCTTTTTCTTATCCCTTTTTATTTTTGCCTGTGTGGCTGAGAAAGGCTTCAGTTACAATTAGAAAGAATGTGGGTCCGAAATTCTGTCCTGTGGTCCAGATGCTTAGCCTAAGTCTTGATATGATGATAAAATCTCTCTGGCTATCTTAAAGACTGGATCTTCCCATTTAAACCTCCTCCAGGATTTACAGCCTCAAGGAGAGGCTCTTCTGTTGTCCCAACAACCTTCAGAAGTACGTCCAGCAGAGAGATGAGACAAGACCTTCTAAGGAGCTGATTTTAGAAGATGGAAGGTTTCACAGAACGTTTAGAAACCCGCTACCTGTTCTCCTTCCACCAGCAGACAAAGACCTTCTCGTGCAAGCAGGCTTTCAACAAGTGACGGCCTATATGACCAGAGGTTTTTAGATGAATGATGAACTTTTATTCCTCTATTGTTGTTTTATTACTATTGCGGTGATTTAAATTAATTTAAAACTGGAGGGGGGAGTAATTGATTGATTGCTCACTCTGATGCTTTAGAACTCCCTTCCTAGAGAGGCCAGACTGGCTCCTTCTCTGTTGTTCTACTGAAGGCAGGTGAAGAGTGGTTTTTGTTATTTTATTTTATTTTATTTTATTTTATTTGCTTCAACAGCTGGTTGGGAACTGGCTATTTACGGAGAATGTGCTGTCTTCCTCATGTTGTTGTCAGGTGCCTTCAAGTCATTTCCAACATAAGCCTTTCCTTAAGGTGATCCTATCACAGGGTTTTCTTGTCAAAATTTTTCAGAAGGGGTTTGTGTTTGTCTCCCTCTGAGGCTGAGAGAGCATGACTTGCCCAATGGCTTTTCACAGCCAAGCTGGGATCCAAACCCTGTTTTCCAGAGTTGTTGTCCAACACTCAAACCACTAAACCATGCTAGCTCTTACAATACCCTCTTGAGTATTGTCTGTATTTACTTTTTAATGGATAGGATTTTAAACTGTTTTTATTTCTATGGATATCTTAAAATATACTGTTGTATATATTGTGTATGTTCTCAGTTATGTGAACTTTTATCTGTGTGTCTAAAAATTTTTGTAAGCTACCCTCACTATAAAAATAAGTATTTCACAGATGAAAACATGTGGCCAAGCAACAGCAAAGTGTGGTCACGATGGCAAAAGTTATTAATCAGGAAGAACACACAAGGACAGACTCTGTTTTAAAGGTGAGTTAACTGCTCCTAGGGACTTCTAGGAGATGTAATACCCACTTTAGTGGCTAGAAAAGGGAGGGCTCTGGGGAGTCTTGAGAACTGGAGGGCCAGAAAAACCAGCCTGGGGCCACACAGTTTGCTTTTGCCTGAGACTACAGGGAAGGGCAAGATCCTGCCCTCCTCTCCTCTCCCCTCCCTCTGAGTTAATTGAGGGCCCTTTGAATTAATTTTGAAGCAACTGAAACAGGCTGAGGTCAAGCTGGGAGAAGGACAAAGAAACTGGGACTGTCCATGCCAAATCAGGACAGTTGGAGGGTATGAAAGGGCTATAGCTCATTGGCAGCGTGCATGGTTTACAACAGGAGTGGTGAACTATTGTGGGGCTGGGGACCACTTTTCTGCCTCTGGGCTCCCCTGGGGTTGTAAAGACTACCAAAGAAAAATAAGTCCACATCTTGTTTGGAATGATGATGATGATGATGATGATGATGTTAGGACACTTCAAGGAAATCTCTGTTTTAAAGGTGAGTTAACTGCTCCTAGGGACTTCTAGGAGATGTAACACCCACTTTAGTGGCTAGAAAAGGAGGGCTCTGGGGAGTCTTGAGAACTTGAGGGCCAGAAAAACCATTCTGGGGGCCACACAGGTTCCATGTTCAATCCTCTAGCATCTCCAGGGAGGAATGGGGTAGAAAAACCTCCTGTCTGAAACACCAGCAGCAGGTACTGCCACTTGCCACCAGATATGGACAATTTTTCCAGCCCAGGGGCCAAATTCCAATTTGGGAAGAGTCTGGGGGATGGCTCATTCCAGCAAGGGGTGGAACTAATGACACAAGGCAGGTGGTGTCTGGGGGGGGAGAGAAGATGTTAATCTTATCAAATTTAGCTGTTTTCCCACCAAAACACACCTCAATTCAATGCACAGAAAACAAGCACCACTGTGACAGCCTCCAGACTGCAAAGCACAGCTGAGTTCCCTGCAACAGCTTTTTGGGTTGCAAAGCATAGCTTTGTTTCATGCAGCAGTTCTTCAGGTCATTCATTATAAAAATCCCTCAAGCCAAATGGCTCACACAGTGATACGAACTTCATAGAGGAAACCTGAGGGGAAGTTTGAAGAAAAGTCCCCAGGTAAAAGCTTTCTCACTTCCATTTCCACCCTGATAGGATGGAAGAAAATGTACCTGTGGGACAGAATTTCAACAGGGACAGAATTGCCCTTTCCAGGAATAGGCCTTTTCCAGTTGTTGCCTTCCAGCTGAGGAGTTCAAAACAGTCTGAATGACAAGTCCCAGAATCTCCAGTTAGCATGACCATGCTGGCTGGGGGATTGTGGCAGTTGTCCCACCCACCCAGTGTCCAAGAAACACTCAGTTGTGCAGCAGCACTTCCAGAAAGGTTTTTCCTGGTGTTATGTACCAGTCCCAAGTAAGATTGCCAGTTTAGAGTCATCCAAAAACCCTGTGGTTTCTTGGCCAAAGCTTGATACCCAGACACAGCTGCTGGTGATGTCATTAAGTGAAACACAGTTCCTCACAGCTTGTCATTAAAACACACACACACACCAAATTTTGTTGTTTGGAAATTAAGATAGAAATCTTAGGCCATTTCCGCACTAGCCTGTTATAGTGGTACGATTCCACTTTCAACATCCTATGGAATCCTGGGGTTTGCAGTTTCGGGAGGGGCTGGCCGGCCCCTCCCGAAACGGCAAACCCCAGGATTCCATAGGATGTTGAAAGTGGAATCATAGCACTATAACAGGCTAGTGTGGAAATGGCCTTAGCTAAAAGGGCAGTTCCAAGATCAAGGGGAAATGAAGAACTTACTCCTTCCGACTTACTTAGGGAGATGACTTGCTTGTAGCCAGAAGATGGATGCAGAGCAGAATGGAGGATAAGCCTGGCACTATGACTGGGAAGAAAGAAGTTAACTAAGTAAATACATGAGACTCCCCCCTCCCCATCCCAGCCTTTGCAAGTTGCAGCAACCAATCAACTAAGCCTTCCAGCTTATAGCAAGCTGGTACTTTACAAGCTGTGCTGAAGATGTGCACCCAGCCCAGAGCTGAGCCCAGCAAAACTGGAGAATCTGCCCCCCTTGGTCTTCCACCTGGAGATGACCCACGAAATCTGGAGACCCAAGACCAGGCCCTTAAATCTGACAATACTAGGTAGCAAGTGAAGGCCTTTTTGTTCACCCAGGTCTTTCAAAGTTTTAATTGTAGTTTAGTGTTCACAGTTTAAATCCAGAGTGCACAATTTGTGGCCCTCCAGGTGTTGCTGAATTGCAGCTCCCCTTTTCCTTTTCCATTGACTAGGGCTAAGAAGTACAGTCCGACAAAATCTGGAGTGCTGTGAGTTCCCTACCACTTTTACATCACCTTGGTTTTATAATCCACCCACATATCTTATATAATGATGTGGTCATTTAAACAGAGCTTGTTGGCAGGGGGGAATACTTTTGGGACTACAAGTCTCAGAATTCTCCCTCTGTCATTACCACTGGAGGATTCTTGTAGTAGTTGTCCAAAAGGTAACTTTTCAAGGCAAAGCGTAAAAGTTACTCATTTAACTTATTCATTGCTCTCCATTCTTATTTTGCTTCAGATTGTCCATACTCTTCTACTAAGCTTGCTAATGATCTGTTAGAGTAAATAAGCTATTGGAACCTCTATGATCAGAGGCAGTGGAAAAGCAATAGGGGAAGGCTATCACCTGCATGTCATCTTCCCAGAGGCCATGGCTGGTCATTGCTGGAAAAGATATAGGGTTTAGATGGACCTTTGGTCACGTTAAAAGTTGTCCCATCCACCGTGGCTTGCTGTCCTTTGCAATAGTATTGCCACAGTGATCAAGCTCTTAGCTTACAGAAAAAAAGGTCAGAGGTACAATCTATTGACTTGTTTGTTCAGAAAAGAACCTTTTTCCTCCCCCACAAATTCTTTCCACATATCTTCCAAATTATTTATATATATATTTACTGTCACTGTAACAAACAGCTTTCCAGCTGCAAGTTTTATGATGTGGCTATTTGAAAAGAAAATATTACAGGAATGTGATCATTGCTAGATCTGGAGTTGCTGTAAACATTGCTAACAAGTTTTGAGTGTTTTTTTCTTCTTTGGCTAAGGTAACAATCTGGGGAAAGGTATGGGCAATCTTTGCAATTGCATCAACTTCTGCTGAAGTGTGCAACCTTTCATGTCACACCAGAGTCTACATCATGAAAAACAAAACAGACAACTCAGAGAAGGCTCTAAATATTATTTGACCGCTATTTTGCTCTGGGAACACTGGTGTGCCAAATTTGAATGGTATGCAACATCACAAGTACACACGCACATGTCCAACCCTGATTGGACTAGGTGTCTCTGATCAAGGCACATGAATGTTGAAATGTGTGCTATCTTCCTACACCTCACACTATGTCAGGGCTGGGAAACTTGTGTCCCTCTACATGTGTTTGGACTGTGATTCTAATTAGCCATAGCCAACACAAATGATGGTTAAGGGTCATGGAAGTTGCACTCCAACAACACTCAAAGGGCCATGTGTCCCCTATTTTTGGCTGTAGTCCAAGACTCTTACAGAAAGACTCATACAATACTCTGTTCAACCTATTTTCCTGTGCATTCCTCAGTGCTGTGTTTTGTCCAATTGTCAGGTTACCTCATTTGCCAACAGAGTACAGATTTTCATTCAGTGGCAAAGACTAAGAAGTCAGAAAGGGAGTGGCTGCAACTGGAAATTGATCCACTCAGCTAAATGCATTTTGTTGTTGTTGCTGCTGCGTGCCTTCAATTTGTTTCCAATTTATGGCAGCGCTAAGGCTAATCTATCACGGGGTTTTCTGGGGACTAAGAATGTGTAATGTGCCCAAGATCACCTAGTGGGTTTCCATGGCTGAATGGGGAATTGAACCCTGGTTTTCAGGGTCGTAGTTCAACACTCAAACCACTACACCATGCTGGCACTAGTGGATTAGCATGGGATAAAGGTCTTGGAGGAGATTTGGGAGATCCAGAGAGACATGAAAGCACTGCTCTCTCTTTCTCTCTCTTTCTCTTTCTCTCTCTCAGTCTGACCTATTCACAGGATTATTGTGAAGATTGAGAGAGGAGGAGGAGAGCCATGCATGCCACTTTCAGGTAAGTGGGGGGAAGGGTTGGAGTAGTTGTGTAATGAAAAAAGTGTGAATTTTGGTTGAGGGCAGGACAGGTTCACAAAGTAATGCTCCACTCAGTTCTTGAGCTGAGTGAACACTCAACACAGTGTCAGTGGAGTCTGGAGGCTAGAGATGAATCAGTGGAAGAATCACAGTCCAGACACAGCCTTCCTTCAACCGAATGTCCTCCAAATGTGTTTGCTATCATCCTTAAGCCAAGGTGGCCAATGGTGGGAGACTTAGGTCATGACAGTAGTTATAGTACAACACATGTGGATAGGGTTCTAGGAGTCCCATTTTGTATAGGGCATCTTGTTTTCAGAGCCAGTGTGGCACAGTGGTTTGCGAGTTAGACTAACAATTTGGCAGGCCATGATCCAAATCCCTGCTCAGCCATGTAAACCTGCTGGGTCACCTTGGGCAAGTCACACTCTCTCAGCCTCAAGAGGAAGACAGGAGTGACCCTCCCTGAACAAAACTTCATGATAGTATTGCTTTAGGGTCACCAGAAGTTGGAAGCAAAAAAACAAAAAACAAAAACACCAATCTCATCTTTCCACTCCTAAAGTCTACTCCTATGCTGGGGTGATTTGGAAAACACCTCCAATCCCATATTTGAGAATGAATGCCAGCCATAGTCCCAGCAGATGAACCCCTGAGCATTTGGTATGGATGCAACAATTAGGTTTTACATACCAAATGCTAGGGGCATATTTATTCCTCCCTATTTATTTTCATCTCATGATGCCTGGCCTGCCATCATAAAATTTGCATGTATTTTGGGGGTTGCATGAAATTTGACATCTTGCAGAATTTGGGGATCTTATAAAAGGCCCTCCTCTCCTATTTGACACAGTCTCATGTGTCCCATATTGCTGTGCAGAAAACTGACAACCCTACTAATTTTCTGGATGTATCCACATGACACAACTAAAGCAGTTTGACGTCACTCTAATTGTCTTGGCTCCATCATACAGAAGCCTGGGATTTCTGGTTTGGTAAAGTAGTTCAAATTCTCTAGGCCATTCCCCTAACAACGACATTAGAACTCTCTAACAGAAGATTCTGAGGGAGCCAGTGTAGTGTAGTGGTTTGAACGCTGAACTATGGCTCTGAAGACCAGGGTCTGAATCCCTGCTCGATCTTGAAAACTCACTGGGTGACCTTGGGTAGGTCACATTCTCTCAGCCTCAGAAAAAGGCAAAAGGCAAACTCCTTTGAACAAATCTTGTCAAGAAACCCCCATGATAGGTTCAACTTAGGAACAGCATATGTCCAAATGATTTGAAGGCACACAACAACAACAGAGAATTATGTGTGACTCCTGACACTACAGATTCCGTGCTTGCATAGGATGGGGCCATGGCAGTTAGTTATACTGAAGTGGTACAATTATGCAATGTGGATACAGCCATTAGTTGGGGACCTGAAGCTCAGAAATAGATTACATAAATCAGAGGGGTCCTGGTTTCAGTGAGGGCCATACAAGGTAGACAGACATATCAAGTCTCTGTTGTTGTTGTTGTTGTTGTTGTTGTTACTATTAATATTATTAGACAATGGTGTTATTTGCTCCCTTACTTCTACTCAGGTTTGCCTGCATGGACAGTTAATGTGGTTGTGATGCCAGAGCAGTTCCAAAACCAGGATGTCTGTTGTACATGTGTTTCATTTTCTAGTCCAAGGGAGTATGGAGCTATGGACATCCCTGTTCTCCAGCTGGAAAAACTCCAAGGCAGCCATGCCAATATACCTTCTGCATTTGATCTGCAGCTGAAAAGTATGGTCAGTGTAGAGGATAAAAGGTTGCTGACATGGTGCAGTGTAATTTAATGCTGGCTCAGAGAAGAAAATCCTGGTCTCTCTAGCCAAAGGCCGTTGTTGTTCTGTCTCAGAATTGTTTGATTGCCTCCTAATAATAATAAATAGGGTGTTATATGTAGTGGAGAGCCAGCATTATGTAGTGATTTGAGCTTTGGACTAGGATTCCAAGAAACTGAGGTTCAAATTCCCACTCACCCATGGAAATCCACTTGGTGACTTTGGGCAAGTCTTACACTCTCACCCAAAGATGAAGGCAATGGGCTAAGGGGTTATGGATTTTTGAAACAAAGACTTGAACTAGTTAAATCAAATAATGAGGCAAAATATCCCAGAATATCTTTATTAATGGTTTCAGTTTTTGATGAGGGGAAATGCAGAACTACCTCAAAAAGATCTGATCCCCATTTTGATTGGAACTGCAAGATCCTGCAAAACAGGAAAGATTATCCATCCAACTCTGAATAGCTAGGCCCTAGTGAAATGCTCTTTGGCTGAAAAATTGACATGAGGAGAAGTAGCCAAAGGTAACTTCACAGAAATAAGGAATCCATGGATGTCTGAGGTTTTTGACTGAATAATGAATGAATGCCCACCATCGGCTCATAGGACATTTTAGCATAATATTTCTTTTTTAAAAAAATCAGAAGATTATTTAATATAAGAATTGTCATGAAGCAGTTTTCAAAGATGAAATAACCTGTCATGAATCGGGTTATTCAAATGAGTCAGTAGCTATGTAAATTTCTGTTAATATTGGAAAAACCAATGAATAATAAAATATAATAATCTGGCATGGATGTACTCTATCCACTTTTGGCTCCGCTGCTGTTATACAATTAATTCCAACTCTTTATTGGGTAAAACTATGTCTGACTCCTTTGAATCACCCTGGAGGAAGGCAATTGAATGCAAGATCATCTCAGTGGGATTATCCATATCCCATCTGCTATCTCTAGACTTAGATGGGGCCAAAGCTATTGTCAAGCAGAGGTTGAGGGACATTGATTACCAGGAGCTGCAAGGGACAGCTAGGGGACCTTGCTCCCCTCAGTCACTCCATTTATCATGCTTACCATGCAAAGATGGAATGCCTTATTTAAGCTGGTTAACAGTTCCAAAATATAGAAGGGCTTTCTCCCTGGCAAGGTTTAATGTCCTTTCCTCAAATTTGCTAACTGGCAGATTCAACAAAACACCACTGAGCAAAAGATGTTGCCCTTGTGATAATCAGGAAATTGAATCTATATCACATGTACTTTTTCCATTGTAGTTTCTACTAAGGGGCTAGGGAAGATTTATTATACCCCATCACATAATGCTTCCCTGGGCGTCCCATAGAGTCTCTAGTGGCTATCTTACTGCAAGGTTCTGACAAAGAGATTACTCTGCAAGTGGCAATTTTTTTTAACTTAGCTATTTAAATTAGATCCTCCTTGTCTATGTAAATGAAATATCTGCTTACCTATATGGTATGCTACCATTATAATCTTGGTTGTATTTTCCCTGGTAAATGTGAGCCGCTATATTTATTTATATTTCTATTGTTTTAAAACGTTTTAATATGTTGTTTTAATGGTCTGTTGACCATAATAAAATAAAATGAAATAAAATATAACGACAACAACAACAACAATAACAGGAACAACAACACTGATGATGATTGTGATGATTGTGATGATGATGATGATGATGATGATAATTTTAAAATAAAAAAAATTAAATAAACATTAAAAATATAATAAAAATAAGGCAATGACAAATCTCCTTTGAATAGAATTTGCCAAGTAAATCCTATGATAGAACTACCATAAATCAGAGATTGTAAAAACTACCCCCCTTGGAGAGCAGAAGATGGTAATGCTTTCTTTCTGGAAAGCATTGCAGTAGGTGGACCGCACCCAGGCATTAAGAGCCTAATGCATTTGTTCCACCAGTACTATTGATAATCCAGGTTTGTTTTCCTGTTTCCTCTTTGTCTTCAATCTCCTCAGAAGTTGTGGGAAATGGATTTTCCCAGCAACAATCTGCTGTGGTCATCTTTTTACCATTCTAATGCAAAGTATTTGGAATGTGGCTGGGGTTTGGAGGGGCCATTAAGAGACATTAGCTTTACAAAAGTCCACCTACTAGCACAGAGGTGAGAACAGGGATTATGAAGAGCACCCATTCAAAATGTTCCATCGCACCTATCAGGCTATACAGTACCTGGTACTTTAATGTGCCTCTCATTTGTTTCCTTCCCTTCCTCCCTTGAGTGAAAACCAATTATTACAAGAATGTGAAATCCTATGAGATTGTCTAGGGCCGGACAGTGAATTTCATGGTTGATCAGAGAAATGAACTCTAGCCCAAATCCAACATGGTTCTACCTGACCATTCAATGACTATGCCCTGATTCTAATAAATAGAGTATTGTATGTGGTAGCATTCTCAGTGGTTGCTCCCACCCTGTGGAATTCTCTTCCATGGAAGGCTAGGCTGGCCCCCTCTCTGCTCGCCTTTCACCACCAAAGACTTTGTAGTTCAAGCAGGTTTGCAGGGTATGGGTAGATACTCTAGTTTTTAGTGTTAGCTTTTCTTTTTTTTTCCTTTTAATTTATTTTTTAATCCAAAGCACAAGTACATGATATCACACAAAAACTATAAACGATTCTCTTTATACAGTACACTAAAACAAAATAATGTAAATGACATTTAGAGAACAGTATGCTACAGTGCACTATAACTATAACATTATTTTGATCTGTTAAAATAAATTTGTACCTATTGTCTGTGCATAGAGCCCTGTATGTTAAATCACTACTTTGCAATATTTAATATGCATCCATTTATCATTTACCAATGAAATTCCTATAGAAATCAACTTCCTACTGTCCTTTGTTGGGTTTATTCCAAGCATTGCTAAATTTGACTCCTCTATTACATTTTTCAGCTTAAATTAAACCTGTTTGCCTGCCTTTAAATGTGTTATGGCAACCTTCACTCTCATATATAAAATGACTTCACACAGTTTAATTCATTTTTTTTTCAGAGAGCTGGTGTGGTGTAGTGGTTTGAGTATTGCACTTTGACTCTGGAGACATGGGTTTGTATCCCTGCTCAGCCTCGGTAAACTGCTGAGTGGCCTTGAGCAAGTCATTCTACCAACCTCAGAAGAAGGCAAAGGCAACCCTACCTCCTTGCCAAGAAAACCTGTGATATCTTCACCTTAGGATTGTCATAAGTCAGAAACAACTTGAGAGCACAGAACAAGAACAGCAACATATGATTTTTAAAATGTCAATCTTTTAACTGTGCTTTGATTTTATTATACTTTTAGCTGATTTTGTTTTATTGTTTGTGGGCTGCCTTGGGTCCCATGGTGTCTGAAAGACAGCATGCAAATGCAATAAATACAATAAAATCCATAAAAATTAGTAGTTAGATTTTCGGACTATGACCCAGGTTCAAATCTGTTTTCCGTTATGAAGCTTACTGGGTGACCTTGGCCTAGCTGTGATCTATCAGCCTAATCTACCTCACAGGATTGTTTCAAGAATAAAAATGGAGAAAAGGACTATATATGGCACCTGGGGAGAGGAAAGGCAAGATATCCGTGGAGCACACAAAAAGCACATTAAAGCCTGAAAAAGCAAAGTAATTAAATCATGGCTAAATGGTGAGTCAACAATGAAGATCTAAGGAGTCTACTTTGTTGGAAGTACCCTTAGGATTCAGGCCAGAGAGAGATAAGGAGCAATACAACACCAGTGTGGTATAGTGGTTTGAGTATCATACTATAACTCTGGGAAACCAGGGTTTGAATCCCTACTTGACCATAGGAACCATAGAATCATAGAAATGTAGAGTTGGAAGAGACCACAGGGGCCATCCAGTCCAACCTCCTGCCATGCAGGAACACCCTCAAAGCACATAGGGTGACCTAGAGCAAATCACACTCTCTCAGCCTCAGCCTGCATTTTTGGATTCTCCCACAGGATATGTAATGATAGCCACTTGCACTTCCAAATTTACATGTACACCTCAGGGCTAATTGAGGCCCATAACACTTCCAGACCCTTCAGGGGAAAAAACATGGCAAATTTGCTTTTACATACGATGCAGCACGCACATGCACACATGCACACACACACCTCTATACCTATTAAAACCTACAAAAAATGTTCCACGAGCTGGAAGTGGATTTCTAAATAGCTGTCAGAAGATGAGGGGAAATATTTCTGTCTAGATAGAGACTCACAGAGTAGGTAATACTGGACAATAAAGTATTAAAGAAAGTCTTAATTGGTTATAAGGTATAAGGGTTTAAGGTAGGGTTCCCACACTTCAGGGCTCAAATTCTCTTTTCTAGTCTTCAGGGTGAAGGGTAGGAATCTCGGTGTAAAAACACTAGCATGTGTATATAGATTTTCCCTACTTGGGAGTTCCTTGTTTCAAAGGCATATTTTGTGCAATTGGGGGTGAAGCTTAAGGCATCATACTTAATGTCATCCTCAGGGACTCTCTATTTTAACATCACTAGAGACCAGCCCTACTGGCATCAAAAAGTGTTGTCTCAAGTTTTGGCACTGAAATCTCAGAACCTAAGCTAATCTTGAGAGACCCAGCGTGGTACAAGGGTCTGAGCATTGGACTATGATCCTGGAGACCAGGGTTTGATTCCCTGGTTGGTCATAGAGACCCACTGTGTGACCTCGGGCACATCACACATTCTCAACTCCAGAAAATCCTATGACAGGAAACAACTTGAAGGCACGCAACAACAACAACTAGCTGGCCCTGGCCTCGCAACTCTAGGACAAGGCAACATTCTAGGGACAGTCTTGAAAGGGAGCTTTGTTCTCTTGGGGAGGGCCAGAAGACCCTTCTACTTACACAAGACTTACTGGCAATCCAGAGGCTTTTTATAACCTACCAATCACAACAGTTGACACCCCATAACTCTTGAGGAAGGTGCCAAGATGTTTTCCTGCCAAAAACAGGATGCCACTCCTGCACATTCTATGTACAAAAATTAAATGCACTGGCAATTAGATCTCTCTACAATAATAATGGTGAGAGAGCATCCACCCTCACACCTGAATGCAACAGCAGGGATCCTTTTATGTCACATAGTTATAGCACTATGAACCTACTTTTAATGTCATGGTAACAACTTACGGAATCCTGAGTCTTGTGGTCTGATAAGATACGAGAACTCTCTGACTGCAAAGTCTGTATCCCTCCTTGAACGGCAAACCCAAGAATTTGATAGGATGGAATCATGGCAATTAAAGTGGAATTACAGTGAGGTAATTTTGTAGTATGAAAGAGTCAGGTCAGCTTATGAACAAACTGCATGGCCCACAGCTCTCCCCTCCAACACCTGAATGCCAAAGCCTCAATTGTCACCTCAATTCTTGGTTGCATCAATAGGAGCATGGTGTCCAAATCTAGGAAAGTAATAATACCACTCTATTCATCTGGAATGCTGTGTCCAGTTCTGGGCACCCCATTTCAAGAAAGATATTGACAAGGTGGAACGTGTCCAGAGGAGGGCAACCAAAATGTTGAAGTGTCTGGAAGCCATGCCCTATGAGGAGTGGCTTAGGAGCTGGGTATGTTTACTCTGCAGAAGAGAAAGTTAAGAGGGGACGTGATAGCCATGTTTAAATATTTGAAAGGATGTCATATTGAAGATGGAACAGGCTTGTTTTCCACTGCTCCAGAAACTATAACAAGGAACAATGGATTCAAATTACAGGAAAAGAGATTCCATCTGAACCTCAGGAAGAACTTCCTGACAGTCAGAGCTGTTCGGCAGTGGAATATGCTGCCTCAGAGTATGATGGAGTCTCTTTCTTTGGAGGTTTTTCAACAGAGGGTGGATGGCTGTCTGTTGGGAATGCTTTGATGTGTGTTCCTGCATGGCAGGAGGTTGGACTGGGTGACCCCTGGGGTCTCTTCCAACTCTATGATTCTATGATTCAAGCATCTGCTGTCTAAGGCCATCACCTTACTTTCGCCAGTGGTAGGGCTGGACCCTGACAACTCTGTTCTTTTCTATGCCCAAAAAGGGCCCTTATATTTCTAGCTAGTCGGCCATTCTGAGTTGTGCCATTTTTGCCACATTTTTTGACTGCACAAGACTGCACAATTGTCTCACATCACATGCTGTTGAGTGATCTTTAATCTTTCCTGCTTGGAGCAAACACTGCCATTTTGAATCGGGCTTGCTATCAATGCGCTTCCCATCCCATAAGGTTTCTGCTCTTGATGAACTGTCACAAAACTCTGCTGAGATGTGCTAGAAATTGACTCTCTGGCCCTGGGGGTGAGAGATTTAAGACATCACATAACTCCAGATACTCATTTCAGAGTCATTCACTGTCACAAGGGAAGCAGATTTAAAGCTCCAGAGAAGACGCTGCTTCAACTGAATGTCCCTTCTGTAATCCTTGCACACAAAAGAGGATGCTGGAAAATATAGAAATGTTCTCATTTCTTCCATTACCTTCCACAGAGCTGGGATGGCACATGGCAGTTTTGTGTTTAGGTATGTCTAAATGTTAGTTTAACTGCTTAGAGAAAGATGCCAGTCAAATTTTGGCATATTAAACAGACAAACAGAAAAATAGAGACTGTCTGGGTCTTTCAGCCTAAGCAAACAAGATAACTTCATTCTGGAAGATGATTCAGCTATTAATGGAGAACAGAGAGTCTCTGCGTGAAACAGAAGACTGAAACATTCTCCCTTGTCTCCAGCATCTCTAAGTATCTCCCCAAGCAAGGCCCTCCATACACCATGCCAGTCTTCTAGTCAACCTCTTAGACTGCAGGTGTGCTTGTAGTAAAACAACTATCATCCTCAGCGGGGAAGACCCCAGCATACTTCTCAATGTCAGAAGACAGAGGGACTTTCCAGATGGCAGGTTCCTGGTGATAGCAATTAGAAGGCACTGAGCCGTGGCTGTGTCTTTTTCTCTTTAAGAGATTGTTTGCAATAAGAAAGAAAAGGAGAGAAAGAGAAATCACAGATGAAAAATAAGGGAGGATTTTTTGCTTCCATGAGTCATCAACAATCCTAATATGGCCTCTCAGTCTCAAGGCCATAGTTTCCTTTACCAGTCAATTAATCTGTAATGTGATCTTCCTGTTTTCCTACTGCTTTGCAGTTTCCCCAGCATTATTGTCTCTTCCAACGAGTCACATCTTTTCTAATGAGTCACATTAGACTTGTAGATATGTCTAAAGTACGACAGCCTCAGTGTAGTCATTTTTGCTTCCGTAAGTGTTCAGTCTCAATCTATTTTTTGTCTTTTTGGCAATCTACAATAGCTATAGGACTCTCCTCCAGCATCACATTTCAAATGAGTTGATTTCCTTCCTGTCAGCTTTCTTCACTGTCTAGCTTTCACAACCATACTTAGAAATCAATATGATATGGCACGGATGAGTCTGACTTTGGTATTTAATGATATATCTTTCCACAAGAGGATCTTGTCTAGTTCCTTGCTGTCCTGCCGGCCCCTCCCGAAACCGCAAACCCCAGGTTTCCATAGGCTGTTGAAAGTGGAATAATAGTGCTATAACAGTCTAGTGTGAAATGGCCTATAGTCTTCTTCTGATTTCTTGACTATACTCTCCATTTTGATTGACACTTGAGTCAAGGTATAGAAAATCACTAGCTGTTTGAATGTCTTCATCATCTCCTTTAAAGTTATGCAAATCACCCATGCAGACTCAGTGTGATGTAGTGGTTTAAGCATCAGACTGTGACCTAGATATCAGGATTTTATTCCCCAATCAGCCATAGTGGGTGACCATGGATGCATCACACTCTCTCAGCCCCAGAAAACTCCATGATAGGTTCACATTAGGGTCTGGCACAGAACAGCAACAAAATCATCCATGACTATTACTTCATTCCATTCCATTCCATTCCATTCCATTCATTCTACTCTAACTGTGCTTTTACGCTTTCCTCCATAACTTTCATCAGTAATTCTAAGTATTTGCTATTTTCCACTAGCGATAGGGTTTTCACACTTCTTTCTTCTGAGTCTAATCCTGCTTTATGTATGATACGTTCTGTGTATAAATGACATGATAAAATTCAGGGGTGATAAAATTCAGACTTTTGGCCAATTGAAAACTATTCTATTTCTCCATGTTCCATCCTGAGGTTGGCTTCTTGTCTAGAATATAGGATATCAAGACAATTAAATGATGTGATACAGCCATTTCTTTTAGAGCAATCCATAGTTTTTCTTGGTTTACATAAGCAAACACTTTGTTATGATACAGAAAGCACAAGTTAATAAAAGAAATTGATGTGCTCCATTAGTCAAAGCATGTTTGCAATATGATATTTGGTGCCCCTTGGACATAAACTTTGATGGAAGTGTTATTAATTAAAGCATGGAGAATTGTGGTATGTCATCACTTGATCAAGTTCTATTTATAAATTAAATACCTGTGCAGCACATGACTGAGAGAGATAGCCTGACAGCACTGGAAACAGAAACTAAAGCACGGGTTTGGGATTGGATAGAAAATGGGTTCCCAACAACTTCCCATGTCTGTTATGAAACATTCTTTACATGGAGAGAAGAAAGAGAGGAAGAAAGTAGTTCACTTTTCATATCTGGCCTTTCTGACTATCTATTGTTCTAACTTACATATCTCCCAAAAAGAGGGTGAAGAAGAATACGGATTTGCAAAATTTTGCATGTATGCATTCCATAGATGAAGATTTACATAGGAATTACTAGAATTTAAACAAAAAATACAGTATAAATCACTGTATGACTGGAGAGGTATGCATACCACATGAGTGTAGCACTTTTATACCACTTTAACTACTATGTTTGTGTTCTAAGGAGTCCTGGAATTTGTAGTATTGTAAGATATTTAGAATCCTTTGCTATTAGTTAGATCACACTAATTACAAACAAGTTACTTCTAACTATTTCCTTTTCCTAATAAAGTAGTTATAACTTTGTTACATCATAACTATGGCCATTTCCGCACTAGACTGTTATAGTGCTATGATTCCATTTTCAACATCCTATGGAATCCTGGGGTTTGCAGTTTAGGGAGGGATCTTTGAGGCTCCTCCCTAAACTCCAAACCCCAGGATTCCATAGGATGTTGAAAGTGGAATCTTGGCACTATAACAGTCTAATGCTGAAATGGCGTACGATTTAACAAGGGATAAGGTATGCAAGAGCTTTTAGACAGAGAATGCTAAAAATTTCATCAAACTACAAATCTTGGGACTCCATAGGATCAAGCCAATGCAGTTAGGATGCCATCATAGTCCTATAATTCACAGCATGGATACCCCCCTCTGTGCCTGCCTGCTCAGGCTGCTGGACAAGGGGTAACTGTTGATGGAGAACTATAAGGTCCTTTCTGTTGTTGTTGTTCCAAATCTCTGTTTTTAGTTCAGTTTTGGACTGGACAGCTCTTAAAGTAGAGTCTACTTTCACATAGCCTGTCTTCTGCAAAGTAGGACACAATAATTGCGTACCAACTGTTTAAGATGTGAGCCCAGAAGGCCTCAGGCCATGCTGGCTTTCAGTTTTGGGGTGGAAGCTAGGAGGAGTGGTTGTGGAGGTGCCTCACTTCCTTAGAAACATATACATTTGTGGGTCTATTCAGTGAAATTGTAAGTCCTTAACATTAAGTGTTTTCTGTCTTCCAGAAAGACATCTGTGGTGGAGTCTCCTTCTTTGAAGGTTTTTAAGCAGAGGCAGGATGGCCATATTTTGGGAGTGCTTTAATTGTGTATTCTCATATGGCAGAGGTTTGGACTCGGTGGTCCTTGTGGTCTCTTACAGCTTTGTGAGGTGCTACTTCCCATATACAAACATGGCTTTCAGGAGAGGACTACTCTATAATAAGATATATGGCCACCCTAGTTCTAAACTACTTAGTTCTCATTGAGGTCTAATGGTGGAAATGAGATGGACAAGGAAAGTAAAAACTGCAGTGAAGCAACACACAGCAGGGTAAGGATTCACATCCTTTTCTTGTACATTCATTTTCATGTAAAGAAACAGATTCCCACTAGGGAGAGACATGAAAAAATACAGGTGTTTTCTCCATCACATCCTGCTCAGATCTGATATAGGGTTGCCTGGCCAGGCGTCCTCCCACCCTAAGGTTTCAGAGCTCAAACCTGAGACCTAGGAATTACTCCTTGTGGTGTCATAGGAGGCAAGCCCTGATGCTTCTACAAGGATAGCTTTTTGGGCAGTGCTCTTACTCTGAGATTCCTTCCTCCTTGCCATGAAAACTGGAGCAGAGCATCCTAAGAGATAGAAACTCTGCCTCTGAATGATACAGCAGTTATTCCACATGCTGGCCAGCCACAGAGTAATTACAATCAAAAAGTTACTTGTAATTATTTCCTTTCCTCAATAATGCAGTTATAACTACATTGTACTATGACTGTAATTTAACAAGCAACAATGTCACAGAGTTTGGAGTGTAACAGTCTCTTTTACAAATTGCTTTTATAGTTAACAGAAGTTTGGCTTCACCAAATGACGGGAGAGGAGAATTCCATGGTTCCAGTGTGGGCTTGGGCTGTGTCTTGTGCTCCGTGTTGAGGTGACAACTGGGGCCATTTCCACACTAGACTGTTATAGTGCTATTATTCCACTTTCAACATCCTATGGAATCCTGGGGTTTGCATGTAATAATAGCACTATAATAATCTAGTGTGGAAATAGCCTGGATGGATGGGAGGGAAGAAGTGTGTGTTTTATACCATGGACCAGTAGCCTGTAGTAGTCATATTGATGTTATCATTATTGCTGCTCTCTCTCTCAACATGCTTTTGAGAAATGGAGAAATGCACGTATGTATGTATGTATGTATGTATGTATGTATGTATTTAATATCCCAACTTTTTCTCCATTTGGGTTCCAAGATAGCCAGAACCAGAATATAGCTACAAACCAATCACAATAGGAAAAAAGAAAAAAAAATTAAAATCCATTAAGTAAATTCTCCTATGAAAATCAGTACTACCATATTTGCTGGCATATAAGACGCACCAGTTTATAAGGTGTACCCCAAATACTATTTGCCAGCTTATAAGATGCACTGGCACATAAGACACACCCCATTTTCAAACAGTATTTTTCAGGGAAAAAATGAATCTTATACGCCAGCAAATAGGGTAGTTTAAAACACATTCAAAGCATTTAAAAATATGACAAGGAGGATAAAAGTACCCACACCCACCACATTAAAAGACCCTTCCAAAACAACCAGTTCATAGCCAAATACTTGGTGAATAAAAGCACTTGCCTATAATAAAAAAAATGTCATTTTGAAAAATAATGGGAACTATAGATGTGGCTAGCTTTTGTGGGGCCTTGGAATGAGAACAGCATCTAAATACTTTTTAAAACAAACTTTTGAAGTCTGATAGAACATATGGAATATTTTTGGTCTGGTCTGAGGTTTAGCCAGTTTGCTGAATCTGTGGAGGTCTGGAGGTGGTGAGTGTATGGATGGGAAACCCCTTCAGACCACTCCTCTAAGCACATATCCTTGAGCTGCATTGTAGGGGAATGCTGGGAGATAACTATCATGTTGTAAAATAAGGATCAATAAATATTGACAATGAGAAAATGCAAAGAACAAGGAAGCTCTAGGTTTTATCCGCACTGCACATTTATAGCTGTTTGATGCCACTTTAGCTGTCATGGCTCCATCCAGAGTAATCTTGGGATTTATAGTTTGGGGAGGGGCTTGGAATTCTCTAATGGAGAGAGCGAGTGCTGAAGTTGAGAAGATGGGAACAGAACTCTTGAGCAGAGATGTCTAAATACCTCCACCAAACTACAAATCTAGAAATCCATAGGATGCAACCATGACTATTAAAGTGGTACAAACTGTTTTAATTGTGCGGTGTGTGGATATACCCTTGGACATGTCTAGGCCAAGAAACTGGGGTCACTGGATCCTCTTTTGTCACCCTTTCTCCTCAGGACAAATTGGTTTTGTTGCTTTTTTACCTCTGTCAATTCCTCTTGTAGAGGAGCACGATAATTATGTGAAGAAAACTCCTCCTTGATCTCGGAGTGGAAAACCCAACACGAGTGTGAAGTATCATTATCCCATTTTTCCTCAATTTGGTGGCGCCCTTAATGAATGTGTAATGAATGCTGTGACATTTTAAATTGTCTGGAGCATCCAAGGATGAGCAAGATAACAGGGGCAGTGCCAACTCTTCTGCTGATCTCTGTGGTCTTTAATTAGAGCTGGCTTTTTTAATTCTTTTAATTTGTACTCTCCGTTTAAATAACCTCTTGGCAAGCACTGAAAAGGAGCACACATTTTTTTTGTTTGGTTAATTTGGAGATTCCCAGCAGAACTTTCTAACGTGTGATTTCATCAAAAGAGAGGCAAAGCACCAGTTTCTGTGGCACCAGCCATCCAGGATCAAACAGGGCAAGGGAAGGGCCCAAGTTACCTAATCCGGAAAAGCAGCAGAGAATTTACTATGCTACTATCACTTAATGGACTGTAGACATGCTGTTGAGATGAGATGAACTAGAGACCTAGAATTTATTTTGCTTCATGGATGCTTCTTTCTAAGAAAGATTTAAGCTCCTTATTTATTTAAGTTCTATCTAGCCTTTCTCCTCATACTGGGGCTCTAGAAAGTTTATACATGACTTTTTTAAAAAATGAAAAAGTTAAAAGTTTGTTTGTAAAGACAATTAAATTATACAGTGGGACCTCCCTTGTCGTGACATCAAATTAGGAGATGTAGCTAACACTGAAGAGGACAGGAGCAGAATTCAAAATGTTCTTAACAGATTAGAGAGTTGGACCAAAACTAACAAAATGAATTTTAACAATGTAGAGTACTACACTTAGGAACAAAGAATGAAATGCACGCATATAGGTTGGGTGACACCTGGCTTGACCACAGTACATGTGAAAAGGATCTAGGAGTCTTAGTAGAACACAAACTGAACATGAGTCAGCAGTGTGATGTGGCAACTAAGAAAGCCAATACAATTTTGGGCTGCATCAACAGGAGTATAGTGTCTAGGTCAAGGGAAGTGATCGTACCACTCTATTCTGCTTTGGTCAGACCCCACCTGGAATCTGGAAGGATATTGACAAGCTGGAACTTGTCCAGAGGAGGGTAAAGCAAAATGGTAGAAGGCTTGGAGGCCATGCCCTATGAGGAGAGAGGTTTAGGGAACTGGGTATGTTTAGCCTGAAGAAAAGAAGGTTAAGAGGTGACATGATAACTGTGCTTAAATATTTGAAGAGATGTCATATGGAAGATGGAGCAAGACTGTTTTCTGCTCCAAAGACTAGGACATGGAGCAATGTCTTAAAACTTCAGGTTTAGATTAGAAACTTTAAATTCCATCTAAACATTAGGAAGCCCTTCCTGATGGCAAGAGCAGTTTGACAGTAGAATACACTGCCTCACAGTGTGGTGGAGCCTCCTTCTTTGGACCTTTTTAAACTGATGCCCTTTACGCATGGCGTTTCTAAAGCGAGAGGGCCCCTTGAGCATCGCATAAATGGGAGGAGTGGTCTGCATGAGGCACTCCCATTTACGTGATACTCAAGGGCCTGACGCGGACTGCACATGCACCTTTTTATTTTCGGTTTAAAGCCGAAAATGGTGCATGGTCGTGCAATGCTCTCGGGGCCTGCACGCACTTACCTGGCATGCGGTGTGTCAGGAGCCGGGCCGGTCGTGCTTCCTGGCTAACCTGCAATTCCCAGGTTGTGCTGCGGTAGGAAGGGGCGGGGCGTTTGCATGGAGCTCGCACAACCAGGAAGCTGCTGCAGAACTGACGCAGCAGGGAAGCGTTCCTGCTGAGGCTTCTTGCGCGAGCGCCCCCCCCCACCTCCATGAAAAGGTAAGGTGTGAAAAGGCCCTGAGGCTGGACAGCCATCTGTTGGGAGTGCTTTGATTGTGTATTCCTGCATGGTAGGGGGTTGGACTTGTGGTCTCTTCTAACTCTATGATTCTATACAACCTGAGGTTGTGCAAAGTATTGTGTCTCATTACAGTCAGTGGATGCAGCAGTCATGCACATGTCACAACCATTGATTATAATGAGACACAACACTTTGTGCTTTTTGTTTTATGCATGAGTTCCTAGAACAGAATACAGAGGACACACTGTAATACTAAAACACAGGTTGAGATGTGTTACAGGCATACCTCACTTTACAAATTTTCTTTCTACAAAGTCGAAGTGCTCCCAGTCCCACGTTTTCTTCTTTGTCCTCTGTATAGCTGGAAATTTTTTGCAGCAAAAGCACTGGGAGGACTGTGAAGGAGAGCTAGAGAAACACAGATTACTAGTGACAGATTGCAGCAGAGTGTCTACAGCAAACAATGCAATAAGAGCTTCAGTTGGGTAATAACAGGATTCTGCTGTAGTTGATCCTACTGCAGATGTCCTACAGTAGCTAAGTACTGTAGTGCTGTAGAGCAGTACTGTAGTTGTGTGTGTCTGCCTACAACAGGCAAGATACACAGCAGCTGCCTCCAGAATTTCATACAGAGTGCGTTGAAGACCAAAATGGGGAGAAAAAGTGAAGAGCAGATAAGTCTGCCTCACCAGCTCACACACACCCCGCCATTATGTTAAAGAAGCATAGATCTGTAGATTTGGTCACCAATATGGACCATTTCTGCACTAGATTGTTATAGCACTATTATTCCACTTTCAACATCCTATGGAATCCTGGGGTTAAGGGAGGGGCTCCCTAAACTGCAAACCCCAGATTTCCATAGGATGTTGAAAGAGGAATAATAGCGCTATAACAGTCTAGTGAGGAAATGGCCATGGAAATCACAAGACATGGAGGCTAGTGAAAGACACACACACACACACACAATCAGTGCTGGTTGTACCTTGGAAGAAAATTTCAAATGATCTCTCAAGGATTCAAAATATTTTTCTTTACTTACATAAGGCCTACTTGAGTTGATTGTTTCACTTCACCTCTTTGGATTTGGAAGGGTTATAAGTAATTGTAATCTGAACTAAAGCAGAGCCAGCATGGTGTAGGAGTTTGAGCACCGGACCAAGATTTGATGCCCTGCTCAGCTGTAGAAATCCACTGGATGACCTTGGGCAAGTCACATACTCTCAGCCTCATGAGAAGACAAAGGCAAACCTCATCTCAACAAATCTTGCTAAGAAAACCCCACAATAGGTTTACCTTAGGGTTTCTAGTACCGGTAAGTTGTAAATGACTTGAAGGAACACAATAATATCCATGCTATTACATCTCCCCACCTGCCAGAAAAACTTCACAGGGTCTGGCCAGAATCCTGTATCAGCTTATACTAAACTAAGTACTTCACTGTGTAACTTCTCCTGGCCTGAGCCTGAGCCCGACAGAAATGTCATTCAACCGTACTCTGATCATAAGCAGAATGGACCTCATGCCGCTGTTGCCCTGTAAAGTAGGTTGGGGCCAAGTTAACTGTTTTGTATTCACAATCATTACTTAGTTGCATTTTTGATACTATTGCCACAGGCATAACTCTCACACACACCCTGCAAAACCTATTCTATCTACATTACAGGAACAATTGAACATCAGTTGTGTGTGGAGGAGGAGGTCTACTCCACCAGTGATCAGTGGATAGTTGAATGATGTTTCCATCAGGTTTGTGTGTTGGGGGGGAGTCAGGCCAGAAGTTACTCAGTGAAGTGCTTAACTGAGTATAAACTGATACATAATTCCAGCCATTATGAGTGGGACTAGTCTTTTCGATTGGCCTCACCCAATCTAATTCTGTGACCCCATTCATTTTATTTTATTAAAATATACTCCAACCTATAGCCAAGGATCTCAGGGCTGCGTACAATAAAGTGATTTTAAACAATTTAATACAATTTAAAATGTGAAGCATAATAAAATTATAGCCTGGAAACTTGTTAAAGTATCTAAGAAATTAAAACAAGAGTAGACGTGCACAAAATGGATAAAATCATTAGACCCAACGTCTTTTTTTTTTAAAGGTTATATGCATGTTTTAACATGGCACCAACATACAGCCAAGGTTCATTGAAGCCAATCAGGCCTCCAAGACATCAAATGCCTGGGAGCAAAGAAGCATTTTAATCTGGTACCAACAAGATTATAATATTGGAAATGATAGAGGAGGTCTCTAGGGAGAGCATTGTAGTTGGTGAAAGGCATCGCTGAAAAGTCCCTTTCCTTTTTTACTAGCATCCAAGCCTGTCTTCAAAGAGGTGCTTGAGGGAAGGTCTCAACAGTTGATTTAAAGTTGTGTATATGTGTGTGTATGTGTGCTTTCAAGTTGTCTGTCAACATATGGTGACCCTATGAATTTCATTAGGCAAGGAATACTCAGAGATGGTTTTGCCAGCTCAAGGTACGGTCGAGTTAATGGCTTTACATTACTGTGTGTTTCATTGTGGTTCCATAGACTCAGAATGGGATCATGTTGCCTGATTCAATGAGCTCCACCACTTAGTGTGGACTTGGCCCATGTTCCTACATTGTTGAGCACAGCATAAGAATGCTGCAGGCAGAACTCCACTACATCTCCCCACTCACCACCCCTCAGAGTCATGGCTTTGCTGCCATAGCCCCCTGAATTCCATGGCTGGTGCAGAGCAGGGGGTTGGCGGACTCAGAGAAACGTCTGGCTATGCCAGTTGCTGAGTGATGACCCACTAAGGTGTCAGCAGATGACGTATCTGTTTTGCATCTGGCTCTGGGCCATAGCCAGATGTTTCTCTCATCCCCTGCCATCTCCATGGAATGGCCATTGGGCACAGCTGTAGCAGCAACAGAGTGAGTTGGGGGCTTTGGTTGCTGAAGATGAAGAAAGGGAGACCAACTTCTGCAACAACCCCCAAAAAGACAGACACAAATGTAAAGTGGAATCATGCTTGCATGTTTCACTAACAAGATGCCTGCCTCTGCCTGTGCAGGAGTCCCAACCTCCATCACAGAGTCAACAATTCATTTCTAGGACTGGAAACAGTGACTCACTCAGAAATTTTAGCCTGGCACCATTACATTAGGTTCGCGGGTAGATGAGACAGGGGCCATTTCCTCACTAGACTGTTGCAGAGCTATTATTCCATTTTCAACATCCTATGGAATCCTGGGGTTTGCAATTTAGGGAGAGGCAGTTTACGGAAAGGAGGGGCCCCTCCCTAAACTGCAAACTCCAGGATTCCATAAGATGTTAAAAGTGGAATAATAGCTCTATAACAGTCTAGTGCAGAAATGGCCATGGTTTTCTCTGTAGCAGCACCCTGCTAATGGAACTCACCCCTAAGGAAAGTCAGGCTGGGTCCATCCCTATTGAGCTTCCAGCACATAGTTAAAACTGTGGTAGTCCATCTCTACCACTCTCTACCACTCAGTCTGCATGTTCTTTTTTCCTGCACTTTCATTTTTTCTTGAATCATCTTTATTTCTTAAAGGTTTTATTACCGCAATTCCAGCATCTGGATCCATCATAGGCTTTGCTGATGGTGCCACCTTATGGACACAGCTAACAATTGCAGCTTATCCTCACCATGCTTGTGAGTATATGCGTTGCTGGATCACACAGCCTTAGCAATGTGAACTACAGCTTAATTGGATTTGGTTGAGTTTCATATTTGCATGGGGACATGTTCATTCAGATGCAAAAATTAGTGTTTGAAGAGAGGTATACAGCAAACAGTAAAAGTTTTATGGGTTTAGAATTTTCATCCTAAAGAGTTCATTAGCACCTTTATTCCACATCTCTTGGAATCCTTGGCCAAAAATGGTGGGCAAGAATGTAAAAGCCACTGCTATATACTACAGCATTTTTAAAATAATAGATATATCAATGATACAGGGGAAATGAAAGGGCAAAGTCACAAAACAAATCATGTTAAGTGGCCCTTAAAAACACTTATAAAATACAGAGAGAAGGAGAGAGCGAGTAATGTAGAGTGATGGAGTAGTTAGAGTTGCAGATCTGGTCTGGAAAGACCAAGATTCAAATCCTTCCTTTTTTCTTTTTCTTTTGTGAACAATGTAACTAATATCTGAAAATGACTAGGGTTCTAACATAAATACAGTCATCCATCCACTTTTGTGATGGTTAGAGGTACAAAACCTCTGTGAAAGTGGAAAAACCATGAATAAACATAAACATTGGGAAGGGTTTTTGTTTTGTTTTTTAAAAAACGTTTCTCTAGGAATCTCTAGAACCTCTAGTGGACCATGGAATTGTACTGGAGGACCTAGAGATTCCTAGAGAGAACATACTTTTTCATGACGGGATCAAATACAGGAAGAATTTTTAAATCAATAAATTAAATATCTTAAAATAAGATAACCCACAAATGATCAAATATGCGAATGCTGTACCCTTGAAAGTGGAGAGCTGACTGTATTTGAAAGATTTGTTACAGGAGCTTTGATACTTATGGGACATTGAACATCCCAGATTGTTTGATTGCAAAATAGAAAAGAAAAATCTATCTAGACTGTGCTGGAAAGTTGATGGTATCTTGGGGTGTGGGTTTTTGTATTGTTTTACATGAGGTGGTACAATATTTAGTCATAGATGTTTATCATTTTGTATTGCCTTTTTTGTTGAAGGAAATGAATTTTTTTTTAAAAAAAAATCCTCATATTCTCACTATATATACAGGTGTCAATTGTAGGTCTCTCAACAACTCACTTGCCTTATAGGATAAATACCATTGGCACCTTCACAATATGTTGGACTACAACATCCATCATCCTCACTAGCATGTCTGTGCAATACGATGGTGGTGGGATTTTGTAATCCTACCCATCTGGCCAACACCACAGAAATCACTGAACACTTTAGGTTGTAAAGGAGATTTTCCCAGGATGAAGCTCTTCCATCATAGTTCCAGTGTGCTGACCCCTGAAATTTCTCCAAATATGGAAAACATAACTACATAGAATCATAGAGTTGGAAGAGACCCCAGGGGCCATCCAGTCCAACCTCCTGCCATGCAGGAACACCCTCAAAGCACTCCCGACAGATGGCCATCCAGCCCCTGCTTAAAAACCTCCAAAGAAGGAGATTCCACTACATTCCGAGGCAGCATATTCCACTGCCAGACAGCCCTGACTGGGGGTTCTTTCATTAAGACCTCTTCAAGAGAGAATAGACCTCAAGCTGAACACGAGTCAACAATGTGACGCAATGTGATGCAAAAATAATAGTGCAATTCTGGGCTATATCAGTGGGGGTAGTTTGTTGTTGTTGCTTGCTTTCAAGTCATTTTTGATTTATAGTGACCCTAACCTGAACTTATCACAGGGTTTTCTAGGGCTGAGAGTTTGTGACATGCCCAAGGTCACCCAGTGGATTTCCGCAACCAAGCAGGGAATCAACCCCTGATTTTCAAGGCCATAGTATAGCACTTAAACCATTACAGTATGCTGGCTCTCAAGGGAAGTAGTAGTGCCGTTCTATTCTGCTTTGGTCAGATCTCAACTGCAATACTGTGTCTAGTTCTAGGCATCCACAGTTTAAGAATCATAAAACTGTAGAGTTGGAAGAGACCACAAAGGCCATTAACTTCAACCCCCTGCCATGAAGGAATGCACTATCAAAGCATTCCCGATAGATGGCCATCCAACCTCTGATTAAAAACCTTCAAAGAAGGAGACTCCATCACACTCCAATTCAGCATATTCCACTGTAGAACTGCTCTTATTATCAGGAAACTCTTCCTAATGTTTAGGTGAACTCTCTTTTCCTGCACTTTGAAGCCATTGCTCCATGTCCTAGTCTCTGGATCAGTGGAAAACAGGCTTGTTCCATCCTCCATATGATATCCTTTCAAATATTTAACATAGCTATCATGTTGCTTCTTAACCTTCTCTTCTCCAGACTACACACACCCAGCTAACTAAGCCTCGCCTCATAGGGCATGGTTTCCAGGCCTTCTGTGATTTTGGTCACCCTCCTCTGGACATGTTCCAGTTTGTCAATATCCTTCCAGAACCGTAGTACCCAGAATTGGACACAGTATTCCAGGTGAGGTTTGACCAAAGCAGAACAGAGTGATATTTGGCAAGTTGGAGCATATCTAGAGAAAAGCAATCAAGATAGAATCATAGAATCATAGAATCATAGAAATGTAGAGTTGGAAGAGACCACACGGGCCATCCAGTCCAACTCCCTGTCATGCAGGAACACCCTCAAAGCACTCCCGACAGATGGCCATCAAGCCTCTGCTTAAAAACCTCCAAGGTAGGAGACTCCACTACTCTCCGAGGCAGCAGATTCCACTGCCGGACAGCCCTGACTGTCAGGAAGTTCTTCCTGAGGTTCAGGTGGAATCTCCTTTCCTGCAGCTTGAATCCATTGCTCCTTGTCCTGGTTTCTGGAGCAGCAGAAAACAAGCCCCCTCCTTCCTCTACGTGGCATCCCTTCAAATATTTAAACATGGCTATCATGTCCCCTCTTAACCTCCTTTTCTGCAGACTAAACATACCCAGCTCTCTCAGTCTATCCTCATAGGGCATGTTTTCCAGGCCTCTCACCATTTTGGTCACCCTCCTCTGGACTTGCTCCAGCTTGTCAATATCCTTCTTGAATTGGGGTGCCCAGAACTGGACACAGTATTCAAGATGGGGTCTAACCAAAGCAGAGTAGAGTGGTACCAGTACCTCCCTCGATCTAGACACCATACTCCTGTTGATGCAGCCGAGAATTGCATTGGCTTTCTTGGCTGCCGCATCACACTGCTGACTCATGTTCAGCTTGTGGTCTATGAAGACTCCTAGATCCCTTTCACACGTACTGCTATCCAGCCACGTGTCCCCCATCCTATATTTCTGTATTCCATTATTTCTGCCTAAGTGTAGGACCTTACATTTCTCTCTGTTGAATTTCATTTTGTTCGCCCTGGCCCAGCTCTCCAATCTATCCAGGTCATTTTGAATTTTGATCCTGTCCTCTGGCATATTAGCAACCCCTCCCAATTTGGTGTCATCTGCAAATTTGATGAGCATGCCCTCTATTCCTTCATCTAAGTCATTGATAAAAATATTGAACAGCACTGGGCCCAGGACAGAACCTTGTGGCACCCCACTAGTCACTTCTCTCCAGGATGAAAAGCAGCCATCCGTGATCACCCTTTGGGTTCGGTCGGTCAACCAATTACATATCCAATTAACAGTAGCCCTGTCTAGCCCACATTTTACTAGCTTCGATGCAAGAATGTCATGGGGAACTTTGTCAAAGGCCTTACTGAAATCGAGATATGCTACATCCACAGCATTCCCTTCATCTATCAAGCTAGTAACTCTATCATAAAAAGAGATCAGATTAGTCTGGCATGACTTATTTTTGAGAAATCCATGTTGACTTCTCGTGATTATTGCGTTGTTTTCTAAATGATTAGAAACTGAACGCTTAATGATCTGCTCCAGGATCTTTCCGGGTACCGATGTCAGGCTGACTGGGCGATAATTATTTGGGTCCTCTTTTTTCCCTTCTTGAAGATGGGGATAACATTTGCTCTCTTCCAATCTGCTGGAACTTCTCCTGTCCTCCAAGATTTCTCAAAAATTATAGCAAGCGGTTCCGAAATGACCTCTGCCAGCTCTTTTAATATCCTAGGATGCAATTCATCTGGCCCTGGAGACTTGAATTCATCCAATGCGGCCAGGTATTCCTGTACCACCTCTCTACTTATTAAGTGCCTCATTTCCTCTGCTTCCTCCCCTGCTCCCCTACCGCCAGGTTGAGTGCTTGTATCCTTCTGGGAAAATACGGAGGCAAAGAAGGTGTTAAGTAGCTCTGCCTTTCTCTCCCCCTGTGAGTAATTCGCCATCTTCTCTGCGTAGCGACCCTACTGTCTCCTTCTTTTTCCTTTTGCTGCGGACATATTTAAAAAAACCCTTTTTATTGTTTTTAATGTCTCTGGCCAGCCTAAGTTCGTTCTGTGCTTTAGCCTTTCTGACCTCCTCCCTACATCTCCTGGCTACTTGCTTAAATTCTTCTTTGGTGGTTTCCCCCTTCTTCCATTTCCTATACATGTTTCTCTTAACTCTTAGCTCAGCTGAGAGTTCTTTAGTCAACCATTCTGGTTTCTTCAGATGCCTTCCATTTTTCCTCCTTATTGGCACAGTTTTAGACTGTGCCGTCAGTATCTCCTTTTAAGGAACTCCCATGCCTCCTGAACTCCTTTCCCTTTCACTATTCCTGACCACGGAATTCCAGCCAGCAGCTCCCTAAGTTTACAGAAGTCCGCTTTTTTAAAATCTAAGACGAGTGTCTGGCTACCCTTATCTTCTCCTTCCCACTGAATGCTAAATTCCAACAGGGCATGGTCACTCCCCCCTAAAGATCCAACCACTTCTACCTCATTCACAAGGTCATCCCTGTTGGTCAAGACTAGATCTAGAATATTTGATCCCCTTGTGGCCTCTTCCACCTTCTGGACCATGAAGTTGTCTGCAAGACAAGCAAGAAACTTGCTGGACCTTGCTGTCTTGGCAGAGTTTGACTGCCAGCATATATCTGGGTAATTGAAATCTCCTATTATTACTGTATCTCTCCTCTTTGAATGTTCAGTCATTTGGTTGAGGAAGGCGTCATCCAAGTCCTCAGCCTGGGTTGGAGGTCTGTAGTAAACCCCCACCAGAATATCCCTAAGATGATCAAAGGTTACGAAACTAAGCCTAACTACTTAGCAATCTGGGTATGTTTAGCTTGGAGAGGTGATGACATGATAGATATCTTTAAATATTTGCATATTATGTATAAGATAGAACAAGCATATTTTCTGCTGTTCCAGAGCTTAGAACATGAGCCAATGGACTCAAATTATGAGATTCTACCTAAACATTAGAAATAACATTTTTTTAAAAAGACTGTTTCAAAGGGTGGTGGACTTTCCATTTTTAGAGATCTTTAAACAGAAGATGAATGGACATTTTTCAGGAGTGCTTTAGTTGTTGGCAGAGGTTGGACTAAATGGCTCTTGTGATATCTTCCAAACGTAAGATTCTATGATTGCATGATTATAAGCATAAATGCATTTTCCCTCAGCTTGTATGATCTGAATCTATCTTGCCCTGTATCTGACATGAGTTGTGATGTAAAATGTAGATTTGGAGTAGTGGAACCAAAGATCTTATTGTTCTGCTACAACAAGCATATCCCAGGTGGACAGTGGCAGTGCATGAGCAAGTTCACTACTGCAGGAGAGGACATAGCAACACACTGTTAGAGGCAGGAACAGCTGCTAGACCAGCAGAGGGCATGCCTGCAGTTGAATGTCTGGTTGCATCAAAGATGACTGCAGCTTTTATCATATCAATAGTACTCTGTGCTGAAACTAGAAACATAGCGTTTGCCTCTGCACACAATGCTGAGCCAGCCCAGAGCTTGGAAAGGTTAGCATTTTGGACTACAGTCCTCAGAATCCCATAGCTACCATGTCCTTTGATATGCTAGCCAGTGGATTTCGGGAATTGTGGTCCAAAATGTAACTTTTCTAGTTTCTTTCCCTGTGTATGCAATTTCCAGGCCTGGCTTTTCCATAAAGCAGAGAAGCAGTTGACTCAGACAAGATGATCCATGTACATATTGCCTCAAACTATTTACTCATGTCTTGGAACTTAACACTTGGTCAGCAGAAATGGACCTTTCTTGCCCTCTTGACTCCTGAAAGATAGATACTCAGTATTTGCCAGCCTATGATCCAATGGACTGAAGATTCAACAATGCTTGCAACATTCAAAAGAGTGATATATCAACACAACTTACCAAAGTACTTTTATTCAGATATTTGTTCTGCTTTTATTGAAATCTATGAGCAATGTTTTTTTCTTTTTAAAATCTCTTTACTTCTTATTGCTATAACGTTAGAACATCACAATATGTAACTGATAACCTTATAGTGCGTTTTTAGTTTGCATAAAATTTTGAATAATTTTTATTTAAAAAAGGCAGATGATCATGAAAAGGTATCATATTGTTTGTTATTTTTTAAAAAATAATCAACAGTAAGAAACTTAATGAGATTTTTCTTTCTGCTTCAATAATTTGGCTCATCTTAGGTCTTGACTTTGGAGAGGGTGTTATGACGGCTATGGGACCCAGGAAGGGACTCCCCGATATCGCTTTGATATCACTTAATTTGGCCCTGGCTAGACCATGCTCGGCGGCCCCGCTGCACGTGTTTGGGTTGGTTTCTGAAACAAGCACGTACCGGCTGCAGCTGATTAATTGTACAAATTCCATTCCTCATTCAAGCCAGCATTTCCCAAGCCTCACGTAGCTTCAGGGGACACCCATACCCATACTCCACAATAGCGGCGTGGTTTCCCGCCAAACCATCCCTTTAGAGAAGGCCATCAGCTCACCAGCCACTCTTTTGTCTTTCAACACTAATCCGATCCTGCTGACAGTGACCTCACCAGATCTTTTTGTCTAGCGCCAAAACTCTTTTGTTTCCTATTTGGTTTGCCATAGCCGCCAGGCATGTTTCACGCTATAAAAAGTCCCCATTTGGGGACCTTGTTGGTTCCTCTTGAGCTGCCACCCAGACCTGCCGCCGGTCGGTTCAAGAGTTCCCCTCAGCACCCAGCGCTGAGCCCCATCATTCATCGCTCCAGATTCTACAGGACATTGCGATCAGGTGTCGTATCACCCGCTGTTTCCCCAATTCTTTTCTCTTCATTCCTTTAGTTAGCTAGTGTGTGTGTGTGTTTGATTCACTCTGTTTATGTTTAATAAAGTTATTTTCATTGTAACCTGGCTTGCTTATTGCCCGGAAGCCATAGACGTTGGGTTAAAAGATCTCGCTAAGTTACCCTGCCTTTCGCAAGTCAAGTCTGTGCTCTGAGTTCTAATTTCCCCAAATTTGGTTTTGATTGGCAAGTGGGCACCCCTCATGGGACACCCCCAGTTTTCAGGGTAACAAGGGAGGGTCTTTGCTATTCCACCTTAGGCAGCAAAATGTTTTGGGCTCATCCTGTCCATTTCATGCTGGCCTCATGTAAGGAATTTGGCATTTTGATTTTCTTCCTAGATCAGTGTTCAGCAGCAAAAGTTTATTCCTTTGATAAGTTTCCAGGGAGTGTGTGCTAGTGCTATGCTGCTTCAGTTCTGGGGCCCATCACCTTTTGAAAGTTCCATAAGGTCCTTTTTAATTTTCCCCAAACAGGAAGCATCTGTCTTTTCACACCTGTAGATCCTGAAACTGGTGGTTGAGGGTGCTAAAAAGCCTGAAAATGTAGCAAAACAGCCAAAAGCCCACCCAAAGCTTGGGCTGCTATTGACCAATTTTGGCATTAAAAAGGTCACAAACATTTTTGGTGAATGGGCGTGGAGATAGGAAACGAGGTCTCTGCTTGTGTCTAGCACTGTATCATACTGTTGTCTTGAAACTGGGAGTACATGACTGGACAAGACAGCTGCCTCTAGTCCAGTCATGTAGGGATGGGAGGTGGGGAGGGAGTGGTTCATCCCAGGTGGCAATGTTTTTGGGGTGTCACAGCCTGTAGCCACACCTCTGTGTGCCCTGGCCAAGCCCCTGCATGCCCTGGCCACACACTCCTGCACCACAACCACGCCCCCACACACAATGGCTGTGCCCCTCATGCCATAGCCCTGCCCCCTCCTGCCCCCTCTCCCTACACTCCAAGCTCCACCACTGCTCTAGTCAGGCCCTAATAACCAAGGACAAGATACCGTAAGCAGTCAATAGGAAGTAGAAATCAAGCCACTGTTACCACGGTTATGATATGTCTGGTGAGAGCACTAGATATCTCTTGATATCAAATAATTTGGCCTTTACTTGACCTTTCTCTGCCACCCTGCTTCACATGTTTGCAGAGGTCCACTGGACAAGCATGTATTAGGCACGGCTGTTAATGGTTGTAAATTCCAAACCTCATTTAGGCAGGCAACTTAAACCTCTCCGAAGCTTCAGGGAACACCTTCTTGCAAACCAGCCTTGCTCAGCGCGAATCTACACAAAGATGCACGGTCGAGTGCTGAGCGAATCCTTTATGTTGAGCCATTTGCATACTGGCCATACTATTGTCATCAAGCACTAAGCCCATCATGTAAAACCAGACCTTTTCCAATGCCTTTGTCCAGCTCCAAATTTCCTTTGTTCTCACCGAGCCGGCATGGCCTGTAGGTAAAATCCACCCTATAAAAGATCCCCAAATCCGAGCCCTCCTCGGATCACCTTGGACTTCCATCTAGCCTTGCTGCCACTCTGTCCAGTGAAGTTTTCCCCTCAGTTCCCAATAACTGAGTCTGCCTCCCTTCTTGGACTACTTCAGATCCCTCTCAGCGAGCTGCGCTGAGTTTCTTCCCCTGCAACCTTTGTTTCTCTCCAGGACTACGAGACCCTATGTCATATTACCCACTCCCCCGAAAACTCTCCATTTCTACTTCTTAGTTAGCTGTGTGCATGTGTTGTCTTATTCGTTGTTTGTCCTTTACTAAAGCTATCATTTTTGTTACTTTTAAGCTTGTCTGGCTACTCTTCTGACCTGACGCCATAGACATAGGGTAAAAGATCCTAGCTAAAGTTACCCTGCCTCTCGTTAGCTCAAGAGAGTGCTTGAGTCTAATTTCCCCATCTTGTGTTGTTGTTTGGTTATTTGGGTGCCCCTCCCAGGACCCCCAACATACAGGGTAACACCACCAACAACACATGTCTAAATAGTCAAAGACAGACACCCAGCAGAATAGGCCTCACTGGGTGGCACATAGACCAAGGAGCTCTGCCCTATACAAAGCCCTATAGAAACTCAGTGCAGACCAGAAGACCAGAACAATGGCGCTGCACATTGTTGAGCTGAGATGTCCTTGCTATTGTTTCCTGCACAGCAAAACAGAAGTGTGAGTTCCTTTGTGAGATGTACCTTGGATGTAGGACTTGCTTTAGATACAAGATTTGTTTATCAAATGTAAAATTCTGTCTGCTTGTTAATAAATCTGCTGAACCTTCTATCTACTGGTGTATTTATTGTTTCTAGATCCAAAGGAACCTCTTACCTTTGGCAAAACAACTGTGTGAACAGAACACTGCACTATATAGGCCTTTGGACTGATCCAAACTGGTTCTTCTTCCAGTCTTTAGACTGAGGCACACAGAGAGAAAATACTAGTGGATTGGGTCTTTATTTCCTGCTCCACCATATGCATCTAAGCATGGGAAAGCAGATAGCTTTGGAAGAATTTGCAATTCAGCATCTTGAGCTCTCAAGTTCCTTTGCCTCCACTCCCTCCCTGTGCGCACCCTGATCTGTAAGTGAGTTGAAAGGTTGCTTACACCCTCATCACTTTGTGTAGTATTGTGAGAGTTCCACCATGTGAGAAGCACTTATCAGATTTAAATCTGTGAAGGGATATTAAAAGATAATTATCCCTTTTCTTCCAATTAAGCTGAGCTCTGTCAAGCCTTCTGCTATGAAAATGTGACATTTCTGATGGGAGTTAAGCTGCAAGCAGGTGCCTGCTCTGTTTCAAGTGTTGTTTGAAAGCACGTGAATGGCCTGAGACAGTCCAGATACAGCTTTTGCTCAGGGCAAAAATCATCTCTCTTGTGCAGAGTTTCCATACCAGATAATTGCTAATTGGAAAATGCACATTCACTGCATAGCTATGATCGTATGGCAAGCAGTGTGATTTCCATCATAATCTATGGTTCATCCCTTCCCAATGTTTATTTTAAAAACAACAACATTAACTACAGGGAATCATATATTTAACACATCTGGACCATAATCCTGGTCCAGCAAAGCACAGAAGTTCTGGTCCAGCAGAGCATAGGGGTTCTGCATGTGGAACTTACACTACATCTAGCCATCTACCAGCCCTGGACTTACCATAAAGTTGCTACAGCCTCCCCCACCCCATAGGAAACCCATGCCTGTCCAGAGTGATGGAGTATCAGGGAAGCATCTGGATATGTTCCCAAAGCTAGACATTGAAATTATTCCATCCTCCACTGAGGTCTGGGGTTTTCTAGAGATCTCAGTAAATGATACAGTCATTTCATATTTGGTTACAGGGCATAGACAGATGCTCCTCCAATCCCCTACTGCTCTCATTAGCATGAAATGTCCACTGGGAGGCTTCATAGCAATAGCAGTAGCATGTGTATTTCTATACCACTTATCAGCTAAGTGCTCTCTAAGCAGTTTACAATGTGTTTAGCTAATTGCCCCCAACAAGCTGGGTACTCATTTTATCAACCTGTGGAAGGATGGAAGGCTGAGTCAACCTGGAGCCCAGCAGGATTGAACTCATAACCTTGTGATTGCAGTACTGCCATTTAACCACCGCACCACCAGGGCTCCTTCATTCACTCTACAGGAGGGTGATGTTTCCAGCACCCTCCCACCCACAAATGAGGGTGTAAAGAGCGATTTCAACAAAGACCATGCTTTTCAATGTTGCAGCTTCACTTGTTGGTGTGAGGGGTGGGGATCATCATTGTCCTTGTGCCCCAGTTGGCAGCTGCAGGGACCTCCTTTGCCTGATCCAGATGCTGGCTGTTAAGGTGGGCTGGGGGCGGGGAGCATTTACATAGTCTTACGGTAAGATTATGTAGCCTTACTGAATATGGAACAGTTACAGATCCGTAACTCTAGGTTAAAATATGTAACAATAGCAATAGAGAATTCCAGCTAATATTTCTTGCCAAATATTTTACCATCTGTTTGTCAGTGCTGTTGGGTAGCTTTTCTTTTTTGAAAAGAAAGATGTGGGACCCACAAAAAATGTTGGAGGATAGAGTGCTCCTGTTCACCATTCCAGTCTGTTAAGCTGACAGCCAGATATATTTTTCCCAACAACACTGCATTCCTTTTCTCTTCTGCTCCCAACAATCAGTACTCTGTAGCTACTGAGCATGCTCAGTCATCACTGGGATATTTTAAAGTTCCTCCTTCCTTCAGGTTTTTGTTTTCCTAAATATTTTCGGTACTTCTGAATACCTTGGGCTTTCATCAAGGCTCAAGGGGCTCTGCCTGTTGCAACATACATAGTGTCATTTTTACTGAATGATAAATGGTACTCACAACCCAGAACTTGGAAAGTTATATTCTAAAGAGAATTCATTATATATGTCTTTATCAATTCACCCATCCCCACAAGTAATTTGTTATTGTTAGCAAAGAAATATGTTAACTGCCTGCAGTGTTATTTGATCCATTTCTTAGGAATGAGGATTGATTCTTAGGATTGAGAAAAGCATAAAACCTGGGGAGGGGAATTCTGTGCAAGATGCCCTTTTCCTTAAAAATGTTCTTAAAAAGAAACTAAAAGTAATGAGAAAATGTGACATGGAGAGAATGACATAATTCCCAGTTGCTAAATACTTTTGAAATGTTACTTTCTTACACACAAAATACAAAAAAAAAAAAAAGTATCAAGTTACATCTAATAGCCCAATTTGCAGCTTGTTTCTTCCATGTGCTGTTGCAGCATGAAGATCAGAAACAGAGGGGAGATGTTTAGTGAAGCCTTTATGGAATTCTTCTGTTAAAAGGCAGGAAATATAAGGCTAACACATCACAAGAGCAGCTATATCTTCTCTCTTGTACACAGAGGGATATTTATGCTATCCCCCCGGGAAAACTCAGAGAGCCGCTTTTGTATTTCTCTGCCAACCACTTCTGGATTTGTGGAAGCTTCTACCCTGTCAAAATAGCATCTGGCTCATGATTTGTTTTCTATGAAGCGTTTGCATTGTGGATTTACAGAGTACAAATAGTTCCCTTTTCAAGTGGCGACTGTAACTTATCTGACCACTTGGGTGAGTATGAGAGCTCTTGATCTTTAATTAAATGTACAACTGGCGCCTCAACTGCAGAGGAAGTCAGCCATGTCACATATAAAAGGAACAAAGTTGATCCAATAATCTAGGTAAAAACATGACAATGCTAGAGAGGAAAACATCTGTCTTGCTATTCCTGAGATGCACCTGAAGTCTTATATGAGTTTCCATCAGGCTTATTGAGTAAAAGGCTGAATGTTTTTCTCTAAAATCCACTCCCAAGAATTAAAACAAATACTCACAGATCTTTCAAATTCCATGATTTTTCATCCTGGTTATCTGACAGGACAAAACACTAAAACAAAATTCAAGTTGATATTCTGGACTAGAAATTTTTAACTCTAAATATGATTTCAGACTTCTGGAAAATCTCTTGTTTGGCCACTGGCTGTGCTGGCTTAGAGATGCTAGGAATCACAGCCCAACATGTAACTTTTCCAAAGTCCGGGATTTAGAAGCAGGTGACCCAAAGCAGACACCCTACGGCACTAGGCTCAGAAAGTTGCTGTTGCATGCTATCCAGTCACTCACCTGTTTTAGTGGTGAGCAGACCAATAAAAAGTATGAACAGTGTCATCTTCACTTGTAAAACTAAGCAAAACTGATGTGTGATTGTTGTGTGAACCTTTTTATTGTGGCGGCTCATATCTCATATCTGTGATGAAAGTTATACCACTGGTTTGTATTTGAGAAATGTTACACATGCAACTAGTTGTGGTATCACTGTTACCATAAGAACAATTGAATATCATTCAGTTAGCACATATCAAAATGCAAATTGGCCTGCAAACACAATGCAGAGACATGGGTTGTTTAGAGAAGCCTGTAGGGTAATGAAGCCAGACCCTAAGACTATTAGGATGCTAACACTGGCCAGGATCCTACATCACCTCGACAAGGAGCAATGGATTCAAGCTGTAGGAAAGGAAATTCTACCTGAATCTCAGGAAGAACTTCCTGACAGTCAGGGCTGTCCAGCAGTGGAATGTGCTGCCTCAGAGTGTAGTGGAGTCTCCTTCCTTGGAGGTTTTTAAGCAGAGGCTAGATGACCATCTGTCGGGAGTGCTTTGAGGGTGTTCCTGCATGGCAGGGGGTTGGACTGGATGGCCCCTGTGGTCTCTTCCAACTCTACATTTCTATGATTTTATGATAGTTGTCACAATTCACCTCTGGAATCTGACACAGAGGGTTTGTATTGTGAGGAGTTCCTTGCTCCAGACAACTCCATCTACAAATCCGAGAAGCTGATCGCTGAAGAGGCTGAGGGGCTTCCTGCTCAGGAGACATTGTCAGACATTGAAGAGACCCATTCCTTTGATGTCTGGCAAAGAGACAAGGAAAAACTTTTGTTCTTTCTGGCTGGCCCCTCCTGAAACTGCAAACCCCAGGATTCCATGGGATGTTGAAAGTGGAATCATAGCGCTATTACAATCTAGTGCGGAAATGGCCTCGGACTGGATTGGCCTCCCTATAGCTCCTTCCCTTAGAAGAATCTGTCTCACTGGACACTTTCTGCCCATAGGCATAGTGTTACCACGGTTTAGGCCTACTTGGAGATACCCCTAGATATCATTTTGATATCAATAATTTGGCTTGCTTCTACCACCCCTCTCTACGTGTTTGTGAGGTCCCCATCACCTTCCCAGGAACATTCAGAGGGAATGTGGGAGAGGGTCTTCTCACTGGCCACTCCAAAGCTTTCGAACTCCCTTCTTGAGGGAGGCTAGTATAGCTCACTCCTTGCTCTCCATTCACCAGCAAATTCAACCTTTCCTTTACTGAACGGCTTTAGGAATTTACTGTTTATTTGCATATTTTTTTAATTAATCTTTATTTTAAGTTTATAGTTTATATTGTTTTTAAAACGACAAATGCACAACCCATATAAAAATTGATGTTTTTCTCTGTTTTCAATCTATAATATTTCATAAGCCACCAGTATTGGGGAAAAGCTGGGATATTAATGAAATAAATAAAGAAATATGTTCACAGTGGGTGATGGTGAAGCCCAACAGTGCTTTGTATGAGGTGAATATTTTTACCCCAGCCTCTCCCCTGGAAGGAAGACAGCTGGAGGAAGAAAAAGCATTGCAACATACTATGGCACAATAGGTATCAGCAGCGTCATCTCCCAAACACTGATATTAGCTGTGACTCTCAAAATCAAATATCATCAGGTATGAAAAGGCAGACATTCAACATTTGGAGAACATTGGAGCTACCATAATTAACCTGGAGAAAATGCAAATTTTTGAGGAGAATATTTTGCCAGCCAATTCATACATGCTATTGGCATGTCTCCCTTCTGCTGATGAGATTGGTTGATTTGCTTTGTTTCTGGAGAGACACTTAAGTCCTTTTGTTCCCTTGACTTAGCTGCTTTTTTGTGAAATACAGGCACTAAAGAAGAACTTAAAGCACAGGTGATCCTCCAGTTTAACTTACAACCCCATGAAAACTTTCCAATTACAATGGTAACTGTCTAATTCTTAGGACTATTGAAATATAACAGTAACTGTATTTAGAAGTGACTTTCCAAGCTCTGATTTCTTCTAGCTTTTGCTTCCCCCTCCCTACTCTTCTACTATTCCATACTTAAAGCACAATCCCTAGTAAATGTGCATAGGATAGCTGCCTTAAGCAAGTAAGTGCTATGTTTTCCTATGTAAGTTTACTGAGAGGCCAATCCCAACATAGGGCCAGCCCAAGATATGTTGCTGCCTGAGGCAAAAAACAAGGTAGTACTGTTACCCTGAAATTGGGGGTCCCGCAAGGGGCGCCCGGCTTTGCCAATTAAAATACCAAAGATGGGGAAATTAGAACTCAGAGCACTGGTTTTGCTAACGAGAGGCAGGGTAATGTAGCGAGATCTTTTACCCTATGTATACAGCGTCAGGTTAGAGAGTGGCTAGACAAGGTGTTTCCAAACAACAAACAATTCTTTATTGAGAACAAAACACAGAAGACAAACATAAACTAACTAGCTTAGAAAAGAAAGAGAGTTGTAGGGGAAGGCAATATGACCTGTTCCGTAGTCCTGGGGAGAGACTGAAGATTCGGGGAAGAAAGCTCAGCATGGGGGCGCTGAGGGGAGTCCTTTAAACACACCAACAGCAGGGCAGGATGGCAGCCAAAGGTGATCCGAGGATCGGTTAGAAATGAAGGGTTTTTATAGGGAAGATCGTGCCTTTCGGCTATGGCAGTCCCGAAGGAGCACAAAAGAGGTTTCGGTGCTGGACAAAAGGATTTGGTGAGGTCAGGTTTAGCGTGATGGGATTTGCACGTAGAAACAATACCTTTGGCCGAGACGTTGATGGCCCAACTCACAAGAGTAATTTGACTGAGAACCACATGGCTATTGAGGAGTCTGTGGCAGGAAGTTCCCTAAAGCTTTGGGCGAGTTTTGGGTTGCTGGCTACAAAGAGGAATGGAATGTAAACCATTAACGGCCGCTCTCTGTCCGTGCTTATCCGGAGAACTTTGCGAACATGTGAGATGAGGTAATTGCAACCAGTCCAGCTAAGGCCAAATTAAATGATATCAAAAGAATATCTGGGGGTCCTCACCGGAGGTGCCATAGCGGAAATAACAGTACCTCATCCCATTCCATGTACAAACGTCAACTGGGACTGCATTGTATCTTTCTTCAACATGGCAATAAGATGGTATCCTTTGTTCCAGCAGAAAGCAACAGGTTAGCAAGAGGGTGGAGAGTGGCTATTTAGCACACAGATCTTCCCTGATAAACCTAGCTGCCACAGTAGAGCTTTTGCCACCTGAATCAATTGCCTCACTAAGTCTAATGGAAGAGATGTCCCTGTATTCCCTGTATTCAATAAAGTTTGCTTTGATGTATCTATGCATAAGATCGTAGCCTGGGCAGTTACAATAGTATAGTATAGTATAGTATAGTATAGTATAGTATAGTATAGTATAGTATAAACATAACATAACATAACATAACAATAATAATTTCTGTTTCACTTATCTAGCAGTCTTCCCATATGCCTACTTGCCACTTACCAGGCAGCAGCTGCTGTGATCAACAGGGATCTATTCTCCTGTTGATCAGGAAACTGCTGACAGAAGTTCTCATCCTCTTCCACAAGCAATAAAAGACAGTCAGAACCAGGGTCTCTGTCACAATGCCCTGTCACGCTAGAGATTGATAATGGGAGGTGTGGAAACATCAGTCTGCTTCTTCCTGATTAACAGAGGAACAGACCCCTGTCACTTTCATTGGCACCTGTCTAGGAAGTGGGGATTGGGGACTGTGAGTTCCCTAAAGTAGTGAATATGTAGGGATCATCAATACAAACCAGTTATGAATGTGTAATTCTAGATTATGCATTAGTAACTGCCTTGGTCAACATACTCTTTAGAGAAAACTTAAAAGGGATGTCAGAACACAGCTGTACTGTTCTTGGTGGCATGGAACTGAATTAGACTGTTTCTATGCTTAAAAAAAATCTTAAAATGGTGAAAGAGAGAGAAAGAGGCACACAGAAGAGGAGGCATGGGGAAACACAAAACAGAGAATAAGGCAGAAACTCACAATGTTTTGTTGGGGGAAGATCCCAAAAGAAACAAGGAGCTTTTTAATACTTAATAGCCCAGGAGAAAAATATTATATAAATAACATGACAAAACCCATGTGTGAAAAATAGGACTAATATGCCTATAGAACTTCAAAACTGTTTTATTTCAGCATACTTTTCAAACAGGACAGAGTTGTGGCGCCTTAAAGATAGCAAATTTTATCTGGTATAAACTTTTGAGGACTCCAACCCATCTCATCTGGGCTGCAACCTGAGGAAGAGGGCTGGAGTCCACAGAAGTTTGTGCCAAATAAAATTGATTCATCATCCTTAGGTGCCACATGGTTATTTGTTGTTTCTGCTCCAACAAATTAACATAGTTCCTACCCACCTTCCAAAATCTAAAAGTTAACACACATGATTTATTATTGACTTGAATACTGTTGGTTAAGTAGAACATAAAACAGAGTAGACCCATTGAATCAATTGTTAAATGGTGAGTCACCACATTGCTAAATCCTGCGAATTCAAAGGGCCCACTGTATGTGGAACTAGTAACAGAATTCAGGCTGATCTCTATATGTGATGTGATGATGAAAACCTGGATCCCTACTCAGAATGAATCCCCATTCGAAAGCAAGTTTAAATCTGGTATATGAGCAGTCTCACTACAACTACTTTACTGCTTTGTTTAAAATGGGGATCTTTATATAGATAAAACTTTGCATTAATTTTCTTGTGTTGAGGGGCTGTGAAGTACACAAAAGCTACTCTAAAAAAACACCCTTGTTAATCTTTAAAGTGCCAAAAGACTTGGGTGTTTTTGTGTGAATTATGCACAAGCTCATTGCGGAGGGGAGGAAAAGAGTGTTCCTAATAGGAGATGGAGGCACACCTTTCTGCTTCACATTCTGACATGTGACACATAACTGCTGTGACAATCACATTAGCTCCTGATATTCACCTTAGGCCCGGGATTGTAAATTGAGTTGCCCACAGTCAGATCCAAGCCCCAAAGCAATTCTGTGTGGCTCCTTGGTTTTTAATTGAAAGTCTACAGTTTCACTCTAGAAATTTGTTTTCAAAGAGCTTGGAAGAGATGCTCCCCATTTTAATAACAAAAGTCTTGTGGCATTATAAGCTTAAAAAATATATTTTGGAGTGCGCTTTTGTAGACCACAGCACAAGTAGGTTATAATCCACAAAAGCTGGCCATAATAAATTTGTTAATTTTTAAGGTGTTATAAAACCCACCTGTTTATGCTGCAATATGGCTGACCCCACCTGTGAAATTCCATAATATAATGTCACATAATTATTTAAGATTTTCAATTGTTTTATTTTAAAAATAAACAGAACAAAACACATAAACATCAGGTACCAAATTATTGTTGTGTGTCAAGTCATTTCCAACTTACAGAGACCTTATGATGAACCTATCATGGGGTTTTCTGGGACTGAGAGTCTGTGATGCACCCAAGGTCACCCAGTGGGTTTCCATGGCTGAGCAGGGAATCAAACCTGGGTCTCTGGGGTCATAGTAAAATGCTCAAACCAATACACCATGCTGGCTTTCAGAGTACCAAATACCAGACTGAGTCCTGGACTTTGGATGAACACTAAGAGTATTCAAAATTGGCACTTTGATCCAACTTTATTATTAAATGAAGGTTGCATAAATTTAAAAAAAAATGGCATCCAAAAATCTGAAGGTCAAATATAAGCAAAGCTCTCTTACTGAACATTTTGAAACATGAGGAAGACCAAAACAGTAAAAGTCTTGGAAACCAGGCCCTGTGGGGAGCGGCTTAGGGAGCTGGGTATGTTTAGCCTGGAGAAGAGAAGATTAAGAGGTGACATGATAGCCATACTTAAAAATTTGAAGGAATATCCTGTGGAAGATGGGACAAGCTACCTTATTTAGGCCTCATGGTCACTGTCTGATTTTTTCTCTTCATGTTACTGACTTGAACAACAGAAGGATGAAGGCTCTAATGGATGATTAAAATTAGGTATGGGCAACCAAGGTGGGTGAAACTGACAAAGGAAAATATCCCTGGAATGAATATCAGCAAAAAAAAAAAGTTGGAATAAAATATGGCACTTGTTACCTTATAAATTTATTTCTGCAAAATAGAAAAGACTTTATATGAATTTGTGTATGAATGGAATAGGAGTCCAGTAAGATTGGCTAGAATGGGTCTAAACTTATTCTCAATGTGTTGGAAAAACTGTAGGGAATGGGGAACAAAAAAGCATTTGTTAATTTGTTCTAAGGTAGCCCAGTTTGACATGGTAGTCATCTTTGAGCATCTGAAGAGATGGCATGTAGAAGATAGTGCCAGCTTGTTTTCTGCTGCTCCAGAGACTAGAACATGACCCAAATGGACACATATGACAAGAGATTCTACCTAAACATTTGCAATAACTTTTTAAATGTTAAGAGCTCTGTGATAGTGCGACAGACCCTCCTTCTTTGGTAGTCTTTAACCAGAGGTCAGATGGGCATGTTTCAGGACTGCTTTATTCCTCTATGTTAGATTAGCTGGTCCTTGCAGTCCTTTCCAACCTGTAAGATTCTATTATTTGGAATAATGTGTTTGTAGAAAAACTTGCAAGAAACTACAGATACTTGAAAAGAATAATCACCAAGCATATTTGAATCAACTTGTTAACAGTTTATTATCTTTGCAAATGATCAATCTCCATGTGGACCTCCAGGAAACCTGAAACAATTCTGGAAAAACTCATTTTAACATATACATATGTAAATTACATGCAAAAGAATTACCTAAAACTTATGCTTTAAATGATACTACCAAGGAGACAAAAACATCAGCAATACAATCAGATTCCAGGTCCCCTTCCAGACTGATGGGCCCTGGTAATTTTTACTGGCTCACCTCAACATCAGTCTTGCTAATCTAAGTATGATCGGTTCCTTGAAACCCATCATTTTATTGTATCCCCATTCTCCTCAAGTTGAGCAGGATGAATTTATTTGCCCATTACAGTATAAGCTAAAAGTATATAAATGTGGAGAATGATTCGCATCTATAGATGACACTCTTTAAAGAGGTGACTGAACATCTGTGCACTGTCTTTAATGTGGATGCTTTGGACCACAACTCCTATAAAGTCTTAAGGATATACTGGCTAGGGTATATGGGAGTTGTAATCCCTTTGAACCAATACTGACTTAAGTAGTTTCTTCCATCAAATTGATGGACATTGTGCTCCTGGAACATTGTGCTCCTGGACAACACTGTCATAATTCAATCATCTAAAATACTGACCTTTCAGAGGCTTTGTCTCCTGTTATCATTAACACTCAAGGCATAGCACAGGCACCCCATATTTCCTTTGATATTATTCTAAGGAGAGTGGCATAATGGTTTGGGCCCTGCCGTAAGACTCTGAAAACCAGGGTTCAAATCCCTGTTTGGCCATGCAAACAACTGGGCGACCTTGGGCAAGTCACACTTTCTCAACCTCAGAGGATGGCAAAGGCAAGCCCCTTCTGAACAAATCTTGCAAAAAAAACCCTCCATGACAAGTTTGTGTTAGGGTTGCCGTAAGTTGGAAATGACTTTAAGGCATACATTAACAACCACTACCACCACCATTATTCTAAGAGCATATGGTGAATTTGTAGTTTCCTCAATTATACATTTTCCTACCCTGGACACTGCTTAGATCCTTGTGCTGCTTCTTGGATTATGTAGTTAAAGCCAAAACATCTCTAAGATGCCTTGTTAGATATCTATCTTTTGTAAGCCGTGTTGAATTCCAGGCTTTGGAAAAGGTGGAATATAAATAAACAGCACTCTCTCTCTCTCTCTTCAGCTGTTTATTTCCCACTTTTTCCCAGTCTGGGATGCAATACGGCTTAGAAAAGATACAGCTATAAGTTCCCATCATACACAAATCGTAAGTAACAATATAATTAGACTATCAATAGAATTAAAAGCAATTAAAAGCATGCCTATTTTTTAGAAAATAAAAACTATAGACAATGCAGCACATTGTTAAAGGTCCTTTGCCCATTAGCAATCAAGTCCTCAAAAGTATTGCCATGTTTCTACTACATGTAATTGTGAGAGTGGTGGCACAGAGAGAAGGATGGCCTATGAAGATCTCAAAACAAGGGCAGGCTCCTCTGAAAGGATGGTCATTTATTTTTAATTGTATCTGGAAACAGACCAGCAGCCATTGGCTTTGGTGCAACAAGAGAGTTGCATGCTCCTTGTAATTGTGAGTAAACTGTGTATTTTACTCCTAGTTCTGAGATGAAGCGTCACACCTGACTAATCTGAAGCTAACTGGTACTGTATGTAAATACTCCAGCTATGCCTGACTGGATATACTTCATAATACTCTGAATCACTTACTATCAGTTGTCACCAATTTGTAGAGGCAAACAGAGTTTATTTCACAGCTCGTCAACCTTTAGTTCTTCAGATGTTTTGGATTTCAATTCCCAGAAGTTTGACTTTAGCCTATGCTGGCTAAGACATTTGGGAGCTGAAGTCCAAAGCATCTGGAGAACCAAAGTCAGGGACCATTGGCTTAGTTTCGGGAGTTGACAGTGATTCCATGTCTAGTGCTTGTAGCATAAAGTGTATTTCACTTGCCAGTTACCAGGAGAGCAATGCAGCACAAAACAAGGCTGACTCAATCATGCATTGATATGCTCTACACATCATCTCCAAGCAACCTGCAGCTGAAGATGTAGTGTGCCTCAGCTGTAACATTTTAGTTGCTTGCATTTCTCTTGCATTCCTATCTTTGTCAAGTCAGTTTATGTATAATAGTCAATACCAAATTCTTTTAAACCATAGATAAAACTGTCATGTTTTTCCAATGCTGTGTCAATTCTATTCTGCTGTCAACACAGTAATGCAATTAAGGCTAATTAGATGCTCTAATTATTTGGTTTTGTGATACTGCATTTGTATAAGCTTCTATGCAAGACTTCAGACCATAAAGAAATCTTGACAAGAATTTTTACTCTTTTATATTCCACTACTTGTGTCTTTATTCATATTTTTTGTACAGTAACACACTGCACAAAAATCCTGAAAAAGTCCTCCAGATGTTGCACAAGTATTCACAGAAGAACACCAACACATCTTTTTTCTTCTATTCAGTGTTTTTGACGTAAGCCAAAGTGATCTCCACCTTTTTAAAAGATGAAGTCATGACAAACTTCACAGAAATCAATCACAGAAATAATCTGCAAGATCCAATGTTAAATTATTGTGTCTTTATTTATAAGTACAAGGAGTCAAGAAATTAGAAAATACCCTGTTTTGCTTCTTTGACAAACTTCAAGGATGAACACTCAAATTAAATATTCAGCAAAAGTGAATTGATGAATTTCAAAAGAGCTATACAGCTACAGGAGAACAAGCCAGGATAGAGCCCATATAGTGGCTGTGTGTGATCCATCATCCCACAGCCACTGTGAACATGAAATCTATTTGCTGTACAACTATGACTCACTAAAGACAAGACACTGAGAAAGAGAATGGTGGTTTCATTCAGTTACACAAAACCTTTCCAGGTTGCATCTTGACCCATATATACAAAGCTGTAACATATTTAGAAGAGCAGGAATTGCTGGCCTCCTATTGTATTATTTCCACCCAAACAGAGCTGGTAGACAGTATGCCTACAAAGCAACAGATGGTACCCATATAACTTGGATGTTGTGATCAAACCATCTGCTTCTGTACCCATCCCGATTAATTCAAATTGAGCAAAGAACGACAGGCAGTGATCTAATGATAAGAAATTCTTCAAATCACTTCCTTTAAAAAAACAATAAACAAAAACAAAAGACAGCTTCAGCTCTCCTTTTATGATCTATTATGCACAATTATATTGACTGGTGCCTTAAATCATTTGCAAAATTGCACATGACCAGATAACAAGAACTTCATTTATAAGAAGAAAAGCAGATGGGAAAGAGCTAGAAATCACATACTTTGCCATTTTAGAAATAGTATGCTGTATGTGTAATCCAGTGGGAAGATTCTTCCTTAGAACGTTTGGCTGAACTGTGGGAAGTAAAAATAGACTTGTATGCTTCTGACTTCTCATCGTTTGCAATGGAACGCTTCAGGGGCCTGGATGCATTTTTGCTTTCTTTCCCAGATGAAGATGACACACTTTCATTGGCTGATATATGACAAAGCAAATAGACACCATATGTTAACTCCTTTGATAAAACTGCATGTAAACACAGATGCACAGAAATAATACCAGCTAAATCACATCCATATTACATTTTAGGCACATTAGTCATTTTTGTCTGAACATTTGCCTGTTTAGCACAGGAGGATTTTGAGACCTTTGATAACCATGCAAACATTGAAATGGTTTCTCAGTTTTTAAAATAATCCGTATTACATATCACTGTAATCTTGTATATGGACACAAAGCACATCTTAGAGAGAGTTTTGTAAGAAGTCTCAAAACTATTTTCAAAAAGGCTCCATGGAGCTGTGGAGTCCTTGACAGAGGAAATCTCCAAGAAAGCCTTGAACCCTTGGAAACTAGGCAGTTGTGCAGCAACCACGGTAGATGACGTTTAGGCAGAAAAAATGAAATGCAGAAAGACAGGCTGGGTGATATGTGGCTTAACAACAGTACATGCTCAAAAGATCTTAAGGATTTAGCAGACCACACGTTGAACATGAGTTAGCTTGTGATACAATAGTCAAAAAAGTTGATGCAATTCTAGGGTGCATCAACAGAAATATAGTGTTCAGGCTGAGGGAAGTAACAGTTCTACTCTATTCTGCTTTGGGTCAGACCTCAGCTGGAATAATGTGTCCACACTTCAAGAAAGATACTAACTGGAGTGTGTCCAGAGGACTGTGGCGGAGTTGGTAAACAGACTGGCTTAGGGAGATGGGCATGTTTAGCTTGGAAAAGAGCAAACTGGGAAACATGACAGCTAGTTTAAATGCATAGAAGAAAAAACAAGCTTGTTTTCTCCTGCTGCAAAGACTATGAAACGAACCAATGGATTCAAATTGCCAATGGACCAATGGAGCCATCTTAACATTAGGAAGAACTTCCTTACAGTAAGAGCAACTTGCCAATGGAATGGCCTACCTCAGAAGATGGTAGAATTTCCTTTAAACAGAGGTTTGATTGGCATCTCTCAAGCGTGCTTAGCTGTGTGTTCCTGCACAGTAATGGTCTGAACTAGATACCCCTTAGGATTCCTTCCAACTATATAATTGCGTGATTCTAGTCCACATGAACCATGTCCAAAGGAGCTCATGAATCCAGTTAAAATGGTTTTAAATTCTGCTTTGAAATCTTAAGTTGAAACTCTCGTTATTGTTAACCACAGTGAATGCCTAATACACAGTATTTAACTGTGGTTAAAGGGAGCAGGAAAACTCAGGGTGGATTCACATCTGCCAGGAGGGAGCAGATGAAGAGCCTGCAATCCTATTCAGGACTCTTATCTTTCAACTAAGAGACAAACCAAGTTCTGGCTGAACATTTGGATGCAAGTGGTCTGTAAAAAGGATTATTCATAATCTTAATGTAATGTTTACTGAACTGCATTGGAAAGTTTTAAACCAACCTGTACTCTTGCAGAAGGCAATGCTTCTCTTTTCTCCAGATTTAATGACTGCGGCATCCTTTTCAGTATTTGCTTGAGAAGGTTTGGGTGAATCTTTAAAAAAAGAGAGAGAGAAGAAAGATGTAGAGTATAGAATACTAGGAAGACAAAATGTATGATCTGGATCCTGTTACTATCAGCAGCAAAACTTTTCTCTAACAGGACTGGACTACAATCAAAATAACTGAATTAAATGATGCAGATGCAATTCACTGCTAAAGTGAAAAACTGACTGACACCTATGTGGTTGTTACTGAAAAGAAAACTGCATTTAGTCCTCTCAGATTTGTTCATATTTTCTGAGATGTATTGTGACTTTGTGGCATACCAGGTTCTCCCCATCTCCACCTTCAGAGCAGCCACAGACATGGGAACAGAGGTGGGTAAATCTATGGCACCAATGCACAGCTTCTTCTAATGCTCTACTATATGTTACAATGATGGGGAGGAAGAGGGAGACAGAACAATATTGCATCTGCCCTTGTATGTTTTGCTGTAAACACAACAATCCACTTACAGGGTCTTGCAGAGTCTGTCCCAATGTGCTCTCCACAACCTTAGGCACTCCATCTAAAACCTCTGCCATGTTTTTTCTGGTTCTTTGTTGTAGATTGTATTGGAAAGACAAAGGAATTGGAACACTTGGCTCACAGTGGACAGTTCTAGTTCAGGGGATTAGCTACTCTGAGTGCACCCATTCGTGTACCTAAACAAAGCATTTTCAAACTATCAATGATTTTGACACTATTGTGTTAAAAAAAAAGCATCCAGAGAATTTTGTGCTACAGGGCTGGGAGAAGAACAGCATATTAAATTTAGGGGGTAAGTGGGATGGTGGAGGAGATCCTTGAAGTGACAGAGGTGCTTTGGCTTTGTTTTTGCTTAAAGGGGATGATGAATGTTCTTGTTTTTGAGTGGTATGGCAGTAGAGTACAGACTTTCTTCCAATTATTTCATATGAGTATACACACATACACACACACCACTTATTAATAGCCTTTAAAAATTTAAATTTCATTAATAGCCTTTTAAAAGATGAGTCTTTAAAAAAACCTCTTCATACTCTTGTATTACAAGAGTATGAGACCCTCAGATGTACCTACACATAACTATGACCTTACCATCAGTAGCTTCAGATTGCACAGTGGTCTCTGCTGCCTTAGATTTCTTGGATTTCTGAAACAAGTGAGACAAGACGATGATTAGTTCAGGAGTTCTGCACAGATTCCCCATGACAACAAGATGTTTTGAATCTGACCTTTGAAACAAGTGGCAGAAGTCCTCAATAATGGGAGTGAAGGTTTTACATTCTCATAATAAAATCAAGATCACCTTGCTATCATGATCCATATACATCTGAAGGAACACCTCATCCTACATACAGCTCTGGAGACAAGGAGATAAAGCAAAGAAGATTCTCCTTCAGGTTCCTCTGGTCTCTGAGATCACGTGTGTGAGGACAAGGAGGAGGACCTTCTCTACGGTGGGTCTCTCTGTCTGGAACTCTCTTTAGGGAATCTTAGCTAGATAGGTCTCTCAAGGCCTTTCTAAATGCAGATTAAAACTTTCTTATCTGAGATACAGGGAACTGACTGAGAGTATCTGAAGCTGCAGCACTACTGAAACAAGGTAGGCATAGACCTGAAGAAGAACTTTGGATGGGAAATTGCTGGTAGCCCTAGGAAATGATTGGAGGTATAGTGGAACAATTTATCTATTTAAAACATAATTTGTTTAGAATGGTTAAACTGGCTTGTGAGTTGCCTGGGTGATTAATGTCTCCAACTACCTCTTCTTTTTTAAAGACATTTTAAGTATATTTACACCATTAATGTCCACTACTGTTCTGTCACCCATAGGGTGGGAGGTACATTTTAGAACAAATTTGAAATGAGAGAATTCTGACGTCTGGTATTCTTTGACTGGATTAACTGAAGCTAGACAACAAGCATTTGATGAAGCAGATAGCTTCTGCCAATAAAAACATTTCAGACTAAAGTAATTTGGTTAGGGTACTTCTATGGGAAGACCTGCTTATGAGTGTACAAATAATTTAAACCAAAGAATCATGGTATTTCACAGTTAAAAGGAACCATAAGAATCATCTAAGTTCAATTGCCTGCCATGACAGGAATCCCTCACTAAAGCATCTGTGAGAGATGGCCATCCAATCTGTGTTTAAAAGCCTTCAATAAAGGAGGGTTTACCATCTTCTGAGTAGTCCATTACAGAGGTAAGCAGCTCTTATCATCAGGAAGTACTTCCTAATGTTTAACTGAAATCTCCTTTCTGTAATTTTAAGCCATGGGATCCAGCCTTTTTCTCAGGAGCAGCAAAACATGCTCATTTCATCTTTCACATGACCGTCCTTGAGATATTTTAAGATGGCTATCACATGACCTGTAAGTCTCCTCTTCCCCAGGCTAAACATACCCAGCTCCCTAAACTCTTTTTCACTGGGTTTCATTCCCAGACTCTTTACCCTCTTGGTTGCCCTCTATAGATATATTCCAGCTTGTTAATGTTGTTTTTGAATTTTGATACCCAGAACTGTTGTATTTGGTTAGTATCATCTCTATCTTTCATTCATCTGGCCCAACAGACAACTCTTCTATGAGACAAGAAGGTCAACAATAAGAACAACAATAACACTCTTAGACTAGGAGTTTGTTTATTATCTGACAAGAACTAGTTAAATAAAGTCAAATACCTTGTTGCTAAAATCCAAAGTATACACAAAAACACATCACATAAAGCTATTTGTGAGAGATCACATAGCTGATGGTTTTCCATATCACACCCACTAGGTGGCAATAAAGGGCTTCTCTCTAATACCCACAGAATGCAAAACTGGATAGTGCAAAGAAAGCAAGCTCCTTCCACATCCTTTCCTTCTGCCTCTTCTTTTCATCCAACAGATTACTGAGATTTAGAAGAACATTGTTTACTTGGAAGAAAAAACGAAGACACCATCTATATTCAATAATGTCAGGGCTCAGGAGGCATAAGTTCTAACGCATCACGTGGACACAGACGACAATGGGATAAAGCTTAAGCAGCAGTTTGTAACTCCATCTTTGTGTAGTCTGAGGCAGGCAGCAAAACCAGGACACTATATGGAGTCTTTCGTAAGTTCCACATGCAGGTGGGGTGGGGTGGGGTGAAGGCCATTTTGGTATTCACAGATTTTACAGGCCTACTGTTTACATTATTACCACCAAGACACACCAATACTGTTTTCCTTTCTTCTCCTTTGCTTGGAGATAGCAATATAGCACCCTGCCCTTCCTGTATGTCATTCTTAGGCAAAGGAACGTCTCCAGTACAGCTTTTTTGGTGAATGGGAAGAATTACCAACATAGAGTGGCCTAGTGGTGTTATATGCTCAGACACCATCCAGCGTTCAGTATAAAAGCTATCCTGGTATCACTTTTCAGCACGAATGTTAGCTGTAGAAGCTCACAATTGATTAAGTTTTGTTTCCAACAGGAAGCCAGATGCAAAACTGAAAAGAAGCCCCGATTATGCAACTGGGGAATTTGTTCTTGCACGTTGTTTCACCACACCAGCAAAAGCCTGAAATATTAATTGTAGAACTGAAACTGTTACCCTGATTGGGTACACTGAGGCCTGCAAAACCATGCTTGAAAAAAATGGAGTGGAGAGCTGAGGAGGTCCAGGATATTATACATAGAGCTCCTTCCTTTGCATTATGTGCTTTGGAATGCCTGAAAATGCCAGTGCAGTTTTAGATCTTTTTGTTTGGACCAGAATTGTTTGATAGCAAAGTTTTGGTTTAGGTGGAGTGGTTTTCCAGCAGTCTTCACCAACCTGGTCCCATCCGGATGTTTTGGATTTCCATGATCCCTCACAACTGGGCATATAAACTGGAGTGGATGAGAGTTCCAGTCTAAAGCAGTGGCTCTTAATCTTTTCTTTACCAGGAACCCCCTGTAAATATAATTTGTTGCCAAGGACCCCCAACACTTAACTCAAAATATTTAAATCTTTAAATTTAGATTAAAACATTCAAATATTTACTTATTAAAAGTTTCTGGGGACTAGGATTCAAATCCCCACTCAGACACTGGGTGACTTTGGGCAAATCACATTCTCTCTCTTCCTCCTCAGATGAAGGCAAAGGCAAATTTCCTCTGAACAAATCCAGCTACACAGCTTGCCATAAGTGAGAGTGACTTGCAGGCATACAACAACAAAGTGCTAATGAGAAGGGGAGGTTCTTTCTAGCAATCATGTCTTCTTCCAACTTTGAAAACTGACTTATGGAGACCCTAAGCAAACCTATCATGAGGGAGTTTCTTGACAAGATTTTTTTGCCCTTGCCTTTCTCTGAGGCAGAGAGAATGTGACTTGCCTGAGGTCACCCAATGGATTTCCATGGCCAAGTAGGGATTTAAACTCAGGTCTCCAGAGCCATAGTTTGGGTACGCACACATGCTTTCTACCATGCCCCTTTTGTCAGGGGATGCGGCAGCAGGGGGTGGGGGTGCGAAGGGACAGGGTGACACAGCCAAATGGTGTCCTTCATTTGCAAACGGGGTGCACAGTTTGACTGCATGTGCATGACACCATGATCCTTTCATTAGGAAGCCTAAAGCAGGTGTGGGGGCGCCAAGGGACATGGTAGCAGGGGTGTGCCACACCCAAATTGTGTCCTTTGTTTGAAAACAAGGGAACAGTTTCGGCATCTGCACCCCCTCCACTGCTCCTCCCTGTTGTTGCTGCTGCCGCTGCTGTCCAGAAGCAGGGCTTCGTGAACCCCCTGTGATGGCTTCATGGACTCACAGAAGTCTCCAGACCCCAGGTTAAGAACCATTGGTCTAAAGCATCCAGAGGCCTAACTTACAGAAGAACTGGGGAGAGCGCCTTGCCTTCAGAGGCATCTCTGTATCTGCTGAGCACAAGTGTGCTGGACTGGAGGGGTTAGAGGAACACGGGAACATCCCTTATACTCAGACCATTGGTCTTTGCACCCCAGTACTGTCAACTCTGGCTGACAGCAGCTTTTCAAGTTTTCAGGAAGGATTCCTTCTTACCTCAACCTGGAGATCAAAGATATTCCCCAGGAGGTTTCTGTCCAAGTACTATCTAGATCTGACTCTGCTTAGCTTCCAAAATGTCCCAAAAGATACAGGATGTTTGGGGTGGTATTGTAATATCCTTGGCATGAAGCAGTTTGTCAATTTCTATATTTCTATATTTGTAAAAAAAAACCCACTGGGCTGCAATATCACAGCAATGTGAGTGTTTTGTTGGATTGTACAGTTGACCCTCCACATTTGCGGGTTTCACTTTTGTGGATTTGATTATTCACGGATTATTTGCTGTCAGCTCTGCTGCTGCCCTCTGCCATTTTAATAGGGATTGCAAGCCTTGTGAGACTGAGACACTATGAACGAGGCTAGCAAGTCCCTATTAAAAATGGTGTGGGGCGGCAGTGGAAGTGGCAGTCAGCTCTGCCAGCCACCCACTTCTGCCTTGTGAAGGAACCCTGATGCCTCAAAGGAATCCATGGTGGGTTGAATATGGTGATCATACTTCTTTGTGTGTGTGTTAAATATGGTTTGGGAGGGCCTAGAGTTATTCACAGTTTTTCCACATTCACAGGGGTCTTGTGGCCCTAACCCTAACAAATGTGGAGGGACAACTATATATGCATACTGGTGTGCTTATTGTGTGCAGACAAATTTCTGTTCTATGTTTGAGTAGCCAGTCTATAGCCTGAACCATCTTGAATTGTTTTCCATTTTACCACCCAACCTTCACACTCAAAGATACAATTACAGTTCTGCTTAATAGCAATCCACTGAAGTAGCAGCAGATTCAAAGGGGTAAACCAATGGGCTCATTTTCTCATTCACAACATTTGGTGGAAAGTTCGGATTCCCAATGGGCAGGAGGAAGGGAGATTTTCCATGTAAAAGAAAAGTTATTCTAAATCAGTGGAAACAAGCACCAATGCTGTTTATGAGTACCATTGGCAAATAATGTGGAAATACTATTTTAGCTTTCTTGTGGTCCCTTAGTTGTAAACAAATTGCTTACCTCTTAAGTCATTTAACATGCCTAATGAGAGGGTTTTTTTTTTCCTATGACAAAATATATTTAGAAAACATATTGACTGGGATCCAATGATCTGCAAAATGACTTGCAAAAATATTTGAGGATGGAACCAATAAGCTGTATTTCATTTTGTATTTCTTAAACAGAAGACCCCTGGCTACCACTACCATATCAAATTGCATGAAGTTGAGAAGGCTTTCAGGAGCTTGTCATATATGCACATAAGAACCCATACAATCCTGGCCACCACCTTGGAAGTTGGAACTGTGAGCATTTTCATTCTCTCTCTCTTTCTCTGTGTATGGGTGTGTGCAGCCACCTTCCACCTGTTGACTTATGGTGACTCCATGACTTTCATACGGTGTTCTAAAGCAGGGAATACTCAGAGCTGGTTTTGCCAATGATTGTTTTTCAATTAGGAATTTCTGTGCCATAAATCTACATTAGAGGAATACGGTTTTAATTCTGCACTAGGACTCCACGAGACCAGAGTCTGAATCTCCACCCAGCCACTGAAATCCATTGGGTGATTGTGGACAAGTTTTACTCTGTAAGTCTTAGAGGAAGGCAATTGCAAACCACATCTGATAGGATAACCATACATGGAAGTGAACTTCAAGGCACATGAGAACAACAACCTACCACTTCCTGCTCAATCTAAACTCTAACTTCACAGAGCAAATAACTCAAGACAAAGTACCGGTACTCACACAAAGACCTTACCTTCCCCAATTTACTCTTCAGCCTTCTTTCTTCCATTCGTTTCTTCAGCACTTCGACATCTTCTTTAGTGCCATTAAGTACAATCACATCATCCTCTTGAAATGGGAGACCACACTTTAATGACAGAAAAGCAAAAAAGCAAACAAGACATCGTTGTTTTTGTTGTTGCTGTCATCATCTTCATCATAATCATAATCATTATTATCATCAGTAGCAGCAGCACAACTGTCTCTTTCCTTTTGTTGTTTTATTTAAAACCCAACCATTTTTCCAGCCCTTCGAAACAGGTACAGATTAGATATCTGTTATCACCATTGTACAAGGAATAATATAATGCTCTACTCACATATCAGAAAGGGAGAGTACAGGTTACATCAATCATGTCAGGAGTGTTTGTTTGACCACAAAATAAAATTTAGTCAGATTTAAATGTGCGCTTTGGATATTCTGCAAAAACTTGCTGGGCCATTAGTTTGTTGCAGGAACTACTATTTTCTTTCATTTGCAAGCAACTAAGGTATTTGCAAAAACGTATGCAGGGCTGAAGTTCAGATCAAGCTACTTTCACTGTCATTAAAATGAATGTGAAACTCCCATTTATTTCAATGCAAGCTCAACAGGACTCAAAGAGAAATCAGTAGCACTTAAATTACATTAAAACTGTCTGAAAATAAGTTAGTTGCTGATAATTTATCCCACTGGTTTTAATGGGACTCAAACGTGACTGACATCTTGTTGATTGGGCCCATATGTTATACTAATTCAGTACTGTGTTGATTTTATTTTTAGTCTAATGGGTTCCTATACCCTAAGTGAGCTATTTATCTCTAGTCTATGCTTCCACCAAGGAGCATAAGGTTGTCACAGCACAGATATCCCACTATACTGACAATAATCCTATAAAGTAGGTTACATTGAGAAAATTGTGACTTCTCCATTGGACAAGGGACTAAACCAAGACATTACTATGCCACATCACATCCCAATCAGAATCAGAATTCTAAAACATAAGACAGAGAACTTCAAGTTATCGACATTTAGATCACCACCAAGCTTAAAGGGGGGAAAAACCAATAATCTTTTTGTTTAATTTGGTTATAAACCTATAAAGAGACAAAACAAACTATGTGCACTTAATATGCTTCTGTTTTAAACAACAACACTCTCTACCTGTAAAAATCAGAATAAAATTTGTTTAGCTGTGACTCATACAGACCTGCAAATAAAAATTATACAAATCAGAACTGATAAAACAACATAGAGGCCAACTGCTTGCTGTGGCCCTTAAAACAACATAAAACAGCACAGAGGTCAACTGTCAGTCCCAACTGCTGATAGCATTTTTCAATCATGAATTTTTCATAGCATTTCATGTCCACAAGACTAGCTAATAGCACTGTTTGCCAACCTAAAAGTTAGAAGTTGGCTTTTTAAACTTGTCTTGGAGCTAATTATAGAGAAGTATAAAGGATTCTGAGTCAATTCCATTTATCTTGGATGTTAGAACCACATCCAAAAGGACCACCTTTTCCAGCACCAGCTCTAACATACAACATCAGTTCTAACGTACAACATCCTTTTGGTTCAAACATACAAGACCCTTCTGTTTTGAGGCTCATAATCACAATTACAGAAGTGCTGTTCTCCACCAAACTAAGATCTTTGGATTCTTTTTGTCACCAGTCCAGAAAATTGCAAAAATCCTAAGAAGAAGCCTCCGTCACCCTGCAAAGTTGGAAGATACTGAGTAAAATTGGTATGGTATGCTGTTTGATTGTTAAAGGCAGAAAAACTGGACAAATTTATTACTCATAAAGAAATAAAGTTTATTGGAACAGTAAACAGATAACTTCGTACACTGGAAGGCACAAACACACCGAACAGGACTCAACTCCCAAAGCAAGACTTTATTTTAAATTAGACACATAAATCAAGCAATCAATCAATCAAGCAAGCAAGCCTAGAGCCCAAAAACACAACCTTTAAGATGATGCAACATTTTAGAAAGACAAATGGGGACAGAAATTATCTTCCCTTGCACACAACAAATCCCACCCCATAACTATTTCCTACTGTACTGACAGTACAATGGGCCTGGATTCAATAAAACAATTGTACGCGCTGTTCCATTCTATTTCAAATATAAGCTGAGCTGCAATCCTATACACGCCTGCCCAGGAGTAAAAGCCATTAAAAACAATGGAACTTGCTTCTGAGTAGATATGTCTAGAATTCAATAAATCTTACACCCTAGCTCTCTCAGATACAAATCCTGAAGTTATAATTAATTTGCACAGTAAAAGTTGGAAGCTTAAGGAAGCCTTCCGGTCTTCCGGAACAGGCATTAATCCCCCCATTCTCTCTCCTTCACTTTGAAATCTCATCATGGAGTCAACCCTGCAATTTTGAGTGGAGAAGCAGCAAGAAAAGTCACATCAGAACATCTCTGGCTGATTGCTCCAAGAGTTCTGCTCTGCTGTACAGTCAGCCCTCTACATTTGCGGGTTTCACTTTTGTGGATTTGATTATTCATGGATTATTTGCTGTCACCTCTGCTGCGTCCTGATGCCATTTTTAATAGTGGCTGCAAGCCTTGCGAGACTGAGAAACTGCAAACAAGGCTTGTAAGTCCCTCTTAAAAATGGTTTGGGGCAGCAGTGGAAGTGGCAATAAGACCCACCAGCCACCCACTTCCGCCTTGTGAAGGAACCCTGATGCCTCAAAGGAATCCACGGTGGGTTGAATATGGTGATCATATTTTTGTGTGTGTTAGGTATGGTTTGGGAGGGCCTAGAGTTATTCAGTTTTTCCACTTTCACAGGGGTTCTGTGCCCCTAACTCTAGCAAATGTGTAAGGATTACTGTACTTTGCGAAGGAAAATGTGCTCTCTTAGGCCTTTGCCCCACAAAAATACCTTAACTAATTGGCTGAGGGAAGCAAGCTTCCATGCCCATTTTTCTTGATCTCAGGCACATCCTGATTTCTATGCAGAATTTGTGTTGTCTGAGGTATATAGGTCCACAGCTCCAGTCCTGCTGCCTGTTTGATGCTTCCTTTTTCCTCTGCGTATGTTAAAAGACTTGCAAAGACCTCTTGGGGTCCAGGCACTCTGGGAGGTGCATTTGAGTTTCCGTAAAGTAAACATTTTGTCCCTATTTACTTCTATCATATATGAGAAATGAGAAAGAGCTGAGTCTTATGACAATCTGCCAGGGACAGAAGAGGTCCAGTCTATTAGCTGCTACCTGATGCCTCCTTTTTAAACTGGAGATGCCAAGCTTTGAACTTTGAACATTCAAGTAGAAGATAAGCAAAAACAATGTACCTAAAAGCATGTATGAAAGTGCATGAGTAAAACCACCACTGTACAACTTTTTTTTTTTTAGAGTTGAGACATACACAAAGAAGTATTCAATAGTAATATACAATTACAGTAACTATCTGAGATGCAAAGATGTTATTCCAAGCTATCCAGGCAGAGCACCACTGTTTTTTATCAAGCATGGTGAACACCACATCTCTGAAGCCATGCTCTTGCTGGTCTCTCTCTAGTTTTTAATGGGACAGGGTAAGCAGAAGGGGAAGGACAACTCTCAGTGGTCCTAGGCAGCACAGCTATAGATAAGGAAAAGCTGGGAGTTACAATTTAGCAACATTTTGCCTACCACTGATTTTAAGAGACTTGGCCCTCCTTTTGAGAGCCAGTGTAGTACAGTGGTTTAAGCCCTGGACCATGCCTCTGGAGCAGGAGTGTCAAACTCACTGTCATCTCAGGCCACATCAGCATTATGGTTGCCCTCAAAGGGCTGGTTATGTCTGTAAGACTATATAAATGCATCTACTCTTTTATCATATTAAATAATTGCATCTCCATTCAATTATTACTGGTTAATCTGCACCGCTTTCTGCTCCCCAGGCTCGCTCTGTGCCTCTTTCTGCCTCTCCTCCTCTGTGGCTCTTTCTGCCCCCCTGCCCCACTCTGTACTTGGTGAGCCTGATCCCCACATTGTGGGCCACCCGGCTGCTGGTATTCTGAAGAGGGCCCAGCAGCCAGCACTCGTGATCTACTTCTGCTTTTGACTGCTCCTCTGCTCCTCTTACTCTTGTGAACCACATGGAGCACCGACAGCAAGACTTAAACAGCAGTCAGAAGTAGAAGTAAATCATGTGTGCTGGTTGCTGGGTCCCTCTTCAGAATACTGGCAGCCAGGGGACTGCATGTGGGGATTCGGCTCGCCAGGAGTGCGGCAGCTGCAGGAGAATTGCGAGGGCCACAGGAAATGGCCTGGTGGGCCGGATTCAGCCCGCAGGCCTTGTGTTTCACACATGTGCTCTGCAGCATAGTCCCCACTCAGTCATGGAAACCCATGGGGTCACCTTGGATAAGTCACACACTCTTTCAAGAAAACCCCATGACAGGGCCCAAAAAGCTGAAAATGACTTTAAAAGCATAAGAAAGAAGGGGGTGTGCGCTTAGAGATACATATTTTTTTTTACAAGGGAACACAAGCAAATAAAACTTTAGGTTTAAAGCACAATCCTAGTCATGTCTCCTCAAAAGTAAGTCCAACACCACTATTCACCTTTTTTCAGTATGCATTCTCCTGTCCCAGCAATTAAAAGAAATTTTTCACTAATGTATACTGAGATGTTTTTCTCTGATAGCCCCTTCTTACTGAATCATTAATTCAGCCTCTTGATGTAGCTTTTAACTTGCAGGTATCCTATTCTTGTTATAAAACTACTAAACTAAATTGACAATACTCATCCATCTACTTCCAAATTTGATGCGGGATTTTAACTTTTGTTAAAGCATACAAGCATGCTTAATGTGAACTATTCTATATTTCAGGATGACTGGCATATGGAAAAAAGTTGTTCTAGGAACAACTAAGCAGCATGGAGGTATCAGGAAAAAGTGAAGAAAATGACAGACAGGATCAACCCAACCTGGCCACCTGATTTTTGCTTTGTATGTGCAACATACTTCTAGTCAATATAAAAAAATTACAAAACTAAACTAACTAAAATCACTGGGCTTTGAAGAAGGCAAACCACAAAAGCTACTGGTACTAGTCTCTTGTTTATTGCTATCATCATGGCAACATTTGCGTGCATATCCAGAAAGGAAAATTACTTTGTTTCTTAAAGACAGGGAAACAGCATTCAAATTAGAAGGAGAGATCAAGTAGCACAATAGTTTGGGGATTTTTTGTTTTGTTTTCTGATCAGCATTACAGTTTAATTTTTTGCCAATTTCCTTTTCGTCTGACATATTCTGCAATCATGCTTCCTATATAAACCACCATCTAACTGATGCAACAGGAAGCTGTTACAATAGAACTCAAAAGAACTGAAAACACATTTAGGTCCTCTGCATGTTTTCAATGTGATGTGATTTCAAAGCAAGTTTTTAAGGGAAGTGCTCCTTTGTGAGGTTTCTGAACAAATCCTTCTGTCTGCTCTAACTCAACATATGGGGTAAGTGTATTGCTGTCTTGATCTGTTTGCTTGGTATATGATTACTATGCGTATTTTCATAACACTTTAGAGGCAAGATATACCAAATCCGACAATTACAGAGTCATCAGATACACCATCTGTCATCTGCAGAAAGAACTTTCGAGAGACCCTGAGTATGACACTTATACCTGTTTAGCAGTCTCAGTTCAAAAGAACAATATGCTGCTGTTGGAACAACATGTTCAAATTCAGTATATCTGTATCTATTCTTTGTATAATATGTTCTGCACGAGGAACTTTTCTTAGAAATGTTGATTACACAGAACCAAAGGAGAAAGGGCAAGAAGACTAGAGGCAACATGAACAGGGGATATAGAATAAACATAACAAAAACCTCCATATCCTATCCCATAGGAAATTGAAACTGAGACCAGGAGCTACAGTGGGCCCTTGGTATCTGCTAGGGTTTGGTTCTAGGATCACCCCCGTGGATACCAACATTTGTGGATGCTCAAGCCCCCTTACATAAAATAGTGTATTAAAATGGTGCCCCGTATATAAAAGGACAATATCAAAGTTTGCTTTTTTGCTCCCCCCTTTTTTTCAAGTCATGGTTGGTTGAATCCATTGTACAAAATCTGTGGATATGGAGGGCCAACTGTACATGCTTTCAGAGCCTTCAACAGAGACCACCTTTACTCCTCCAAACTTTCCTTCCATTATCTGCTTTACAATTTGCCACTAAAGAAAACTGAAGAAGCCAGCTTGTCAAAATCTGAAACCTCAATTTCTGCTCCATAACATGTCAGAGCACACAGAGACCTCATAACAGTCACTAAGATTCTGTCCCAGCTGCCATTCTCTGGCACTGTCACCAGCTCAAGATCAGTGTCGAATAATACAACAAAATTTAAAATATACAGCCAGTGATACCATTTTGGAGCCAACTCCAAAGTATAAAATACATTATGAAGGCTTCTGAAGCTTCACTGGCTTTTTTTTGTCAGGCAAAGATACTTAAAATTATTTTAATAGCGATTATTTTAATATTTAATAACAGTGATTATTTTAATAGTGATGATGTTAGAGTCACAGGCCTATGTTCTGTCTGAGATGTCAGTTTAAGGTGGTATTGAGGGATTTCAATGCAGGCAGAGACCAAATAACTGACCAAGAAACAGACCAACCAAGAAAATTCAACAAATGTTACGTTCAGCAAAGGACAAGAGGGATCTTCTAATTTCTATGGGAGTTTACCAAATACCTTGCAGCTGTGGGCAGCTCTACACAGGGACTACAAAACACAGCATCCAAACATGAATCAAAGAGCATGAAAGACACAGCAGACTGATCTACCCAGAAAAACCAGCAGTAGCAGAGCATGTCATAAACCAACCTGGACACAGAAATTCTGGACCATTCTGACAACTACTATGTCAGACTACACAGAGAGGCCATTGAAATTCATAAACACACGGACAATTTCAACAGGAAAGAAGAAACTCGGAAAGTAAACAAGATTTGGCTACCAGTACTGAAGAATACTAAAATCAACATTCAAAATATGCCAATGAACACCACCCAGACTCTAGAGGTCCCTCTACAGGGAACAATACAATGGGTTGCTAATGTACTTAATGCATTGTTATGCATGCATTGTTATGCATATCCCCTGACTAACAATACACTCTGGGGGATATCCCATTTAACAATAGGCCATCACACAGGCCAACTGTAAAACATGCAAATTGCTCCCTCCCATCTGGGGACTACAGAAGTATATATACTCTGTCTCACTTCCATGCCACCAGATCCCCTGAAGATGCCAGCCACAGATGCAGGCGAAACGTCAGGAGAAAATACTAATAGAACATTGCCTCAAAGCCTGGAAAACCCACAACAACCAAATAATATTATTTATATAGTATCTAAAATTGTTCCATAGGCAAAATCAAATCAGTATCTGACTGTCAAGAGGCTACAATCTAAAATCAGAATTCTCTATTGTTAAAACTCTGACAAGAGTGATCTAGTATGTCATAATGACTACTTTCCTATCACTTGTCCAAGTAACAAGCAGACATGAATGAAATCTTGTCCTTGCCAATCCTTTCAGAAAAGAAACTCATGTATGAAAAGGCTCAGAGGAGTGCAGACAGCCATAAAAGTGAAGTTGGCAAACTAGAATAGGAATATAAATAGCATAAAATATGCTACATTTAAGCCAGGCAGACTAACTAGGTTCAGGCAGGGGGATGCTCCCCTGTCAGGTCTCCTATGCAGGTAAGATACAAGCTAACATAGCCATTGGCAGTTAGAAGAAAATTACAGAATAAGGTTGTCTGGTATGGAAGTTTCAGCAAAATGCATGGGCACCTCTCTTTCCCTTCTAATAAAACATTTCTAAGCCAATTGGCAGTGGAAAAAGAAACCAAAAAACAAGAAGACTGTATCCGCATGAAGTCTAGAACTAGAAGATTCCCTGCCTACCTATGTATGGCCTCAAGTTGATCATAACCCCCATCTTTTTCCTTTGTCTCTGCCTACAAACCTGAATCTGAACTTTTTCTCTTCAGCTGCAGTCCCAGGCTAGGATACTGAACAATAGTACAAAAAAGTATGCCCACTTCATGGGTGTACTTTTCCAACTTTGTACTAGATACTTTTAACATGCTTTTCTGGCTGCAGTTCTGGGATTTATTTATAAAATCCCAGTTTTCTAAAATCCCAGATTACAAAGGTAATCATCAAACATCATAGCCCCCATCAGTACTATCAGAAATTTTCCATGTGCAATACAACTAGACTGTGTCATAAGAGTGAAGTGGAAAGGACCAAACTGCATCAAGGCAGTAGAAATTCAAACTAGCTTTAAACCTCTTTCCGGACTGATTCACATGTGCCCATTACTTACTGACTTCTCAAGTGACAGGACTGGCTGCTGCTACTGAAAAATGCTAATTTGAGGCCACACACCAACTTGCTTGTGGTACTTGGTCCTTGACATTTTATAAGTGGAAAGTCATCAGCTGATGACGCAGTGATCACATGTGCAACATCATGTCTCTTACTGCTTCTTTGAGGAAAACCTGGATATAAGGTGCAATTTTAAAAATCCCTTTACTGAAGCCATGTGAGACTTCTTTTTTATGTTTTAAGGTTAAAATGTGGGTGTGACACTAGCTACACACAAGCCTTCTCCACAGGAAAGTTCAAGAGGAGAAGATGGTTGGACATAACATGAGGAACATTGCTTCCATACTACTCTACTGGAGGTCAACTACACAGAGTATACTCAATTTGAACTGAGACTTTTGAATAGACTAGAGCTGGGGTAAGGAGCTCATGAGCCTGTATATGCTGCTGGATTGGGACCTCCATCCTTGACAATTAGCTATGATGATGGAAGAGGCACAGAGAGGAGTTAAGAGTTCATTCACATCTGTGGAGTCAAAGGTTCCTGCCTCAGACTTATAGGTTCTTGTGAAAAATGGAGAACTCTTACTTAAAGAAAACTAACAAACCAACCCTCTACCCTTTATAAAGAGAATATTTAATTTAAAAAGAAAAAAAGACAATACTTTCTGCAATCTTTTTGACATGGTCTAGACACAACTCATCATCAATCCCTGACCCTAGGAATGTAAGTACAACCCTTCTGTATTTCTTCTATCATCCCCCTTCAGATAAAATCCCCACATTTCCTATTCTGTGATTTACAACAAGCACATCGGAATGGTATCTACAACACAGAAAAAGGGACAACATTCAGTTTCATTCTTTTCATTAAGGACAGATAACTGGGTGATGGCATCTGAGGAACACTGTTGCAGCCTCTGAAGTGGACTGCAGTCCACAACGCCTTTGTGAACATTTGGAAATCTTGAAGTTCGTTAAGCTATTCATATTTGTCAAACACCGTATCTACCCATGCCCAAGATGCAGAGGAAGTAAAAAGGCTGTGCACAGGAGCTATGTCACATTCATTAATCAGATGTGGTAGATCAAACCATGACCCACACTTGCCCCAAAGACACATACTTTAAAAATTTATACAAATATAAAGGTTGAAAAAGTAAAATTCATACATAGTCAAAACAGGAAAAGCTTATTTTTAAGTGGTAACAACCCTGGTAGGTTATTAACACCACTACTGAATCTTTACAATAGCCTGTGACTAGGCTGTTACTAAAGCATGTTCAGGAAAGAAGAGGGGGACTATCAACAACTGCATTCCTCTGAAAGGTTCATTCAATAAGCCTGTTTCATGTTTCTCCTTCTCTAAGGGGAAAGAAGTTCATGGCCTATTTTCTCTGAAATAATAAGGATGCAGGAGATGGATGATGTCATTGTAATTACTTTTTCATTTAGAAATGTACAGGCTGAATTAAGAACCAGGATGGTGCAGAAGCTGACAGATAGAAGAAAGCACATTCAGAGAACACAAATAAAGCTTGTCTTCCACTTTCAATTAAGAACCAGGAAGGAAGGTTAGCACAATACGAAATGATAGTGGCTTTTTTTTTAAAGAACAACTCTCCTTCTCGTTCCCTCAAAGTATGCTAATTAGTAAGCTCTTGCTACTCTACAGATAGGTATGTCTGAGGGTAGATCTCGGACTGTCTTTAGCCAAAGAATGGCCCAACTGCCTACTGAGGACAAGGCTGTTCCAATGGACAAAGAGATGACCATTTTTCATAAAGGGAACAACAGTGGTCATAGTTGCACTTGGAAAACAAATGATTAACTCATTAATTTATAATACAAGAATTATATTACTCATAGGATAACCTTAAAAAGCATAAATTTAGCACAACACATAATTGAATCATTTCCAGACTCAACAAGACTAAAACAAAAACAAAAAAACACTAACCTCTTGAGACAAAGAGAACTAGTTTAGGGCTAAAGGCAGTAGAACATTGTTATAAATAGACACAGAAGACTGCACTTCCCATGTACAGTTCTGTCTTTTTTTTAACACTTAAGAAAAGAGAAGAGGAAACATCTGTCTAACAAGTCATGAAAGAGCATCAAATCAAGAGCTTGATCTAAAGAAACAGAAATGAATGTTTAAGGCATGTATGTGCACACTTGTCCTACCAACCTTCAAAGATTAAAGCATACCATTGTGGAACCATTTAATACATTAAAAACTGCGTCCCACCTGATTTTAAGATGACCAGGAACTTTGCCACATAACCACTTTATGCAGAAATCCCAAAGGACTGAAGAAACAGAAAAAGAGATAACAGAACTAGACAAAATACACAGAAAAGGAGGAAACTAATAACATGGGGGGAATGCTGGGACTAAAGTTTATGAATTATTCCTAAAATGTTTAATGCATTTGTGTAAATGCTCTCTGGTACTTAATGTTATAATGGTTTGGACTCATCAAGTTTTTATTATTTTAGTGATTTACAATCAATACATACAGCAAGAAGATGCCAGTTCAAAAGTTATGGAAAAGCAAGTAGCTTTTTTTTTCCAGCTGGACTTGAAAGCTTACTCAATTCTTTGCAAATTCTAAATTGGTCCTAAGAACATAAGAAAAGTACTGTTGGATCTGACCAAAGCCCTATTAATTCATACAGTAGCCAATCACTTCAGTATGAGCAGCCCACCAGCAAGACTTGAATGCAACTGAACCCTCCATCTCATACTCAGCAGCAACTGATACACAGAAGGATCCTCCTAAAAGTATTCCCTGGTTTCTGAATGTGTTTGTTCTCATGGTCTCCTCCAGCTACCTGCACTGTTTGCCTGTGTTGAACTAAAGTTATACATATTGAAGTTAAGTAAGTTTTTCTGGTAAGCCAGCATGAAGTAATGGTTTGAATGCTGAACTATGACTCTTCTGAGTCCTCACTCAGCCATGGAAACCCACTGGGTGACTTTCAGCAAGCCACACTATCTCAGCTTCAGGGAAGACAAAGGCAAACCCCTTCTGAACAAATCTTGCCAAGAAAACACCATGATAGGTTCAGCAGGCATTGCTATAAGCCAGAAATTACTTGAAGGCACACAAGGAGATCTTCCAGTAGATTTTTAAAGAGAGAGGCCCAAATATGATTATTACAAGTGACTATTTTATTAATTCCCCATATGACAATTTTAACTTCATTTCATTGTTAACTGGGAGGAGCAGTAAGTGTTCTTTCTGCACAATTGGAAAACAGGGTATTCCATCCTGAGGCTCACACAGATCCTATTTGCTCATGTAGCCTTGTTTCAGTTGGGAGTTCTAGGAAAGGAATGCATTGGTTTTATAGAGTGGAGAGGGTGGTTCTGCGACCACTACAGGCCATATTTCTGCTCTGTGATTGCGCTGCCCTAAAGTTTAATGTCCTCTATAGAAGGGCCATAGAACATAGAATACTATTTACATAGGCAAGCAACTCTCCAAACAATGGATGCATTTAGAAGGCAAGACTCTCTGGTGTCCTACAGTGCAATGAGAAAAATGCTCTGAAAAACAGTAACTTGCAGCATTAGTCAAAAACTAATTGCTGTTTGCAGGTAATACAAAAAGGCTGATTTAGGTGGGCTGTAATGCCACCAATTTTTCTTTTGAAAAAGGCAAAGATATTAATTATGGATTTGTCTCACATTAAAATCAATAGTTCAAATTTTGAAAATATACTCTATTACCTTCAAAGGTTTTTCAATGCTACAGAAAGGAGCACATCTCAAACAACAGTTTTATATCTCTTTCCTATGAGTACCATGGCATTTATTGTGGTTTTTCAAACCCAACCTATGAAGTCTGTGGACATTATGTGGACATAATTATGACTGAATAATAAGTCAAAATGCTAAAAATGGAAAGATAGTAGTAGCTGTAGCCTCATGGTGGTGGTTAGTTTAGCACACTTTCTATCCATTTTCCAAACTTTCTTATAAACTGGTTTATCATTCTGAGTGCTTCTGCAGTAATATAGCAGTCCTCTATGAGTGATGCTACTCTTTGGCTATAGGAAAGAACCCCATGTGCTGATATGTGCAAAACTCATGCTCACCATGGTTGTCAGCATATTCGACTGTCACTCACAGTATATTAAGTAGGATTTGTGGTAAATAAGATGTATTTCACTAAAGGAGCTATGTGAGGATCTGCTGCAATGGCTTATTTTCCCAAAGTTTATTTAGCCCACACTGTTTCTGTTTGCCATTCTCTCACAAAAAACAAAAACACCCTGTATTTCATCAATATGGCAGTGTCTGAACTACTGTCATAAGGAACATGCAAGTAAAAGAGAAGCATTAAGTCAATGATACACCACCTGCTCTGCATCCCAGGTTCAATGCCTGGCATCTTCATGTGTTACTGTAAAAGACTCTCAACTTAAACTCTGGAAAACACTGCCTGGCAACAAAGACAGTACTGGTTGAGATGAACCAATGACCAGATTTGGAATAAGACCGCTTCCTACATGAGTAACAGCTTGTTCTCTCTTTGTGAAAAGGTGGAGCACTGATGGGAAACGCGTCAGCCTCTTATATTAGTTCCACTTTAGAGTAACAGCCATAATTCATGCCTGGTCTAGCCAACAGGCATTCCTCTGCTGCGTGGATTGGCAGGATGGAGGCCTTTTCTTCAAGAAGGAGTTTGCAGTTTGAAGAACAGTGATTTAAGAGTAATCACTTAGTTGACTGCTGTTCTTGGCTATTGCATTATGGCAAACAGTTGCACAATTATGACTGAAAAAATAAAGAAACAAGTTATTCCCTGTTGATCTCAGTGGGGAAAAAAATGAGCTGATGCCTACAGACAGTCTTTGGATTGGCTCATGCAAGAATGTTCATCCTTGGCTAACTGTAGTATCAAATAAGTCAGTCATTCACTAACCCACTATCAACAGAACTTTCATATCAGCCAATGTAAACTCACAATATTGTTCAGTGGAGTGAATTCACTCATTTGGCTGATAGTCATCAAGTGATGAAACATCGAATGATGTAAAATAGTCCTAGCAAGAAAATACAAGGGGACCCACTAGGGTTATTGTTTGGTTGTTTTTTCTTACAATACTATAAAATGATTGTTGACAAATGAAAAGAACTTGGGAACTGTGGCAAGAACTTCAGGAGTATCATCCAGAAAAAAAATATCTTTAGAATTCAAGACAAAGGTGGGAAATAATTACGAATCTAGAATATCAATAATAGTTGGTTTTTAAAAGAACCACCTATATTTTAGAGTTAAACACAGACAAACATTTCAGAGTTGAATAAAGAGAAGCACTTCTGTAAAACACAGTTTCACAAATACTCTTAAGTCCCAATCTTGATGTGGAAACACAGTCCTTTATACAAAGTAGTTATCACACTGAGTCAGCTTTTTGCTCAGGAAAAGGGGAGCAATGGGGAAGCTGAAATGGACGCATTGCTACCTTTCAGAAAAATACTGGGGAAAAAATGTCGATTTTGGGGGAAGACTCAATGCACAATCCCAGCTGAAATGGTGGGGGGGGCACCTTACATGTAGGACTTGTTTGCATATATAGTTTTTCATTCTGTGCATGGAAGAAAAAACTTCTATGTGTGTATACTCACAGCTGAATTTAAGTGTTTAAATGTAATACACTTATGATCAGCTTTGTTAAAAAACAAAACAAAAAACAGCACCTTCTACAATAATGGACCTATATAATGTTCAAGTTCCCGAATGCATTTTCTTAAACGTCAAAGCAAACTTTCATTTCACAAGTTAAAGTAACAGAATGAGAAGTAAAATTATTTAGATTAGGGGAAGTACTAAAGCCAGATTTCTCATCCTGATTCATCATATCCTCACATTTTTCTGGCAGCTTGAAATAAGACTTTACAGTATTCTCAGATATCTCTCTTCCTGTGGAAAGTTTCAGCCACTGGGGAGTTAAAGAAAAGACATACACAGAATTTTTTTACATTGTTCACTGTACTCTGCTAGCAGCCTAGAGGTTAAAACCATATCAACACTATTTATAATCAACACCAATGTAGTATCTACAGATCTCAATTACAAAGACTGGTTTCACAGTCTTAAAAGGCTGTCAGAACAACGGGGAAGAAATGCTCAAAAACTCAAGCTATTTTTAATTATGTTATCTGGAATACTATTATTGCTGAATCCACAACCAGAGATTTAAGTGGTTAAGGAAAGCTAAGTGGAGAACAGAAGTATTTCATGTTAAAGATTAACTCACTGCAAGTGACGGAGGTTGGCACAACAAATGGAAGGACTTTAAGTCTGAACTTGGCTGAAGGGCAATGGATCCTAAGAGCATTCTCCAGTTCTTAAATCTGGCTTCAAATCATCTGTATTTTCCAGTTCCAGGTGAGTTTATGAATTCTGATTTTTTAAAAAGAGGCACATCTGCTCTAGCATTACTGGTAACTTGCAACCACTATCCTGAGAGTAAACCCACGTGAACACAGTGGGGGCTTAATTATGAGTAAATACGTACGGCTTTACTGGGGAAAAAGTGATTTCAGTCTAACTTCTTCCCATTTATTTTCAGCCTAAAATGCTTTAAAACTGCTCATTATTAGGTAAACCTTTTTCCTTTCAAAAGTTAAACCAAAGGAAGAACTTTTGATTCCTTTTAAATTCAAAATTCTCATGATTCAGCCAAACTACAGAACAGACTAGATGTGCAAGTACTAAGGCTTAGAGCTTTTGGAACACAACCTACAATTATTTACTCTTGTTTGACCAACAAGAAAAAAGGCAACATAACATATTAATCTTCCTAAAGTTGTTTATCTTTTTTTGACACTACTCCTTCCTGTCAATTCTTGATTAAAAAACAGAAAGAGAAACTTAAGCTGAAAAGCAGAACGCATATACAGAACAAACATACAGGAAGCAAATGGGCTTTCCTTCTACCCTGGTGAGTTTGTAATTTCTAAGACTCTATTGCAGTGCAAGGGCTTGTCCAATCACTAATTTTTAAACTTCTTATAAGTCAAATATAGAGAGATTTTTTTCAAACCATTTACATAAAAGTGTGGTTGATTTTTTTTTTTTAATGTACTTCCATTCTGATAAAAGAGACCTGCTTCACAGGTGCAGAAAACAGCTAAATCACAGCCCAGTTTAGTAGAGTACTGCATTGCTTGTAACATTTTCCTACTCTAATACAATTTTTATGTCTCCCTACTTGTATATAGCTTGGCGCACATAGCTCAGAGCTACGGGCATTTTTCCATCAACACAGTTTGAATTACGTGGTTTAACCTGTAGAGGAAAGGGACACATGGAAGACTTTGAGTTGGGCCAGAGAGCTACACCTGATATCCCATCTTGTCTTTCACAGCTTTACAGTGCCTTGGTTTATAACCAAAATGCCTTACTTCATTCATGAGGCTACGGGTCTCCCATAGTTCTTGTTCTTCTGCATTCTTCTGTTTATCAGAACATGCAAAACCAGAGCATTTGAATTCTGGGAATTAAAAACCAGTATTCGAATTGGTATATCCCAGGATCCCTGAGTCAGAATCCTTTACATACTGTAGCCTTTGAAGTAGCAAACACATTCAACCTTCAGCCCATGCTTTCTTTTACTGTGTAAACATACGTTGAGAACTTATACTTAGCCAGGGACTCCCAATGTACTTGACAGGTATAATGTCAAGACGATGGTTTGACAAATGGGAACAAATCTGCGGGCTTACACGTCCTTTCATCTCCTCTGCCTACTGTTTCCTAGTTTTCCTGAACCATGGTGAAACTGTCAATTTGGCAATCATGACAAACTATCATTAGTGCTACAATGATCTGCAAACCTACTTCAAAATACAGTTTTGACATTTTGATTTAGAGTGTTTTCCAATGACAGTCAGTCTGGTCATTAAGGGCAAATTGTATTTGCAAAAAATAGTAGAAGGAGTCTGACCATAAGAAGAAGTTTGTGAATCAGCATACCATATATACATAGTGTGAAATATTTATAACTAAAGACAAACCATGCTCTACATAAAAAGTTGCATGGAGTCATATATAGAAAGGAGCATCATGTGGGAGAAGCATCATGTATGAAATGATCTTGAGATATATCATGCACACTATTGTTGTGTGCCTTCATTTCCAACTTTAAGACAAACCTATCTTGAGATAGGTAAGATTTGTTTAGCCTTTGCCTTCCTCCGAGGCTGTGAGAATATAACTTGCCCAAGGTCATCCAACAGATTTCCATGGCTGAGGAGCAATTCGAACCTTGTTGTTCAGATTCGTAGTCCTGAGTTCAAACTTGCTATACCACACTGGTTCTCCTTACCATTCACTGGAAACGTGAACATATGGAGATGCATTACACTGCCAAGACCATTGTTTTCCACCCAGCCCAATTCTATTCATTCTAAACTAGCAAAAACACTAAAGTTTCCTGCAGAAATCTTTCCCACCATTGTTTTCTGAAATCCTCAAAGAGATATTGGAAATGAACCTGCGATAGTCAGCAGGCAAAACACATACTCTACAAGTGAGCTTTGCCCCATGTATCATTAATCATTAATGTAATCACCGTCCCTACAAAGTACTCACTTCTCTCAAGATTGATGTATAAAGTCCTCTATTTTGTACAGTCATTATAAAAGTTCACTTCCTTGAAAAGCTTCCCATTGTGCCTGCTGCTATGTTGTGCTTTCAAGTTTAATTGTTGTTAGACAACTTTCCATTTAAACAGCATTTAGAACAATCGGATTACAAGTGTGTATGTGAAATTCTGTCAAAAAATCCTTTTAAATAGCTAATAAAGAAGTTAAAGTGTTTTTTTTCAAAGAGTTTGTATCATCTGCCCTGACAAGTTACAGCAATGGAAATACATTATCCAATCATCCCCCTCTCCCTTTCACACAAAAACATTCAGAGAGAGAACTACAGAAACTGGGTACAGGAAAAAAAGACCCAGGTTGCAAAGGTGTAAAGGAAAATCCACAAACAGCAACATGAATCTATCAACAGCCTAACTCACAAATCACATTACTCTGCTGTAGACTCCAACTGCTCTATTTATCAGGGATCCTGTAACCATCTATATATCCCTAGAAAATCAATTTCCCCACTAAGCATTTTGGGCTGAGGTGTTGTTGTTGTATGCCTTCAAGTTGTTTCTGACTTACAGCAATCCTAAGGCAAATCTGTCAAAGGGTTCTCTTGGCAAGATTTGTTTAGGTGGGCTGTGTGTGTGCCAGAGCCTTCCTCTGAGGCTGAGAGAATGTTATTTGCCCAAGGACATCCAGAGGGCTTCCATGGCTGAGTGGGGATTTGAACCCTGGTTTCTAAGAATCCTAGTACAACACTCAAATGCCATGCTAACAACATTCCAATACTCAAACACCACACTGACTCCAACATAACAAAACAAGGGTTCTGGGACACTCTAAGAGAAAGACAAGCCCTAAAGCAATGCTGTAGCAACCCCTGGCTCTTCTTCCTGAGCTCCCTGGCCACTTCGCTTTCATGGAAGACAGAGTTCTGTACGCAGCCTGCCCTGTATCTCCTAAACTATTTGCCTAAGGTTACCCAACGGGTTTCCATGGCCAAGTAGGCGTCTGAACTCTAGTCTCCAGAGTCACTGTCCAATGCTCAAACCACTATACCACACATTCATTTTCCTAGCCAAGCTGGCTAAGAATGAACCTCATTTTGCTTTTAAATAGTGCAGAACAGACCATGGCAAAATGCATTAGCAGGAGGTTCAGAAATCTGTTTTGGGTGTGGCTTTTAACACAGGAACGCTTCCTGTGCAAACAAAAATAAAATGTGACTAGCAAAGATGGCAGTTCCTATTTGTAGAGCCATGCAGGCTGGGCGATTCTGGGAGCTCCAGTTCAGAAATGTCAGTTCCCATACTCTGCCAGGGATGTGCTGGTGCCAACTTGTGGGCAGATCGACTGCACTTTCTGCCATGGGGTGACCTTGAATATAGGTGTTGGTTGGCTTTGTCCACAAGCCCCAACTTTTTATCTGTTCCTCTTTGACTAGCTCATGCCACTTGAAAAGAGACTGTTTTTGAAAGGCTGCTACAACCATTCTTCCAACTGTCAAGCTGATAAAGAGGCTTGCTGCTCATGCTGAATCCAAAGAGGACTAAAAATAGACAGGCTGTTACTCACACATTCTGATACGCATATGGTGGTTTTTTGTTTTTTTTTTGATCCAGGAAATGTTGGTCACAAATTTGAAACACTTCAGAGAATCTGTATCCACTCACTGGGCATGGGGGATACCGAGACCCAAACTACTTTCTTGTGATATTTATGAGAAAATAGCTCTAAAAACCTTTGCTAAAGTGCAGAAATGGTTGCCTCTTGATGCTCTGCTCATGCGCTTCCCAGTGACAGTGCTGTGCCAAAACTGATTACAGGTCTGCCTAATCCAGAGTGACGTTGCGGTTTCTTCAATAACTGATCATTAACACAACATTCTGGATTCTGCAATGCGACCAGTGGCACCCTTCTATATAACTACCACACACACACACACACACACACACACACACACACACAGAGTGTCTCCACCATAGAATGTACATAGTGTCCATTATGCAATCTATTCTTGGCTCTGTTAGTCACTTGGCAGCAGGAAAGCACGCATGATTCTGTTTTGCTCAGGAAACCTTACGTCCACCTTTCAGAGACTTTCTCCTCCCCCTCCTCCCTCCTCCTTTTCTCCACATCATCCAAAGGCTGATGCGAGTGCTCAACACTTGCAGATTGAGCTGACGCTTAGGGCACATATTAAGATGCTTGCTTCTATGCTTGTGTTTACATAGTAAACCTATCCCTTATGAGCCTCCAGGCAAACACTATTCTATGGGGACTGGTTTTCTGATGTTTTTCTTAGGCCCGCACAGGCAGCCCCCACAGAAGAACAGAGTGACTAAGGGAGAGATAGGACCAAGCAGCAAAATGGATGCATCTTCCCTCCAGCACTCCACAGAAAGGACTTCAACATAATGAAGTCTGGGAAAGGGACAGTCTTTCGACCTGAAATCCTGGACGTGCCAGTAAGGACAATGAGATCTATTCTTTCAAATAACCTTTTTTCTAAATGTGTTTCCTCCTTTTCTTCCTCCTCCTCCTCTTAGCATGTTTTGCTTAGCAAGCTTGAAAACCAAATTAATATGCAGCTTCAAAAATATAACTGATTTAAATTAAAGTTCAGAATTTGAGACTACAGAATAAGTCTATGGGAAAAGATTTAAGTACCTGTACACATTACTGTGCTGTTAATATATTGCACTGTGCTTGTATCATAAGATATGAGAAATTCATCAATGAGTGATTAAAAATGATAAACTTCACAATATTCTTGATTTTATATATGAGCATTATGACAGCTGAATTAAGTCTTCAAACATGCACTACTGTAAGTAAAATGAATACCAGGTAATTGTTTGTTTACGGCCACAAGGCATTTTAACCAAGTGTCCCCGTTTTGAAATCTGTTTTCTAGTGCTGCATATATCCGGGATTGATAACATTCAAGGATGGATGCTTCACTTCTGAGGTCTAAGGAAACATACTGGTGCATTGAGAAGCTTAGGATATTTCAACAAAGCTAAGTTTGTGTAAGAACATACTCAGAAATGTGTAACAGTAAGCAATTTTGCTAAAACAGGTCAGGAAACATTAAATGTAAATAGCACTTCAAGACCCAGCAATGTTGCCTAGGCCAGTTTTTTTTTTTAAATAAGTTGGAAGAACAAACTCATAGTTTGTTTCATTTTTATACCATGCATTCAAAAGTACTCTCTCAGGGCTAATTAAAGCAATGTAAATAACAAGAGGAAAATAAAGCAGAGCTTCAGTTTAGATTTCATTACAAGCAGCAGCACAAACAAAAAAAGCCCATGCTACTGCAAAATTTATAATGGTTGTGTGTGAGCTTTGTACAGGAGAAGGGGAGTGGGGATCAGCAACTAAATCTTTGCTGTTCTATTCACCATCCATCCATTGTAAAGCAGCCAGCTGCAAGAAATAGTGGCTACTGCCTATAGAGCCTTCCTTGAGATTTCAGAATCCTATTTTTCAAGGAGTCTAATGTCTCCAAGGAAATCCTCCACAGATAGAGGATGCTCATATTGGCAGACAGTCACCTTCCATGTGTAGAAAGTCAACGAGAATGTGAAAGGGATGGTGCCAGTTTGCCTGTCCTTGCGCCCCTTCTAGTATGTTAAGTTTATCTATGAGCAGAACAAGCTCCAAGAGGTTTATAGTTAGAGTAGACCCACCGAATTTAATGGAACAAATTAGTCATGACAAAATTAGATCCCATGATACCAGTATGTTTATACTAAGGATGACTCTGGTTCCAACCCATAACTATCAGCTGGTTACTAGAGCTCTTCTCTATTCCTGTTGGAGACAGAACTGGTGAGATATTAAACATACGTGACACATACAATCTGGAGCGAAGGTGCAACAGCATCAGAATCTAAATTTAGCACCAAACAGCCAACACTGCTTTGACTCCTATTTCTCAAGTGCTAACTATGCCTTGACCTCCAAAAATAATTTTAAAAGTAGTTTGTGAAACAGCAGCAGGAGAAGAGGAGTGGGGAGAGAAAACAATGTTAACATTTTGAGTGTGACTAAACAGAGTTATATATCCTGGCTTAACTTCCTCCAAATTCCTGTTAAGGGTGTATATTATTTATTTTATTTATTTACTGCATTTACCTGCCGCTTTTCTCCCAGAGTGGGACCCAAGAACAGAACAGGAGTGCATGGGGAAGGACATTTTTTAAAAAGTACTAGCAATGTTGAACTGAGAACTGAGAACAACCTAGACATGACACCATCAATCAAATTACCCCACTGTTTCCCCCACTTTCTTTTATTCTTCCCTTCCACTCTGTCTGCAGTTTAGTGGCACCTTCCACTTGTCCCCACTCATTGCAAATGTCTGTAGAGAAAGTAAAGAAGTTTCAGGAGCAACAAACTAGGGAGAGGTAGAGAGAGAGAGAGAGAGAGAGAGAGACAGAGAGAGAGAGAGAGAGAGACAGAGAGAGGACATGCTTTTGCTAACATGATTTTAACTGTACTCCCTCACTCTCCATTCAGAAAAGATGAAGAGAACAGACATATAAGAAGAGATGTTAATTTGAACATCATGTCCTTTTAGCCTTGAACAGAAGTTGAAACTGCTTTTAACTGGGAGGGGAGAAAAACTCAGACCCTATAAGCTAAATGACAGAATGATAAAGGCAAAACAGTCCTTAAGACACAACTGAGCTAGTCTTTCAGAACACTTGTATTCGCAGAATGAAATCTTACAGTATGCTCAAAGTCAAGGAGACATTTTTCCCCCTTTTAACAAGATAGCTCATTACAGCTTTCTCAGAATGAAAGAGTTTGATTGCTGATCTTTTTCTCTTTCACCCCTTCAGACAGAGCAAGCATCATTCCACTGAACTATGGTAAAAAGAAAACATCTAGCGTGCAGAAGATGAACCTACTTGAGGCAGCAAAATCAGGGTTTTTAGTATGCATCATGGGGTGCATCATCATTGTCGCATTTATCTATATAAGGGATATCACACACAAGGAAGAACAAGACGTCTTCTCTGAATTACCAGAATGTGGCTCTTACCCAGATGAGCTCTGCTCGGCCCTTTTTGAAGGGAAAGACGCTGCTCCTCTAGTTGGCCATTTATGTGAGCAACTTCGTCCCAGACAAAAAATGCCTACCTGCATACAAATCCCTTGCAATTGCTCAACACTGCAGAAGAAACTCCACTTCATTACAAGTCCACTGTCAGAAGAAGAAAGGAACTTCTCCTTGGCATACATCATCACAATTCACAAGGAACTGGATATGTTTGTAAAGTTACTCAGAGCCATTTATCTGCCCCAGAATATTTACTGTATACACATTGATGAAAAGTCACCAAAGGATTACAAAAAGGCTGTAGAAACCCTGGTTGACTGCTTTGAAAACATTTTTATTGCATCAAAGAGAGAAACTGTTGTTTATGCAGGATTTTCCAGATTACAGGCAGATATTAACTGTATGAAGGATTTGATTCATTCAAAAAATCAATGGAATTATGTCATTAATTTATGTGGACAGGATTACCCTATCAAAACCAACAGAGAACTTATACAATATATTAAAAGTAAATGGAATGGTAAAAACATAACTCCAGGAATTGTTCAACCACCCCATATGAAACACCGAACACGTCTGAGTTATAAAGAATATATACATTTAGGAAAATCATATGTTTCTCCAACAAGGCATATTAAAAGTGAACCACCACACAATATGACCATATATTTTGGGGGTGCCTACTATGTACTCACAAGAAAATTTGTAGAGTTTACACTGACTGATACACGTGCAACAGATTTGCTTGAATGGTCAAGGGACACCTACAGCCCAGATGAGCACTATTGGGTCACCCTGAACCGGTTACCAGGTAAGCAGAGTTACTAATAGTTTTTTTTTATCAGCTTCCAGTTTATGAAAGATACTGAACTAACAATGCTTGATGCTGAAATCTTATCACTATCTGCCAGGTATTAATCAAATTCTGGATTTCAGAGTTTTTTCTGACTTCACACAACCCACTGAGTTAAAATAGATAAACAAGGGGCTATTTAAATGCATTATTAAGTTTACAAGATGGTTTCCTTTTGCCTTTAAACAGCAAAATAATAATGAAAACCCACTCTCATTTGTGATGTATTACCAGTTTCACAAACCATAATGTTAGCATGTGCCCAACATAAATGATTCATAGCAAACATGTCTCCCATGTTTTCCCCATTTCTGATTAAAATTAAAAAAAATATCAATTTGGTAGTTCCTAGGTAAACTATACCTGTTAACCAAGTATTCTGTTAGCTTGTACTAAAAGATAAGATTGAGAATGGGTTGGTTCTGGGCTATCATCATTTCTATGTGGCATGTGTCACTTCAAATATCTTGTATAATCCCCTTTTCCCAGGGCAATATGTTTATCCCTGATGAAAATATGAAGCCCTAGATTAAGGGGCATGACATTGGTAGACTAGAATCAAAATCCTTCCCCATCCAAGGTCACTTCCAGAACACGTCAAATTTGCCAGCTCACCACCACAATGTCAATTGTGGTGGAAGAAGCAGTATATATTTGTCCTCATTCAACCTTAGGATGACATGTGGCTGTCAGCATAATTTCAAAATCCCTTTAGTAGTAATCTGACCCTACCAGCAACCCAATGGACTTCCCCCTCTGAGGACAAGGGGAAGGAAAGAAGTATCAAAATGAGCACAACATACAAGAAGGAAGAAAATGAAACCTACAATCCTTCTTACTTTTGGTTTTAGTCCCACCCATTCCTGGCATGGAGAGCAAGGCAGATTACCCTGAGGGACTGTTGCTTATCTCTTTTAGATAGCTCATTGCAGCCTTGCAATCCAGGGGGTCATGAATGTTGCTATGCTATAGACCTGCACTGAAGAGGTTCTCCATGCCAGGTATGATGGACCGTTGATGGTTCTCTCACAATTTGAAACCACATCCTTGGTCTTTAAGGTGCACAGTTAGTGGCAGAGTTTTCAGATAGATCTTCTGACATTAGGACTTAAGATTTTCACATAACCCATCCTTTAAAAAGTACTAAGGGAGTCCTGAACTTCTACAGCATTAAGGAGAAACTGAATTGAATTATCACAGTTGGTCTTATTTGCTTTGTGGACTTTAGGCTGAACACCACTACCTACAACTTCAGAGAAACACTTCTGTATAGGGAACTAGGGTCACTGAATAATTAATTTACCTTTTGAAATGAGGAAATAATAACACTACAAATAGAAAATTAAGCTGCCAATATAAGGGGGAGAAAAACCATAATTATTAGCCATCCTGTAAGTAGTGATGCCTGAAAATGGCACAAACATTCAAGCAAATACATAAATATAAATATAAACATATATGTTTAAAAATCACCATTAACTCTGCTTTCAATTTGGTTGTTAGATGCTCCAGGTGCTACGCCAGATTTAGAGTGGGAAGGAAACATACGTGCTATCAAGTGGAGAGATCAAGAAGGGAAAAGTCATAATGGCTGCAAAGGTAAAATGTTTTAACTGTACGCAGCATGAGTCCTGTTCAAGACACATGGACAGAGCCATCTGCCCAGTCCTGATGATGATGCACAATCTTCACTGATAGGAACTGAGCAGTATGACTCACATTATTCCCACTGAACCAAACAGAAGCTAGACAGCAGCAGAGCTGAGCATTGCAGGTCAGCTCATCTTAGTCCAATTTCCCAGCTATAAAATTACTTCATATTATTCTTGGAACTTAAGCACAACATGTACTCCATTATTCATTCAGGAAAAAAAATAAAAAGCAAACATACATTCACATGTAAAATATTTATTTTTGGTTAAGGTTGCACTAGCAATTTCAATACCATCATTTTTTACTTAAATTTCCCTCAAGGGAGTTTGAGGTAATATACATCGCTATTTCTGCCTCATTTATTCCTCTGTGGACGACAACTCTGGATGACCACGTCCAAAGTCACGCAGAGAGCTTACAAATTAGCTTCATGGATGAGGATTTGACCCTGGATATGATACACTGACTAAGCACAACATCATACTGCTTATTAGCATGGCTACTGGGGGAGAAGTCCATTTATTCCTTTTACAAACCTCCATTAATTTTGGAACTCATGTAAAAGATGTGGCCTAATGAGTTTTTAGCATAATGAGTCACTATCAGCAAACACTCTCTCTTTTCCTCTGGAAAATTTACAGCATTTTCTTTTCTCTAAAGATTGAGAGAGGGGCACAACTAAAGAAAGAAAACTGAATGGCTAGAGAAATCCTAAGGAACAGAGGAATTATGAATTCTATGTGTGTACGTTTACATACTCTGGGCTGAAGTGCCCATAACACACTTGGGGGTTTGTCCTCCTGCTCTCCACGATGCAAATATATGATGGAAATGCCTCAGGAAAGGGAAATTCTTGATTAAACTAATTAAGAGGAGGAAATATTATTCAGAGCCTCATATAAATACTCAACAAAGCTTTCAACCTATTGATGTAAGTAGCAGTGACAAATTATTTTGAACAAATCTGGGTACTTTCTATTGGAGACTAGAGAAGTGAGAGCACAGGAGAACAAAAACAGAAAAACTAGCAAAAACAAAAATTTTCCCTCACTTTTCCTGAAGCCTTTCCCCACCAGAAAAATTGATAAAAATTTATCATGGAATGCATTCTTTTAGAAAGATGAATAAAATAGTTAAGAAACATACATTTACTCTCCCCACCCAATGTTTCTAAAAATTATGTAGCAGATAGACTTCTACTGAAGATTATGTACAGCAGTGCTTTCAAAGTGGTGGTGTGTAAACTGCTGTGAGCCAGTCCACACTGTTTCCAGGATAGAAAGAAACAGTTGCAGCCAATGGACACAAATATTCTATTGATTCTTGGCACATTTTTTGGTGTGTGGAGGGAGGACATGTCAGTCCTTCTATGTAAGTCAACCTGAAAATCAATGATGTATAGCATCAGATTACTCCAACTTTTGGTCCTCATTTTCTTTTCTCAGTCTCTTCACAGGAACAAGTGCTTTATGCCTACTTGATATTATAGAGGACTGTGAGTGAATGTTGTTGATATCATAAATTTCGCAGGTTTCTCTTAGGCAAGGAATACTCAAGAGGTGGTTTTGCTAGCTCTTTCCTCTGAAATTTAGCTTCCAACACCTGATACTGGAGAAAACAAAATAATTTTTACTAATGTTGATGGTTTATTCTGTTTCCCCCCTTGATTCTCACAGATTGGGAAAGAGCTTCCTTATAGTTCAATTGTTCCTTATAGTTAAGGACCTTAACTGTTACATTTGTAAGAAAAAACAATTTAGACAAGTACATTCAATTTAATTTTTTCTGTACATTTAATGAACCATGCATGACAATAATATATCAAAGTTATACATAACACATTTTATGTTCTTAAAGTAAATTCAGTCTGTAAAAGGCATTATTAATCTTGCATTAGTTTCCCTTTTTAAAAAATTTGTGTTTCTTCACCCATGCCTTCAAAATTTCTGTACATTTTACATGTTTAACAAAAACTGATGGAAGCCTTCTACATGCCACAATTTACCTTTGATTGCAATTTTCAAAATTTTATACCTATCTACACCAGCAATGGGGGATATTCTTTATTTGGGAAGCATACTACTAAATTAACATCGATAGTTATTCTCCCCACAAAATATACGTGTCCTTACAGCCATAAGCAATCATACAAAGGCATTCATTCTCTCATTTGTACAGATATCTTTTCTGCTGCTGTATTGCAACACCTTGACTGGGTCTTGAGCAAAGAATTCCAAAATAAATTTGATATGGACAATGGAAAGGGAAGAGTGAGAAAATCAACTTTTTTCCTATGGTACCTCTATCACCCAACCCGTTCCTCAAACATGTCTCTGAGATGCACTATCTTTGAGTAGTATGGCTCAAACAGATGTCACTAGAATGGAATCAAAAGCCAAAGAAGGTTGAAACTAATAGGAAGTCTACAGACATTGCAAGGGATGGTATGTCACATCTATGAAGTCTGATTTAAGACACAGAGCCACCTTTTCTCACTTCCAATATATATCACAGACCTGGAACTTAACATTTCACTTTCTGGAATGTACAAAATTAGGGATTTTTAATTTGCCATTTCTATTTTGCAGGCCATTATGTCAGAGACATATGTGTGTATGGTCTCGGAGACTTAAAGTGGATTGCTGAATCTCCTCATCTGTTTGCCAACAAATTTGAATCAGCAACATATCCACTTGTTATGGAATGCCTAGAGAGGCATTTCAGGCTGAAAGTGCTCCAGCAGGCTGAAGTCCCATTAGAAGCGCACTGGCATTTGTAAGGACCTGAAGGCGAGCATCCGAATGAACCATCACCAATATCTGGATGACAAGGCACAACAATAGGAACGCGTTCATTTTTTAAAACATCAACAACAACACTGTACATTGCAAAGAATACAGAGTTGTGGAATCTAGGCCAAAAAAAAAAAAAAATCAATGGGGACTGGTATCATTACCAGTTTGCTAGAACCATTCCACCTTCAAATGTTCTAGCAAGAATACACTGTGAGGCTGACCAGTTTGTTAATTAGGAAGTATCGTTCCTTTGATTAAACTGAGCCTCAGCTTTCTAAAAGGTTAAACAGTATTTTTCAAATGCAAGTACTTTTGTCATTCACATGTATGCACCATTTTAGAAGAAGCAGATTTTTAAATTATTATTTCACATAGGAAAGACTGTATCTTCTAAAGTCAACCATCTCTTACAAATATATGGATCATTTAAAACCAAATGGTAGACTGGTCATACTTAAGATGGATTGGGATATGCAAATTGCCACCCTTCAGCTGTTGTTGGACTACAACTCTCGTCAGCCACAACAAGCATAGCTAACTGTAAAGAAGTTCAAGAACTTCTGATGGAAGGCCACATTCTGCCTACCCTAGGATAGACCCACTAAGATCAATGGAACTTGTTAGTTATAACATATTTGTCCTACTTATTTCCACGTGCAGACTTGTTCAGATTTAAATGATTTATTCAACTAAAACCCATACACTTCATCAACATCTTATTTAACTGGATGATCCCACCTCCAGATGAATTAATACATAAAATGCAGCTGAAACACTGTGTAAAACAGTGTAGAACTTCTGTGACCAAATGAACAATATGTAACAAAGTTTAGTGTCACATATCTCTTGATTAAAGCTGGAGGGAAAAAGATTAAAAATTATTAAAATGAAAATAGATGTGAAGGGCAACAGTCATATTTCAGCTGAATATCAAAACTCTATTGATTTTGGACTCAGAGTTTAAAATAAAGCTTAGTGGGACAGTAAAATCTTATACAGAAAAACATTTCCTATTATAAGTTAGCATATCCATTACTGTATAAATTATTGAATGGAGAGCTTGAAAATATATTAAACAATTGTGATAGTTAAGCATTTCCTGCTATCATCTCACCCCACCCCACCCCAGCAAAAGGCAAGACCTATACTGAGCATACAGACCTTTCTGTTTTTGTAAATATGGAAAGCATATGCCGCTTCTTAGGAATATATGTGACAGTTTGCTGTTGTTTTTAAATTTGACTTGAAAACTTCAGTAGAGGAACTGGAGCACATGGACATGTGATTAACAAATTTTAATGTCAGCATTGGCTAAAAGTGCCCAGTTTCATTTATACAGGAATGGCAAATTGTTTTGGAAGCAGGTGGATTCAAAGCTTTATCATTATATCTCTCTGAACATTACAAGAAACGTCTAAGGGATAGCCATGTTCACAAGCTCCATAACTGAGGTTCCAATGGTTAAGTAGCACTTACCAATTATGTAGGAGCCAGGCTGTGCAATAAAATACAGTTCTGGTCCAAAAGCTAAGATCCTCGAGGAAAGAGCCTGCCCTCTCCCTACACCCTCTCAAAGGTACCAAAAATTGCCACCCCTGTTTTATGGCTTTTTGGATTTCGTGCAGTTCAATTCAATGGGTTTGCAACAGCTAATTGCATTTTTTGTCATGCAGAACTGGAACACTCTAAGACCACACCTATATATATCAAGGAATAAAGTGATCGAGTAGACAATATCACTACAGATCACAAGTATATAAAACTATTTTTGGGAATGCTCCTTTGGTCAATCTCTCCCTGAAAATAGAAATCTAGTAGTTCAGGGGAAAAGATTATACACACTATCTTCTATGTTATTTCAGAAATGGCTACTTTTCTTGCCCATCACTCCTTGTCCACAGTAACAATAGATGCAAGTCTGTTCTACTATCAGATTACTTGATGTACATATCCTTTTAAGCAGGAGATCATACCTCTGGGCATAAGAGTGAAAAATACAGTCTGTAACAGAGAAGGCTCAGAAAAAGGAAGACAAGCTAACCATTTTACATGTAAAACAAACTGTGAAAAAGTCTGCCTTCATAGACAGAGTCTTCATTTTATAAGCAAATCAATGGAAGCAAACACTGGCCACTTAATAATTCTCTCTCTATGCATCTCAGCCCTATTTAAACTCGCAACCTAAATATGAACATCATCAATTATACAAATGTAAACATTCTGAAAATTTGGTTTCTACCTGAGGTCTAGTGCAACTTTACAGTCTGAAACCCTACAGAATGTTTATTTAAGAAAAGCAAAACCAGAGAGATACAATCTGTTAATTGTGTGCAACTGGGCTCTGTGAAATCAACTGAAGTTACTCAAGTGTAGCCCTGTAATGCTCACAGAATGCTCACAGAGGAAGCTCAAAGAGAATGATTGAAAACTAAGCCTTCAACTTTTTTTCTACACAGAATGATGCACAAAAATCAGAGAATTTGGCCAATTTCTAAGAAAGATATGAATGATCGCTGCAGCACTGAAGACCAAAAGACAGTATGCAGCAGATAAGCATCTTGTTTTCAACCTCTGAATGGGAGCTCTGAACACATTCTTCAAAGGAATTAGTAGAAACAGCCACAGAAAGGAAGCACTTTATGCACTCATAATGTACTGTGTTTTCCTTGAAAACTGATTCCTCAGATTCCACTTCTAGCCCTTACTTTGCAATTAAGTTCACTCCTCTGCGAAAAGTGTAGAATAAAACTGGCCCTAAATTCCTACTCCTTCTCATCATGGGGATCCATCTCAATGGTTTGGACAAGCTATTAATCACAGCAATACATCTCTCAATATTCTAGCAATGATGTAGATTATGAAGTGAAAGTACTTTGTCAATTTTTTACATTGATATCAGTGTGGCCACAGAGGAATGCTATCATACTGAATTCTTAAGTCTCCTAGAAACATCATTTTGCACTTGGATAAATTCTCTTTCTTGAGGAATACAGACACATTTACTAACTATTAATAGCTTCAGTACAGTATGCAGAAGTTAGGATCATTTCACTTCTACAGGAGGAAAATCTGAGCCACAGAAAGGTAGACATAGCATCAACTGACACTAACTCCATTCAGCCACTTTCCTTTCAGAGCTTCAACGAAGTCTCGGTGTTAACCAGAGAGCCTGATGTGGCTGTACCAGATGTACCAAAAAGGACTGAAACTTCTTACCAGTGAGAGAAAGTATGCTGCTGCATTGACCTATGACTTTAACCAGAAGGTCATCGGAACAAGTGATTACACATTTTCCCACAGCAATGAGAATTTTATCAACAGAGCTAATTTTAAATAACCTCTAACCTCAGGCCTGGTAATCTACTCCACTATTTATTTAGGAAACTAATCCCTATAGTCATTCCTCTCAACTGTCTCAAAAAAAGAGTTCCCCACCCCTGAATATTAGTACAGGAATATTCTGTACTTCATATAATACTGGATCAGGAAAGTATTTAATTAGAAAAATATTTTCTTCCAGACAAACAACTGATGTCAGAAGTATTTTCACTGGGGTTAAGCTACAGAAACTGGCTGGAAGCTGTTATTGCAGGTGGGGATTCTTCTGATATGAGACAGTAATTTGGAATTAAGTTTTTCAGTAATCATCATAAAGTGTCAATGATGTTTATCTCATCAATATAGTTTTTCAATATAATGCTAGCTTTCTTGTGCGAGCCACTGTAAAAGGACTCACAATAGTTAGTCTCAAGGTCAAAGAGAAACTATTAGCAGTTCTCTATTAACAACTATTAGCAGAATTGCAAAGCATCCATCAAGATGATCGTCTACATCTACATTCTCCCACTAGCATTGCCAACTGCTGGACTAGGATTCTACCTCCTTGATTTTCATCTTATGAAAACAAATTACATAAATGTCATTTCTCCACTGAAACATCTAAAATTTCTACCTGCAGGCCAGTGCAGCTTCACAACCTGAAGCTCTAGAGAATATTTTAAAAAAACAAAAGCAGACAGAAACAAACATGTAAACTAGACTGACCTCTGTAGCCTAAGGCTAAGAGGTTTCACTTTAGGACACAGCTGAGTAGACAGTGAGGAAAGGTCTCCTCATCAGGGATAGTCCAAAATATTTTTTGACTTGGGCAAGATAGCTTCCTCATTGCATGTACAGTCATGAACTGGTCTGGCAGCCGAACTTGACTTAACACAGGCAATGGGACAGTATCACCCATAGCATTTGGAGATAACACGATAATTTAGAGAGTGCAAGACGGGTTGTATGGCACAAAAAGATTTACTCCCCAAGAGAGAACTTTCACGGGGTCTGGAGAAAAGGTCAAAAGACTGCCACTTCTCCTCGTATCTGCTGCATGAAGAGGTTGGCTCACTCATTCAAAGCGTAGGCTGGTCAACATACATAAGAGGCTTGAATGGCAAAGGATGGGGAGCAAGTGTTGCCTTAACATTTCTCCCAACTGGAGGTTCATACACCTCATGCAAATGTATAACTGCAAGCCATTCACTTCTGTAGAAGAGGGAAGTTTCCCCTACCCCCAGAATTCTGTCCTGCTATAATAATAGTATGGATGCTTCCTTCTAAGAAAATTCACACTGGAAACCAAATAGGAGTAATGGGTATATCACTAAACTGGTTTTTGAATTAACACCCTTGGCAGGAAGAAAACAGGGAAACAGACCACTGATAACAATCAAACCCCAAACACCATCTGCCACTTCTTACTAGTGCAGTTGACATAACAAACTATCTCTGAAGAATCACACTTACAAAGTAAAATTAGAATTATGCAACTAGGAAGGAATATACAGCTTAACCTTCTGATTGCTGAGTCTTTTCAGCACACTGTGTTAATGAAGTCAACCAAGGCAACCCAAAATGTAGCATGCAAGCAAGATTCTCAACAAGACAAGAAGCAGAGCTCAGAAATGTTTTCCAAGGACTACAAATGAACCTAGACCTATCCTAACCTTCTTAAAGCAATACAAGTAATTTACTAGACATATCGGAAAAATAAATGTTCATTCCTAAAGTACATGAATCAAGAAATTCCATAACAAAAATTGATTTAACAACTTTTTGAAAACCAAAATAAATGTTTTTGAACTAACCATTTTATATTTCAGCTGCCACAAAATGCAGTCTAAAAATTAAATCAGCATGCATGCACACACACAACCAGACATGTTGGATTAAGAGGAATATCTGTGAACAACATTCTGAAGAATAACTCTTCTTTAAAAAAAAATAACAATGCAATTCTATACATCTACTTAAAACAGAGTTAAATCCAATTGTGTTTAATGATGCTTTATCCCAGTCAATATGGATTTCATGCTTAGTGTTGTATATAATTATTTTACAAAATGTAAACATATGGATGAGGAACCCATGGGAATCAAGATGTTGTTGAACTGTGACTCCCATTGTCTCTCACCTATGAATATGCTGACTAGGGCTGATGGAACCTATAGTCCATCTCTGTTTAACAGGCTATTTGCAGACTTGCATTGACTTAATTATCTCCAGTGTTTATTATGTTATTATGACTATGAATAGAAACAGTATAATGAACATCATCAACCACTTATCTACGCAAGTCTACGTATAAAGCAGCTGTACACATGGTTTCTGCTGAAAATTGTGGTATACATGTAACGGTTGTTACACCACTGAATGCACTGTATTTGTAAAAAGGTTCCATATGGCATAATCACAAAAAATAAACAAATAAATAATTAAAAAAATCATATACCAATGCAAAAGTGTGCATTACAGTTACCTGAAATCAATCAGAAGAAAATTTTCAGGACTGCATCTGAATTTACTGGCTGTGTGGGGATGTAGAAAGACAGGCCCTTTTATTTCTATATGACACAAAGTGAAAAATAAAGGCCACTATTGGCTTCTGGGCTCCAACCACAGTAATGGTTTTTTCCAGCTGCTGTGACAATGCTGAAACCTAGTCAGCCTCCAAAACATGGGTCAAAATATATGTTCACATGAAAGCAGCTGAAGCTCAGATCTTGGGATTGATTCTGAGCACATTTTGTGGGTTTGAAATCATGGCTCTTTCCCTTGTTTTCATTGTAATTGGGTCTAGTTGTGCTTTCCAAAGCTTAACTGCAAATACTTTCTGAAAGTAATATTTTTGTGGTCTCTTCCCTGCTTTCCCCCATAAAAACATGCATATACCCATATATCCCCTTTAAGAAATTTCGCTTTTTTCTTGTTTCTGGTGTGTCTTGATACTCTTAAGTGTGTAGTATTTTTGCAATGAACTGGCAGTTCATTGAGGTTTATAAACAGATCTAGAATTCATCATCAGTGAAAACAAATGGTTCATTTTGGTACTATCTTCACAGTATGGCAAGTTTTGCAGTGCAGTTCATTCCCCTCTTGCCAATGTAATGTCAGAAGGCACCTATAAATTACCTCCAGAAAGGAAAGTGTTTACAACTTGAAGATTTTAGGTTCTTTCTTTGAAAGGACAAACATACAGAACTTTCAGTCACAGCCTCCTTGGAGGAAGAGAAAGGCTTTGTATTAATGAAGAAAAATGAGATAAGCAATGTGGAGTATGACTGTGTGTACAAGACGAGGAGACATATGAAAGACTGTCCTGAGAGTGAACTGCCATTCCCCTTCAGAATGCCTAGCAACCAGCACCATTTCTGTGCAAAGTATAATAATAAGATTAGATAAGACACACATCTGCACTGCAGCCTTCCTTCCTCCTATTGATTCAAATCTGATTCATTCATGCCTCATTTATTTTCAAGAACATACATTTATGAGATTATTCCCAATCCCTCTCCTTGCCCACACCACTTATTGGCAGACCACAAACTATATTTATGTTTAATACAGGGGTAGGCAAATTGTGGTGCTCCAGATGTTATAGGACTACAACCCTCACAATCTCTTTCAAGCAGAGTGAGGCATGAATATTGGCGGGAACTGATCAAATCAAATAACATGAAGAGTAAAATAACATCTAGAAGATCACACGTGTCCATCTCTGATTTACTGTATCCTGACTGGTGTAATACAAATAATCAACAGGATACATTGGTACAGTTACCTATCTTAAATTCAGCATCTTATCTCAATTGCTCTAAGGTATAAGAACATGCAGAGAAACCTGATTTTAAAGCCAGGACAGGCCTTGTTAAGAAGAAGATTGACAGATAGATGGATAGATAGACATACACACAGACATATGCATGCATACATACATACATGCATACACACACACACACCCCTGGGGACTGAACCTTTAAAGGGAGATGACACACCCACCGGGCAAAGTATATACTCTGCATACACAGCATTCCAGGTACAACTGTTGGCAACTCTAATTAAAGAATCTCAAGTAACAGGTCTGAGAAAAAAATTTATTGGAGTCCTGGAGACAAAGCATCAACCAAAACACATAGCACTAAGCTAATAAAAATTATTTAGGTATAGGATGTGTCTACAGTACCTGAAGTCCTTCATGTTAACCCAGTAATGTTCTTTATAATAATAGCTACCTTGTGATACAGGTCAGTGTTATTAGCAGAATATTGGCAACTATCGTAGCAGCAGCAGCTATACCTGGGTAAATATACACCTAATCCTGTCCCTGCTTCTAAGTGCAAATACCAGCAGGGGAAGAGTGTGCATCACTGGTGAGCAAAGCAAAGTGTGGATGATTTGTCCCATCCCAGAAGGACTGGTGAACTCTTGCTGAGATGCAGTTACTTCATGGGCAGTCTGGAACAAATTACTGGCAGTGAGTCTCCATTAAGTAAGGGTTTCTTTTTGTAATCCCAAGGGTAAAAGATCACAAGTGCATCTTCAGGTGATAAAAAAGAAAATCCCTTTCAGGGCTGAAGCGAAGAAAACTCTGATCTATGCCATGGATCAGAGCATTTAGGTTCAATGACAGATGCTAGTCCATGACTATTAGGAAGAACATCCCAGAGAGAAAACTAGCTTGGCTCTGTCCATGCATGACAGAAGGACCAGCTGCAGGAAGCTCACTCTCCCGCTCTCAAGATCCACTAAGAGGAATCCTTTGCTCTGACAGTTGCCCTACAGTTACAGAATGTCAGCAATGGAGACTCTAGTCCCAGACATCACCAGGAGGTCATTCACATTACAGAATTATAGCACTACGATTCCACTTTAACTGCCACAGTGCCAATCTACGGAATTCTGAGAACTGCAATTATAAGGAAAGGCATTCAGAATTCTCACCCAGACTATTCGAGTACCTCACGAAACTACAAACCTCAGGATTCCATGGCAGGTAAAGTAGGATAACAGCACTACAACCACAGTATGAGTGGCCTCTCAGAGAAACAAGAGTTGCTCATATATCTGTGCATATCAGCACCAAACTGATTTGGTTTTAAATTAATACAATCTGTTATGAGTCACCCTTAGGATTTTTCAACAAAAGTTGGGATGTAAAGTTTCAAAAATAAGTAAATTAACTAAGCATGCAGAAATTAGAGACACTAAACGAGATCCTGTTTGATCTCGGAAGCTAAAGCGGTCAGCTCTGATTAGTACAGGGATTCCCACCCCCATCCCCTCATCCACGGTCTCACTTTCCATGATTTCTGTTACACACAATCCAAAAATATTAAATTAGAAATATTGGCATCAGAGTGATGACAGAGTGGGTCCTCCCACCTCCACCTTTCCTACCTGCCCACTGTGGCCAACCCTCTGCCAACACTGCCACAGAAAACAGTTCTGGCATCACTGGCAGTAGTTCTATTCCCTATACATTATAGGGATTTGGAACTATCCATAGTTTCAGTATCCACGGCGGGTGCGGGTGCAGCTGGAACATATCCCTGCAGGTAAGCAGGGATAACTGTACTTGGATGAGAGACTGCCAACAAATACCAGGTGCTGTAGGCTACATTTTCAGAGGAAGGAACTGGCTAAACCACCCCTGAGTATTCCTTGCCTCAGAAAACCCTATGAAATTCACGCAGTGACCAAAATTCAATGCTATAGTTATGGCTGCTGAGGCAAGTTGTTTCCTAAGAGCAAATACGTAGTAAAAATGTTGTTGGTCCACAGAAAGTATGTGTTCCACAAGGCTCTACATGTTGCCTAAAGGTAGTGAAGGAAACAAAAATTGCAAAAGATATATTTAGTAAAATAGTCTAAGTACAAGCTATAGCTAAGGACCATTCTGAGGGCCAGGAAGTGGCCCTTGTAGCCTTAACTCTCAGCATTATATTTTACAGGGAAACCTCCTGCCATCTGACACTAAAAAGTAAAATGTTCAACAAGCACAGTAACACCTATGTTAATTTTGAAGAGTCAGAATATCTTGAGGCTTCAAGGATAACCTGGAGAACTGTGAGGCTACAGAACAATACAGGATAATTTTGTCATGGCATGGTGCAGGTATTAACATTTCACTACCGAAAATAGCTACAAGCCCATCTGCAAGCTCCTTATTTTTCAGTGTGTAAAGAAACCTTTTTCACTATATTTTAAGAGGATGTATAAAACCAGAGACAACAGAGGTGAGAAAGAATGTTTTCTGAGATCCTTTTGAAAATTTAGTGGAAAACTACAGCAACACATTTGTTTGTCTAAAGTGATTTATCCCATGACGACCCTATTTACCTCCCCCTTAATACCTCCAATTTCCCTGTTCTCCTTCAGCACTCTCAACTTCAACCTTCCTCTGTCAAAAACGCCCTAGAATAAACTGTGCACTTTACAATCTTACTTCACACACAGCACAAAGAGAAGAGCAACGTGGTTGGAAAGGGCATCCCTGAGGCACTGCAGACAGCTACATAGTTTTTCTTGAGATATATATCACCCTCTCCTCTATGCTGACTTTCTAGAGTAAGAGGATTCCCTGCCTTTTAGAGCTCCATTCTTTACACACTACATTGAGTGTAACTTCTGAAAACCAGAATGAAACTCACTTTCAAGTAAACACGTATGGATTAAATTGCAAAGGGCTGACCTAGCAAGGTCTGGTTTGCAAGGACATTGGTGGCATAAGGTGCAATATACTTTAGGATATTTCTTTATGCTCCCAAAGACAGAGTTGCACTTTAGAATCCTCCATGTAGGAATGCTGTTTGAAATTACAAAAAGAGTAAATGTACCGTACTTGCAAATTCTGTCCATGAAACCCTATCCTGTTCTGCATTATAATACATTCTGTTTACATTCTCAGCAAGAGGAGGATGGGCAGATAATCTTTGCCTGACAAATAAAGGATAACTTATGTGATTTCCCTACCTACTAAAAATATTAAGCATTCTTGAGTTTATTGACAGCCAGCTCTCTTCTGGAGTCCTCATGCAGAAATAATTTTCTTTAAAAATGGAGGCATGACAACATTTTGGGATATGAGTTCTACTCTGAACTATGCGTATACATGTGAACATTTGTCAGATTACCTTGGGCGCATCTATTTCAGGTGCTCTTTTGCCACATTGTACTTTTCATGACCTTATTTATAACAGCACTGCAGATTTACTGGCCTTGTAAACTGAGCTTGCTATTGTACATTTAAAGGTGACATGTCGGCATCACTGAGTTTGAAATTTCTCATAGGTCAACACTTCTTAGCTCTAGTGCCACTGAGGTTTCTTGATCACTGCTTTGGGTTTTCATACAGCCTCTGCCCTATTTCATAAATAACTACTGCATTTCAAAGAATAGAGAATTCATATTTTAAAAATGGGAGGAAAAGACTCTTATTCACTATGACGCACATTACTGCTTGGTGGACAAGCAGACAAGGCTGTTCAAGAGAGTTAAGTAGCCTGGACAAAAGCTGATGGCTAAGTGAATTCACTAGCTAGTTGGCTTCAAATGGATTTTGCTCTGATTTACCAAACTAATTATTAAGCACAGGCTAAACAATTCTTCCTTTAATTAATACATTCTTCTTTTAATTAATCCATCAATTAAAACTGCATTTTTTTGCATTCAATCTGTATCTGAATAGACACATTAGTTCTGAAGAAAAAGACAGGCTTTTGCTTTCATGTGATATATACAAGTCACAGTATGCTCCATCTTTTAAAGAGACATTCCCTTCCATGTATGAGAGAAGAAAGGAAACAGTTGCTTTTAAAGGCTCTCCACATGACCACCTTGCCAAAACCAAGTTCTGGCTTAATGCTGGAATAAGAGACCAGTGGAAATCCAAAGTATACCACCTTGACTTCTATGATGTAACAGTGGCAGGATGTCATTTTGACTTCAATCAATCAATCAAGTGACAGGATGACCCTTTGGCAGGTCACACCATTGTGTTTCCCCACACCAGAAGTGGTGTGTTTCTTGCAAGCTTGTGCATGAAAAAACACCCAAAATCAGTGTTTTGTTTTGATGAGGGGAACTTGGCTGGCTTCAAGGGCCACACTTTGCAGTCCTGGCCCACAGGCCACACTTTGCTCATGCTTACTTTAGAGTGAAGGCAGCCTACTGTAGCACTTTTAACATATATCTTCTGGGAAACCTTTCTCCGTTAATTTATCCCTGGTCTCTGTATTTTGCAGAATGTTCTCAGAAATGTTCAAGCAAACTGAATGCATTCTATGAGGGCATTAAAAAAACAGGATGGGTCCCACTGTTGCTTGCTGGATCATAAGGCATAAGGCTGCCAGTTTAAAACACTGATTGCCAATAGTGAGCAAGCCATCCTTCAAAGGAGGGGGCGGCGGAAACCTTCTAATTGAGAAGCACTTATTATGCTCCTCAAAATCCACAAGACTCTTTGGAAAATACTTTTGAAACTTCCAGACTATAAGCCAAAGACTGCTTCAAAGAGCTTGACTGGATGTTGCGAGTTCTTTTTTCCCCCCTTTGAGAATACAGGCTTACAGTGTGAAGAGTCACAAAACATGTTGTGCTTAAGCTGTCCTCTCTATCTTTGAAGTCAGAAGACAACAGTAAGACTAGCATTCTTGAGATAGCATTGCAGATCTGCAGATAGCAGAGCTTCTAGTGGGCATACGGTGAGCTACGAAGCGTGCAAAAACACAAACTGGGTCAAGTGACCTAATATAGTCAGGGGAGGAAGGTGGGGTGCTGAGTGATCACAACAATAAGCTTTAGTCTAAACCCTGATAAGTGTGCAAAGGAGGAGATGAATAAAACAAGAGGGCATAACCATCCTGTATTGTACCAAGTAATGGTATCTTGCAGTAGAGTTTTATGAACACCACCACAATACCCATGCTTAGCTGCCAGAATATAAAATCCTGTCTCTAACTAGAATGAACTTGTTGAAAGATACACTAATTTTTAGATGCCCCTTTTACTTGAGGGGTGGAGGGAACTGAAATAGTTTGTTCCTGCAGCACATAACTGTGATATATTGAAAAAATATAAAATCTCTTGTTTCTATTTTGGGGAAAGAGTTTTCAGTAACTTCACAATTGTGTAAGTCCCTTTTCCATTATACACAGAAAGGAGGGGGTGCACTTAGGGAATAGAGTTAATTGCTGCTTTAAATAAAAACAAAACATTAACTACCAGAAACATAGCAACCAATTCCCCTTTCACCCATTTGCTGTACTTCTTAAGAATATGTCACCAATCATACTTTGGAGGATAATCTAACACAGAAGAAGAAACAGAACAGAAAACGAGTATAATTAACAAAGAAGATGTTTTCCTGGGCATTACTTCTTCATGAGAAAATCTAGTACCAGAGGGAGAAATAACATGGAAAGACCAGGATTTGGTTTCTGCATTAAAAAAAAAAAACAGATCAATGTGTTTCAATTAACTTTTTATCCAAAACTAATATGCATAGGTAAAATGAAACAAGCAGGCCCAGTAAGCCTTGCACAGGTAAACAAAACATTCTGGACTTTCTAGAGCAGGGGTGTCAAACTTAATTTCATCTTGGGCCGCGTCAGCATTATGGTTGCCCTCAAAGGGCCAGTTGTATCTGTAAAACTATATAAATGCAACTACTATTTTATCATATTAAATAATTGCCTCTGCATTCAATTATTTCTGGTTTTAGTAATAACTAGCTCTGAAACTAGAAGTCTAGGAAAAATAATGGTAAGCAGATATTCAAGTGTACAACTACAGTATTGTACAATTTGTTGAAAAATGAGTTTTGAAAACAGAAAGTTACTTTTTAATCATCAGACAAATATTACCTATGCCTTTCTGCTCCCCTCCTCCCCTGTGCCTCTTTCTGCCCCCCTGCCCCTAGCCTGATCTCCACATTGTGGGCCCCTGGCTGCTGGAATTCTGAAGAGGGACCCAGCAGCCAGCATTCGCAATCTACTTCTACTTCTGACTGCTCCTCTGTCCAACTCTCTCAAGCTTCATGGAGCGTTGTCATGGTAACCCATGGTAACGATCTGAAAGCAAGAACTGGACAGAGGAGCAGTCAGAAGAAGTGGATCATGAGTGCTGGCTGCTGGGCCCCTCTTCAGAATACTGGCAGCCAGAGCCTGCAGTGTGGGGATTGGGCTCGCCAGGCAGGAGTGCCACAGTTGCAGGAGAGGTATAAGGGCCACATGAAATGGCCTGGTGGGCCAGATTTGGCCCACAGGCCTTGCGTTTGACACACAGCCCACAGGCCATGCCCTTCAAAAGGGGCACTTGAAAGCTTTTTCCAAAATGCTTCCAGAATTTACTTTTCTTCACCAGTCTCCATGTTTCTTACAATTTCCATTTCGGTGGCCAGACCCAGAGATCTGTACTTCCTTTAACATGCTCAAGAGGAGCTGGTGAGCAGGTTGATCTGTTTTCCTCTTTTCTGCTTTGCTGTTCATGCTTGCACAGTAACACATTCTGGAGGCAGCTGTTGTTACCTTGTCTGTAGTAGGCAGGCACACACAGCTATATAGTAGGAGCAGCTAGAGTAGAATCCAATTCTTTCCCAGCTTAAGTTTTACTGAAGCTTTTACTGCAGAAATACTGCTGCAACACAACACTGAAACTCTTGTGTTTTTCCACCCATCCTTCACCATGTCCCCCGTGCTAATGCTGCTACAAAGTCTTTCAGCTAGACAGAAAACTACAAAGAAAAGGGATGATAGGTGGGTGCAAAAAGACTTTACAAAACAAAGAGCTTCTTTGTCAGAGTCCTTGTAAACTGAAGTGTACCAGTAGTTTGATGTTCTCTTGTCTGAATTTGATGCTGAAGTTAACTTTAATGTCAAAGTTGTTTATTTGGACTTCATATAGGGATTCACATTCCAATTCTTAACACAATCAAGAGGCAGTCTTCAACTAATTATGTCTGGACCAAAATTTTACATGTATTCCATTCCAAGTTAAGCAATTTGAGGCATACAAGACTCCTCAAATGGCATTTAATTTCTGTGCCACATACAGCAGGAGACTGGCAAGAACAATCTGTGAGACTCGTTTACCCAACTGTTGCTTGGTTAGGTTTGTTGAGGTCTGCTTTCAAGACCTCAGCCTTTGTGTTCAGCAAGCAATGACTTTAATTAAGTCTCTCTGTGCACTGCAAACAAGCATAACACTTCCCTGATTATATACCTAACCACATACACAAAGGCCAGAAATTGTAACGATGGGCTGTTACTATGTACAGAGCTTCCCTGTACCTGGCAGGCCTAATACAATGACTGGAATAAACGCAGGATGAATGTGCCGTGAATCCTTCTAACCTGAGAAAACAGCACAACTCTGTACTGTGCCATAATCCAGATATCCCAGTCCCATAACATCTGGGGTTGGGGCGGCTATCCAGTCCAGCTCTTGTGTGATCACTGCCAATATCCAGCTGAACGTGTCATGACCAGTTCATAAGGAACTCCAAGGAACTCCTTTGCTGGGGCTGCTGTAATGATCTAACTTCTAAGCAGTTACAATAATCATGGTCTTTCTCTGTAACAGCCACATTCTGCAGCTGTATGTCACATGTCAATAGGAGTATGGTGTCTAGATCGAGGGAGGTACTGGTACCACTCTACTCTGCTTTGGTTAGACCCCATCTTGAGTACTGTGTCCAGTTCTGGGCACCCCAATTCAAGAAGGATATTGACAAGCTGGAGCAAGTCCAGAGGAGGGTGACCAAAATGGTGAGAGGCCTGGAAGCCATGCCCTATGAGGATAGACTTAGAGAGCTGGGTATGTTTAGTCTGCAGAAGAGGAGGTTAAGAGGGGACATGATAGCCATGTTTAAATATTTGAAGGGATGCCACGTAGAGGAAGGAGGGGACTTGTTTTCTGCTGCTCCAGAGACCAGGACAAGGAGCAATGGATTCAAGCTGCAGGAAAGGAGATTCTACCTGAACCTCAGGAAGAACTTCCTGACAGTCAGGGCTGTCCGGCAGTGGAATGTGCTGCCTCGGAGTGTAGTGGAGGCTCCTTCCTTGGAGGTTTTTAAGCAGAGGCTTGATGGCCATCTGTCGGGATTGATTTGAGGGTGTTCCTGCATGGCAGGGGGTTGGACTGGATGGCCCCTGTGGTTTCTTCCAACTCTGAATTTCTATGATTCTATGATTCTATGTACACATACTGGCATTTTGATTTTGCAAATTCAGTGAGCTGCAACTTGTGAGAACTTCATTTATTTAAAACATTTTTCTGTAGTTTTCAGTCTACAGCACCAGGAAGTGTTATGAACAGAAGACATCATACAATAAATAAATATTTAGACAACAGTAGGAAGTCCACAATTGAAGACTATTGTGTTTCATGTACATTTGTCTTTGACGCAAGGGATATCTGCAGGAACCTTTTCACACAGTTCTCCAAGACTGTCAATGTTTTTCTGGGGATTTGGAAGACAAAGGGGAGCAACAACCACTGTAGGATATCTGAGCACCTGACGCCTCACATAATTTACTTTCACCACTACAAACAGGTACAAGTGACTGAGATAGTTGCCTCAACCTGCATTCCTGTTGCATTTTTAAAAGGTTTAAAGAGGCATTGAGCAAAAGCAGGAAGTTATGAAGTATAACCAAACTATTAATTTATAGCAGAAATCCCTGCTTTGCATGATGATTCATCATTTCTTGATAGCTGTTTTAAGTGTGAAAGAAAAGCTGGATGAAACCCCTTTCCTTATACAGAAAAATGTACAACTTTAAATCCAGTTAAGTGGTGCTGACTTATGTTAGGTTAAACTGCCCTCCACTCAAGCCTTGTAGCTCAGCTACCTTCTAAGGGGTGCTTCATATATACACTTGGAAGCTTTTGAGCATGTAGCTAAAAGGGTGAATGACCTAGAGGTCTTCAAAAAAGCTGAGCTGATGACGACCTTGGTGTTTTTCAGTACACAAAGGGCTCTGTCTTTCTTACTTTATCAACATTTCTTGTTTTGCTTTATCTACTGCTGGAAGGTAAAGGATGATTCAAGGGGAAAAAACTGGGAAACAGACAAGTAACTATTTTCTTTCTTATCCTTGTGTTAACTTCACCACACCACCCTGTTCAATTATATGCAATATGAAGATGTCAGCCTGCCTTGCAGAGCTCTGGGAAACATTTTTGCAACAGCCATCATTTGAATGCTGGAAACAGGCTGATTGCAAATGTAAATGCTGTTTCACTTCACGATGTGTACATCAATTTTAAAAGCATTCACATCTGAATACTGAGACAAAAGCAAGTAATTTGGTAGCAAATGACCACAAACAGTCTGTGAAATTCATTGCTTCACAGTCTATTCACTAGGTCCAACTGCTGAACAATGTGAGGATTTGTCATGTTTTAGAAGTTCTTCAAACTGTGCATAAACTGAAACCTAGGCAACTAGCAAAACAGGTGGTGAATGTTTGGACTTCCAGATATTTTTTAACAACTCCCATAGTCCATTGATATTGGCCATGCTGGCAAAGGCTTCTGAGAGTTGAAATCCAAAATATTTAGTGGGCTCAAAGACACCTCATGCTGCTTTAGAAATTTAATTTAAGGAGAATTTTCTTTCTTAACATTTTGTATCTTGAACCTCCTCCAGGGAGATCAAGGTAGCAGACATAGTTTCATCTCCCCATCATTTTGTTTTCATGACAACCCGATTAGGCAGGCTAGGTAGATATCACTCCTACTAGCTTGGAAATTCTTGTTGTGATAACTGTTTCTACATGTCTTAAGATTTAGATTTTATCTGCACATTGTTATTGACTATTTTTGCAAATTTTGTGATCCATAATTAGTCTTTATGTAGTCTTTCAGCTTAGTCAGGGTTGGTTAAATATTCTCAAGGCATCAGATCCCATCTGATCTTAGAAGCTAAGCACAGTCAGCTCTGGTTAGTATTTGGATGGGAGACTACCAATGAACACCGGCTGCTGTAAAATCACTTCTAACTTTCCTCGCCCAAGAAAACAGTATGAAATTTATGGGGTCATCATAAGATGACAAGTGACTTCAAGGTCTTTCAGTTTACAGTATCAAGTACTACTATAAATGGAAAACATCATACAATAATTTTGTTAAATAATCAAGTTCATAGTTGAAGACTGTTGCTTGTCATTTACATTTCTCTGAAGTAAGGGATGTCTGAATCAACCTCCCCACCAAGTTTCCAAGGAATTTACTTACTGAAAATTCAGGAGATATTAAGAAGATGATACTCTAAGGAACCATTTTGATAGCACTGCATTAATAAAATCCAGTACAGGTGATAAATCAATGTTTCAAGCTCTTGTCTGCTGATTTCAAGATCCTCATTTGTCAGGGAATGGCAAAGTACCCAGGTGAACAGACACAAAGGAAACAGAAAGATCAAAGGTTTAACCTGCATTTCTCCTAAAAGCTGCCTGATAACTACTAGCAAGTTCCAGAAGCTCATCCCTTGGAGGTCAGCTGTTCTGCACGAAATGGCTGAAGGGAACCAGGAAAAAAGCCCCTGAAGGATGAGGGCAAACAAGCTGCCAAAATAATCCTGGTACCATATAGATACTGGCACTGTATCACATATAAGTATAGTTTTATTTTGAAGTGACATTCAACTCTGCCTCTACTTTTCACTTCAGTCTAAGGAAGCTATTTCCATTCTAAACTTGTGCCTGTCAACATTAATGGACTGGATGCAGAGGAACAATCTGAAGCTTAATTCATACAAGACAGTTGAAAAGCAGATCAAGAAATAAGACTGCCTCTGAACGTACAGGTTTGCAGCTTGGTTATACTCCTGGACTCATCCTTGAACCTGGATGCTGAAGCTTTGGGGGTGGCTAGAGGGCCATTTGCACAATGAAAACTAGGGCACCAACTGTGTCCATTCCATGGCATATCTAACTTGGCCACAGTGGCAGATGCCTTCGTTGCATCCCATCTGGATTACTGTAACATGGTCTACATTGGGCTCCCTTTGAAGAGTATTTGGAAATTTTAACTGGTCCAAAGGGCAAGGGCCAGATTATTAACAGGGGCATGTTACAGTACATTGTTGCTGTTCTGTGCCTCCAAGAAGTTTCTGACTTCCTGCAACTCCGAGGCAAACCTATCACAGGATGTTCTTGGCAAGATCTGTTGGGGGGGGTGTTTGCCTTTGCCTCCCTCTGAGGCTGTGAGTGTGTGACTTGTCCAAGGTCACCCAGTGGGTTTCCATGCCTGAGCAAGGATTTGAACCCTGGTCTCCAGAGTCAGAGTTCAACACTCCAACCACTATACCTGTTATCACGGTTATGATATGTCTGGTGAGAGCACTAGATATCCTTTTGATATCAAATAATTTGGCCTTTGCTTGACCTTTCTCTGCCACCCTACTCCACGTGTTTGCAGAGGTCCACCGGACAAGCACGTATTGGGCGCAGCCGTTAATGGTTGTACATTCAAAAACCTCTTTCAGGCAGGCAACTTAAGCCTCTCCGATGCTTTAGGGAAAAAGCTCCCTGCAAACCGGCTTTGCTCGGCGCGTATCTACACAAAGCCGCACGGCCAAGAGCCGAGTCATTCCTTTATGTCGGGCCATCAGCGTACTGGCCATACTATTGTCATCCAGCATTAAGCCCATCATGCAAAACCTGACCTTTTCCCGCTCCTTTGTCCAGCTCCAAATTTCCTTTGTTCTCACCGAACACAGCATAGCCTGTAGGTAAACTCCACCCTATAAAAGGTCCCCATTTTTGGGACTTCCATCCCGCCTTGCTGACGGTTTGTCCAGTGAGCTCCCCTCAGTGAACCATGCTGAGCTTTCTTCCCCTCAAACCTCATCCTCTCTCCAGGACTACGAGACCAGGTGTCGTATTACCCATTCCCCAAAGCTCTCCATTTCTGTTTCTAGCTAGTTGTGTGCATGTGGTGTCTTTTATGTTGTTTATCCTCAATAAATGTTATTTTTGGTCACTTTAAAACTTGTCTGGCTACGCTCTCTGACCTGAAGCCGTAGACATAGGGTAAAAGATCCTAGCTGGAGTTACCCTGCCTCTCGTTAACTTAAGAGAGTGCTCGAGCTTAATTTCCCCATCTTGTGTTTTTATTTGGTTATTTGGGCGCTCCTCCCGGGACCCCCAACATACAGGGTAACATAATGTGCTGACCCTCAGTTACAGCATAAGACAACAGCTCTACAGGCTGCCTGCCTGTTTCTGGACACAATTTAGGGTACTGGTTATGACCGATACAGCTCTATACAGCTCAAGTCCAAGTTATATGAAGGACTGTACCTTCCTATATAGGCCTGCCCAAATCTTAAGATCTTTGGAGGACTGATTCCTTTCACCTCCACCACCTTCACCGGCACATTTCGCGGGAACATGAGAGAGGGCCTTCTGCATGGCTGCTCCCGTACTCTAGATCTCCTTCCTCAAGAGACTAGGATGGTTCCTTCTTGCTGTCTTTCTGCCGTCAAGTGAAGATTTTATCATTCCAGCAGGTGTTTAGGAACTCAGTGAGAATAGGATTTAAATATTCTGATTAGTTAAAAGTGGCAATTGTATGTGTATATTTATCAGTGCTGAAGACATTCACAGTAATAGTTCAGGATTCAACTGAGGTCACAATTGGCTTATTAAGCAAATACCACTGTACATACTGTAATAACTCAAGAAAGATTTTACAAGAGATAAACAACTGGGGGACATATTTGCCTCCCTGCAAAAGGATTCTCATTCTCCCATCCCCCCACAAAAGTACAGCTATCCTAACCTAAAGGATGAGTCAACTGCATACACACACAGATCACCTAGGTTTTATTCACAATTGAAGTAAATGCAGACAAAGGGCTTGCTAACCTTCCGCTAAAGTTGGAATAGCAATAGAAGAGCTTTCCTCTCACAGTATACCTCAGCTGCTCTCTTCCATGTGTAGATCTATGAGATATTAAAGGGCAGGTTTTTCCAAAGCTACAGTTGCTGGCTACCTGGATGGCAAGCAATTAAAGAATCCTTTGTCTGGGTCAAGACCCACATGGGCATGAATCAGTGGGAGAGGCTAACTTTGTGCATCATCCAGGCCTACCTCAGTTAAAAATATGGCTTCTATTAAAAAACAGTTACTGATCAGGGGCTGCAGGGACCATGGGGCTGCAGCGACTGGGAGAAGAGGAAAAAAGTACAAACATATCTCCCTCCCTCCCTCCCTCCCTCCCTCCCTCCCTCCTCTCTCTCTCTCTCTCACACACACACACACACACACGCACGCGTGTGTGTGTCTTCACACCTCTGGGCAGCTTACAATAAAATCATTAAATACAAAACAATAAAAATAATGAAACAATCTAAAGACATATTAAACAACTAAATAATTTAAAAATTGAATAATTTTATAAGTTAAAACAATCTTAAATCTTACAGACATAAAAATTAGGATGAAGTCATTAGGCCCCAATAGCTTTAATAAAAAGCCATTTTATCTTTGCACTGGAATGAAACTAACACTGGTGCCAAGGGCAGGAAGTTACAAAACTGTGGAGTCACATAAGACAGGTATCTCCTCAAAATGTGCACAGTGTATTGTTCCAACTTTGGAAGAGAGGGTCCCTCCAGCATATCTCAAACAGGCAGGCCTGTATAAGGAGTCCTCCATGCACATTTAATACCTAGATCCTAATCTACTATCATCACCATGCAATAGAAGCGTGATCTATATCAAAACACTGCTACATGGAGTGCTTCTGTTCAGAACAACCAGCCAACCAGCTCTACGTTCACTCAGAATATTCCCTTCTGTTCCCCAGCAGCCATTCAGCATCCTGCACCCACTAAACCTGAAAGATGGGATCCTGCTGATGCACTGTGCTACTCCAGTGAACTTTTCTCAGCATTCAAGAAATGACAACGGAAGGCAGAGACACAGCTGTCTTGCTGATACTTGGAGAGGAACCTGCTGGTTCCCACGTAGCCTACACCCACTGTGCCTAGCTTTAAAGCTAAAGGGAGGGCTGTTCTGGGAAGGTTGTCATGGAAAATTGCCTGGGTGGGACAAGTGACTTCCCAGCGCAGTTTTCTCAGAGAATCTTTGCTTTTGAAGACCCAGTCAGAAGGGGAGCATCAGGAGAAAGGGAACTAGGAGCTTCCTCTCCAGACAGCAACAACACAGCTCTCTCTTTCCTTCTGCCCACCTCCATGCCTGCACACCAATGCTGCATCAGTGTGGTTACGCAGACAAAAAGGATCCTTACCAAGCATGACTCATTGTACTGTCTCCATCCCCCTTTAGGACCTTTTTTTTCCATACAGGTTTCTCTGATACGTAAATCTTGGGGTTTCCCAAAACTGATGAAATCTTGTGTTTTGACATTGCCATTGAGACCACATAAAGATACACAAAGATAAAAAGGACAGTATCCAGCAATAGCATGACTTTCCAGATATCACTGCACTGCAACTCCTCATCCCTTCCACTGGCTATGCTGGCCAGGGGTGACTGGAGTTCAAAGTTCAACAACATTTGGAAGGCCTCTCTCTGCATATAGGATGCAAGTATGTCTAATTAATTGTATGCCTCCTTAATCCCAAAATGGTTCATAGCCAAGTCGTACTTTTTGGCATTGGACTTTCTTACAGAAAGCAGACAGGCCAGGGCAGGAAAAGAAAACTCAGGCTTATTCACTGCGATATCCCACCAGCAATAACATATATGATAAAACCATTACCAAAAAAAAGAAAGAAAAGAAAAACAATTTAAAACACAGCACATAAAATAAAACAGCAAGACATTAACAAAAATCAGCTAAAAAAGGACTACACACATAAACAACATTAACAGCATGAGATAAAAGATAGGCTTTGGTGCCAGAAAGGTAATAATGATGGCATTAGACAAACACTTCCTAGGAGGGAGCTGCACATTTGGAGCATAAAGTCATTATCTCTGTTAGTTAACTGCCTAGCCTCAGAACACAGATGTTTTCAAAGAAGGACTTCCTTTCTTTCAAAGAAAAACTCAGTCTACTATTGGCAAAAATATTAGGCAGTTAGGACTGAAAAGAAAGAAGTTGGGTACAAGACAAAGATCTGGATTAAATCCAACTCCTATAAACCTAGTTTTAAAACAGAGACCTCCCATCAGAATTTACAAAATTAAGTTAGATTTCCACAGAATGTAAGATGATCACCACAAAGAGATGTATTTTTATGGGTGATATTCATATACACTTCCAGCTATATTATGTATAGCACATTTTAAAATTATAGAGCAGATACGTTGACTATTCAGCAGCCTTTGCTGCTCAAATTTCACCTAGAACCTGAGCAGCCCCAAGAGAAAGTGTCACTGCAAACAAGTCTGAGCTTGTTTTAATGCTATTTGGCTGCTAGCTAATAAGAAGCAAAGAAGCAAACCAGAATGACTGGAACAACCAGCTCTAAAAAAAATCAATACAATAACCAAAGCCTAAGCTTTAACAAATCAACTTCTATTGACATTTCAAGATCACACACCAAGGAACATCACTAAACCAGAACTCCCTATTTATTGTGCTAGAAAAACAAAATAAAACCTCAACAGGGACGGCATTGTTCACTGAGACTACATTTTGATTGCCATAAGAATAGAATGTTTCCATTTACTTCATAAATCACATAGGAACAAAAAGCCATTAAAGACAACATATGTCTCCAATAATACATAAACTGTACACGCCAGCCTGGATGTACGGTCTGATCAATCTACTACCCTTTATACAACCACTTACATTACAGTGGGCACTTGGTATCCTCCAGGGTTTGGTTCCAGAACCCCCTGTGGATATCAACATTTATGGATGCTCGGGTCAATTATATAGGCAACTATATATTTTAAGAGCAAGAGGAAAGGGGAAAAACAGATTTGCACCTCTGGAGATGCAGAGACAATGGAATGTCCATTTAACAAAGTGGTCAGCAACTACATAGGAGCCAGAAGTCATTTTACCTCCAAGGGCCAATCTGATAGGCTATCTCAGCAAGCTCCAGTGTGCCAGCAGTGCCCTGATATCATTTCCAGCCACCATTTTGTTCAATTTTCGGCCTATTTTTTTCTCTTTCTTGTTTGTTCTGGGGAGGGGCTGGAGGCTTTGTAGGGTCAGAGGAAGAAAAATGCTGCATTTTTAGACAGTTTGGGGACAAAAAAACTTGCCCAAACATGGGCTCACCAATTTATTTTTATTTTATTTAATCATGGACCTAGGGACTGAAGATGTCTTCTGGGGGGTCCCAAGGGCTGCAGGAAGCCTTATGTTCCCTGATTTAGCACAAAATGATAGACCACACAAATTACCTCCAAGACACTACTAAGACAGAAACCAAGTTTCCATGGATTGAAAAACATATGCCCTTTTTTAAATACAAGACAAAATCAATGGCAATGAGGATTATCTTTTTTCCCTAATTCACAGCTGCATTCTAGCCTCTAGTTATACAAGTCTAATACTCAGTTAAAATCCACAGAACTTAAGCTTACGTACCTAAGGAATGCAGAACAATTTTACACTGGAAGAGGAGGAAGGAACACAATTTACCTTGTGACAAGCTTCTGTTTTAATTTCTTTGAGAGCACGTTCAGAGAACACACAACCACAGTTGCGCAGGAAGCAAAACCTTGCACAAGCAAAGAAAGACGGGTAACAGGTTAAGGCCAGATCACAATGAAGTTTAATGTGTTATTCTATATGTGACTGACATGCACTTTTATTAACTAATTTGCTTATGATAACTTTATCCTATTTCTCTACCAAAGTCATCCAGCAATAATGGAATTCAAACAAACATAATGGAATTCAAATAAACATAAATAAAACTGAAAAATAAAAGCAATTTAAAAGCACAATTAACAACACAATAGTTTGTTTCAGTAGCACTCCAGGGCATTCTTTGCTGGAACTAAATTTCATCATATTCAGTGAGACAAAGGTACAAAGGTACAAAGACAGGACTAGTTGCACATAACAGCTACATTTAGCTGGATCAAAGCCAAAATTTCAAAGCAAACTTGAACCAATGGATTCTTTGAAAAGGACACTTCATTTGCTACCAAAACCTGGTTCCTAACAAGGCACAATTTAAGTTGTGTATCCCAAAGCGCCCCCATGTGGTTAACACACAATAAATAAGATGAGAAAAGGACTAATCTATGTCATTGAGTAAACAGGCAAAATCAAATAGTCTTAAGGTATATTTTTTCCTCAGGCATTTAGGTTTCATAGGTTCCTCATATTCCCCACTGACTGTAATTCTTAGGACATAAATATATTATCAGCTTCCAAATGTTCATTAAATATAGTGGCTATTGTATTTGAGTGGTTTCTGCTTCCATAAAATCACATTTCAATACATTGAACACCAGATAGCATTAGCTTCCAAGGTAGGATTTGGCAATAATATTAAGATTTAAGTTCAGCACATTAAATAAATTGCTTCCTTTGTAACATTCTATCATGATTTGAAAGAGAAATCAATAATCCCTTCTTGTGAAAGTCATTTATACATCATATTTGGATAGCATTCAAACAACCCGTAAAAACTGTATTCATATAGAAACTGAATATCTTATAAAAATCTTTATTTCGCTTCCTTTCTGTCTGGAAGCAAAGACCAGGCAGTCTTTGGCAACACAGTGGTTGCTAAGAGGAAGGCTTTTTACCAAGTTGGTGCTGCATTCACTTAGTTTTTTTAACCTGATGTATTTTAAATTGTATTTTCAAATCATATGCTTATAATTTCAAAATACTATTATAAACATATTTTGTGTATCAACTGAAGTGCAATTTAATCTCCCACAGGGTTTTCTTGGCAAGATTTGTTCAGAGGAGGATTGCCTTTGCTTTCCTCTGAGGGTGACAGAACGTGATTTGCCTGCTTGGCCATGCATTTCCATGGCCAAGCAGGGATATGAAACCTGGTCTTCAGAGTCATTGTCGAACATTCAAACCACTAACTATGCTGGTCCCTCAATTTTTTAAAAAATTGTTCTATATTTGAGGTAAGGGGGAGAAAGGTTCAAACAAGTATGGAATTGTGGGTTCTATCATTTGGTAAGTTGGGGTCCAGTTGACATTTTATTGTTTCTCTATCTATATTGCTGTTATTGTATTATCTAAAAACAAAGGACCTTGCAGAAACGTTAAGACCATGGCATACACTTTGGTAGATTAGAACCTTCTTCAGTCAAGAGCATCACTCCCTTATTAGCACTTCTGATGAAGTGAACTGTAGTCCATGGAAACTAATGCCAGAATAAAATTTGTTAGACTTTAAGGTGCCGGAGGACTTCGTGTTGTTTTTGGACAAACACACTAACAAAATTATCCCACCTGGAAACGTATTTCTTTACAATATCCATTTATTCATTTATTTCTCCTCTTTCCCTGGTGGCACAGTGGTTAAATGCTGGTACTGCAGCCACAAGGTTGTGAGTTTGATTCTGCCAGGCTCCAGGTTGACTCAGCCTTCTATCCTTCTGCAGATCAATAAAATGAGTACCCAGCTTGTTGGGGGCAATTAGCTAAACACACATTGTAAACCGCTCAGAGAGCTGATAAGTAGTATAGAAATACATGTGCTATTGTTATTCCCCCCAAATCCTTTTTGTGCACTAAATGTGTGGGTGGGGGATGTTTTTGCTTGTTTGTACACATCTTGAAATGGTACGTCTCACTGGAAAAGACACTAATACCCAGTGAAGTGGAAGGCAGTAGGAAAAGACAAAAGACCACACTACAGGTGGGATGATTCAAGGAAGCCATGGCCCTGAATTTGCAAGACCCTGAGGAGGACTGTGGATGGCCAGAACAGTTGAGACTCTGATCAAATTTGCAGATGACACCAAATTGGGAGGGGTTGCTAATACGCCAGAGGACAGGATCAAAATTCAAAATGACCTTGACAGATTGGAGTGCTGGGCCAAAGCTAACAAAATGAATTTCAACAGAGAGAAATGTAAAATTCTACACTCAGGAAGAAAAAATGGAATGCACAAATATAGCATGGGGGACACGTATGAAAGGGATCTAGGAGTCTTGGTGGACCACAGGCTGAACTTGAGTCAGCAGTGTGATGCGGCAGTCAAGAAAGCAAGCATGATTCTTGGTTGCATCAATAGGAATATGGTGTCTAGTTCAAGGAAAGTAATGGTACCACTTTATTCTGCTTTGGTTAGACCTCGTCTGGAATACTGTGTTCAGTTGTGGGCACCTCATTTCAAGGATACTGACAAGTTGGAGCCAGAGGAGGGCAATCAAAATGGTGAAGGATCTGGAAGCCATTCCCTATGAGGAGTGGCTTAGGGAGCTGGGCATGTTTAATCTGCAGAAGTGAAGGTTAAGGGGGGACATGATAGCCATGTTTAAATATTTGAAGATATGTCATGTCAAGGAAGGAGTGAACTTGTTTTCTGCTGCTTCAGAGACTTGGGAAAGGAGCAATGGATTCAAGCTGCAGGAAAAGAGATTCCACTTAAACCTCAGGAAGAAATTCCTGATGGTCTGAGCTGTTCAACAGTAGAATATGCTGCCTCAGTATGTGGCAGAGTCTTCTTCTTTGGAGGTTTTTAAGCAGAGACTGGATGACCATCTTTCAGGAGTGTTTTGATGTGTGTTCCTGCATCGCGAGGGATTGGACTGGATGGTCCCTGTGGTCTCTTCCAACTCTATGATTCTATGACACTCATTCACAGGTCAAAGCTGACGTGACAGTTAACAACAACAACAAAGTTATACCATGCCTGCTAATCTTGAGGCTGCCTACAATAAATTCCAATACAATAACAGACTGACGCACATGAGGTGAGCATTCAGCTGAGGCGAGCATTCAGCATACAAATCTGAGAGCATATGAATTCAAAGCCAATTCTCAGATGTCCAAGCAGCCACTCTGCTTCTCAGTTTTCTGTTATCCACCCTAGATTCTCTAACATAGGAATGGGAGGTGGGGTGAAAGTTCCATGTGTTAAACTCACAAGGAGTAAGGGAGCAAGAATCAAAGTCCAGTAATTTTACTGTAAAATACAACACTGAGGTACAAAAATTCTATATACTATTTTCCTCCCTCTACTCTTCAAGACAGTCACAGACCCTGATTTGTAAGTACCAATGTTGTACAGCAGAAAAGTAGAGTACTAGCAAAAACTAGTTAAGATGATGACAGCCAATGTGATGTAGTGATCTGAGTTTGGAATATGGCTCTGGAGACGAGGATTCAAATATCTGCTCAGCCATAGAAACCCACTGGGTAACCATGGCAAAGCAACACTCTCCTAGGCTCTGAGGAAGTCAAAGGTAAACCTCTTCTGAACTAATCTTGCAAAAAAAAAACACAACCCCTGTGACAGGTTCGTCTTAGGTTCACCTCAAGTCAGAAAGGACTTGAAGGTACACAATAACCACAACAACAACAATTAAAATGACAAAACATCATTCTTAATTTTCAATAAATAGTACATACTAACCGGTGCCTTCCATTCATTTCCAGTCCAACCACAGGACAAATAAAGCGTGCACTCTGGATGTCATCATATTTATCCCCTTTTGTATTGCCTTTGTCACCAGACCAAGCTGGATTATCAGTGAGATTCAATTCTATGACATTCTGAAAGAACACAGAACAAAAATTAGTTTCAACTTAAGCACATTGAAGCAATCTACTCAGATAATCTCATTCTTCCCTCTGTTATTCTTTATGAATAAAGCCACTTGTGAAATATTTAGTGCTGATGTCCCCCTTCTGAAAGATTTTTTTAAATGATGCTACTTTAATCACTTTTCTGTTCAGAGGTATGTTCAACCCTAACAGGCCTAAATAACTTCTAAAGTAACAGTTCACTTGGTAAAGACAAAACATAACTGCCTATAGGTAATATGCCAAGCTCCCACTGTCACAATCCTCTTATTGATATTTAAAAATTTGGTGCTGCCATGCTAAGTGGCATGGAAACAAAAATGGCACTCTATACCCATACTCATTTCAGTCCAAGATAAAGCAGATAAAGATGAAAAGGGAAAAATACAATGTGTGATGTTATGAGGACAAACTAAAGGTAGCAGAAAAAAGATAAACTTCTGATTGCCCAGAAATGACTATGAAAAAACAAGAATCCACAATTCCCCTTGTCACAGTAATCTTCCCAATCTCGCTAATCAGTTGAGTCTTTCCTTTCATCCTGATCTTAAACTGGCAATATCTTTTGGGACTATGTGGAGCACCAATTGCACTATAGGAATAACTTCTAGTGTCATGGTAGAAATGCATCTAAAACATACCCCATTCAAAAAGCAAAAAAATCATGATTATTTTACAGAAATTGGGTACTCCAGACATTTACTGAAAGTCAGTAGAATTTACATTAAGGAACTTAACATGATGAACTTCCACTGAACTTTAACCAAAGGATGCAAGACTCAGGAGTCCAAAAAGTCAAGGCTCAGCATAAACATTCAGCCTACCTTAATACTCTTGATATGAGATGCAGCCTCCATGAGCACTTTATCAGAAGATTTATCCAGCAAGAATTCAATGATTGCATCTTTATTATATAGTCTACAACAGAACATATATTGTAGAAAGTAAGTTACTTTATGGGAAAAAATTTATTGAGAAATTAGGAGTATTTCACTGAAAATGGAAATAAGATCTGTAATCTTACCTGCCAAGCTCACAAGCCACTATAGGTCTACTTAATTTTTCTTGACTCAGAGTACAGTAATACCACTGTGCCACCAATTCTGCATTTTTGTCAACCTATGAAACATATAAAATTATAAACATTTAATAACTATTTAATCTTAATATCAAAAGCTGAAAAGCCCATGTTCCACTAGAATTCAACCTTCGTATAAAACTCTCCATTCAATATGTGACATAAACTTAATACATACAACAGTGATTACTGGCTAAGTACTAAATCAATGCTTCCTATAGGAAGGATCTTCATAATTGCAAATAGGTAATGTGCCACCTTCCAAACACACTAGTCTGTCAGCCAGGCAGCCACCTACCAAATGTGGCCCTAGAGAAAGGATCATTTTCCTAGGCACCTACAAAAGTAGGTCAACTATGTAGAAATGATAAGGAATTAGAATTGGCCCCAGAAAAAACATGTGCATGCACCTTAACACGAGACAATCTATATATGACCTGGTTTTCTTTTTTTTAAGCAGCAAGACAGCTTTAACTCTTAACCCTTAACTTCAGTGTGTATCCTTTCCGCACGAAATGCTTGAGCCTCACTTTATCCCTGGACTGTTTCTACATGGAGGTCATAAAAGTTAGTCTGATAAGCTGGAAGAGCAACCACGACCCAGCAATTTGGAATTTCATTTTTTTGTTCTATATACCAGGAAGGCAATCTGCTATACACCAGGACAGCAATCTGCTTATCTGCAATTCCATAAACAACCAAAAGAAAAGGGGATAGGAGAATGCTAGAATTTCTTTATTTAATCAGGGGTTGCTTCTTCAGAAAGTACAGCTTCTGACTCTGTACACAGCTATTTGATGCTTCCAACAATTGTGTACCAGCACTCTGCAAGGTAGTCACAATGTTCATAACACAGCTTGGCCCCAAAGAAGCAGCCAATCCCTGGACCCAGAAAAAGGCTAGGGCTCAAACCATTACTCACTACTCTGCTCCTTATTTCTTAAATACTGAAGGGATCCACCAAAAATTTATCTCTCCTGTATCTTTTATCATAGCCTTGCCCATGTAAAATTCATCTTTATCTTTTATAACAAGCTTGCCCATGCGATCCCACCACAACCACAATTACAGAGACATTGTATACCAGTTAGGGTACAACACCAGTTGATATTTCTCTACAAAGGCTACAAGTACCTCCAACAGTCCAATTGGCATTATTGGATGTACTGTGCCAAGTAAGTCACAAACAAGGTAACTGTAAAGAGGGCAGAGAAAATAATAATGGTTAAAACAACACGTCCATCAGCCCTGCAGAAACAAGGGAGCACTGAACACGGTGTTCTGCTCTGCGTCATATCCGTCTTTCTTTTCTCTTGAAAACAACGAGTCTCGTTAACACCCTTCACTTGGCAAAAATTTTTGTGGGCAGCCACCCAATTCTTCAGATACTAGACTAAAACTTATCTATTTTTAGGGGCCCATAAGATCCTTTGTTGTATTTGCTGCAACAGGCTAACACAGCCACGCCCTTGCCAATTTCCCGAGGCGCTGACTAGAGACTAACTGGGTCCATTTCCCCACTACGCTGTTATAGTGCTATTATTCCACTTTCAATATCCTGTGGGATTCTGGGGTTTGTAGTTTCCTGAGGCCCAAGAGCTCTCTGGCTGAGAACTCTAAACGCCCCTCCCTAAACTGCAAACCCCAGGATTCTATAGGGTGTTAAAAGTGGAATAATACCACTATAATAGTATAGTGCAAAAACGGCCTAGGTTTTCACATAGGCCATTTCCGTAGCAGACTGCTATAGCGCTATGATTCCGCTTTCAACATCCTACGGAATCCTGGGGTTTGCAGGCTAGGGAGGGGCCTTTGAGCCAAACTCCAGCATCACATAGGATGTTGAAAGCGGAATAACAGCGCTATAACTGTCTGGGGCGGAAATGGCCATAAACAACACCCCCCTTCTAATCTCTCAGAACCAACGACGCCTTAACACCACAGCCCCGACCTCGCAGCCCCCCGCCGGCCACAGTCTTCTCGTACAGACTCCTCCCCTCACCTTTTCGACCTTACGAGGCCCCTTCACCAGTTCGTGCCTCTTCGGAATAGTTCCCCCGTCGCAACCCATGGCTCCCCCAGAACCCTTCCTCACGCTTCCGGGGTTCTGGCCAAACAAAGAAACTTCCGGTCATGGAAGATGACACCTTCCGGCGCAGGATTGCAAGGCGGAGGGAGCGGGGTGGTGACGAAAATGGTCGCGTTGCTTGGGGAGCCTAGCAACCAGGAGGGAGCTCGCCGAAGGTGGAGGCCACGCTGTGGCGGGGAAGCGCTCCCTGCAGCGCCTTGTTTTTGTCATGTGTTTTCGAGTCATTTCTCACACACTTTCCGCACTAGCCTGTTATAGCGCTACGATTCCACTTTCAACATCCTCTGGAACCCTGGGGTTTGCAGTTTCGGGAGGGGCCCGCCGGCCCCTCCCGAAACTGCAAACCCCAGGATTCCAGAGGATGTTGAAAGTGGAATCGTAGCGCTATAACAGGCTAGTGCGGAAATGGCCTCATTTGTGGCGACCTTGAGGCGAACCTATCGCGGAGTTTACTTGGCAGGTTTTGTTTCGAGGGTTTTGCCCTTGCTTCTCATTGAGGCTGCGAGAGTGTGACTTGCCTAAGGTCACCCAGGGTATTTCCCTACCTGAGTGGGGATTCAAACCGTGGTCTCCAGAGGCGTAATGCGACGTTTAACCCACTACCCCATTGCATACTTGAGCAGGGTTTATTCCACACTACGGGCCTTTCTGCACTGTACTGTTGTAGTGCTATTATTCCAGTTTCAACATCCTGTGGAGTTCTGGGATTTGTAGTTTACTGAGGCCAAAGAGCTCTCTGGCTGAGAATTCTAAAGGCCCCTCCCTAAACTGCACACCCCAGGATTCCATAGGATGTTGAAAGTGGAATGTAGCACTATAACAGTCTAGTGCGGAAAGGCCCTATGCTGTTATACTGCTGTTATTCCACTTTCAACATCTTGTGGAATCCTGGGATTTGCAGCTTAGGGAGAGGCATTTAGAGTTTTCAGCCAGAGAGCTCTTTGGCCTCAATAAACTACGAACCCCAGAATTCAACAGGATGTTGAAAGTGGAATAATAGCACCATAACAATGTAGCGCGGAAAGCCCCTAAGTTAATTAGCCTCGAGTTCTGCTCTGTGTTTGCGATCCCTTTCCCAAACACGTTTGTGGACTCAGCAGGAAGCCAGCGTTGTATAGTGGTTTGAGCGTTGGACTACGATCCTGGAGACCGGGGTTCGAATTCCTGCTCGGCCATGGAAATCCTTGGGCAAGCACTCTCAGTCGCAAAGGCAAACCTCCTCTGAGCAGATCTTGCCAAGAAAACTCTGTGATAGATTCGCCTTAGGGTTGCATTAACTTGAAAATTACTTGAAGGCGTACATCAACAAAACCAGGCACAGTTACTCCAGAGGAAGCTGTACTGGATTGAGTGGGATTTACAATGGAGTAAACAGTATCTCTTAATAGGACTGCAGTTTTATGTAGCTTTTCCAGCTGGCAGTGAAGCCCCATGCTTGTTTATTCACCATTTCAAAAAAAGAAAAATGAGGTCAAAACATTGCAGACCTATCTAGAAGTGAATCCTATTAAATTTAGTGACACTTTACTGCCACATAAATGCACATAATATTGCAACTCTGCAGCCGTATTTGATGTAGATTTAAGTCAAAGTGAATTTCACTAAGTCCAATATAGCTTACTCTCAGATTACTCTCCTTAGAGGTGGAGTTTTCCTGGGCTCCTGAAGGCTGTGTTCGGCAAGCTGGTACTCAACCTCAGTATGGAGTCTTGTCAATAGAAACTTGGCCACCAGATAGTGAATTGGCTACAGCAAGGAGAGTGTGAAATAGTCGTGGTTTGCATTAGTGGCCAGACTATCCGTATGGAGGAAATTACAGGTGTTTAAGGTATTTAGTGCCTCATGGTATGGTAGCTTACTGTACATCAATATAAGGAGAAGGGTTATAGTGCTCTACGTCACATCTCGGTCTAGAAACCTGGAGGTTGGTGGAGGGGAAAAGTTGTTTGAAAACAACCCCATTTTCCCCAAATAGTTGTATCTGTCTGTCCTTCCCCCACCCCATGCATTGTGAAATACTGTAAAATGAAGAATAAGAGAAAAAGGGTCACCCAAGATTATTTATAAGCATGGTTAGGACTTGCTGTTGGGCAGGAACTGTCGGGTATTGCAGAATGCAGAATATCTTGCAGTATTTGGTCCAGGAATGCACTTTGGGATTCTGCCAACTGTATCTCTCGTGCAACGTAGTGGTAACGCTTTTGCACAACAAGGCCACTTATGCTTGCTTCTCATCTACATCAGGTTCCTCTTCATTTTGCAGCACTTGACATTACTTTATGGTTTGCGAATACATAAAATCCAGAAATAAACTAGTATGTGAAACAGTAGAGAAGCTTGTCTCCTAGGCAAACCTTGAGGTTTTAGAACTCCAATGAGAGACAGCATGGTGTGGTGCAGGGCTTTCCAAATGGTGTGTCATGACACATTAATGTGTCGCCTGAAGTGTGTAGGTGTGTTCCCTTCCCAGGCTGAGAAAGAACCCCCCCTACCTGCTGTCCTCACTGGGGTCTTTCCTTGGCGAGGGTGATGGCAGCCAGCCAGGATCAGGAAGGGAGGCTGCCTTTCCCGCTCCCCTCACTGAGGTCTTTCCTCGGCAAGGGCGACAGCAGCTGGCCGGGATCAAGTAGTGGCGCTGCCCTTCCTGCTGCTGCTGCCCTCACTGGGGTCTTTCCTCAGTGAGGGCAACAGCACTGAGCCAGGATTGCGGGGGCGGGGGCACCTTTCCCGCTGTTTAAGTTCTGGTTTGCTAGTAAAACTGAATTACTGCATCACAAAATGGTACATGTCCAAAAAGTGTGTCACCAACATGAAAAGTTTGGAAAGCTCTGGTGTAGTGGATTAAGCATTGGACCTTGACCCTGGAGATATTCAGTTTCCTACTCAGCCATCAAAACCCACTGGCTGACCTTGGGTGTGTCACACGCTTTCAGCCCAGAAAACCTCGTGATGGGTTCATCTTCAGGTTGCTATAAATTGGAAAGTTTAAAATGAAGGCTTAAAATGAAAAGCAGAAACTACAGAGGCTATAGTTGGCTGCTTGCTTGCAAGAAACAGGTCAAGAGAAGACTTTAATAAGTCAGAATTGGACCTATCAATGGACAGAGAAGGAGGTGCCTCAAGTAGTAGATCCTGGAAGCTGACACCAAAGTATTAGAGGAAAAAGTTACATGTCACACAGACCGCCCAACATTCCTTAGCTAGGCTGCTACCTTGAGACATAGTGGAGGATGCTCTTCCATCATCTTTTCTGAAGACAGTTTCAACTAGCTGTCCAATATCTTTTCTGTATTGGAACCATCTTGTTCTTTTCTTCAGGGAACAAAATATCTTGGTCTGGCTCTTTGAAGGTTTTTGGATCCTAGTTAGGACTGGTTGTGGATGAGGGATATCAGTATCATCCAATATTTGGGTATTTCGAAGTGAAGATATAGCTCCAATGAAGACAGATTTATTATTGGCGTGATGAGCACAACCACAGCTTAATTTTGAATTTTTGAATTTTGAATTTGAATTTTAAACAAACCTTTCTTTATACCTATTGACTTATTATCTTGCTCATAAACAAGATATACCATCGAAGCTTACTGCAATGCAACTGCCCCTGGCTACCCCAAGGAAGGCAGCATGCATAATCTGTACAGACACGCCTCCATATGCAACATGATCCTTGCACTGAATTTTTGTGTGGATTTTTGTGAAAGATTAGTAGGCTGATGGCTGCTGCAAAGTTTTGTCTCATGGTGTTTCTGACATGACTATTGCAGAGACAGCAGTATTCCAGTTTAGGGATTGGGAATAGATTGTAAGAGTTGTGTGTTCATGCTGTGCTTCTCCACCATAAAATGTGATAGAATCCAAAAGCAGTGTAGAGGGATACATTAGACTACTGTCCACTCTGGTTAAGGATTACCTTTGTTCCATTCCAGAATCTCCACCAATGGTCTATACCAGAATAGCCTTGAGAGCTTACTCAGTTCTGATGCTGAATATGCCCACTATCTTCTGAATAGCCCCAAAGACCTCAAATTTTTTTACCAAGTGTGTATATATTTATTCTTACATCATCCCTGTGAGGCAGGGAACTACATATTATTATCCTCCTAGCGCAGGTAAAAACACTGATATACATGTCCTCTAATAAATAAAGAGTTCATCACTTCAACAAATTAAACTCATCTTTGTGATCACTTTAGCCCTGTTCAGGCATTGCATCCAAACAAATAGAACCATTTAACATAAGTAAGATACATGGAGTCACACATGCGTGTACAATTCCCTACATTCCTGTGTCTACCAGCCTTGAACCCTTCTGCTTAGACCTTGCCATTTTGAACAGCAAGGTCCAGAGGACACTTCTCATTTCCACTTGAATGTGAGTAGAACTCATCTCACAGTTGTGGACTCCATTAAAGCACCATTTCTATTCACACAAAGACTTCTACTCACATTCAAGTGATCACAGTTAGAGTTTGCTTTAAGCTTTGCTGCTCAACATGACAGGAGGATGGAGCCAGTACAAATTGTGGGCCCTTTCACACTACCAAATAATAGCACTATGATTCCAGTTTAATTGCCATTGCCACATTCTATGGAATCCCTGAAGTTGCAATTTAGAGTATTTAGAATTCTCAGCCAGAAAGTACTAGTGTCTCATAAATTACAAAGACTGGGATTCCATAGGATGTTGCCATGGCAATTAAAGTGGCAATCCTGCACTGTGAAAGGACCTTAGACTTAGGGGACGGGATTAGTTTGCATGGTACTGTGTCCTATTTGCATGTTGAGGAAGGGCTTCAGAGTCTGACAACATATGTGTATGTTATCCTCAAGAAGGCTGATCAAGTAAACACTTCATTCCATCATTGCTCGGAACTGCTGTGTGTACTTTGACAGCCCATCAGCTTGATCCTGAAGTTTTCTCATAGCTTCAGAATTTGGGTATTGCATTGCAGCATTTTTTGTTGCAACTGCCAAGCTCTTCAGCAAGCCACAAAACTGGCTGCTGCCGCACAGGATTTCATTTCGATTGGTCTTCTCAATGGCTTCTTGACATAGGGCATCTACCAGTCTTTGGCCCACCATAATGATCAGTTTGCTCTTGGCTATGAAGACTTCGGGGGCCTGATCTCTGGTAAGACTTTGGTGGAAAACACTAATTGCCTTCTGAACAGCACCAAAATACAGTCTGCAGACATTGGACAGCATCATTTTTGTGGCTAGACCCTGCTTGCTGTCTTGCACTGTAGGTGGTGAATCCTAGAGGAGGAGAAACAAAAAACAAGAACCACATGATTACTCTCTAAGCAGAAGGGTTCAAGTGTAGCTCTTTATAAAACATTTCTTCTCAACAGGAATATAGGTTACCTAATCATAATGACATGATCTGAAATCCTACAGTTAGGAACACTGGTAGGTGACTTAAACCTGATCATCTGTCTACTTAGCCCATTGTTATCAGCTTTTATTTTTTCAAGATCTCTGGCAGAATGTCACCTGTTACCTTAACTCAAAAGACCAAGAAGTTGAAGTTCAGCACTACTGCATGCAAAGCATACACTCTACCACTGAGCCTCTTCCCAATAGTGACAAAGTGTTCGGCTAAAGTACTGACACTCACTTTGAGTCAACTCTTATTAATTTTGACATAATCAGATCTTCTGAAAGTAGGCCAGGGAACTTCTGAGGTGCCTCACAACCTTCACAAGGCCATACCGCTACTTCTACCTCCAGAGAAAAAAACCTGTTTCTAAAATGGCAAAATAACCCTCCACAAACTTAAAAAGAGCAAATTTCCTAAATATAGCCCTCCTGGGGCAATTTTTACCCAGAAAAACTTTTTAGTGAAAACAAGTAAACCCATCTTCACCGTTTAGCATTTCTTATTTCATATATGATAAAAGTCTTTATTGTAAAATTTTAAGATTAATTTTGCTTGCATAGAAGATTAAAGTAATGGCTCAGTATTTACCAGAATGCCTGAAGTCCCCTTTCTTGGGGACTGAAATGTACATTTAGTATTTCCAGTCAGACTTTTTTTTAAAAAAAAAAATGAGGACAGATTTTTGTTAAGATTTGAATGGATTCCATTTTTATGGTTTGTATGGTTTGTTCTTGATGATTCATTTCTTTCAAATACTTTGAGAGCAGCTTCTACTTCACTTTGTAAAATTGTGAGTTCATCACCAAAAGTTTCTTTCTTGAAGGAATTTGTCACATTCTCACCGCTTTAATAAAGTCAATATATTCTTTTCATCATCTTTATTTTACCCTGATCATATAATGTGCTCCTCTGTTGGGCATATAACATCCCTACTATTGGTTTGATTTTCACTTTAATTTCTTGGATCTTGTGGAAGAGGTCCCTTGTTCTACCTTTTTATTGTTATTGTTGTCTTCTGTTTCTTTGTATTGCTTATTATAAGAGTACCCCTATGCAAAAATCACTGAACAGTTGCGTTTAGGATTCTGACCCTGTTTCTGTCACCTTTTGATTCTCAGCTGACCTAAAACATTTGAATACTTTAAATGATCATCCAATGAGACCTTTCTTTCTTTTTGGGTCAAGAACCTATATTTCTGCTTTCTTCACAGATTACGTCTCTAGATTTGGTGTAGAGTTCTTAGGTGTAAGTGTAAGTGGAAATCTGTTCTTCAAATGGTCTTTAAATGCTACAGATATCTTTAGATTGTATTGTAGTACTATGATTAATTTAGTGTACTTCTTTAGCTTTATTTTAATTTTTGATATTAGGAGTTATGGTCTGTTCTACACTCTGCCCATGTCTCGTTCTTGCTTACAGAATGGAGCTTCTCTATCCTCTCTTTCCAATTATGCAGTCTATTTGATTTCTATATTGGCCGTCCAGTGATATTCAAGTATATGAATGTGTTTGCAGTGAACAAACTGTTGGTCTCATAAAATTTGATAGGTTGCTGTTCTGCTTCATTTCTTGATTCTAGGCAAAATTCTCCTCTGTGTTTGGTTCTGCTCTGTTCCTTACTTTTCAATTGCCTATGATTATCAGCATGTCCTATTTGGTGTGTGTTCAGTTTCTTCTTGTACAATTACAAAGACTCTTTTGATTTCTCCCTCATCTGCCTTTGTAGTTGGAACATAAACCTGGATTGTGGTTATACTGATAACTTTTCTATGATATCTTATTTATGTGAAGTCTGATCAGACTTTATATTACAGTCCTCCCTCCAGAATTTTTGGTTTGCTCTTCACAAATTTGATTGTTGATGAAGCACACGTGTACCTTCCTTCCCCTTCTCCTCCTCTCATTTCCTTGCATTTTTATCAGGTGCAGAGCAAGAAGGCAAACACACAGACCAAAAGAAAGGAAATGGTGTGTGTGTGGGGCGGGGGGGGGAACTTGCACAAGCCTTCTTTCTTGCCTGCAGAGCTCCTCCCTCCCATTCCTTTGCCTCTGGCCCCTGTACTGAGAACTCATGCTAAGGCAATAGGCAAGGCAATGGGGAGGGAGGGTTGGGTGTGTCTTCCTCGTCCCCTCCTGAGCTCTCCCTTCATGTTCCTTTGCCTCTGGCCCTGGTGCCGAGAACTTGCACCGAGGCAAAAGGGAAGGGAATGGCAGTAGAAAGCTTGTGTGAGCCTTTCTTCTCCCCTTCAGAGCTCCCCTCCCATTCCCTTGTCTCTGGCCCCAGTGTGCAAAAGGGAGTGGGAGGGGAATGGAGGGGGAGTTATTCATGGTTTTTCCACTTTCACAAGGGTTCTGCACTCTAAACCCTCGCAAAAGTGGAAAGGCCACTGTATATCCTATGACTGCTTTTGTTGCAGCTTGCCTCACTGCTGATGCCGTCCTGTTTCTTCTTAGATTGTCATTTCCAGAGTAAATCACTGTATAATTATCTGATTAAAAATGTCCCATTCCTGTCCGGTTTGGCTCAATCACATGAAGTTCTGCAATCTTTATATGTTCCACTTCTTGTTTGAAAACCATATAAGACAATGCAAAATGAGGCCTGTATCAGGTATCAACTGAAGAGAGGCATTTCTCCTTTTCTTGCACAATGCCTCTTCTAAACATGGCTTTTGCCACCTTCAGTTTTTGTAAGCACTCACAGATTTCCCTAGTTGTATATTTTATAGTTTTATAATACAGTTCCTGAGGAATTAGAGGGAATCCCTTTCACTTATTTTTTTTTTTTTAAAAATCAGTCTCACAGATCTACTAAATGTTGCTGCTATTAAAACAAAGGAAAATTTTAAGCAGTTGACTAATTATTGTAGAGCCCTGCTATACCAAATAATTTTACCTTTAGTTTTAACTTGGCATTCTCCTCTTCTTCCTTGCAAGATGAAAGAGATGGTTGTGCTTGTTCCAATCCTACTGGTTTCTGCAAAAGGGGGAAAAAGCAGTCAGTTTAATACTGAACACAAATGAAGACCATAATCCATAAATACAGAAGGCGTGTGAGCTGTAAGATTCATAGATCGTGTTTCTAGAACATTCCAGAAGCAGAACTTCCGTAGAACAAGCACTTTGAGTCAGGATGAGAACAGAATGCAATATCCCACTATAGTCCAGTGTTAAGACACATGTTTTGGTTGGAGGTGGCTTCATATTCAATCCCAAGCATCTCTAAGTATAACTAAGCAAAAATCTTGCCTGAAAGCCATTGCCAATCATTGTTGGCAATATTGTGCAAATGGACTTGTGGTCTTAGTATAAGACCTGTTCCTAAGTTCCTGTGTGATGAACTGGAGCAAATGGCACAAATATTAGGGACTAAAAATCAGGCAGAGATGATTTCTCAATATACTTTGAAAACTCATTTGTAGTTATAGCATTGCTAAAGAGCAGATTTGCCTTCTCTTGATTCTGTTTGCTCCCAGATAAGCTGTTCTGACCATGGAGTGCTTTTCCTGAGGCCTTGCCTGAAGTGCTCAATCCTCAGAGTTATGTTATTTGACAAAATCTTAATTTATCAAAGGGATTCATACCCTTTCCTATAATAAAATTCAAAATTTAAACACATAAACTTAAAATATGCACATTTTAAAACATCCCCAAATACACTAAACTCAGTGAAATTGAATTAAAAACAAACCGAGCCATGGTAGAGCCCATTAGTTTCAGTTTAAAAAGCCTGAAAAAATAAGAACATCTTTACTTGGTACCAGAAGTGACATCAAAGTAGCTGCCAAGTGAGCTTCCGTAGGGAGAGCATTCCATAAACAGTGCTACAACTGGGGCCTTTCACAGTAGCTAGCCACTGTATGTTGAATGGTGTGTGTACCTGTAGAAAGGCTTCTGATGGGGATACTATTGGTCATGTAGACACATGCAAACTCACCCCAAAGCCAGCTCTAGATCTAAGCATATCTTGGAAGATTTGTCTCATAACTGGGTTTTCAAGGTAAAAGTCTCCAAGAGTAGGTTACCATTGCCTCCTCCTTTAACTCCATTAAAGTTAGCTATGGCACCACTCCATTGTCTCTAAGAGATCCTCTGTCAGTAACACCCTCCACACACCATATACACACACTGCTGCTGCACAGTACCTGTTTGGGATGTTTAGTCTGGCTCTTCAGCAAAAATCTTAACTTGAAAGGCCCTACAACCACCAATGATACTATCAGCATAACCTCTTGCCTTACAGGATCACACAATCCTACCAGCACAGAAATGGAGTAGACAAGACACCCCCTATGGTACCCCTAGGTTGGCTCAACCTACCCACATTGTCTTCTTCAGTTCCCGTCTCACATACACTAATTATTCACTGGTGCATGGCTGAAATTGAGAGCTGAGCTTGTGGCCATGCTGGCTGGATAATTCTAGGAGCTGTAGCCCCAAAAGTACTTGTTCAAGTTCTGGAGGAGAAGTACCACCATCAGTACTAGTTTAGTCTGCACTGCAGTTCTTTAAAAAAAAACTTTCCATTTTTCTATTCAGCACTAGGATTCTATTTTTAACTAGGAACAGCAAGGGATCCAGAGTTAACACATGTGCTAGCATGTCTTTGCTGTTTCTAGCAGCTACTTTTTTTTCCTGAGAAAATGTTGCCCTTAGCCTCAAAACATGTACCCAGCCCTGCTGTAATGCCTCACTGACCTGTATCTGACTATAATCACAGTCTTCAGTGACATTAGCTCTTGGCTTCTCTGAACATTGCTTATTTTCCTTTGGCTTATCCAAAACACTTTTTTGAAGAGCATCATCTTCTTCTCGCCATTCCAGAGTACACTTTGATGTCCTCTGCTTTCCACCAGCTCTTTGGTCTTTGCCATCTTTCTCTTTACAGTTCTTTCTGAAAAGTAGCTTCCCATTAGCTATAATGATGGAGACAAATCTTTTGATGTCATCTGGAATGGTGCGAGCCACCATTACAAACCGATCCAGATCATCTGGGTTATTGTGAGGTTTTTTAATTACTAGAAGCTCAAGTGACCATTTGCAATCATTCAGTGCATCCCTGGTTTCCACCAATATCTGAAATGAGTCTGTGAGGATATTCAGCTGCTTTTTAATCCTTGCCTGGAGTTTACTGTCACAGCCTGAAGTGGCATTTTTTTCAATACTGCGAGCAAAGTTCAAGAATTCTCCCAAAGAGACCTTTATATGATCAATTGCTCGGTGGATTTCCTCAATGTTTCCCTCTAGATGTTCCTGGTATCTCCACCTGCTGCTCACAAAAATCATCAGACTTGCCACTGAACTTGATACACTATGCTGTAGTTTGGTCAAAGTTTCTATGGTCACCTCAAGTTCCATGCTTCTTTCTTTAGTGGGCTCTTCTGAAGATGATGACAGAATTGATGATGAAGCTATAGATGAAAAGGACTCAGTGGAAGAGCTTGAGAGGGTTGATATGGTGCTGGTTCTACTGTCAACACTTGAGACAGACAATCTGTCTTGATCCAATCTGCCATCTGTGGACAATGGCAGAGGAAAAATGTATGTGTCATCTCCAGATCTACCACCATCTGTGTTTTCTTTCTTTTGTTGCAAAGCAATAGGCATTCCTTTTGGAATATCATAGACAGTCTGTTGGTGGTTCTCTCTTTCAATTCTGGAGGAAAGAGCACTTGAAGGAATGTCATAGTTACCACTTTGATGCTGCACTAAGACATCGCGTGTGGATGGTACATCGTAAAGAGGAATCTCAGGAAAAGCTAATTTCCTTTGTATGGGTGGAACATCATATGCTTCTGGATTCACTGATTTGCCTTCATTGTTAACTAGTGGGATTTTCTGCATACCTGAATCAGACCTAGCTGGTGGTATATCATAAAGCACGTGTTTATTTGGGGAATGATTCTGAGAAGTTTGTTTTGATTTTGATTTTTCAGGTGATGTGGGTATATCATAGAGCCACTCTGATTTCCGAAGGTTTGGCAAGGTATTGTAATGATTTCCTTGAGCACCAGTGACAACTCCTTTAGAAGCTGCTGTGGGAATGACGTATACCTGGAAAATGGCAGAAAAAAAGTGTATGTTGTTATTGTAATTTCATTTTACTTTTCTATAATGCTGGAAGTGGTATATCATATATAGAAAACAAGATGAATAAAAAATTAATAAGCTAATTGATATACCATGAATGTAAAAGCACAATTTTAAAAAAATCCTACATGAAAATTATAAGCACTAGAATGCAGATAGATCAACTAAAAAAGCCAAACACTAAACACTTGAAAAGCCTGTTTTGCAGTATAGGTTTTCAAAGCCTGCCAAAAGGCAGAAAAAGAGGGTGTTTGGTGAGTTTCCCTGGGAAGGCTTTCAAAAGTTTTGAGCCACCATAGAAAAGGCTCTTCAGAATGTATAGATACTTTGAAATACAGCAGTCTCTTTAGATAGTGCAGGTGTGGGGAAAGCTTTACCCTCCAGATGTTTGGGCCTTTAATTCCCATAAATCGTTTTCCTTAGCCGTGCTGTCTGAGCAACTACAGAAGCAATGGACTAGCATGAGCCTGAGATTTCTGTGTTTAAGATGAAGACGGTACCCGTGATTTCAATTATCTGAGATCTGCTCTGGAGCCAAAGCTGCCACTGTCAGCCAGGATCCTTCTCCTATGCAGCTGGGCTCCTCAAGCCTCTCTTGGCTGAGGGAGGAGAGAGATATTCTTTCCTTAGCTGAGAGAAGTGTTGGGGGGAGCTGTGTGCCTCTCTTAGCCAGGAATGGAGGGACACTCCTTCCTCTGCTGAGAGCAGCACAGAAAACTCAGCTGCAAAAGCCAAATGGCTCTCTCTGCTGAGTGCTCCTTCCATGGTCAAGAGATGCTTGGCAGTGGCAGGGAAGCCATGTGCCTCTCTCAGATGGGGATGGAAGGACAGTCCTCCCTCCTCCATAAGAGGCACAGAAAGTTCAGCTGCACAAAGCCATGCACCTTTTTCTGTTGATAAGGAAGACTGCTACTCTTTCCTCAACTGAGTGGTGGTGGTGGGGGAGCCGTGTGCTTTTCTCAGTCAGGGACAGAGGGATACTCCTTTCTCAGCTGAGAGAGGCATGGAAAGCTCAATTGCATGAATCCATGCACCTCTCTGCCAAGGAAAGGGACTGACACTCCTTCCTCGGAGCAGGAATTGGTGTTATCCTGTTTTTCACTATCCACAGTAAGTCCCCAAAAGTATCCCTTGTGGTTACGGAGTACCTCCTGTCTACTTATTGCATAGGGCTGTTGGGAGGGAGAAGGAATAAGCTATAAAAAGCAGTCTGTTGAAAGTTTTCTACCCTTGCTGTTCAAATGAAAATTAGGAAGCAAGAGAGGGTCGGACAGGAGGAGAAAGCCATCAGTCAATTCATGTGCTTTCCAATCAAATGCTTGTGTACTTCAAGCTATCCCACTGAAGCAATGGAATCTACTTCCAGTTAAGCTTGCTATCTCAGCCATCACTTTAACCAGATGAAAGAAGTTACCTTCATGTAGAAGCCAGTTGTGAAGCTCTGTAACTTGTTTGCTAATAAATACATTCTGGAATTAATTTCATTAATGTATTCTAGTATTAAGAGCCTGCATGGTGTAGTGTCTTGAGTGTTGAACTAGGACTCTGGGGAAATCAGGGTTTAAATATCTGTTCTTTTATGGAAACTCCTGGGTGATCCTGGGCAAGTCACACTCCCTCAGCCTCAGAGGAAGGCAATGTCAAATACATACCCAACAAATCTTACTGTGAAAACCCGGCAATAGGGTTGCTATAAGTAACAAACAAGTCAAAGTCACACAAGATAGTAAGATGGTTTTTTGGGGAAACACAGGAAATCACATGATTTTTGAAAAACACAGAAAATGGAGAGTGACTTTTTATCTTCTGTGGGTTTTGGCCTGTCCTGTGCTATAGTTGCACTCTACAACATCAGCTCCAGTGATTGGTAGGCATTAGGAAGCCCTTAGATTGGTCAGTCCTCACAAAAATACCATGAACCTCTAACATCCTGCTTTGACAATAGGAATCCTTGGTTTCCAGAGCTCATTGTCTGGGTCTGGATTTGAGTTCAATGACCCATAAGCCCACTCTGGCCCCCTGACAAGTGCTATTCTGCTGACAGAGCCTGGAATATTTTGGTGTTTCAGAGTAACATATTTATTTATATCACTTACATTATCCAATGAAGATTCTTGCCACGTGTGCATTCGTGTCCTTTCAGGGCTCAGTGGGATATCATACAGCTGCTGTGGCTTTCCCAGGCAACATTCTGTGGAGGGAAATAGTTTGGCGCCCTTTCTGGAAGAAGGTGGAGTGGCAAGACCCTAATTAAATGTTTAAAAAGAAATTAATCTCTGTACTTTGCCAATAATGCAATCAGGAATTAGTTCTACATTTCCTTTAATTGGTACACAGCAAAGCAGAAGTTCTACGCTTCAGTCATGTGGGTTTCCCTAAGACTCCTCAAATGAAAGCAGGACAAAAAAAAAGCAGGTAGAACATAACATCTATGATGTCCTAAATCAGGTGCGAGAAGCTTTTGCCCTATCAAGAGGTTTTGGACCTACAGTTCCCATCATCCCCACTCAGAATGGCCAAAGGTAAGGGATTGTGGGAGTTATCGACCAAAACATTTGAAATGTCAAAGGTTCTCCATCCCTGTCCTACATCTCTGTAACTACCCTATGTAAGAATGGAATTTGAAACAAAATGTGGCCTTCCTGGTAGCAGGGACAAGCTTATGGCCATAGCAGAGGTTTTCATGGTTCCCTGCTATTTAACAGTTGTCAAAACACATGGTTGAACACTCCATACCAAGGGTGACCTACTGTAATAGTGTGCTGAAAGAAAATAGGCACTAGATGGCAGAGTGGCTCAATAAATGCAGTGCTGGAGTTCTTCCAGATTCAAATATGAATTTAGTTAGCTAGGTTGGCTAGTGAGAATCACGTTATGTACTACTGATTTGCGTGTTGGACTACAATAATGAGGACCATAGTTCAAATCTCTGCTCAGCCATGGAAAACCCACTAAGTGATCTTGGGCAAGTCATACCCCCTCAGCCTTAGAGGAAGGCAAAGGCAACCCTCCTCTGAACAAATCTTGCCAAGAAAGGTTTGCCTTAGGGTCACCAAATGTTGGAAGTGACTTGAAGGCACAAGGTTTGCCAGATTTCAGGGCCTGACCCTGAGTCTCCAGTTTTCATGGGTCATCTCAAGTTGGGAGATGAAGGTGTGAATTCCCCAGTTTCAGTGGACTCAGACCTAGATAAGAGGAAAACAGCTGTGTGCAAATGTCCAGTTCAGCTAGTAGAGCAACTGCTTGCTACAGTTTTAATTAATCTGTTGCTGCAATTTCATTGTGGCACCAGGGCTCATCTGAGCTATGCTCTGCATTCACCCATTCACTAGAAGCAATTAAGCTAAATCAGCTGTTCTTAACTTTTTCTTTATTGGGGACCCCCTGTAAATGTAATTTGTTGCCAGGAACCCCCAAGATGTAACTCAATATCTAAATTTAGATTTAGACATTCACTCATTCACTCATTCATTCATTCACTCATTCATTCATTCACTCATTCATTCATTCATGGCTTCTGGACACTAGGATTCAAATCCCACTCAGACACTGCCTGACCTTGGGCAAGTCACAGTCTCTCAACCTCAGAGGAAGGCAAAGGCAAACTGCCTCTGAACAAATCTTCACCTTAGGATTGCCATAACTCTGAAGTGACTTGAAGCCACAAAATAGCAAAGGGCTGTTGAGAGGGAGAGGTTCTTTCTAGCCACCATCTCTCCTCTTTGAAAACTGACTTATGATGACCCTAACGGAATCATGGGGCAGTCATGGGAGTTTACTTGGCAAGATTTGTTGCCTTTTTGTTCTCTGAGGCTGAGAGAATGTGACTCACAGTGGGTTTTAATCGCCGAGTGGAGATTCAAACCCTGGTCTCCAGAGTCATAGTTTGGGCACACACATGTGCCTGCTGCCATGTCCCTTTTTGTCAGGGACATGTAGCTGGGGGGGTATGGGTGCTGAAACTGCTCCTTTGTTGAAACTGCTCCCTTGGCATTCACCCACCACTACCACATCCCTGTGGTTGCCACAGCTGTTAGTCTCCAGCAGCAGGGCTTTGCAGACCTCCTGTGTGGGCTTCGTGATCTCAGGTTAAGAACCACTGAGCTAGATTAAATGTTCTTTAACCTCTTTCCCAAAGTAAGTGAGAAGGAATAATCCCCTCACTGCACTTTAATCTGGACACAGCCACATTAGTTAAGATTTCTGCCAATTTCCAAACAGGAAATATGTTTCCTTTCTCTCTCAATCCGCCCCCCAGGATTGTGTTTCAGCGACAAACTGTAAGCACCTGTAGTCCATACTTAATGTTTTTGTTGTTATTGTGTGCTTTCACATCATTTCTGACTTATGGTGACCCTAAGGTGACCCTATCACAGGGTTTTCTGGGTGCTGAGAGAGTGTGATACGCCCAAGGTTTGCAGTGGGTTTGCATGGCCAAGCAGGAAATCAAACCCTGGTCTCCAGGGGCATAGTCTAGTGCTCAAACAACTACACCATGCTGAGTCTGTTCTTAATACATAACAATTATATCACCAGGGAAGAGGGACCTCTAGATCTGAGGTTTTGACCTAGAAATCTCAGGGCCTGGGATAATCCTGAACTGACAACCTTAGTCAATGCTATGGTTCTGCAAGGCATATTCAAGGTCTGAAAACCAAGTAAAACTTCCAAGAAACTTGTCTGAGCATGTTTCAGGGGAAGAAGAGAGAGTGTTTCACTCTACATTAGTGATGTCACAGGCTCTGCTTAAAAGGTGCCCGTGATATTTGCAGCAACTTGTGTGTAAGTGCCACTCCACTTTGCAATAGTTGAATTAGGTGGGAAGAACACTTTTGTCCTGCTGGGAGAAAACAGAAGCTCGCTTGGAAAGTATGTTTTTTCTCTAACAGATGTGCTTGCTATAGGGAAAATTATCAAATGCTCTGCAACAGTTTAGAAATTTGTTGTGCTATAGAGACAGACAGACAGACAGACAGATATATTTTTAAAAATCTGGAAAGGTCAGATACTGATGACAAGCAGACTACTGTCAGGACTGGCAACCTGCAGAGAAGCTGCAAATCAAACCAGCAGTAAAGCAGGGCCAGACCTAAGTAATTTAAGAGCTTAGACTACATTTAACAACAAGTACTTCGAACTGAAGAACTGCAACTTTGTAAACCCAAGTCAAAACCAACTGGCAGGACAAAACAAGACTACTTTCCATCATGGTTTATGATCCTGGCTTCTTCCAAACTTGGTAATCATAGTTTTCCAGTTTGGACAAAACAGTGGCTTATTTTTCACTGAAAACTTCTGGGTTTAATTACATCATGCCAGGAAGAGAGGGTAGGTGGAAGTGGTAATGCAAAGACAGAATGTACAGAGAAATGTCTGGAATAGTGAGCTGAAATACACTTGTCCAAATATGGCTATCAAACCGATACACTGTCAATCTAAGTTGTATAGTGGTCCCTCCAATTCTGCGAAGGTCTGAAGTGCAGACACCTCGCAAAAGTGGAAAATCTGCAGATAACTCCCCCCCCCGTGACCCACTCCCATTCCCTTGATTTTTTGTGTGCCAGGGCCAGAAGCAAGGGAATGGGAGGAGAACTCCAGAGGGGAGAAGGAAGGCATGCATGCGAGCTTTCCTCTCTCATTCCCTTACCTTTGGCCTTGGTGTGAGTTCTCAGCCATGGGGCCAGAGGCAAGGAAATAGGAGGGGAAGCTCCAGAGGAGAGAAGGAAGGGTTATGTGAGCCTTCCCTCAGCCCCTGTTCCTTTGCCTTTTGCCTCAGTGTGAGTTCTCAGTGCTGAAACCAGAGGCAGGGAAATGGGAGGGGGAGTTCTGGAGGGGAGGAGGAAGGGTCACACAAATCTTCCCCTACTGCTCCTCCTCCCATTCCCTTGCCTTTTTCTTCAATGCAAGTTCTCAGTGCCAGGGTCAGAGGCAAAGGGATTTGGGGAAAAAGCTCCAGAGGGGAGAAGGGAAGTACGCATGTGTCTCCCTCTCATTTCCTTGCTTTTTTTCTAGGCACTTGTTTTCCTTCTCCGTGCCTAGCAAAACACAAGGCAATGAAAGGAAGAGAATGTGGAGAGGGGAAGACATGCAGCATGTAGGTCAAACCCATGAATGTGGAGGAAGGGCTGTAATTAACTGCCCCCCCCCGCACTTCCTATTAAAATGCACATTAGAGCTAATGTGTGTAGTGGTTTGAGCACCAGATTATACCTCGAGGCCAGGGTTTAAATCCCCGCTCAGCCATGGAGACTGACTGGGTGACTGTGATCAAGTCACAGTCTCTCAGCCTCAGAGGAAGGCAATGGCAAGTCACCTTTGAACAAATCTTGCCAAAAATACCTTGTGATAGGTTTCCCTTAGGATCACCATAAGTTGGAAACAATTTGAAGGCACACAATAACAACAACAACAACTAACATGCTCACACTCACCTCTTTTTTGACATGCTTATATTTGTATATTATAGTTTTTAGAGATTTCTTTTATAACAGTCAAACAGAATATTTACAAATATTCTACCAATGTAACATCCAAATAGAGGGTTTTTTGTGTAATTTAATTAGTTAATCCATATGGAATATGGTTTATTGTTTTGGGAGCATTTTCCTTCATAAACAAATTTTTCAGTTCAACTACTTTTGGCTGCGGGAAACACAAATACAGCATATAAAGCTGACACCTCTAGTCTAATAAATTATATGCCAAATGTGCTAACTCTATTTCCATTTTATTGTGAGGAAGAAAGGAAAGCTCACATAGCTGTCTATGATGCTAAAACCATACTATAATGCACAGTATATAGCACAGCATATTTTGCCATTACCCCTTGGGTGCCACGAACATTGTAAAATGAAACCTAATTCCCATTTTTCATGCCTTCTGGAATGTATACTATGCCTTTTCCGCATTGCATCATATACTTGCAATTTATTTTATAGAAAAAAGGTAAGTGTCTTTATCATTGATCCAGAAATGATCCAACTGAGACTGAATGGCAGTGATTTCCAGATCATTGCCTGTTGTTGGCTGATAGACTTTTTCATCAATGTACAGGGACTCACCTGAGCGAACAGAGACACACGATTCTGTGGTGATGGAACATCATATATATCACTTTTTCTCTCCAGAGCTGAAGCCCAAGTTGCTCGGGGCAGAGTGAAGAGGTGCTAAGGGGAAGAGTAGAGAGAGAAAAAAAGATGAAATCAAAATGAACATAGGGGTTCTGTGAATATTTTATGACTTCAGTCTCTGTTGGTAGAAACAGTTCGTCATGGATTTTAGTTAATCTTTCACCCCATGATTATCACGCATTTCAACAACTCAGTGTTCAAACAAGTTTGTTCTTCACACATTGATTTCAGACAACAACACCCATATTTGAAAAATCCACAAAAAAACACTTCAGCCAATGGGACTAATGTGTACATTTTGGAAAAAAAGAAGGACAAATATATACACAAATGCTTGTTTGGGGAGTAAAATGCCTCAAGTCTTACAGCTGAGTAGAGACAGGGATGGGACAAGAATGCTGGTGGAGATATGAGGTGAGGCAACAAATCATGATGGGCAGATTTTTACCCCTTTGTTTGAAAAACAGTGAAAAGTATATGCCCTCCGCACAGGAGCAGCTAGAAGTAGGAAGGTCTGTCTTATAAATTTTTAGAAGGGAATATCTTATTATTTTGAGCCTAGCTCCTGGCATTTTAATCTCAATATGTAAAGAGATGGTTTGCACCTGCAGGCTCATTTTCCTCTCTCTACTCCCCACCCCTTTTCCCTTTTTCTTTCTCTCTCATAAAGGAAGTTCCTGATTGTGGGGTCAGGAGTTCAAGGAGGATGTTACACAACAGTAAAAACATCAGAAGGCTTGAGAAAGGGAAGAGAACACACACACACAACGCTCAAATCCCACGGACGGGGTTAACCACCTACCAATCCATCAACAAGTCCTGTTGTTGTGTGCCTTCAAGTCTTTCAAACTTCTGATGACCCTGGTGATTTCTGAATTTCTTCAGAAGGGGTTTGGCTTTGCTTTCATCTGGGGCTGAGAGATTGTGACTTGCCCAAGATCATTCAGTGGGTTTCCATGGCTGAGCAGGGATTCTAACCCTAGTTTCTCAGTCTCTTAGTTCAACACTTGAACCACTGTATCACTATTCCTCTCTACAATCTCCCTGCAAATCTACCTAAGAGCAGAATCACCTAGCCAACATGGTACCAGTTTGGCCAAAAGAATAGCATGCGAGACCTTGTTGAAAGCCTAATTGATATCAAGCTATACTACATCCACAGCATTCCCTTGATCTATCAAAGAAAGAGATGGCATTACTTTGGTATGACTTGAGTTTGAGAAATCCATGCTAACTCTTACTAAACACAACATCCTTTTCTATTCACCCGTTGAGTGACCTCTATTCTAGAACCTTTCCTGATATGGACATTTGAGCTGAAGGGTCAGCTCAAGTCCTTCTTTTTCCTCCTTCTTAGGATGGGACAATACTTGTCTGAGTCCAGACTGCAGGGACCTCACTTATTTTCGAAAAATTGTAGGCACAGTCTCTGAGTTTGTGTCTATAACTTCCTTTTGTACCATTGGATGGCACTGGAAACAGGAATTCATTTAGAATAGCTCAGCATTCCCAAACCACCTCTTTACCTATCTTGAACTATATTAAAACATTTGAAATTTTTGAGAAAATAAGGCTAGATTGAGGGATATAAAATACATCTAGGTTCTCTATTAAATTCTCAAACAGACAGACAGCAGCTTTAGCCAGCTGCTTAGGGAACAGCTGATCATCACAAGCCAGCTGTCTCTACGTGATTTGGGTTTACCCTGTTTCTATTCCTGTGCTCAGCTGGGCTGTTCATCCTCCACATTCTTTCATGTGAGTGTGTGTATGTGTGTTCGCATATGTTGTGATGAATTGCTACGACACAGTTGCTCTTTGTAGCAACAACTGTAATGTTGTGTGACATGCAACCCCAGAAAACTTTGAATTCTCCAGTATTAACATCTGAAAGACTTTTTTTTTTTTTTTTACCAAGCAGTTTCATATAAACTGCTTAGACAAGTTCCTTTTTTGGACTTTAGCTCCCAGCATTCATGAGCCCCTGGCCATGCTGACTAGGAGTTCCTGTCAGTTGTACTCCAAAACAGGAACTTTTCCAAGCTCTTGATCTGTTTAAGATATTTGTATTTACTACATCAGCATAATCAATCATCTAAGAATATGAAGAACTATCCTATTAGATTAGACCAAGTTCCTTCTGGCTCACCATTCTGTTCCATATAGTCACCAATCAGAGACTCTAGAAAATTTAGGGGAAAATGACAGTGGTTCTCTACTGTTTGCCCCCAGCACTTAAATTCAAATTCCTTCTAAATGTGAATGTTCACTTGCAACCGTGACCAGTAAGCAGTGAAAGATGTATCCATGAATTTGTCATTGAATCCTTAAAAATCTTCTCTAAACTTACTGAGTCAAACTATTTCCACATGTTGTTGTATTCAATTCCCCCAGGGAATTAGGGATTGTGTAAAATACTTTGTTCTGATTATCCTAAATCTACCACCATTCATTTTCATTGAAAGATTGATGAAATATCAACTTTATAAGAGAGAATTCACTTCAAATGCTATCATTGTCTTTACTCATTCTCTCAAAACCGTCAAGGATTTTATTAAATTCCAACAGTGCCCTTTTTCTGCTTCATCCTTTTTAAAGATTGAGACACTCCAAACATTTAAGTTTTTTCCCCAGAGGGGAAATGATCTCCTTAGCATTTTAGTGAGCTTGAAGAGAGGGGCAATTGTTTTACAGCAGTCAGAGAATATTTCAACACATCCCTGCTGAAATATATGAAGCTGGCAATACCTTCTTCCTCAGCTTCATCATGGTTGCTATGGGCAACACAAGAGGGATGGACCCACAGGGACTGCGCTTCCAACAGGAGAAGAGCAGACAACAGCAAACAGAGAAAAAGTCTCTGTTTCGTTTTGTTTTTTGCTTTTGTCACCATTTTTAGCTGGAGTGGTTCTACTCTTAGGCCACTTCGACCCTATGTTGTTACACTGCTACGGTATTATTTCACTGTCAACATCCTGTGGAATTCCGGGGTTTGTAGTTCACTGAGGCCAAAGAGCTCTCTGGCTGAGAATTTTAAAGGCTCCTCCTTAAACTGCAAAGCCCAGGATTCCATAAGACGTCAAAAGTGGAATAATAGCACTATACTTAGACTTAGGCCATTTCCGCACTACACTGTACTAGTGCTATTATTCCACTTTCAACCACCTGTGGAATCCTGGGATTTGTAGGTTAGGGAGGGGCCTTTAGAATTCTCAGCCAGAGAGCTCTTTGGCCTCAGTGAACTACAAACCCCGGAATTCCACAGGATGTCGAAAGTGGAATAATAGTACTATAACAGTGTAGTGCAGAAAGGCCCTCAGTTGCCAAACCAGCTGGACTCTGATACAGGGTTACTGGAGTGAAAACAGGAGGTGTGCTTTTAATGAAGAAAGTCCATGAATCAAGGACTGAGAATTCATAATCAGAAGTTTTTTTGAAAGCCTCTGAGCATATGCAGAACTTTTTTTTCTGCACAACTGAATCGCTTCATTTTTTTCTGTTTCCCCACTTCCCCAACAAAGGGGTGTGGGCTGCAAAGATCTGTGACAGAGGACAACTTTTGTGCACAGGAGCCAGGATCTCTGACATCTTTGGATTAAATGAAGATCTAACAAGGCCACTAGTCTCTGCGCCTTAATGTTATGCAATGATATGTCATTCTCATACCTTAATTCTATGATCAAAAGGAGGCAGGGAAGAAGGAGGGGGAAACAGAATGGTAGAGGTGGAGAGATTGGGAAAGGAAAAAGTCAAGAGAGAAAGAAATGGAGAGGGGGCAGGAGGAAAACTAGTACTCAGAACTGTGTGAGCAAAATAAGATTACAAAAGGATTCACTGCAGCTCATCCCAAGTATTATACAAGATTGTATATTATAATGAAAAATAGCAACCAGTCCATATATGATCAACAGAGAAAAAGAGGTTACTGAAGAGAGCCCCCACCCCACCCCGAAAGACTCCAAACTCTTTCCATATATGCCCATGGTGAAATTGAGAGACACCTAACTTCCTATCTAAAAGGCCTGCCATTCTGAAAGGGCCCTGGGTGTTATGATGGGGATAAGATAGATGTTTTAAGCTGTTAATTAAAGTTACTCGTCTGAAAAAAAGTTTCTAAACAAATCGTCCCCCCCCACATGTACACTGCTTTCCAAAATTCATCTTTCACACACACTCCTGTTTCCATTCTTTGGTTGTTCTTCTTTTTACTCCGAAAAGTTCTCTTTCACATTCTAGTCTACCTAACAACAGAGCCATATGATGCTTTTCCTTCAATGCTAACACCCTTCTGAGGCAGTAGATCCTCCTGTTTGAATCTGACAGAGGGAGAAGACCCCATTCTAATGAATTTCAATGACTTAATTCACTAAAGCATATTTTTAACTGCAGTATTAATTACGAAATCCAATGAGGTAGGCAACATTGCAAGAAATTAATTAACCAGTTACTTCCTAAGCTTAGATAGATAGATGTATAATATATTTGAGAGCCAGTGTGGTATGGGAGTTTGAGTGCTGGGCTAGGACACGGAGAGACAAGTTCAAATCCCACCTCAGCCACAGAAACTCACTGAGTGACCTCGGGCAAGTCACACTCTCTCAGCCTTAGATGAAGGCTAACCCCCTGCTAACCCCCTGCCAAGACAACCCCATTAGAGGGTCACCTTAAGGTCACCATAGGTCAGAAATGAGTTGAAAGAACATAACAACCACAACATAATATATCTCATCATAGGGGAAAGACAGCTTATGTGCTTGCTCAGTCTGTCGTTCAAGGGTAACTGTTGACGGAAGCTTCAAGGCCTCTGTTTATCTCCCTCCTTAAGGTTCTTTATTCTCTTTAAACTGGAAAGATCTTAAGACGGAAGAGGACCATCCACTATAAAGAAGGACAGATGACCAACCTATGCAAGTAGTAGATGGTCCACTGGGAATAGATAAGTAATCTTCCAACAGACTGAAGTTGCCAGGCCTCCATGTGTGTTTGAGGAATTCTATGCATGTAGGAAAGAGGTATGTGCACATGCATACATCAGATGAAAGACAGATGGAAGAGGGAGAAGGTGTAGGGAAAGGAAGGGAAAACAAGGCAAAAGCATCCAGCACTTGTGGGTCTTCACTACTGCCTATTTGTTGCTCACTATTCCATTCCCTTTTGATGATTTTCTTGCATCTTTACCTGATTCGATGAACTCTGAGTCTTTTCACTGAGCACTTTGGCTGCCAAAGCTGGCACTTGGTATAATTCTTGTGTCAGTGGGTGAGGAGCAGAGAGAGAAGGAGGAGGAGGGGTAATCCAACCATCCATTTTTTCATAGAGAGGTAATGACACAGGAGACTTGTGCGCTGAAGGAACTTGGTAGAGAGTCTGCGGGCTGACTGGCAGTCCTTCGGCATCATTCTGGGTGGAAAAAGCCGACGAAGGGGTGAGAAGCTGGAGGCGATTTGCTGGGGCAAGGCCTTGCTTTCCATGGAGAGAACATTTCCACCACCCCTCGCTCCCAAGAAGATTCTGTTCAAGAACCATCAGGATGTCTCCTCTCCGGAAGGCGAGCTCATCCACACACTCAGCTTTGTTGTCGTATAACGCTTTGGCCAAGGTATTCTAGAGCAGGAGAGACTAAATGTCAAGTGATGTCTCAGAGCTTGTTTTTGCAACTGTTAAATTCACATTTAAGTTCTGTGTAGCATTTAATGTTCACCAGAGTTCAGATTCAAACCTCTGACCTCAGCTTTAGAAAATACGCTTAGACCCCAGAACATACTTTGAAGGGGGGGGAAAGTCACCACACTCATATAGCATCTCTGAGCTGCTAATTATCACACTTAAAGCAAACGCTTTACACTGACTGAATAATTCCACAAGCACACACACCCTGCACATTAAATCATTAAAAAAAAAAAATGGAGTGAGCAGTAAAAGTATCTAGCACCCTCTGCATTCAAAACCCATTATCCTTCCCCACCCTAGTGTTATTTTTTCCCCTCTTTTCCACTTACTGATTTTATTTCTTGCTGGTCTGTCTCCTTCTCTACCCGAGAACTATTTCAACTTGGACCAGCTTTCCTTGCAAATGAATGCTCTTAATCCTCCTCTGTCTCTTTCACTTTGTCTTTTCTTTTCTCCCCCGTCCCCCCGTGCCTGAACTCATTTTATTTCTTCCTGGTATTTCTCTACCTAGGGCCTAAATACCTGAAAGGCACCAGATCCTGTCTGATCTTGGAAGATAAGCAGGGTCAACCCTAGTTAGTAATTGGATGAGAGATCACCAACAAAGACCAGGTGCTGTAGGACAATGGTTCTTCACCTTCTCTTGACCATGGACTCCCTTTAAATATATTATGTTGTCATGGACCACCAAGACTTAACTCAAGGCAGCTTCTAGATGTATCTGTGATGACAAGAAATGTCATATGCTTTCTTTCAGCCACTCAATATCATCTACTTGCATGTTCTCACTGCATTGCAGAAGTAGCAAGTGCTCAGTACCTTTTTTGTTATCAGAATGACAAAAGGGACAAAAAGGGTTGTGCTCCATGGAAACTGTAGGCTTGCAACTTAACTAGAGTGATTCATCATTTCACACAAACATACAGGTCTTCATTCTACCCAGGTACCACAATACTTTCCATCTGTACTCTGGATTTAAGAGGATTGTTGTACCTGGGTACCAATTAGGAATGAACAGAGATACAGAGATTCTTTTAAACATTTCAACATGAGTGTGCACAGTGTAAACTGATGGACAGGGTAAAATGTGAATACCCCTTCTCTCAGACTTTAAAATTTCCTAAGATATGGCTCATCTTCTAAGGTGCTGAATCTAAGAATAAATTCCTAATGTTTTGTCTCTCTGTGGAATGAAATTGGCAGTGGGAGTGTTTAATTTTGGTAAGGCTCTTAGTTTAGTAACAGATTTTAAATTTAAATAGCAATTGTTAAAATTGTTAATTGCTGGAAATGTTCCCCTTCCAATGTAAACATTATCTGTCTGTCTCTCTAGAGAGCACACTAATGATTAACTTTTCCTAACAATCTGTCTTTCACAGTACATGTGTAACATTGTTGATTTTTTTTAAAAAAAATAAAGTTCTTTATGTCAAAGTTGGAAAGCTCAAAACAAATTGGTCATGAAGTCCATTTTTTCTTTCTTTCTTCCTTTCTCAAAAGGGAGTACTTGCAGGTGTATGATTTAATTCTATCATTTTATGATCTAGTATCATTATTAATGAGAATGTTTAGATTGTAAGGGATTGTTTAAGCATACCAAGTACTTTTCCTACATTAGATCAATAATCCTTACAGCTCTGTTGTTGATGTGTATTACTTTACTTGTTGCCAAATGTTTTTGCCACTAGTTCCTGGTTGATCTCCTCTTTCCTGGTTGATCACATTCTTCTGTTGCAAATTTGGCAAATGTTGATTGTGGAGATCAAACAGGATCTCAGATTTTGTAGAATTCTGAGATTATATCTTTAGAGTATCTTCTTTCCCTGCAGCAGTTAAATACATAGCCACAATGTGAGATGAAAAGGTTGTTTTAAAAATTTGGATAATTTTAGATTCTTCAATCAGAATTCCAGTCTTCCAATCTTTGAAACTGAGTCAAAAAAGCTACACCTGTTGAATTTTTAAACATGATTCAGCTGTTAAGGGCAACAGATCTGTCAAGTGAAAAAGGTAATGGGGGTGCACAAGGCAAAGGTTGTGCAACCTCTGCTTTACTAAGAAAACTCATCTTTGTTTCCTATCTATGAAATAATTTTAAATGGAGGGATTCAGTGAGAAATTAATTAGAGGAGAAGTTACTGCTCAGTCCTTTTGTGATCCACCACATGGTTTGCATAATGGGCAAATAATCTGCAAAATATGCAAATATGTCTGCCAATTGGAGGAACTAGAATATGGCAACTCTAAGAGAGAGAAACATTTCTAGTTGTTAAGGATGGGGAAAAGAGTAAGGAGATGGGAAGGCTGAATGAGCCATGAAATACAGAGAGAGAAATGTGTACGTATGTATGTGTGCCTTTAAGTCACCTGTAAACTTAGGGTGACTTCATGAATTTCATAGGGTTTTCTTAGGCAAGGAGTACTCAGAGGTGTTTTTGTCAGTTCCTTCCTCCGAAATGTAGGCTACAGTACCTGGGTTTCATTGGCAGTCTCCCATCCAAGTACTAACCAGAGCTGATCCTGCTTAGCTTCTAAGGTCAAACATGATCTGGTGTCTTTAGGGTATTTAGTTGACTTCCATAAAATACAGTGATGGGAAATTCTGAGAAGTATGTTTTGTGTGTAAGAGCAACAATTCTCAAGAAGAGTGCATGATCCAAGAGAGGAAGGAAACTAAAAGGAACAGTGAGAGCAGACGAAAGACATACAAGACACATCTTGTCTTTTTTCTTTTTCTTTTCTTTTCTTTTTTCTTTTTAACTTAAACTGTATCCTTATCTAAATTCTTCCTGTGCTTTGTTCTTCTCTCTTCTTTTTTTTAACAAATAAATTCTAGTCAGAATTTTTTTTCATTAGCATTTTTATTCAACTTTCAAAATTTTATCAATATTTTTGGTAGGAAGATCTTTTTTTAAGAAAAGGAACACTGTACACAATTACTGTTGTGTGCTCGGTTCTGACTTATCCTAAGCCTAAGCCTAGGCTTGGCAAGATTTGTTTCAAGGAGGTTTGTCATTGCCCTTCTCTGAGGCTTAAGAGTGTGACTTGCCCAAGGTAACCCAGTGAGCGTACATAGCCAAGCTGGAATTTGAACCCTGGTAGGTAGCAATTGCTATCTATTATTCTGTTCTGTCAGAACAGAAGTGGGAACTGACCGCAACTCCTAGGAGCCCTGGCCAGCATAGCCATTGTTAAGATTGCTGGGAGTGACAATTCAACAACATGTAGAGGGCTATGCAATTCCCACTCCAGAAGTAGAACAAGTAAGTTTTCCAGAAACTGGAACTATAAAAACTCATTGAATCTACTAGAACTTATCCATGTGTATGCAAGCGGCAGTAAGAGTTAAGAAGAGTTGCCTGCTTTTTAAAATAAACAAATTTTGTCTTAATTGCATTTTTTATTACCTCTCATTTGGGGGGAAATCATGTGAGAACAACATATAAGAATGACTGATGTACATCAGAATAATGTATAATTCTTTTTTCTTCTTGTTGGAATGAATGTTAATAATACTATTTTCATATATATAAAGGGGAAAAAAGGGGAAAAAAAACAATTTATACCAGACTCCCAAATTCCTTGTTTCTACTCTTTATTGATCAAGATGTTCCAATACATGAGCAGTAATCTGTGTACAGTGCATCTGTACAGTGTTGAATGTTATATGTAAAAAACTCTACTGGCATACAGATCAACAATCTGGATACACATGTACATACACTGTAATGTGTTGAATGCAAATATGTGAATATTCCCTTGTTATATTTCTGTGAGGCAGACAAGGAATGTAGTGTTTTTTTTGTTTGCTTGCTTGTTTGTTTTTAGAGTTAATGCTTTATTGTACCAATGGGGAGGGAACAGGGGGTGGGGGGGTCAGTTACTGACTATATTAACCTCTAAACCCCCTTAATCCAATTCTTAAAACAATGGATTGAGCTCTGTGATATAAGTTTGTAACCCTCAGCCCTCAGGAACTAACAAAAAGCAAGAAGCAGTTTTACAAAAATCCAACATAACTAGGCATTAGGTAAAGAATCTATTGCATCTATAATGCCAGGTATACGTTTGATCTCTATATTTGTTTTTTAATAATAACATTGCTATTTTTAAAAAGAGCCCAGATAATGTAAAATGTGTTTCCTTTTCAGCATTGCGGATCTTTCAATTAAATAATAATTAATGACTTAATTCTGGAGAAAAGGTAAAACTGAATTTCCAACTTCAGTTACAGTAATCAGTTTCTTTTTTTTTTTAAAGGCAATATAGTTAAGCAAACCATTTTCATTAGGAAATTATCAGCTTAGTTCATAACTTTATCGATTTTCATTAGCTGGTTCCTATCACTGCTCAGAAACAACTAAAATTGAATCCAACTGCGAATAGGTGCATATAGGACTAACTGCAGCATGAAAAATGACATTGAAAGGAGAACTTTACCTCCATTCTGTTCCCTCTGTGCACTCTCTCTTGCTCATGTATCAATACTTTAATATGCACATTTTTATCTCTCCCTCCACATTGCCCATGCAGGCAAAATGAAAAACAAAGTTAATAAACGTAAAAAGCTCCCACCCTCCTAAAGAAGAGAAGACAGGAAGGAACCTTTAGCACCTTCTCTTGCCACATGCTTGGGCTGTTCCAGCAGTCAGAGTTGAGGGCTATTACTTTACTCTTTCACTAGCAATGCCACTCTTAGCATGGCTGCATACAGTGAGTGAGCATAGACAGCCAAGTTTTAGGACCACTTTAAACTTTTGCATACTTAAGGCCCCAAAACTGATGTCATTCCTCTGAACAAAAATTGTTGGGAAGCAGCACCAGAAAAGGTATTGCCTTCATGTTTTGACTATAGGTTTCCCTAGATACATCTGACTGGCAACCATGAGAAACAGGATGATAGCATCACCATCTCCTCTTCTACCACCACCACCACCACCATCATCTTATTCATTCATATTCCACTTTTCTCCCAATAATGGGTCTCAAGGCAAATTATTACAAATTATTAAAACTAGTCTAGATTTAAATGATACCAAACATCAGTAATGTATGTCCAGTGTGTGTGCGTGTGTGTGTAAAAGTAATTGAACAATCTTGCCTCTAGATTGCTTTGATTCAGCAGTGCTGTGCTTATATGATGCTCAAAGTTGCAAAATCATTTAAAAGTCACTTCAAATTATTATTTTGGGGGAGATAACACGAACACGAAATATGAAAATTGTATACTAACATCTGCAAAGACCCTCCCCAATCCTGTATCTTACAATTTAGTCCATAATGTACTTTAAAAGGCATTTTTAAAAATTTCTCGATGTAACCTTGAATGCATCCAAGAAAGGGAGAAACTGTGAGAACTTCCCAAACCTATGAACTGTGCATGAGACTAGTCACAGTTCTTTTACCACAAAACCCTCACTTGCTGCTTGAAACCATGAGACCATGAGATGTAGTGTAGGGTTTTACCACAAAACCCTCACTTGCTGCTTGAAACCATGAGATGTAGTGTAACACATCTTTCAGTAGGTTTTTCCGCTACTGGCAGATTTCTTCACATTTTCTCATTCTTGGGAACTTGTGAGCAGACACTGTCAACAGAAGAGTACTGAAGCTTTAAGAAGAAGCACTAGATACTGGTGCATAAAAAGGCAGATAGGAAAGGGAGAAAAAAAAGAAAGTGGCAGCATCTTCTAAGACTAACTGTTTTTTATTTTAATATGATCTTTCATGAACATAAACCCACTTCAGCAGATGCAGTACTTTCATATATCTTCAAATATTGGTGGAATACTCTTCACACATGACAAGTGCCATGGGACAAATCGTGACAAGTGCATCCTGCCCAGCATTGACATTGTGCATTACTTTGAATCAAGGTCACAGTTGAAAAGAAAAAGATTGGTAATCTGTTAGAACTTTAATACACAAATTTCAGGATGTGAGACAGAGTAATAGCAGCATTCTTTGGAAATTGCTACCACAGAATGACAGCCTTACAATGTAACCTTGTACTAGATGCAGAAACATGCACAAGACCGGCTTGCTTTATCACAGGGAAATCAACCTGATATGAAGGGCAATGGCAGTAAGCAACTTTCCACACTCCCTGTTTCTAGAATGCCCTCTTTGTTCCATTTCGTCATTTCCCTTCTTCTGTTTCTAAAAGAAGGAAGCAGTACAACATAGGACAAGGACAGGTAATCTCTGCCACGTCAGGAGCCTGCATTTAATTTCCAAGAAGTTCTCAGAAGGCACATTCTAGTGGTGAGTGGGGCTAAGTGGATTGGGTGAGTGGATTGGGACCAAAATTATCTGGAAAATTATACTTTGAAGATCTTACTGCAAGTCAGTAAGCTTTGGAAGAGGCATTTGAACCTTTTAGGAAATTGTGTGTGTGTGTGTGTGTGTGTGGATAAAATCTGGAAAACCACCAAACCATGGGGAAGGGGACATGGTCTTCTGAGAGACTCGGCAAGATGAACTGAGATTTCAGGAGGGCCAGATTCAGTCTCAGAATCTAAAATTCCCCACTCCTGAAGTCCATCATATCCTTCATGATTGTCAGATGACTGCTTTCTGAAATCCTTCATCTTTCTCCTGGCCCTCTTATTCAACTATCAGAATTCTTTTCCTGTTGAGAAATCAGTCTGATCATGGGAATGGAAGGACCATACAATCTCACATGGCTGCTTTATTCTAAATGTTTTCTTCTCCACAGCACATGATCAGGGATGAACAAATCTGTCAGTTTCACTTTCTTTTAAAGAAAAGAGTTTTTTTCCCCAAAATCTCAAGTACTTTTCATAGCTCAAAAAAGAAATTTGCTAAGAATAATGGGACAATTTTCTCAACAAGTTGTGCTCCCCAAATTCCATAGCTACATCTCTTCCCAGTACAGAGGAAAAGATTTTATACACGTCTGCCATATAACCTTTAAAGAAGAGAAACCTCTCAGGTTGCAGCATTCCTAATTCAATACCACAGACATAGTGGACTAAACAGGGATTCAAAGTCTGACTTTTAAGAGCTAAACACTCAGAAATCTCTGCCTAGATCAGACAAGGTGTCAAATTTGGTTTCTTGAATTGCAATGTGTGTTTTTTCTTACGTCTCATGTTATTTCCATTCAGTTAATGAAGAAATGTGTGCATGTCTGTACATTAGGCCCCAAAAACCAAACACACAGTTATAGGATAGGGGATAAAAGGTCCAGCAGTACTACATGTGAAGAGGACCTTGAGATTATTATTGATCATAAGATGAATATGAGCCAGCAGTGTGATGCCGCAGCAAAGAAAGCAAATGCTATTTTAGCCTGCATTAATAGAAGTGAGAGCCAGCATGATGTAGTGCTTTGAGTGTTGAACTATGACTCTGGAAACCATGGTTCAAATCCCTGCTCAGCTATGGAAACCCACTGGATGATCTTGGGCAAGTCACTCTCTCTCAGCCTCAGAGGAAGGCAAAGGTAAACTCCCTCTGAACAAATCTTGCCAAGAAAACACCATATAGGTTTTCTTTAGGGTCATCATAAGTCAGAAAGGACTTGAAAGCAAACAACAAGAACAACTACAATTAATAAAAGCATAGTTTTCATGTTGAGGGAAGTCATACCCCCGCTATACTCTGCGTTGACCTCATCTGAAGTACTACATTCAGACTTGGGCACCTCATTTTCAGAAGGATACAGACAAATTGGAGCAGGTTCAGAGAAGGGCAACAAGGATAATAAGAGATATGGAGAACAAAATGTATGAGGAAAAGTTGAAGGAGCTGGACTTGTTCAGCTTGGTGAAGAGAAAACTGAGGGGTAACTTGATTGCACTCTTTATATACCTCAGAGACTGTCACAGAAGGCAGGGGCAGGCTTGTTCTCTGCTGCCCCACAGGGTAGGACTAATGGTTTGAAGTCACAGGAGAGTAGATTTTGATTGAACGTTATAAGGAACTTCTTGGTAGTAAAAGCAGTTTGACAATGGGACCAATTGTATAGAGGCATAGGATGGGGTCTCCTTCTTTGGATGTCTTCAGAAAGAGGCTGGACAGCTACCTGCTGAGAATGCTTTTGCTGGAGATCCTGCATTGAGCAGGGCGTTGGACTCAGTGGCCCATGAGGTCCCTTCCAACTCTATGAGTCTATGTGTATTTTGGAAAGCATTAAATTCAGTTCTCACCCTTCCCCACCCTGCTTTTACTATCAACAAGTTCCTTATAATGTTCAATCAAAATCTAAGTGTTAGCATGATGACTGAATCCCTTGCCATAATATATATTTGAAGGAGCTCAGAGGCTGAAAGAATTACTGACCTGATCTGTTCGGTACTAAAACATTGGTACAGAAAGGAGTGACCTGAGGAACCAACAGTGACCTAGGAGGCTGGATATAATATTGTTCCAGCTTTGGATCCTCAGTCTGAACAATATATCTTACAAAGTAGCTACAGAGACCTAGCCCTGATCTGAGGCCTGACCTGAAATGTATTTTCTGTTTTAGACTCTTTCAGTTCTGATCTGCCTATTTCCAGTCATGACTCCAACATTGTCCACAACATAATCTTCATAGCATGTCAGCTCTTTGAACAATGTTTTGCCTGAATTAAAACTCTATGTTGCTATATATGCCTTCAACTTTCCCAGCACAGTATCTGGGATCAGCATTTGCTTTAAAATGCTGTTTTGTGGGACTCTTCAGCACCACTCCCAAATAGCCAAAAAAAAAAAAATGTACCCCAAAATGGTTATGAGTGGAGGATTGTAACTGGTGGCACAGTGCAGTCCACATGCTGACGTAAAATAAAAATATGGATTTTGTGAGGAGAAATCTGTTAAGTTGTAGTTAGAACGTGATGGGTCATGCAATCAAAATACTCTTTTAAAACTCATGCTAAATCCAGCCTGAGAGGGCATGATTGTTCTTCATTCTAGCCCTGAGAAGTGTGCCATTCTCTTTGGAATGCAAACAGACATTGACATTGATAAAAGTTACATTTTGAAACTGGAACAATGGGAGTCTGTAGAAGTTGACTGAAAATAGAACTGCAGGTGTAAGAAATCATCTGTGTCTGGTCTGGTTATAGTTAAGAGAGTCAGCCTAAACCAGATTGTTGGGAGGCAGCACAGCTAGCCATAAACTTTGGTTACCTACAGCTTAATTATGCTTCATTAGAATATTAACTTACAGACCCCCAAGCTGGGATCTGGTATTATAATTTGGGACCACCTATACGGACATGTGCAATGCTTGAACACTGACATAATAACGTATTCATGACATAGTTCTTACACGTGTATTTGGAGTAACCAATTAACTAGTATTTTCTGCTTCTATAATCATGCTTAGCAGAGTATATAGCTGCCTGTATGCAGCCATTTCTTTGGAGTGGTTTGTCTTGGGTGCATGAGCACAGCTACTCCCCCGCTTGTGCAAATTAAATAAAAAGAACCTTTTTGTTATGATCCAGGTGTTATTGATTGATCATTAATTGGGAGTTTGCTATGACACACATGGAATCAGCAGTTACTGAAAATGACCTTCCGACCTCCAGTGTGTGCCCACCACTGGCTTAAAACAAGGAAACACAGCATTATGGTCCTTCTGTGCCAGTCTTGCTCTCAGAGCCAGGGCAGACTGCATGTCTACATTCCATAACTTCCTAAGAAAAAACAAGAGGTAAACCACAAGCCCTTCCAACTGTGCCAACTTTTTATTCCAATCAGCAGACCAAGATCTGTTACCCACAGTGCAAGTTCCATCCACAGACGCAGATTGCATTTGGGACACACGGCTTCCTTTTTTATCCACAACATTTGCTGAAAGGAAGCAGCTGCTCTGGAGTATCGAAAGAAGAAATGTGTTTGCCAGCCCTCATGATGAAAGCAACCTGTTCTTGATAACATGCATTTCTTTTGCTGTGATAGCCTAGGAACAATGACTCTTTTCTAATGCCCAGATTGGTAACACTCGCTCTCCTTGACTGTCCTAACAGCTGTCTGAGACAAACAGTAACAGTTCTGTTTACCATGCGCAGCCATTCCTGCAGACAAATTCATTTCTTCTAAGATACTTAGAATATTTCTTCTAAGAAGTATTCTAACCCAGTATGTTCCAAGATTTAAAAAAAGAATGAGCCAAAAATGAAATTGGCTTACATTTGGAGGCTGTATTAAGAAACTTTATGAACAATGGGATGAAACATTCATACGTACCCCTTCCAGAGAATTGAACCTCAGTGCTCAAATATGCTTTTTGCTACTGTACGACAATGGCTGGAAAGATTAGATGACTTTACAGAAAGATTATTAGACAAACTCATGGAGAAACTCATGGAGGAGTATCAGTGGCTATTAGCCACCATAGGAATATGTTGCCAATATCTAATGCAGAGCTTTTCAAACTTTTCATATTGGTGACACACTTTTTAGACATGCATCATTTTGTGACACAGTAATTCAGTTTTACTAGCAAACTGGAGGTTAAACTAACCCCTTATAAGAGATAGAGACAAGTACATGAATTGTAATAACGAAATTACAAGAAACACAGTTCTTAATGAGAAAATTATCTATTTTAGGGGTAATTCAACTGCAATTAAAGTAACTAAACGTGAAAATAACGGCACTGGCACTCCACTCCCGCAGTGATAAAGTGAGAGAACAATCTCGTGTGGCACACAGCTACAGATAGGTGGCTTTTCTTCGAGCAGCCATGCCTTTTCACCTTCACTTCCAGTGCTTCAACCTGATTATGCATGTGCAGTACCCAAAGGGTATCTAGGGTGGAGTGGGCCTGCAACCACCCTCGTTAGGCTCTTTCTCAACCCAGGGTGGTGGCAGCAGGAGAGGCAGCCCCTCCACTTGAGCCTGGCCCACTGCTGCCGCTCTCGCCAGGGTCTTTCTTGGCCTGGGGCGGTGGTGGGGAGAGAGACAGCCCCTCCACCTGAGCCTGGCCTGCTGCTGTCCTCACCAGGGTCTTTCTTGGCCCAGGGCAGGCGGCGACACACCTACGCACTGCAGCTGACACACTAATATGTCATGATGCACAGTTTGGGAAGCTCTGATCTAATGAAATAGTCCACAGTCGACAAATGCTTATGCCATATAAAATGTATTAATCTTTAAGGTGCCACAGAACTCTTTGTTATCATAGCTAAATGGAGTTTCTCAAAGTTTCAAGTGCATGGTTTACATGAGATCTTGGAAAAGTTACCTTTGTGGACTTTGTTGTCTATATCCTTCTCAAAATGAGGTTCCCAGAACTGAATGCAGTACTCAAGATGAGACCAGTGCAGAATATAGTGGACTACTGCTTCCCTTGACTTGAAAACTATTTCTATCCATTTTTATTGTTGTTGCTTCTTCTTCTTGTTGCTGTTGCTTGCTTTTAAGCCCTTTCTGATTTATGGCAGCCATAGGGGAGCCTATCATAATGTTTTCCAATGATGTAGACTTGAGCCAATTGACTCGAACTCAAGTCCAACTCAAGTCCTTTCAATGACTTGACTGGGACTCGACTCGTCAATAAATCATAGATTGACTTGACTAGACTCGAGGCTCATTTTTTTTTTTAGTGGAGGACTTGCTCTAGAGTAAAGGGGGCCTGGAAGGTAGAGGATGTGAAAAGCAGGAATCAAAGGATCTGGAGGGGTTTAAAATCTGGCTGAAGTGACAGGAGAATAAAGGAGGCTTGAAAGGCAGAGAAGTGAAAGGCAGGAATCAATGGAGCTGGGGGGGGGTTTAAAATCTGTCAGGAATCAGTGGATCTGGAGGGGTTTAAAATCTGGTTGAAACAATGAGGGAATAAGGGAGGCTTGGAAGGCAAAGAAGTGAAAGACCAAAATCTGTGGTTTGAAGGTTTAAATCAAATCCTGATTACTTGTGGGGAAGCCACTACGGGTAGGCATGCTGCATTCCTTTAAAGTTTTAACCCTTAAAGGACATTTTAAAGTCTGTCTGAAGCATTATTGAGGCAAGGTGAAAAAGGGAGTGACAGTCTGGGGCTTTGATTTTTCTATTTATTGAAACTTAAACCCCATCTCCACCGCCTCCTTTTTCTCTGTTAAATTTGGCTTCCAGACTTGACTTGAATTATCTTGCAAGGACTTGAGACTCAACTGGAGACTTGAAGGTCAAGACTTGAGACTTGACTTGAGACTTGGAGTAAAAGATGTAAATACATCACTGATGTTTTCTTGGCAAGATTTGCTCAGAGGGGGCTTGCTTTTGCCTCCCTCTGAGGCAGAAAGTCTGATTTGCCCAAGGTCGCCCAGTGAGATTCTGTGGCTGAGAAGGTATTCGAACCCTATTCTCCAGAGTTGTAGTCCAATGCTCAAACCATTGCACCAGCTACCCCAGAATCTCCCATGGCTCAAGACAATGGTGGCTGGAAGTTCTAGGAGATGTAGAACATAATATTTACCGAGTAGTATACTGAGTCCAAAGAGCTCTCCTGCCAGAGAATGCTAAATGCCGCTCCCTAAACTGCAAACCCTAGGATTCCATGGGATGTTGAAAGTAATAGCTGAAATAGTTGAAAGTAATAGCACTAGTAGTGTGGAAATGGCCTTACACAAACCTAATCCAGAACTTTCCAAACTTTTCATGTTGGTGACAAACTTTTTAGACATATAGCATTTCGCAACACAGTAATTTCAGTTAAACTGGAGGTTAAACTAACCCCTTATAAGAGATACAGATGCATACATAAATTGTAATAACAAAATATATGGAGACACAACATATCTCATGAAGACCTTTCATATGTTTTTAAAAATATATGATTTATAAATAATAACATACATTTCCAAGATTGTAGGCAACACACCTATACACTTCAGGCGACACACTAACATGTTGTGGCACACTATTTGGAAAGTCCTGCCCTAATCCATAGGTGCTATAGCACTAATTATCCAAATGTCACAAAAAAGGTGTGTGTGAGGGGAATGGATAGTCTTGCTACTGTTTGCCTCACAGGGTTGGGCAGGATGCCCGTTGGAGCAGAGGAAAGAAAGAGCATGCATCTACCAAAGCATACAAATTACAACTTATAACTAGAACAGCTGGCACAGGGATGGGAAGGTAAATGAGAAGAAGAAACAAATCAGGCTAGCGAAAGCAGTTTTCTGCAGAGACCACTGAGTCACTGCATAAATGACCTGCCCAAGTTTAAAGAGGAACTACATGATGAAATGCATTAGAAAATTATCCTAGATCAGCATGAGCCTCAGGGCAGGGTTTAGATTTCAAAATTTTACCAGGTTCAGAATTTAGCCCTTTATTTGTACTCTCAACCTAAAGATCCAAGACTTGAATGGTATTTCAGATCCATCTAGGGATTTCAGCTTTCCATAGCTCCTGGCTAGTGGGATCTTGACTCAAGTCTTTTTTACTGTACATGCCCTTTGGGTCCCCCCTACTTTTTTCCCTGTCTTTTGTCTTACTGTGTACTGGGATGAGAGTATGACTCCTGTAACTTAGCTTAGAATCTTGGAAGTTCTTGTATTTTAAAAGGATCTCTCCTGGCCTCCAAATGGCCCGTGGAGCTAAAAATATGGAGCAAATTTTGCCAGATTCCCTATGGTGTTATCTGGGGACCAACAAAAAAATAAATAAAAAATAGAGGGAATATTTTGGTACTTGTGGAGCCATGTGTGGTCCACAGGCTACAATTTGCCCGCCCTGATGTAGCTGGACAAGTCCTTTTTCTACCAGTCAGAAGGTGCTGTGCATGTACTCTTTTCCTCCTTAACAAGCTTGCAATGTGTGTATTTGTGTGGTAAGAAAAAAGATGGAAGAAGTAGCGGAGAAACACAGAAGAGTTACAAATGAAAGATAAGGACACCTAGAGCTGTACAAAATTCCATATTTGAGGCAGGGCAATTGCACAAGAAAAGATTGTTCTGAAAGCATCCTCTAAAAGCTTGCATTATAGAGTGGTAGTTTCTCTGGCACAGGATATCTGTGTGTGTGTGTGTGTGTGTGTGTGTGTCTGTAGAGGGAAAGCAGCAACTCCTCATTGCTCCCAAATCACCAGAACTGCCACTTGTGGCAGCTGCCTCACTCTACCCAGTGTTAGGGCCAGTCCCTACCCACCACTAAGTCTATTTCTAGATTTTCTACTCTTTGGCCATTTCCACACTAGACTGTTATAAGTTCTAATATTCCACTTTCAATATCCTTTGGATTTCTGGAGTTTGTAGTTTACTGAGTCTAAAGAGCTCTCTAGCTGAGAATTCTAAATGCCCCTCCCTAAACTGCAAACCCCAGGATTCCACAGGATGTGGAAAGTGGAATAATAACACTATAACAGTCTAGTGTGGAAATGGCCTATATTTCCTACCCTACATTGATGTATTATCTTGTGAAAACACAACTTCCTCCCCACTGTTTGTGGGTTCTGTATATTTTTAGTCTCTACACCACCAGCACCAACCTTTTGAAAGATCAGCAGCTCTGCTGAGCACAGCAAACAGCAGAGCTAAGAAGCCTTGAAAACCAAACCCAGCAGAATCCTACTTTACTTGTAGTAAATGAATCCATATAAAATGGTGTGTGTGTTTCTACATGTAATTTATAACACGTGCAGTTATGAAGACCTAAACTCTGTCCCACCTGTATCTCTCTTCCAGAATCTTTTTTTAAAGCCATCCTTCTTCTTTTGGGTGTTATATCTGGTCATAAAGCCCATCAGAGGCCATTTCCACACTAGACTGTTGTAGCGCTATTATTCCGCTTTCAACATCCTATGGAATCCTGGGGTTTGCAGTTCCAAGAGGGGCCAGGCAGACCCTCCCGAAACTGCAAACACCAGGATTCCATAGGATGTTGAAAGTGGAATAATAGCGCTATAACAGTCTAGTGCAGAAATGACTAGAGAGTCAGCATGGTGCAGTGGTTTGAGCACTGGACCATGACTCTAGAGACCAGGGTTCAATTCCCCACAGGGCCACAGGGTGACCTTGGTCACATCACACACTCTCAGCCCCAGAAAACTCCATGATAGGTTTGCCTTAGGGTTGTCCTAATTCAGAAATGAGTTGAAGTCACATAACAAAGCACATCAAGGAAAAAAATAGCTAAATTCAGGTGGCAGAAGGGAGCATATCCTCCAACATTTCCCAGGTGAAAACCAAGAGATGTATGGCTGAACCACATGAGAGTATGTTGAAAAGGGTGTGCCAGTCAACAAGAGTGCAAAAATTATTAATGAGAAAGAATACATAAAACTACTATTTAAGGCACAGAAACCATGGAATTTATGTACTGGGAATGCATGTATTAGGAAGGATAAGACTTGCCCACTCTCATCTCTCACCTGTTGAGTTAAGTAAATGCATCTAAACTCCTGCACTTTGAACTCAGTTTGCAGCAACCAGAGTAAGCTGAGGGTGAACTGGAAAAGTGAGAAAAGGAGAGAGAAACGGGGACATTTTAAAAGCAGGTGAGAAAGCAGAATAGCAAGAGATTAACATAGGCTGTCTCTTCCAGTTGGAGGGTATGAAGGAGTGGAGGAAAATGGTTCAGATCCCACCAACCTGTGGTGTGCTTTAAAATTCCCCCTGCCCCAGCTTTTACAAATAAGGACATGGAACATAGTAAGTATGCAAAGCTGTTATGATTTTTGCATACTGCCCTGCCATAGCCAGGTACAATTTCTCTCCAAGGACCTTTCCTAAACAAACAGCATCACACTACTAAATGGAGTTTTCAGAAATGCCTAAGGAAGGGAGGCAGGGAGACAGAGCTCAGATAGTGGTTACAGAATAATAGAAGCTTAGGGCCATGTAGTCCAACCTCCTGCCATAAAAAAATACACAGCTAAAGCATCCATGAAAGATATGCATCCAACCTCTGTTTAAAAGGCCTTTGAAGATGAAAAGCTCACCACACTTCAAGGCAATTTATTACACTGTAGAACAGCTTTTAACAGTAAAAAAAAAAAAAAAGTTCTTTCTAATGTTTAGGTGAAATCTCCTTTTTTGTCATTTGAATCCATTGGTTAGTTTCCTAGCCTTTGAAGCAGCAACAAACAAGCTGTCTCTGTCTTCTATCTCACATCCTTTCAAATGTGTAAAGACGGCTTTTGTGTCATGTTTTTCAGTCTCCTCTTATGAAAGATGATCACTGGCTTAATGATGGAAGACCACAAGTATATACCTGCTTCCTTGGTAAATTTTGGAAAATATTAGATTCCAGCCATGGGACAAGCTAAAGATTTTGCTCACAGGGTTAAATTTTGCCGTTCAAGTTTCTTTCAGGTTGTCTTAACCTTATCTTTAATTTAGAAATCTGTTGAATGATTAAGAAGTGTTTTTTTATTAATGCATCTTCAACAGAACAACAAAATGTTTTAAACATTATTTTTATTTTTTTAAAAGGTAACTGATCCTATGGAGTCAGTCTCCTGTGCGAAGAGGGTGCTTGGTATTGTGAGATTTTTTTTCTATAAAACATACATGTTGAGCATATGGAAGGAGAAAAAGAAGAAAGAAGGGGGAAAGAGGAGGAGGAGAAGGGAGGAAGAGAAGAAGGAAGGAGATGATGGTGAAAAAGAATATGATCATGGTGCTTTTATTCATTTTTATCTTGCCTTGTCTCCAAAACTGGGACTCAAGGTGGGCGGACAAATATTAAAACAAATACAAATACACACAAATAAAAGCATACAAAAATTATTGTTAAAATGCATTTAAACTCTCCACTGAATTAAAAGCATTTAAAACAAATTGTTCAAAAGACAAAAGCTGAAAATGAACAAAACAGCAGACTATTAAAAAGCCCTTGGAGTCAGTTCCTAAATGCCTCTCAGAGGCACTGATAAGTAGGTAGGCTCTAAAAGATCTCTAAAAGATCTAAAAGAAGGAAGAGAAGAGAAAAGAAAGAAGGAGAAAAAGGTCGAAGCAAAGGCCAACTTTTCTCAGCAAACTTTAACACTTAAACGTGCCTTCCTCTTTTCTGTGTCTAAATTTAAACCACGGCCGCTTGCTGGTTTTCCCACTGAAATCAGATCCGGTTTTCAGCTCTGAATACGCAGGCAGAGCATCCATGGCTGATGTTACCATCTCATAGGCTGTGAGAAAGCCTGCTTGCATCCTCCTCCACTTTACATAACCCAAATGTGCTTTTACATCACTAACAAAGGAACTTCAAATGGAAGAAAACTCATAATAAATCTGATCTAACACAAATTAGGGCTCAGTACTGAGCCTATTTTGTGGCAGCCTGGAATAATTGCAAAGAAATACAATCAGCCCTCCACATTTGCAGGTTTAACTTTCACAGATTTGATTACTTGCGAGTTTCTCTGACTCTTGACCCCTCCACCTCGAGCACTTCTTTCCAGGGAACCTTACCTCTTGGTGACTCTGATCAAGCTGCACGGCCCTGGAAATCTACCTCTAGTCCTCCTCTTCCTCCACCAGCTGCTGCCTGGGCCAGCTAAGGACAGCTCGCAGCCCAGTTTCTCAGCACTACAAACCCTCTCCTGATGTCCCTCCACATCCAAAGAAGGAGATGGCAGAAAGAAAGGGGAAGTATAGGGACAGCTATGCCAACCCATCCCCTTTCTCTCTCCTTTCCCTGACCTAGGCCATTTCCGCACGAGAGTGTTATAGCACTATGATTCCACTTTCAACCTCCTATGGAATCCTGGGGTTTGCAGTTTAGGGAGGGGCCAACCGATCACCCTTGTAGGATGACTTTTGCTGGATGAAAAATAGATGTTCATCCTTCTTCAGTCCCTTAGACTTCTAAGAAGCTTTTGATATTGATGGCATCCACAAAAGCCAAATGCATAGGTGTAGGATGGGGGATTAATGGTTCAGCAGTATTACATGTGAAAAGGACCTTGGGATTATTGTTGATCATAAATTGAACATGAGCCAGCTGTGTGATGCTGCAGCAAGCATGCTGCAGCTATTTTGGCCTGAATTAATACAAAAGAGAGGCAGCAGATAGTTGTTTGAGTGTTGTCCTATGAATCTGGAGACCAAGGTTTGAATCCCCTCTTGGCCATGGAAAGCCACTAGGCTTCTGCAAAAGAAGGTGAATGCTACTTTAGCTTGCCTTAATAGAAGTACAGTTTTGTAGTTCCAGGAAATAATAGTCCCAGTGTATTCTACACTGGTCAGGCCTCATCTGGAGTATTGCATTCAGTTCTGGATGCCTCATTTTAAGAAGGATAGAGACAAACTGGAGCAGGTTCAGAGAAGGGCAACAAAGATGATAAGAGATATGGAGAACAAAACCCATGAGGAGAGGTTGAAGAAGGTGGCCTTGTTCAGTTTGGTGAAGAGAAGACAAGGGTGAGAGGACTGCACTCTTTACATACCACAAGGGCTGCCACAGAGAGGAGGGGTCAGACATATACTCTGCTGCTTCAGGGGGGTAGGACTAGGTCTAATGGTTCGAAGTTATAAGAGAATAAATTCCAATTGAACATTAGAAGGAATTTCTTGACAGTAAGAGCAGTTCAGCAACGGAACCAATTACCCAGAAGGTGAACAGGTCTCCTTTTCTGGGCACCTTCAAAAAAGAGGCTAGGGTGTTTTTACTGGAGAGCCTGCACTGAGCAGAGGGTTTGAATCAATGGCCCATGAGGCCCCTTCCAACTCTATGAATAGGATAGCATTTTGAAAAGTGTGGAGCAGGGGCTGGATGATAGCTCCCAGACTCCTCCAGTGGTCACGATGGCTGGGAACTATAGTCAAAAGAGGCATTGCTCCAGCCTCTGGCCAACAGCCTGCAGCTGGCATGGAGTAAATACATTTAAATACACAAATGAATGTTTGAGTTTCTGTTTGAGGATCATGGTAACAGTATTTGCACACAAAGGAAGTGACTGTAGCAAGCCTGGGCCCACAGACCTGTCTCCACCCCTGGCTCTACCCCACTTTGCTATTCTAATAAGGCTGGCAAGCACCTTTCCTTCCTTCTCATTTCCTTTTTGACCAAGTTCAGCCACAGTGACTCACAGCACAGACAGCTGAGAAGAAGAAAAAGAGGCACAGGCTGCTGTAGCAGCTGCCCACTCATATGTCATCATGTGAGTCAGAGCTTGGAAATTTGACACTTTTGGACTGCATCTCCCAGCATGACTATTGACCATGCAATCTGAGGGAGTTCTGAGAATGACAGTCCCAAAAAGAGTCTGTGGGCTAACATGACACTATTAGAGGAAGCTATTGTACCACAACATGCTAGACAAATGGTTTTAAAAGACCCACTTGCATTACAAAACTCGATTGTTCTGCAGACACTTAAGAGAGTTTGGACTACCACACAGCAGTCAAAACATTCTACAGAGGTGAAAGGTCTTTGAGGCTCTGCTTCTTTCAACTTGCAATCTTTTATCTCCTTACTGTGAATAAGCACCACTGAACACAATGGATCTGGTCCCTCAGTAAGTACATATAAAATCACACTGTCCACCTTTTAATATTTGAACTACTTTTGTGTCATGCAGTCAAAATAGGCAAAATCTTTAATCTCCAATAGAGAACACATTTGCCCATTCATAAGAGTCCATTTATGGGTCATTATCTGAACTCCAGCACTACAGGCACACAACTTTGATCTCAGTGTGTATGATAAAAGTCTAATCACCTGATCATAGGTGATCAGCAGCTCAAAGCAAATCTCCATAGTTGCAGCATGTGAAATGCTGGGTGACCATTAATAGAACATGGTATAGTGGTTTGAGTGCTGGATTATGACCCTGGAGACCAGGATTCCCCACTCGACCATGGAAACCCACTGGATGACTTTGGGCCCATCACAAACCCTCAGCCCCGGAAAACCCCATGATAAGTTCACCTTAGGGTCAACACAAGTGACTTGAAGGTACACAACAACAACGATGCATTAGAGTATTTAACTAGGCCAGTTCAAGAGTAGGGTTCATGTTAATTCATGGGCACTACCCCCATTGAGACAAATCTGATATAATATTTCAAAGAGCCTACACACCTAAAATCTGTATGTGCAGAGTATCGGGGTGATAAAGGACTTTTACCTGTGCATTTTTTCTGAATAGTGCTTTAATATTTATAGCTATACAGTCACATGTGCACAAGGTACCTCTGCTGCCTCACCAACTAGACATTTAACTGCTAGGCACTCAAGGGAAAGAACTATTATCAAAAGAATGACATCTATAACAGCTCATATTAAAAAATACTTTTTGAAACAAACCCAAACTCTTTCCCAAAGGTAAAATATGGACAGAATAGGGACAGTAATTCAGAAAGCAAATTCATTGGAAAAATCTATGCCACCCTTAGTAAATAGCTGGGCAATTTACCTGCCCTGGGTCCTTTCATACCAGCAACTGACTTTGCATGAAAGTTATCTTCTGCAACACTAACCTGGCCAGCTATAGAGTTATTTGAAGAGATGTTCAAATTTTTAATGCATGCTAACAATAACTAATATTGGGTCAATATCCAAACAAGCACACTTATTCAGGTGACTATTAATGCTGTGCATTTGTTGCTGGCCACAGTAGAATACATTCAGGGACAGCATGTGTATTCTTAGTCATGACCCAATACTCACGCTAATATTCTAGCTTTGTAGTTGTGATCAGATACTGCAGAGATAGAAGGATTTAAATCTATGGCAGTAAAGAATAGTGGCTCCAATATCAGCTGAGCGATAAATCTTCTCCATATTTTAGCCCAAACTATGATAGAGCTATCCAAGGTGCCAAACCTAGTTTGGGCATAGGATTCAGCACCTTGGACAAGTCCTTTGCAGTTTGGACTGAAACCCAGCACACATTCAGTGTTTCCTCTTACACTGCAAACACCAGCTACTACTGATGTATAGACATAAAATTTTATACCTTGAAATTCACACAGAGAAAGACAAGGAGACAGCAAAGTCCTAGAATCATCTCTTCTTCCCCCACTCTGTGATGAAAAAAAAAACCTTACAAAATCCAAACTAATGTTTGTCTGCAGGAATAGAAGTGAGTTTACAACCGAATTTCACACTTTCAAATATGAAGGATCCAAAATTTCTGTCATTTTCACTCCCTGTATTTCCGAAGTATACTCTAGGTGAACCCTAAAATCAGGGATGGGGAAGTACATGATTGCCAAGGCATTTTGAGGCCCTCAGGGCCTCCAGTACCCCCTTCCAAATTGTGTGTAGGGAATAATTTTGCCACTCCCCCAGGAGAGGCTGTTTGTGTTGATTCCCTATTGCAGGAAATCAAGTTGGGGAGGAGGACGCACTGAGGGTGCAGGTCCAATGGAGGTTAACTGTGGCTTCCACAACCCCTGCCAGCTACCCATCCTGCTTGAACCATCATATCATGTAGCAGAGCTTTATTTGCATGTCTGTAGACTCTTCTTCCCTTATTGCATCTTACTATATAATGTGGGCATTGTGGTATCAACACCAGGTGAGTTTCTTCCCCTTTCCTTCCATGAATTTGATTTTTGCAGTGGCTAGCCTGGTAGAAGAGCTCTAGAGCTCACAAAAGTTTGAAGACATTTAGTGTACCTTCTGGTGATCCTGATTAAAATGTATTACAAAAACCTCAATTTTGTAACATTCCTGGAAGCAATCCAGCTTGTTGTTCCTGATCTTGTTTTTGTTGTTGTGTCCCTTCAGGTCATTTCAAATGGCAGCTCTAAGGTTTTCTTGGCAGAATTTGTTCAGAGAGGATTTGCTTTTGCCTCCTACAAGCTGAGAGCACGTGACTCACCCAAGCTCATGCAGTGGGTTTCAATGGCCAAGTGGGGATGTGAACCCAGGTCTCCCAATATACTATTATTCCAACAATCAAACCATAATACCATGCTGGCTCTCCAAGCCAGTTTATTATTTATTTATTTAGAATCTTTGCTTATTATTTCCATGTGCATTCATGTGCATACACAAATGCTGATTAAAGGTTACACCTCACAGCAAGACAGAATACAGCTGGAAGATACACAGAATGATTATGCCATTGGATATGTGTCACTGCATGCTTCCAGCAGGGGCAATTGCCCTGTCTTTTTGACAGCATTTATGGGGGCCCAGATGAAACCATCTTCAATTTATAATCCACCCATATTTTCCAGCTGCTTTTTCTTCTTTCTTTCACAATAAAATCCATTGAAGTAGAAACAAAACAGAATAGCTTCACCATCCCTTTTGAATAGTATCTACGAGTCCACCATCTGGAAGTACTGTTATCTGAGATGTTAATAGAATTCAACTCCAATGCAGTTCTCCTGCAGAACATCACTTTGGCAACCATAGGCATAAACACTCAATATAGCATAAAAATTGGACTACAAACTATCAAAAATGCTAGCTCTCATGATATTGTAGTACGTCTGGCCACCAATCTTTTTTCACCTTATCTTCACCCAGAATTATTTCACGGTCCTTAGATCATTTGGATGACAGCTTCTACCTGTATGGCAATTTTGGGATGGATAACTGCATGGCTCTATTAAGATGTGCACATCAATAAATTTCACATTTGGAGATGTACTCCTTTTCCCATTACAACCTCCAATCTGTGCCTGGTTCTGCCATTTTGTTTTTTGTTATTTGTGGGGTGAACTCCATCCACATTTTTGTACATTCTTCTCAAACGAGCACTGTTTGTTCAACTGTATGCATTCCTTATACACATTTCCCCCTTAACTAAAGCATGTGTTTGTATTATGTTTGTATTTGAAAATTTCTATTCATACGTTTCAAATGTGCACTTTTCATATCTGTCAGCGTCAGTCCACATATGGACAGATTCCAGAGCACAAACTGCACCAGCCCATAGTCTCTCCAGAAAGTGCAAACTGGGGGAGAAATGGCTTGAGTGGATTCCTCACATATATCTATATCTTAATGGCTCATTTAGAGCCTCTCCTCACAATTCTCTGTGTCAATATACCTCTGGGTTAATAATCTGGATCTGCTCATCAAAGACACAACTTCTGTATCTGACAGTGTGGAATCTGCAATCTATAAACACTTATGTCATGATAAGTCTTCTAAATTGCTTAGATATCAGAAAACTCTCTGTTGTGTTTGATCTAACAGGGCTCCCACATTGACGCTAACTGAACTAAGACTACTGACATTGCTCACCTTTGAACAAGTTCCCATCCTTTGAGTCCCTGCTGAGATAAGACTAATGCTCCCAGATAAGTTAGTCTGAAATAGCCTCCTAAACTACATCACTTTATTATCAATGATATTCAGTTTAGGGCAGATTGTCACATTGGTTTTAAAGGGTTGCAGAGAAAAAGGAAAGAATGGCACCACAGAAATCAATGCTTTTGAACGCTTTCTGAAGATAAATCCCCTGAACCAAAACAAAGGATCTGTATCAAACCGCTAGCTTAATTTGAACTGCAGTGTACAGGCCTGCCTTCGTTAACAAAGCCTCTGATAGTAAAGCTTCTTTACAAAGGCTTTTTATGCCCATCCAGCCTCATTTTGCTTCTCATTTTCTGTCTAGCTGGAAGTTTTTTTAGCAGCATTGTCACTGGGGGGATGTGAGGTGAGGGATGGAAAAACATGGGCTTTTGGTGTCAGGTAACAGCAGTGATGGTGCAATAAAGCTTGAGTTAGTAGAGTAGTATTTTTCTACTCTACCCAACCTTGTATAATGTGTGGCTCTCTACAACAGGCAAAGTAAGCAGCAACTACCTCCAGAATCCTTCACTGTGTGTGTGCGAGGAAAAGGGAAGAGCAGATAAGCCTGCCCTCCCAAGCATATTTAGAAAAGCACAAGTATGGAAATCATAAGAATAGTGGAGGCTGGTGAAGGAAAAAGTCATTCCTGGTTGCATTTTGGAAGAAACCTTCAAATAGTCCCTGAAAGTCCAAAATGTTTTTGTTTACTTATGCAAGGTTTACCTGATCTGGTTGTTTCATTTCATGTGGACACCAGTTTAATGAAACATGTTGAACTGTTCTTTTTTGGGATTGAGGAATTTACCCCTATTCTCTCCATCTTATTTCTACCTCTGGTGCTAAATTTTCTTTTAAAGTAATAGTACCTAGGAAACATATCTGCTTTGTTAACTGAAGCATATCTGTAAATGTTTGTTTTTTCTTTCAAGAATCACCTCTTCTTGACATTTGGTACTGCCAACTGAGTTGAAAAGAAATAATGTAATGCTAGACTTCAAGTTTCATTTAATGCAAGTGATTAATGGTACCTTTCAGGACAGTCATTTCTTCCAGGACATTTACTTAACAAGAAATTCTCTACAATAGGAGATATCTGTGGCCACAAGGCAAAACATGTCAGAAAATCAGATTTTTTTTTCCTAACTGGACGAAGAATAGAAGTGGAGTAGCACATCTTTCAGAAGTGGAGTATCACATATTTTAGTGTTCCCTACTGCAGGTAAAAAGTAAAACCCAAATACAGAAAATTGGCATTTCAAAGTGGTGTGTGTGTGTGGGGGAAACCTAGAAAATCCTGGATGTAACAATATGAAAGACACTGTAATTGTGTCTTTCAAGTATAAGTAGCAGAGCAAGAGACTAGGCATGTAAGATTTTGACAACAGAGGTAAAGAATAAGATTTGAGGCAGATATATTTGGTATATTTCTTCACTGTATGAATCACAAGGGCACAACCCACCAGGATTGTGCTGTAACAAAATTCTATGTTCTTGAGCCATTTGCATTGGTTTTTATAGAGCCTGTGCAAGAAAACTTCCTGGTCTATTGTACGCATAGCACTGCTCAAAACATATTAACAATTTGTGGTTGTTTTGTTGTTTTTGTGTACATTTAAGTTGTTCTGGACTTATGGCGACCCTAAGGCAGACCTACCACAGGGTTTTCTTGGCAGATTTATTTACTTAGTCTGAGGCTGAGAGAGTGTAACTTGCCCAAGGTCACCCAGTGGGTTTCCATGGCTGAGAGGGAATTTGAACCCGGGTCTCCAGAGCCATAATCCAACACTCAAAGCACCACACACCATAATGGTTATCATTAACAATTTGTTCCCTACAACAATCTAGGGACAATATATACACTTGTGATTGCCACAAGTAGTCAGTCTTTTGCTGAGAAATAACCAGATTCAACTCAACTAAAAGATTATCCGATTAAAATTGGCATGTAATATTGTGCATGCAATACATTTTATTTTTTTACAAGAGAGTAAAGAAATTCAGAGGGTGCTGCGTGTTTGTCTCTCTCCCCCCAACAACAAAAATCCCTTTTTTGTTTTCTATATAGCTTGTTATCTTTTTTTATAGATTGAACTGACAGGCAGAAGATGGTAGAAGCCATTGATAATGAGTTTTACATTAATAAGAAAGCCCACTTGAAAGTGGTTGCAGTGCCTATATAGGGAAACTTTTGCCCCTGCAAATAATGCAACTTTACATGCTTAGAAGCAAGCCCATTGTATTCAATGGGACTTACCTCCAAGTGATTACCTCTAGGATTGCTGCAAAAATGGCTTGCTTATATTGCAATTTTTGTTGTTGCTGTTATTTTAAATGGGTATGGCCACCCCTCAAAAATATTCTCCGGAGAGGTTCTTGCTCCAAATTCACAAAGCAGAACATTTTATTCAGTGTTCCATAAAAAGGTGAATATATCCAACACCCTGCTTTTAATGCAAAAGCTTTCTTCCGACAAAGCAGCATCTCTTATACCTGCATCTCCGCACTGCTAGGTAAGTATGTAAAACAAGACCTACAGATCGCATCAGTTAAACGATCCCTCGACAAAGAATTGCACCGAGCAAGGGCGCATACTCACGTTCACTTTCATTTTGCCACTTTCCCTTAAAGCCTTTCCTGGTCCATTAATACCCATCCAACGCACGCTGGCAAACCCGGCTCTCTCTGTCGTCCTCCTTTTGCGAGAAGCAGGACGGACTAGCACCAAGCCGTCGTATTGGGTCAAGTCGGTTTGCAAAATCTTGGTCGTCTAATTCCCTCCGCTACGCTGCTTCCCCAACAGGGTGAAGCAACATCAGATGGAACTGAGCAGCTCTCAAAGAAGAAGGAAGCTCATTACGCAGGGCCGTCTCTGTGGTCTTGCAATTGGTCTGTAGGGACCTTCATGCAAATAAGGGCATTAGCCACGAATATTTGGCATCTCCAGCATCAAAGCGAAGGTGCGGATGGGGCAGATAAAAGCCAGCGGGCAGCACCACTGATGATAAAAAGTACCAGTTTCACAATCCCATTTCCAGCATTTATTTGAGCCATTTTGATGCCTTTTTGAAATCTGTTCAGGTGTCAGATGCCATCTAAAGTACATCATATATACATTTTTCCCTAATATCCTGACATGCTGTATGTCTTAACCTCTTCTCTCCTTTGGGAAGAAGTCTGGTAAGAATGTAGAATGGAATAAGTGATTTCTGCTTGCATATAATCATGTGCAATTCTTTTCTTTTCAAATGGAATGAATGTTAACTTTATTGTGTTTTTTTTTACTTATCAATAGAACAATAATAATTTAAAGAAGCCAATGAGAAAATGAGGTATAGATAGATAGTTATTTAAATCACACCTTTAAAAAAAGCTTCACAATATTAATGCAGTGCAAGAGAATTTTCTTACCCTGCCATGGAAGGTTCCCCACCTCCGGTCACCTCAAGGCTTCCCAGACCCTTTGTTCATGCTTTACCCTTCAATTTCACTCTTGGTACGTGAGATATAACATTGATTTTTACATACCTGGCCTGCTTAAGTGATTCCTTTTCACATTATCCCAAAGTCTTAGCACTGACCTTTTTTAAAAAAAAAAAAAATTAAATACCTGCCTTGCTTCAGTGATTCCTTTTCAAGTTACCCAAAACAAAGTCTTAGTAATGACATCTTTCTAAAGGTGAGGGCCTGGGGGAGAGGATGACTTGGAAAGAACAAAGCAGAACAGAGCCCATGAAAATGAAATACTTTCACTAGGGGCTGGCTATTCAAATTGACCATCTGGTCCTGGCTGGAATGGCTGCTTAATCACTTTTTAACATTCTCTGGTTGCAGACAGTTCTCCTGGGATCCTTTACACATCGCTTTTCTCTTTTGTCTCCATTCCCCCTTCTCCCTCTTTGTGTGAAGAAGATCTTCCTCTTTTTTATGGAAATGGTCTTTCTGAATCTCAGACTCCTTCATCTTAGATAGATCTTTCTTTAGACAAACGAGATTTACCTATGTATCAGATAAGAGAGAAAGACAAGCTAAGGGAAAGCCTAGGATTTGCACTCAAAAAAAACAATATCTAGAGAACCCCCTGCCCTCTGGGAAGAAATACTCTACAATCAATACGGAGGAAGGAAGACGGAACAGAGTATGCCGGAAGAGGTCATGAATGGCTGGCTGGAAGTTGGGACTGTACGCAGCAACATTTTGTTGCAGTTCTCATTTTTATATTCAGGGGAAATGAAAAAGTGGGATGAAATGGGAAACTGGGTGAAATTAGGACATAGATCTAGGATTAGATGTAGACTTACATGTATTTCTCAGTCACTTTTGAAACCACATTTGTATCCTGACAGCAAGCCTGCAAACAGGGTATGGCTGAAGAAAGGGAATTCGCCTTAGGTCACCTGGAGAGCACTATGGTTTAGAAATTTGAAAATTTTTTTTTTTAAATTTCATTTCCCCAGGTCTCTAATTAGAATGAGGATTCCCCTTCCCATCTCCAAAGAGCTAGGAAATTCTAACAGGTATGTTCCAAAAAAAGTAACTTTTCCAAGCTTTGCTGGAGAGTCATATCAGCTCTTAATTGAGCAGCTCAGAAGCAATGGACAGCACGAACCCGAGATTTCTGTATTTGGGACAAAGACTATCCACTTACTGCACAGGGCTGTTGAGAGAAGGGAAGAAACGAGCTAATTCTTGCATTTTGTTCTGCCATCTAGTGCTTGTGTACTTAAATGGTCAACAGAATCTACTGCCAGATATGTGTACAACCTCTGTGACTGCTTTAACCAGATTAAAAAAAAAATGCCTTTGTGTAAAAGCTAATGAGGAAATGCCATGTCTTGGTCACCAACACATATGTTCTGGTACTGATTTCACTAACATACTCTGGCATTAGAAGCCAGCATGATATAGCGGTTTGAGAATTGGAGTAGGACTCTGGGAGACCAGGTTCTGAATTACTGCTCAGACATGAAAACCCACTGGGTGATCTTGGGCAAGTCACACACTCTCAGCCTCAAATGAGGGCAATGGCAAACCCTCTCTGAACAAATCTTGCCAGGAAGATCTAGGGTTGCAACATCTCAGAGTCAACTTCAAGGCATTTAACAACAAGTTACGTTTTCAGAATGAGAGTCTATTTGATCAGAAGACCAAAGAGCTATCCCAATTGAACATTTTGCTGTTCTTTATTTATCTTGAGACACAACACAGAAGAAAGTCCCACAGAAAATACACTACCAAGTAAGGATAGCCTAAGTGCACAAGTAGAGTGCTGCTTGATCAGACCAGAGGCCTATCTAGTTCACCATTCTGTTCCCACTTCCCACACTGGTCAACCAGAGGCCTCGGGAAAGGAAGAGAAGCCCACAAGTATGACACAAAGGCAATTGGAAGTACTGACTCATGTTCTCATGCAGCTAACATTATTGACTCTCGTGTAATGAAAACCAATGTAAAACCATGGCCAATGTAATGTCAAACCATGCGTTTATGTGGGTATGTATGTGTGGAGGGGGAGATAATTTTGTTATTTATATATTCATTTACAGAATGTATATACCACCCCTCATTTCATTTGTGGGGTGGATATGTCACCAAAACCAGCTTCTTCAGGTAACACTTGCAGGTTTTATCACACCATAAGCTGAAACAGAAAGTTTGGCATGACATGGCATAGCACAATGGTTGATGTTCTTGTGCGCCTTCACAATGTTTCTGACTTACGGCAATCCTAAGCAAAACTATCACAGGATTTTCTGGGGCTGAGAGTGTGTGATGCACCCAAAGTCATCCAGAGGGTTTCCATGGCTGAGTGGGGAATCAAACCCTCGTCTCCAGGGTCATTGTCCAATGTTCAAACCGCTACATCACGTTGGCTCTCAACAACACACACACAAATGTGTTTAGCAACCAGGACAAACCTATGACATTCTGCTGCATGAAAGGAATGACAAATTGGTTTTCCCTGCTTCTTTGTTCCATATTCAGAAGCCAATCAAAAGAGAGCTGAATTTTACTACAAGACTGGTTTTATGGGGCAACATCCTCCAGCTCACCTGAGGTCATCAGGCTAGGGGCCAAAGGCAGGCTATATGGAAGACAAGAGGAAGAAATCCAGGGGGCTGTTGCTGCTGTCCCCTCAATTATCGCTCATCTACTGTTGCTAGTGTTGCCTCCTGCCAGCATTGATCCTGCTCACAAGATTGTGTGGCATATGTTCCAACCCTTTAAGGCTGAGGTTTCACTGACCAAACACTCAGGGGTAATTACAGATACCATTTTTATTTGCTAATTTGTAAGAAACACATCGAAAGCCAGCATGGTGTAGTAGTTTCAGTGTTGAACTAGGGCCGTTTCCGCACTACACCGTTATAGTGCTATTATTCCACTTTCAACATCCTATGGAATCCTGGGACATGCAGTTTAGGGAGGGGCAATTAGAATTCTCAGCCAGAGAGCCATTTGGACTCAGTGAACTACAAACTCCAGAATTCCACAGGATGTTGAAAGTGGAATAATACTACTATAACAGTGCCATGTGGAAATGGCCTTGGACACTGGGTGACCAGGGTTCAAGTTCCTGTTCAGCCATGTGTTACTGCAGTTTAGGCCTCCTCGGAGATACCCCCAGATATCATTTTGATATCAACAATTTGGCTCTCTTCTACCACCCCTCTCCACGTGTTTGAGAGGCCCCCAGACAAGCACAGACTAGGCTCGGCCACTAATTGCTGAACATTCCATTCTCCACCCAGGCAGGCCAGAAATAGCCAGATCGCTGCTTTAGGTGACCTCTCTGCAAACACCCTCATTATGTATGCATGCTGTTTACAAAGGACTCCCTGCCCCAAGCAGGCACCCTGGCAAGCTGAATACTCAACTGCCAAGCACTGAGCATTTGCATACTGTCTACCTCTTTGTCATTTTGGACTTAACTTAATCATGCTAAATTTTGACCTTTCCCAAGCTTTGTCTCGTGCCCGAAACACATTGTTTTCCCGAAGTATGGCATAGCCTGCAGTTACATTTCTCCTCATAAAAACCCCTGATTCCGAGACCTTCCTCGGATCGCTCCCGAGTTCCAGACCGCCTTGCTGCTGCTTAGCTTGGTGAGCTTCCCCTCAGCTCCACATGCTGAGATACATCGCACCCCAGCTTTGCTCTCTATCTTCTTTCCGGGCTTCAGGAACAGGTTTCATATCACCCGAATCAACTATCCCTCTGAAAATCCTGCTATCATACTCAAAACTTTATTTTCCTTAGTTATCTGTGTGCGTGTGTTGCTTACATTATGTATCTGTATTTAATAAAGATCATTCATTATTTCCAACACGGTTTGCTTCTTGACTTGGCCTGACCCCGTAAACATTGGGTTGCAAGATCCTGCTGCGTTACCCTGCCTCTCGTAGTGCCAGGCGGTGCTCTTGACTGATTTCCCCATCTTGTGTAATTGTTAGGTTATTTAGGTGTCCCTCCCGGGACCCCCAGTAAACAGGGTAACACATGGAACCCACTGGGTGACCTTGAACAATTCACTCTCTCAGCTTCAGAAAAAGGCAAAGGCAAATCCCTTCTGAAAAAATTCTGCCAAGAAACCCCAGTGATAGAGTAGCTCTAAGGCAAACCTAAGTCAGAAATGACTTGAAGGCACACAACAACAAACAAGCACATTAACAGGAAAACTCAGGCCATTTCCGCACGGGACTGTTATAGCGCTATGATTCCACTTTCAACATCCTATGGAATCCTGGGGTTTGCAGTTTCGGGAGGGGCTGGCTGGATTTCAAGGACAAATTTCAAATTTCAAGGACAGCTGAAATATTCCTTTGCATCGCTCCCTTGCAAAGCTCTTTCAGACACAATTCTGGGGTTTGTAGTTTTACAAGGTGTCATAGCCTTCTCTGCCAAAGTATGCTGGTGCATCAGCAAACTACAAACCCCAGGATGCCAGAAGAAGCTATGCAAAGAAAATCCAATTTTGATCTGGATTATCTCTGTACTGTAATATGTGGCCCTGTTTACACTGGCAGGAAAATGTGGCATTAATCCATATTTTGCTCCCTGTATACAAAGGGCTTTCATGTCATTTTCAATCTGGGGAGATCCTGAGGCAAAACTATGACAATTGTCCTGGCCACATTTCTTCAGAGAGAGGTTTGCCTTTGGCTAGGCTTTTGCTAAGGTTGAGAGAATGTGTCTTGCTCAAGATTATCCTTCTTTCCCTTGCTTTTTAAATCCTTTTTAAAAAAAGGATTCAAAAGATTTGAGATTCATGAATTTCCAGAACCTGTCAGGGATTCAGATCCAGATTCGGAAAATTCTGGATTTGTCCCATCCCTAATTCTAACCAATCCAATTAAAGCATTAAAAACACATTAAACAAACAATAACACATATCCATCCATCCTTCTCTCTCCACAGCCAGTAAATAGTTGTGGCAGTGACCCTGGGGCTTGAAAGGTGTATGTTTAGACATTGCAAAAAAAGGTGGCAAATACAGTGTCCACAGTGTCAAAAAAGTTATGCACAAACATGTTATCAGCTCAATTCCAGACTTTATCTACACTACACAGTTATAGCAGGTTGGTACCATTTTAACAGTTAGAGCTCTGTCCTATGGGATTTGTAGTATGGTGAAGAGGTATTTAGAATTCCCCACTAGAAAGCTCTAGTGTAAGGATTGAAGCATGTAGATATTATTGGACTGCAACTCCCAGCAGGCTCACTCAGCATAGCCAGTAGTGAGGAATGTTAAGGGTTGCAGCAAAGCAACATCTAGAAGCTGAATTATTCCTAGTCCTGCTCTGGTAGCTCAATGGAAGGCACTAGAGTTCTTTAGCAAAGAATTCTAAGTGCCTCAACAAATTACAGGTCCCAGGATTGCTTCAGTGAGAGACATGAGAATCAAAGGTGTATGGAACTGTTTTAACTGTACCATATAGAGATATTTAGAGAGTTGATGGCCCTTAAAACCCTTGGCAAACAAAAAAGTTTTGACATGACATCCAAACAATTGCAGTGTTAGCAACGGACAGATCTCTGTGGTGAGAGTATGCCATCATGAGGTGCCAGCAGTTAAGAAGGCTCTCCTTCTCTTACTGGTACATAATGTACAGAAGGTATTTGGAGAAGAGCTTCTCTGGGTATTCAGAAGTCACAGGCAGACCGATATGAAATATTACAGATATATGAGTCCCAAACCACTGAGGGCTTTAAATGCAAGCCCCAACACTTTGAATTCTGCTTGGAAGCACATAGGCAGTTAAAGCAGTTTCATCAGAATCACTACAATATGCATCACAAATGTTTAATATATATCAGTATTTTTCTGTCCCTGGAATAAATGCAGGGACTTTGTTTATTCCAGACTCAAACACTCAGAAACATTCATGCAAAGAGAATTTCTTCATCAGCTTTCCTTCCACACAAAAAAGAAAGACAGAGACAGATTTCTGCTCTGTCCAGTTCATTGCTAAAGGTTTTTCCCATAAATAATCTGATTTTTCTCAAAGAAACCTCCCAACCATTCAGTACAGTCCTATAGATGTGTATGGCTGTGTACTCAGAAGAAAGTTCACTGATGATAATGCTGTGCTCACTGTCAAGTAAGCAGAGCATTGTAATTTGACAATGCATGCATGTTTAATCAATGGTCAGTCCCATTATATCCAATGGGGTTTACACCAGGGGAAGCATGCAGTGGCTGCAATCTCATGCACACACTGTCCAAAAGAGCAAGTCCCATTGAATTCAGTGGGGCTTACTTCTGAGTAGATGTGTATAGTGCATAATTCCTTCACCATGCTAAAAAATATGGTGCTTACCTTTCCATGTATGCTCGGTCTAACATTTCTATCCATAGTTGTTAGTAACAACCGACCCCAGTTTCTGTGTCATCATCAATCATCTGAGCAGCACAGTTTTGTTTTGCAAAATCAGCATATGCTCGAGACAGTTTCCCAAGAAGAAGGATCTGAAATTGTAACTTTCTAATCTTTTTTTAAAAAGCACCTGAAAAATAAAAGGGAATTTCCAAGGCAGAGTGTAAGTTAAAGACTATCCAGTATAAAGAGCTAAAATGGAGGAAGATTCTAGTTTTAAAATTAGTTGAATTCTCCAAACTGGTTGCAGCTTTTCTGCAAATAACCACACACAGGAAAAAAGAACTTTTTCACTTTGCTTCATCTTCCTGTAGTTCCTATTTTAGACAGCTGATAGGAGGAACGGGATGGTATACAGCCACAAACATCTTGTAACAACTTGGCATGACACTTGACTTTCAAAAAGGGGCAAATGCTACCTTAAAGCCACACACACACACACGCACACATACAAACAGAGCCCGCTTTGGCATTGATAGAAGCTGAGTGATCTTTTCATCCAGGTTGGGACGACACTGGAAAAGCATCAGGAATAATGTGATTGCCTCCATGTACCAGAGTCAGGGCTGTTGTTGAAGAGGAAAGGGAGTAAGAGGCACATAAATGTTACCAGTGTGATATTGAATGTTTTTACTCAGAGGGAAGTCCTAGTGAATCATCGTCGTTGTTGTTGTCATCATCATCATTTATTCATTTAGCATCATCAGTGTACATGGTGGTTTACAAGTAAAACATCCAGAAGCAGTGGGTCCTTCCAAATGTGTACCATCTAAATTATATGTGCATGCACACACACACATACAGAGAGAAGGAAAGGAATAATAAAAGCATAAAACTTTACAATACAATTGCAAAACAAATTAGCCGTATGCAAAATACAAAAAAATACAATATAATGCAAAGCAAACTGATAAATACCTTTAATCAAAATGTACAGAATTATGGAACAATATGAAGCTAAGATTCCAAAAGCTTTGGAAAACAAGAAATGCTCTTAATTCAGATGTAAAAAGAACAAGGGAAGGAGCGTTACAAAAATGTTCAGGGAGGCAGTTCCAAGAGTTATGGAGTAATGAGTGGAAAAGGATGAAACTGAGCCAAGGAAGAAGAAATCCTTGGTTAGGTGAGAAGCCTAGAGATCCCAGAATGCAGATCTCAAGCAAGTTAGTAAAAAGAAATAAAGGCTGAAAGATGGGGAAACCAGGTTGTGTAGGGCTTTGAACGTTAAAACATGAAGCTTGTACTGAGCCACAGAAGGAATTAGTAACCAATGAAGAAATATCAAAAGTAGGGTTGTTATTTCTGCTATGGCACCCCCGGTGAGGACCCCCAGATATCCTTTTGATATCATTTAATTTGGCCTTACCTGGACTGGTAGCGATTACCTCATCTCACGTGTTTGCAAAGTTCTCCGGATAAGCACGGACAGAGAGTGGCCGTTAATGGTTTACATTCCATTCCTCTTTGTAGCCAGCAACCCACAACTCGCCTGAAGCTTTAGGGAACTTCCCGCCACAGACTCCTCAATAGCCACGTTGCTCTCAGTCAAATTACTCTTGTGAGTTGGGCCAAAGGTATTGTTTCTACGTGCAAATCCCATCACGCTAAACCTGACCTCACCAAATCCTTTTGTCCAGCAACGAAACCTCTTTTGTTCTCCTTTGGGACTGCCATAGCCGAAAGGCACGATCTTCCCTATAAAAACCCTTCATTTCTACCTGATCCTCGGATCACCTTTGACTGCCATCCTGCCCTGCCGTTGGTGTTTTTAAAGGACTCCCCTCAGCGCCCCACGCTGAGCTTTCTTCCCTGAATCTCCAACTTCTCCCCAGAACTAAGGAACGGGTTGTATTGCCTCCCCTTGCAACTCTTTTCTTTTCAAGCTAGTTAGTTTATGTTTGTCTCTCTGTGTTTGTTCTTAATAAAGAATTGTTTATTGTTTGGAAACACCTTGTCTAGCCACTCTCTAACCCAACGTTATAGACATAGGGTGAAAGATCTTGCTACGTTACCCTGCCTTTTGCTAGCTAAAATGGTGCTCTGAGTTCAATTTCCCCATCTTTGGTATTTTTAATTGGTAACGCCGGGCGCCCCTCGTGGGATCCCCAATTTTCAGGGTAACAGGGTAACGTGATCAAAATTATAGGCCAGAAAAGATAGTTGTAGCAGCAGAATGTTGAATGGAAACTAGAGGGCTAAGTTGAGATAATGGAAGACCAGTCAACAGGAGATTGCAATAACCAAGGCAGGAAATGACCAAGGCATGAACTAAGCTCTTAGTGGAGGAAGCAGAAACATTTTGGCCATGTTATAAAGGAAAAAACCAATATGACTTTGCTACAGCTGCAAATGACAAAGGAGAGTCAAAAAATAAAGCCAAATTACATGCTTCCTTCACAGGAGAAATGGGAACATTATTAACAGTGATAGAGAACATGTGTCACAGAAAAGACACACATGCTGTAATATTGTGTTTGATGTTAGAAGAGAGTTCTGGGGTGGAGAAATATAACTGAGTATCCTCAGCATAAAGATGATACTGAAAACCAAACTGATAGGATAACCTAAAGATAGTGTATAAAGACAGAGCAACAAAGGGCACAGAATAGAACCCTGTGGAACCCCACCAAAAGGAGAAAAGAAGAAAGTACCACATTAAATGACTTACCTGAGAGAGAAGGTGTGAACCAGCTGTGGAGTGAAACCCTAAGTCATGAATCCAGCAAAAGAGCATGATCACCCGTGTCAAAGACTGCAGAAAGATCAAGGAGAATAAGGACTGAAAATAAGCCTTTACTTGACTGGAAGGAGATAATGTGTGATTTTCATATGAGATGTCTCTGTACAGTACAAAGGGCAAAATCCAGATTGATTGAAAAGGATCCGTTACAGAAAGATGAGAAAGAAAGTCAAGGCAACATACATAAACAGCACATTCTACAACTTTCAAGAGGAAAGACAAGAGTGGAAGAGGGTGGTCATTAGAAAGAGAAAATAGATCAAGTGAAGGCTTGTTAGGAGTTGGTGAAATAGTAGCCTGTTTAAACTCAGAAGGAACTGAACCAGTAGAAAATGACTGATTAATAATATGGAGAAGAGAAGGGAGAATAGCGAGGGCAACAGTTATTAAGAAGCAAGAAGGAGCGGGATCAAGAAAGTAGGTGGAAGGATTTAAAGACATCAACATTTTGGACAGTTATAAAGTCTTGAAGAAGCAGACATTTGATATGTTGGTAATGAAAAAGGTTCAGGAGCACAAGATCAGAATGAATAGTTTCAATTTTAGTATTAAAGAAAGTTGCAAAATCATCAGCAGAGAATGATGGAGGGAGAGGTGGAGGGGAGGGCTTTAAAAGGGAATTAAAGGTAGAAAAGAAAGGCTGCAAATACCGTGTTAGAATTAAATGGGACTTCTTTCCAAGAAGTATGGGGACCAACTGAGCAGGAAAAATGAGTAATTAGTCCCTGTCCAAAAGAAGCAATCTTAAATCCTTTGCTTAAAAAACTCTTCTTGAACCTCACTGTGGCCATTTCTGCACTAGACTGTTATAGTGTGATTATTCTGTTTTCAACGTCCTATTGAATCCTGGGGTTTGCAGTTTAGGGTGGAGCCACCTGCCCCCTCTCTAAACTGCAAACCCTAGGATTCCATAGGATGTTGAAAGCAGAATAATCGCACTATAACAGTCTAGTGCGAAAATGGCCTGTGTGTGATTAGATAATTACAGCATTAGACAATTTCTGGCCAGTATCCTGTATTCCATTCTCGGTCAAAGTGTTCAAGCATGTGATGACATCTCATTTTTTTCCTGGAATGCATGGATGATCTGGGCCAACTGAAATCTATCTTGAGGCCTGGTTATGGAGTGAACACTGGTTTAGTTGCCTTAGCAGATGATCTATGGTGGTTGATAGGCAAAGGAGTGCATCCCTATTAATTCTGCTGGGTATCTCAAGCTTTTTAGTACGATCGACCTTCTGGAATACATACGTTGGAATGGGAGTGGGTATTTAATGGTAGTTCCAGTCCTTCTTGTGTTCAGCTGATGGACTAACCAATTCAGCACCTGAACTATTCATTTGTGTTGTTCTGGGAGGTTCATTTAGTTCTCGGTGCTATTTGGCATTTACAGAAGACTGTTGGGGGAGGTTATCTGAGGCTCTGGAGTTCAGTGACACCATCACAGAAATGTATTGTGTTTAAATTATTTATTTAATTAATTTATAAACTGCCTTTCTACTAGTACAGGACCCACATACTGAGATCTTATGATAAAGGGTGGAATACAAGTATTCCAATCAGCAGCAGCAGCACCGTTGTCATTGTAAAGGGTGGGTAGTGAGCAGCACAAAGGCCATTTCCACACTAGACTGTTATAGTGCTATTATTCCACTTTCAACAACCTATGGAATCGTGGGCTTTGCACTTTATGGAGGGGCACTTAGAATTCTCAGCCAGAGAGCTCTTTGGCCTCAGTAAATTACAAACCTCAGAATTCAACAGGATGTTGAAAATGGAATAATATCACTTTAACAGCATACTGCAGAAATGCTCATAGTTTTGTTGTTTTCTCTTCTTAAAAAACTGATTATTGCAACTATTGCAAGATCTATATCTGTATACTGTTTTTCACATCAAAACTTAAAGCTGAAAATAAAGTATGTTATTTCAGTGAATTAACCAGGTTATGAATTTATTACTCGCAGTTTAAAGCATGGCTTTGCCACAACCATATGCAAGCCCCTGCCTCTGCTCCTTGTTTGCAGTGTTACGGGAAACAATCATACCAACCTATCCTAAGAATGTTGTAAAAATTACTGACTTAGCAGACTTTAAGTGGTTTTAAAGCTGAAAAGGACAGATACCTATCTTAGGTATTTTATTCAGAGACAAAGAGAGGGAGAGAATCTATCAGTTTGGCATTCTTTCCCATGTTTTTTAAACCTCAATTGCTTTCCATCCTGAATATGAACAAATTTGCAATTTTCTATTAATTTCTCAGAAAAGAACTGGGGGAAAAAATCCTCCCCCATCTTAACTGGCCAAACACAGATACAAGTATTGCCAACATGGAAACACCCATAGGGGAAAGAAAAAGGAGGTGGTTACCTCAATTCTACACTAACATGGTTGAATATACTAGGGTTTGAATCCAGACTTTTAAGAAGCTTTCAGATTTTTAAATGTTTGTGGATAAATCTGTCAATTTCCATTTCCCCCTCCCTCCTTTTTTTCATGCTCATATTCTTCCCATTCTGAACCTAAAGACATTTTCAAATGTTGTTAAATTCTTGCAAAAATTGAGTTGAAACAAAGTTTTTACTTATCCCCGCTGAGAAATAGTTGCTACTAAGTTCAACTGGAGTTGCTCCCATGCATATATGCAGAAGACTGCTTCTTTATTTCACAATTTTATCACAAGGCCCAAGACAAACAAAGCAGCCGACAAGCATGGTTATTCATATGCATGTGAGTTTTTAAAAGTGATTAATCAAGCCGGAGGGGACTCCAGCCAATTCCCACATGGTCAATAAAAGTCCTCCCTGCTTCTGCTTATTCTCGTTTAATAGCTGACGTTCCTTTATCTCAGTCTTATTAAAGGGGGTTCTTATTGGGAGAAGAAACATTAGCCACACCTTGAGCAGATAAAGATACTTCAAGAGCTCAACAACTCTTTTCTCTTGAACAGAGTAACATGTTCAGTTTTATAACGACCTGCAACAAAATGTTGCAGCATTAACGGTTTCTGCTCACTGTTCTAGAAAGGCAGGCACATCCTACAGCACATGTGTCAAACACAAGATCTGTGGACCAAATCCGGCCCGCCAGGCCATTTCATGTGACTCTTGCAGTTCCCCTGCAGCTGCAGCGCTCTCCCCACCTGGGGAGCCTGGGGGAAGAAAGAGTCACAGAGAGGGTCTGGACAGCAGGAAGTGGTGCACTTTGGATATACTGACCAATTCTATGTCACTTTGCAGAGATATAGGGATCATAAACTGTGATTAAATAGCCCCAAAATGTCCAAGAAAAGAAAAGTTGATGCAGAGGGAAAGCAATTTAAAAACCAGTAATAACTGAATGCAGAGGCAATTATTTAATATGATACAAGAGTAGATACATTTACATAGTTTTACAAATACAGCTGGCCCTTTGAGGGCAACCATAATGCTGATGAGGTCCAAGATGAAACTGAGTTTGACATCCCTGGGATACTCCACTCTACTTCTTCTAAATTCCATAGTTTCTGAGCACAAATAGTCCCTCCTGCGATGTTTTTGGCATAGTATGGAATTCCTGCCTTTATATTCACTCTGTCTGTCTGTCTGCCTGCCTGCCTGCCTGCCTGTCTACCCAATTGAGATCTCTTCCTTGTGTGTTGATACACAGTACTTGTGTCAGTGCCTCAGTGTTAGAAGACAAAAGGTAAAAAGGCATAAGAAACTAAGAATAGAAAAGAAATCTTGTGGCACTTTTAAGACTATTAGATTTAATATCATTATGAAGATTGGATTTAGTATCATTTGCTATCACGGTTTAACACAAGATTCTTTTGTCCTTTTTATGCTGAAAGAGACCACCTCTTGGCGATCAAGGAATTAAAGGATGTCTCCTCTCTAATCATTTTGGTTTTTTTAAAAAATGACACCACCCCTTCATTTTAATTCAGGAATTACCCCTTCCACTTCTGTCAGGCCCCAGCTTCTCCCCCTTCCATTTCTTGTTGTGTTCCCCTGCTGCTGAGCACAGCTGCTTAAGCTACCCTGATAGCAGAGCAAGCAGCAGGAGAGAAAAGGGGAACAGCTGCTCTCCCCCCACCCCTAATTTATATGCAGGAGATGCAGCAAGGACAACCTCCAGAGTTGTCACTCAGGACAGCTCCCAGAGTTGAGCAAATGCTCTAATCCCCTCTATTTGTCCTCTTGGCTTCATTTGCTCCCTTTCCACCAAGTGCATACTATGTGCTGCACTGGTGTTCCCCAAACTTTTGATCCATTGGGTATAAAGTGTTTATTTTCTGTCTTAAAATCAGAAGTACAGCCTTGACTTTGCACTCAAAGAGATGCTGGTATGTCATGATCAACTTCTATGACATTGAGTAGGGACCTTTTTCCAACTACAGAACGTGCCCTCTTAGCATTGCTTTGTGGCATCTCCTTTGCCCAATCGAGAGTAGTATTATTTCCTTGAGGTGCCTTTGGATAAATTGTTGGAGGGCCCATATCTTTGCCATAGTTTGCGCTGCCCATTCACTTGCCTCTTCTTCTGGGAAAATGACTCACAATCCCAAGGTGTCATTTTTTTTAAAGTGTCATGAGTGATTGTTATTCTTTTATGGTAAAAAGTTACTCACTGTGCTACTTCCAAAAAGATATTTCACTTTGAAATACAAAACTGCTAAAAGAACCCCATAAAACGATCCTTCTAAAGCAGGATCAGGAGTTACTTACGAGTAACAAGTATATGTCACTAATTACAACAAAAACATATAATTAAATCCCAAAGTCAGGCTCATACAGGGCATGCTACTTCCAATTTCTATACATGAGGCAGTGAAGAAAGCTAAGAGGAAGAAAATTGCTGTCTTTGAAATATGGTGCTGGAGAAGAGTTCCACAAATACCGTGGATTGCTATGAAGACAACAGAATGGAGCAAATCAGGCCTGAACTCCCATTAGAAGTGAAGATGACTAAGCAGAGGCTATCATCATTTTGGACATATCATGAAATGGTGTGTCTCTTTGGAAAAGACAGTAACCCCTGGTAAAGTGGAAAGTGGTAGGAAGAAAGGGGGACCACACTACAGGTGGATAGACTCAATCAAAGAGGCCATGGTGTTGAGTTTGCAAAACTTCAGCAGGGCCATTGATAACTGGAAGACTTGTATGTCCTTATTCATAGTTGCCGTTAAGTTAAAATCAACTTGACAGTAAATAACAGTTCCTTCCACAAACCTGAATGTTGCCAATCATGAGATTATTTGAAAACAATACTGGAATGTACTTGTTCAGTCCTCTCCCTTCAAAAATAACACTCAACAAGCAACTACATTACTTGCAACACACTACCTTTAAGATCGGCTAATATGAATGTGGAGGACTAGATGATCCTTGTGGTCTCTTCTAACTCTATTATTTATTATTTTTAATTAATATCCTGTCTTTTCCCCAGCAATGGGACTTAAGGAAGCTAACATTAAAACAGCACAAATTATAACATACATAAAAGTATAAATATAAATTTTTAAAAACAATTAAACAATTTATAGAGTTAAAAACATGAAATGTTAAAAATATTAAATACTTTAAAATACATTAAAAACTATACCAACCTTTAAAATAGAAGCACACAGCATTAAAACCCCAACCTATCAATTTATAAAAGCCTGATGGCACAAAAATGTTTTAACCTGCCATTGGAAAAAGATAAAAGATGGGATTATTCTGATATCTCTAGGGAGGGAGTTCCGAAGTCTGGGAGCAGCCACTGAGAAGGCCATCTCCTTTGTTCCCACCAGATACACCTGAGATTCCATGAGGATACAATTGTATATCACACAGGTCTTTGAAGGAGCAATGGATTCAAGCTGCAGGAAAGGAGATTCCACCTGAACCTCAGGAAGAACTTCTTGACAGTCAGGGCTGTCCAGCAGTGGAATCTGTTGCCTCGGAGTGTCGTGGAGTCTCCTTCCTTGGAGGTTTTCAAACAGAGGCTTGATGGCCATCTGTCGGGAGTGCTTTGAGGGTTTTCCTGCATGGCAGGGGGTTGGACTGGATGGCCCGTGTGGTCTCTTCCAACTCTACATTTCTATGATTCTATGATTCTATGAATCTGTTTCTATGTACTCTGCATTGTGAGAGAGCTTCTTTGTCAGTGAGGGCTGGTTCAATCAGTATCAGGGATGGGAGCAGCTATTGCCCTAACTGTAGTATTGTCCCCAAATACAGTACTTTAATTTCTCTGGTAGGAGGATAGTGTCTCTTTTTCCTAAGAGAAAAAGTAAAAGAGGGCACTCATTAGGTTTCAGATTAGCCCTACCTTTCTTTTTGTTTAGTAACACGAGGTTGAGCCCAGTTCAGTCTCAAACAGAGTAGACCCATCAAATGAATGAGATTTACTAAATCAACACTTACATAGGTCCTATTAATTCAGTAGTTCTATTTGAGACTTAACAGTTTGATGTAGCTCATTAGATTTACTAGGTCAGAGGAAGAAATCATGCAGCCCTCCATCTATTGCTACAACTCCCAGTACCCTTTACAACTGTGTATTCTGACTACGGCTGCTGGTACTTGCGGAATTCCCACCTGTACTAGGGCCAAAGGCTTGTGCTCAGATGTGTAAAGTTATTATTTAGTCAGATGCTAAATAGAAATGCCTTCAGTCCATGCTAGTAGGACTTAATACCTCTTGAGTAGCATCTCCTCTCATAATGCTACTGTTACTTAGGGTTATCGTCTAGTTTCATCTGGAAACTGGCTTTAAGCTGCATGTTTTGTATTAATATCAGCATTAATATCTCTCTCAGAAAATTGTCCTCAGTTTCTGCAGACTCAGGTAACTGGTTATTAGAGCAAAGATTATGTCTAACCGAAAACTATCCCTTTTGTGTCTTGGAGGCTCTGAGAAATCAAGGCAATCAATGTCTCTTATCTTCAAAAACATACAATGAGGAAATAGTTGCACCAAAGGAATAAACTGAAAAACAAGTAACTGGGCCTTCTGATCCTCTCCTCCCTCAATTTTGAGATGCCCTCACAAAGCCAAATGAAAGCTGGACTGTGGCAGTACAGAACTTCATCTAAGCAATTGATCAAATGTTTAAGTAAGTTCAAGTAATCTGGTGTAAGCCTAGGGGAGAGTCCGTCCTGACAGAAATGAAACATGTTTAAGCCATTACTGCTTTGGTGAGGTGTATTTAGAACTACCTGATAAGGGGATTGGGACCATTTTTGTGCCATTATTATTTTGTATTTGCTTTCTTTTGTGGAAGCTTGCCATGGGCTGACAGCTGATGGCTCACAGGCCAGAACTGATTTAGGATCTGGTCTCTTTGTAAACCAATGTATTGAAGAAATTATTCACTGTAAGAGCTGTTCAGTGGTGGAATGGACTGTCTCAAAAGTGCTCCATCTTTGGAAGTCTTTCAAAACAGATTGGATGACCATCTTTCAGGAGTGTTTTAGTTGAGTATTCCTGCATGGCAGGAGGTTGGACTAGATGGTCCCCTGTGGTCTCATCCAGCTCTAAGATTCTGAGATTTATAGCAAGCCCACAACTGAAGTCCTGTGTGCAGTTGTGGCTCTGGTGTCTCAAAAAGGATTTTGTCAAGTTGGAAAAGATGCTAACAAGAGCAAACACGAGCAAAGGACTGGAGAAATTCCCTACGAGAAAAGGTGACATCTGGGGCTTTTAATTTAGTAAAATGACACACAAGGGACTATGACAGGACATTATATTATACAGCATGTCATGGAGAATGTGGACAGAATTTTTTTTCTTCCCTTCATAATACTGGAGTCCAGGGTCTGGACTGAATTAGGGGAAGGTGTAGGATAGGCAAAAGCATGATTTTCATCCTTCATAATTAAACTAACACAAGATAAGATGATAGACAGCAATTCTGATGTCTTTAAAAAGAACACAGAGAAATCAGTGAAGGACAAAGCTATCTGTTAGGCATGATGGCCACATGCTACCTCTAGTATGAAAACCAGCTCACTTTCTAATCTTACTAGTTTTGTAATCCAGTTTAAAAATTTATTTACATTTAAAAGGGATCTCAGTTACATGCAATAATGTTCCAGTATATAACAGAAACAGGGAAACACAGACACAAATGGGGGCAAAATAACCACATTAGTCTTAAGTCCTAATCTTACCTGGGGAAAACAAAAGTGGAAGGTCTGTTGCCTCCATGTTTTGCTTGTATGCTTCCTATACATTTTGCTGACTTCTTTGGGAAGCTAATGTTGGACTAGTTAGATCCAGCAGGACTCTTCTTAGGTTCTAAACCTATTGTTCTTAATACCAATCCTTAAAAGTGTTATACCCTCGGAATGAACATGGAAGATCCTTTGCCCCATTCCAGAACAACATCTCTGAATGAGCTGCTTGTTACTATGCATGAAGATAAAAATCTATTTTATCATGAAGATAAAAATCTAAGAAGAAATCTAATTATCTAAATTGGTTTTAGAAAGATCTTTCCATCTTAAGACTTTAGAACACAGCAGGTTAAATTCCAGTTACTGGCTGTTCATTCTGAATGACAGCTGTAGCAAGTTCATTTCTCCTTATTGCTGTCACCTCCATACCTATCACCAATCAGGGATGGGAGCAACAAAACTAAGAACAGGCACGTGGTTAACGCATGCCCCTAGAAAATCAGTATTTTTCAGTCCTAATTCAGATATTCCTTATTGAAAATATCATGTAGAAATGAGGATGCAGCTAATCATAAGAAAAGATACATCACTCTGAGAATGAATTTTAATAAGAGAACTTCAGTTTAATTGATCTACATCATCTAAACAATAATTAAAAACACAAAAGCATGGTATAAATTTTCAAGACAGAAACGGACAATCAGAAGGCAAAGAAGTGTATATCAAATCAACCAGAGCAAAGGAAGTTAAGAATTTAAAATGTCTCAGGACCTGGTTTGACTAGTGAAAGTTGGCAACCCTGCAGTTAGAGTAGGGAGTAAGTTCAAAGCTGCCCTTCTGTTTTCAATAGATAGACACAACTTTGGAATTAACCTTCCAATAGGCTTGTTTTTATTTTTAAACTCTGTGTAAACTTTAACATAAATCCATCAAGGTAGAATGGGAGAATAAAATGGAGTATAAAAGAAAAAAAATGGAATAAAACTCAGACAAGTATTTCACAGCTTTGGCTTTAGTCTGTGGTTGACCTTCGGTACCAAAATCGGGCTCTATAGTCATCACTGCAAGTCATGAAGCCAGGGTTGGTAGGAGAATGGACAATACAGCGAACAATGCTGTTATGTCCCAAGGAAAGAAGGTTCCTTCTCTCAGCTGTTCGTGAGTCCCAGCAACAAAGGCTAATGGTCCTTTCATCTGGAAGCAACACATAATCTTCTGTGTGGTTGAAGACAGCCTGCGTCCTATGAACTTGGCGTCCACTCAGACCCGCTCCTGCAGATGCAGCAACATATTTATATCATTAGCAAAACTACAGTATACATTTTAAACACTAGAGTCCATCCGTTCATCCTGAATTATACCTTGCCCTTTGTCAGTTGTCCTCTCCATTCCAAAAATATAACAAAATCATCAGACCTGGAGGTGTGGAGCATGTGAATGGCTTGAGTCTAGTCTGTGGGGGTGGGAATTAAAGACTACCAAGGATTTTCATTTTGAATGAAGGCTCTGGCTAAGTTTATAAATGTGTATTCTGATGACAAATAGGAAAAAAAGAATCCTTCACTGACATCTCATCTTTACCAGGAGTCTTCTGTTGTTTGTTTCATTAGGGGACTTGGATAACATAGATATTCTTATCTGGTTCCATGTGTTTCTGGGTATAATTTCTGACACTGGAGAATACAGAAATGTGTGTTTGTGCTGTAGGAGATAATTTGTGGAATTCCTATTTGTCAGTCTTTCTTTTCCAAAGGAAAGAATACACCAGGACAAATTACTGCAAAGTTGTGATTCTTAATACATTTGGGTCCCTTATGGGATGTTTAAAAGAGGTGTATGCAAAATCACAATCATGAACATATGTTTAGAATAAGTAAAAGACAAGACAAATAAGTAAGATGTGCAGAAACTGGAAGAGAACTGGTACATGTTTTGTTTCTTGAGGGATGAAAAACAGCCAAGCAACAGCGCAGCAACTGGGCAACTCTATGTCATATTAAGAAGCTTGGAAAACTGTGAAATACATAGATATGCATTAGACAATATGTAGAGAGGGAAGGAATATTTCTTCTTTAAATTTAGGACACTAGGAGAAATTCAACACTGACAACTCAGTTTTAAATTATGCTTTCATTCAATGCCCCTCCATACATTTCTTAGTAAGAAAATTGTCAACGGCATCAACAAATCAACTTTGTTGAATCAATTAAGTCTTCAATCCTATACATGCACACAGTTGTACTGCAATAGGACTACAATCTTTGAAACAGAAAATGACGACTACCAATATTATAAGACTTAGGCATATGAGAAACATACAGGATACTTGTTGGCTCAGTCAGTGAAACCTTTACATACAGAACTCCTTCTCTAACACCAAGCTATATATTATCAATTATCCTTTCTCTCATTCTGAAACAGGCAGTCACAAGGCACATCTCCTAACTAATACCATATTTGCCGGCATAGAAGACAAAACTGTGAATAAGACAAACCCATTTATACACTGGCAAATACTATTTGCTGGCATATAAGACACACTGGGGTATAAGATGCACTCCATTTTCAAACAGTATTTTTTTTGGGGAAAAGTGAGTCTTATACACCATCAAATACAGTATATACTTCCCAAGTGTGGGTTACTTACAGTTACACACATTAATCAGTGTACTCTTGACAACTTAAAATTATGAACAATGCAAATAAATATTTTTCACATTCAATACTTTGTTCAAATATATATATTGCTCATATAGCAGGTCGGTGAGTGTGGTGAGTCCAGGGACCAATTTTCTATCCCTGGAACCCTCAGGGGCTACACTGATGGCCAAAAATACTCCCTTTAAAAGCAAAAGAACCAGGAAATGGCCAGAAGTCTACTTCTAGTTTTGAAGGAAAAAAAAATCTGTGTGCGGGGGAGGCTGGAACAGGGGATGCTAGAACACATTCCAGAAAAGACACTTCACCCCCACTTTTTTTTTTTTATCAAGAAAAGGATGGTTTGGGAGTCCAGAGGGAACGAGGGATGCAAAAACTTTACAGGGCCATGCATGGTCCAAAGGTCACTCTTTCCTTATCCCTGGCGTATACAGAACCAGCATCTCTTTAAAACTCACACAACAGGTATACAAGATTCAGTAGTTACTCATGAAGAAAAAAAAATATTCCAAGGAGATCTCTAACAGACCATTTGGACAGATCCTTTGAAATGGTATAACTTGAAAGCACTGTTCTTGTTGTGTGCCCCTAAGTCATTTCCAACTGATGGCAGCCCTAAGGCAAATCTATCAGAGGGTTTATGTGGCTGAGAGTATGCAATATACCCAAGGTCACCTAGCAGGTTTCCATGGCTGAGTGGGGAATTGAACCCTGGTCTCCAATACACCATATTGACTCTCCTCTGAAAAGCACTACTGAACATGTACCACTTGCAAACTTGAGTATTTCTTGCTAACAGCACATAATGACAAGTGGAATGTTGCCTTGATAAGAAACCCAATAGGATGTCAGTTCACATGGTTATGTAGTAGGAAAATAATAAAAACCATACTAATGTACTGCTTTCCCAGAAAGGATAAGGACAATATGCAGACTAAGGAGGACTCAATGGTTTCCTACATCTGGTTTCTTTTTCAAGGAAGCACTTGATAATGAATACCAAGCCTTGGCTGCACCCTGGTGGTTTAACATGTTATAAACTGCAATATAAGATGTCTCTTTCATAGAGTTTTATTTCAAACAATGCTATTGGTTTTTATGGGAACTCTTCTGATATTGCCTCTCATGTAAGGTGAAAGGGAAAAGTATCGAGCAGAGAAATGCCAAACTTACTGTTTGAAAAGAAAAAGTCAAAACAGCAACACTATTTCAATACATACATTGTGCGTGGGTGCCTTCAAGTCGCATGTCAACTTATGGCAACCCCATGAATTTCATATATTACTGGTAGAAAGTGAAGTGAAGCATGAACCCACAGGGCCACAATGGTCTAATTGCTATGCAAGGGCACAAGCATTCACTGGACAAATTTGAAAGCAGTACCCTGAATTTCTTCCTACTTTCTAAGAGACATTTTTTGCTTAGAAAGGCAGGCCCTAAAATAAATACTGGTAAATAAAATAGAGATCTATGGATAAGTGTACCACTGCTTAAGAGATTATTTATTTATGGATCAGGGAAAAAATAAGACCACTTTTGCAGACTTTATAAAGCATTTTCAAGCTTTTTACAGTATTTCTCCTTATGGTCCTAGGGTGCAGGCCACTTCTGTCCTCATTAAAGAAGCTCAGGTTAAGTGACATCCAGTCCCTCTGATAAGCAAACAATAATGCCAAGATTCCCCAACATTCAGTCTGAACACTTTGCCCACCACTGAAATTCTACACAATTTGAATTAAGTTAGAAGAAGATGAATGGAAAAACATCTACAAAGCAACTACTTGGCAGGCTCAGTAGAAAAAATGTAACTAAATCAGGAATTGCTTGGTTTTGCACGTGGCAAAGAACCAAACAAGTATCAAAATTGTTTTTTAAAAAATACAAAACTCATTTAACTTGATGCAATGGCCTATGGGATCACTACTGTGACGTCATGAGTGGAAAGAAGAACATATTGTTCAGGTTTGCTTTTACTCACCTGTATATTTGACTAGCGTTCTCCCTGTTGATATCTCCCAAAGTTTGGCTACCGAGTCCTTTCCACTTGACAGAATATACTTTGAATTCTTGGAGAAAATGGCAGAACAGACTTCGGCCCCATCATGCGCTTTCTCAAAAGTAGTGATACATCGATTTGAAACGCCATCCCACAATTTGATACATCCATCTTTGCTGCCCGTTACATACATGTTAGCACTTGCATTATAATTAACCGAGCATATGGCATCAGTGTGCTGATCTTGAGGATTACAAGACACAAAGCACTGAAAAGTGTTGACGTCATACAGTCGCAAGGTAGGATGCTGGGTACCAACAAGAATGAAGTCACCAGAAGGATGGAATGAGATAGAACGCAGCATTTCTGCTTCCTGTTTTGTTGGAAAATAGGCAATTAATATTAAAAAATGTCTTCCTATTATCACAAACTATCAAAATACCAAGATTGTGCTGGCTGCTATTTGCAGCACAGAATGAATTCATGCTCACAGAAGAGCACTGTTACTTAAACAAGCCAACGCAGACACAACCAAAAGTTAAAATCAACAGTATAACTTTGATAATATATTTGCAGAGACAAAAGCACAGCAAGTTCTCAGGGGCAGGAAGGAGTAGGGAGCCCAGTTTGTTCCCCCCATACACAAAAGGGAAAGAAGTTGATTTTAAAAGTGTGGCTTCTTCTCATCAGTTTATTCTTAAGGGGAATGCTGATGCTGATCTGCCTACTAGACTATACTGTTGTTTACAACAGTGGAAACTCATGTGACCAAAAAGGAGACCTCTAAGGAACTCTTGCTAGATACAGATTGACAAGTATAAGGCAAAGAACCAGACCGTCATGGCTAGTTTGACCAGTATGCTTTAAATCATTTGAACAACTATATCCACTACTGTGATTTATATCCTTGCAGCTAGAATTTACAAACTAGGTTTCTGAACCCCAGAGTACTCTTAGTTCTAAAGGTATTCATACACACCATTGCATAATAGCAACAAGACTTGCAAATGAAACCTTTTCCAAATCTAGCCCAATTATTTTTGATGTTTCTTGTAAAGGGTCTAACCTGGATATATTTGAAGGCTCTTTTGGCAGATGGTTTTGAATAGTCAAACAATTTAAGTGTGTAATCTCTTGATCCTGAGGCAAGGATTTGTTCTGTTGGATGGAAAGCTAAACAGGTCACCTCATCCACGTGATCATAAAGAGTCCTAATAACCGGATGGTTCTCCATGTTCTGCTGGGCTGTTTCATTCATCATAACCTAAAGAAACACAGCACAGTAACCAGGACCTTTTAGCTGTATCAAACAATCACAAATAGATGTAAGAATGGTGTTATCAATGTGTGGAGAACAGTTAATCAACATCTGCAACTGCAAATGATACAGCAGTTTTAATGTAAAAGTCCATCATAAATAACAACTCTGTTAATCATCTGACACTGAAAGACACTGAAAAATCAGAACTTGTTAAAACCACAAGTCTATCTGTATGTTAGGATATGATTCAGTCAAAACCCATTTACTAATATAAAAAAATACATGAAATATATAGTAAGTGATATAAATCATGTTTTTTCCTATATAAAAATGTTGCTTTATCTAGAATTCACCATATTAAGAAAAAAACCCAAGTTCATATTAATAATTTAATTCTAAACAAATGCTTTCAAACCAGCAGTGGTGGTGCAGTATTTTTTAATTTCTTTAAAACTAATTGGCATTGTTTCAGTTGAGTATCTCAACAAACAACCAACGTGCTAAACTGCTGCACATCTCCCTAAAGAAAGATGGCATCAACACTGGATAACTTTAATATGTATGATGTGGCACATCATATTTTATACAATAAACATATGGACAAATCCTAACAGCCTCATTTAAGATTTTTAGGCAACAGCTTAACAAAGAAAGGGAACTAAAAACTCAAGTGCCAGCTCCTTATAGAGGAAGATTACTTGGTCTCAGGACAAGGTAAAGCCCATGCTTTCCTCTGAAAATGATTTCTGTGAACTGCAATAAAGGAAACATGCCAGATGCAAGAATCTACAGTCAGAGTTTGAAGTTGTTTTCTTTCACTCTGTAGTTAGGGGAATTACAAACTAGGGTCCAGGTTTCAATGTTATGGAAAGTTTTTGCTTTCTTGTTAGTTTGTAGTTAGTTTAAATACTTCTGCTGGCAGAAAGAGTCATTATGGGAAAAATCTATCAGCATGCATGAACTCACTGCCTGTGAACATCACTCAGAATTCTTGCAACTTAACTGTTATGCATGAATACATAACATGAATTGTTGTTATTTTTTTGTTTAAAACATTTTAGCTTCATTTAAAAACATTTTAGATTTAGGAACAATCAAACCCCACAGGTTAAATTTTGTATTTTATGTTCTTAACTTCTTTCCTGTTTCTTACTTCGAGTTAAATCTCGTTCTGTTCAATGATACATATTCCATGGATAGTGCACACAGTGTCTGAAACTTTAGCATGATTTAAGTATTACTTTCAAACTAGTTCAAAACTTAATTAGGATTTTTTTCTTTTGCTGGAATACTGAAAACTGTTAAGATACTAAGTTATATGTGTTTGAAGAGCTGTGCATATTTGCCTCCTAGAGATAATCACTTGAAAAAAAATTACAATTTGATTTTAAATTTGACTGATGCCAGAGCCATGCATTGTTTAAAACTGATAATTGCAAAATACATTTTTTTAAATGGTAGATTTTCCATATAAGGATAGAGCGCTCCCCATGATCAAATCTAAACAGAAAACTTTGCATATAATTGTCTTCTAGATTAAACCATGTAATTGGGAGTAAAATCGGAGAATTATAAACCAGATGCACTGCACCAAAACAATTGCCAACAAAAATGCTACAAGTAACTCAGAAGTCAACACAAAGAACATGTGGAAAGTTCCTCAAGATAATGCTCTGATCTGGGAAAAAATCTTTCTTCTGATCTCAAATATGCTGGACTGTGGGCATGAAGCAAAAGAACAAAGCACGCAATACAACAGGAAAATATTTTGGGGAGGATTTTGTACAGGTCCAACCCATGTTTCTTTGTAGAATCCCCGATGAACCCAAAACTGACACAAAAAGGTGAACACACAAGGATTCATTACTACTTGAATATTTACCTCAATAGGCATAGCACTCTTTGCCAACATTCTCTCCGTATCCAGTATTTTTATTGAAGCATCGGCTGATCCTGTAGCTATTAACTGTCCATCTCTGCTGTATGTAGCTACACGACATGGTCCTTTATGAGATGTGACATAGCATGTCTCATATTCTGAAGCCTCTGGAGACATAGTCTGCACATCTGCATCAAACTCCAAGTCAATCCCTGTGCCAGGAGCTACTGTATCTGACCGCCCAATTGCATACTGAACTGCGCTGTCATCATTTTCCATTCCTGCAGGGAAAAAAATAGATGAGTACAAGATTCTTTTTTCCAGTGAAGGGAAGACAAGTGTAGCTTCAGTAATTCTCAAGCCTATTTTGAAGATTTTTGAGGGAGGACATGAAAATTATGCCATCTGTATTGCTCATGTCACACTTCAAATTCTACTTCACTTCAGCCTGATTAAGGGGGACAAACATTTCACAGAACAGTAGTAGTGATCCTACCCTTCAGAAAGAAACTTTAGATAATTAACATGACACTAAGCATGTCTATTCAAAGATACTGAATTTAATGGGGCATATGTGTATGCAAAATTGTAGAACTAATACTACTTTCACTTATTTTTTCTTTCTTTAAATTGAGCTGCTTGACTAACTACTTGATGCAAGTACCTGAGGCTTTAAAAAAAATCCAATTGGTAAACTAAGATCTATGCTCACTGTGTCAAAGAAAATTTATCCTGGTTTACACCACATTCCACCTTTGTTCAGATGGAATAACAGACCATGCTCTGGAGTTGCGTGAACAAACTTTGGGTATGAATGTTCTTTCCTTTCCTTTCTGCATTGCAATTTTCTCTTGAGCTTTCTCTTCAGAGTTTGCTATACCATGCAGATTGATCAATCACAGCATGCTTACAAACCAGAATTTCATGGAAGAGATGGTGATGGAATATACAATGGCAGTAGGAACAGCTTTTACACTACCACCACAAATAGAACTGTAATAATAATAATAACAACAACAACAACAACAACAACAACAACAACAACAATAATAATAATATTTCTATCCCGCCTCTCCACATGGATCGAGGCGGCGAACAACATGAAATACATTATACATTAAAAGACATTAAAAACATATCCAATCCTCCCCATCCACCAACCCACCTAAACCAACCCCTTAAAACACACAGCAATTGACAGTCCATCAATTACTATTAGCAAAGCAGCAAGACAATTGATGGGAGGTGATGGAAATGCTAGTCTAAAAGGGGATTATTTATATAATAAACATCCCTAAAAAGTCCACAATGAAAAAAAAATACACACGGGCAACTAGGAACATATTCAAGTTCATTCAACATTAGTAAATAGAAGACAACAGACTAGCAAGGAGTTAATATGTAGGATTTCTGCAACATTCATCAGCCAAACATGACAGATGCACTATTTTTACAATGTCATTGCAGCAAAGCAGTTGCAATGAAAGCAATCATCTATATCTCTTTGCAGCATTATACTGTCATCTAAGGTGGTTAATAGGATATGACTGCTCATTCTATATTTGTGTCTAGTTATGCATTTTCAATCTGAGTCAAATGAAATGTTATTTTCTCAGCATTACTTAAAGAAATACTTTATTTTAAAGAAATATTTGATCACTGATGTTTTGACATGCCATCTAACATAGTGGTCTTATCATCGTGAACAGAATAAAAATGACATTGCATGCTTGACAAAATCAACATGTTAAATTTCTGTTTGAGATCACGGCTTACCCAGTTTAATAAGATGCAACAGCTGTTCAGAGGGGGCACATACAGACTGTGGCTTCACCTCATTTATCAGACCATTAGCAATGTTGATATATCCATCATAGAGCAACTGACTAATTATCAGCTTGTAAAGTTGTTGCCTGTCTTTCAAGCTTACTTTTGGCCTATACATTGTGAGCAAGGGTTGTCTTCCAACAGTCTGAAATAAACAAAAAATAGTTGCACACAGGTATGGTAACAAGGCACTTACTGTTTACTTTATATTTATTGAAATCTTTTATACACTCCCAAGAAGTAACAAAATATTTCTTAAAAGTAACACAAGCAATAACAAAGCAGCAAGGAATCAATCAGTAAGAACTGATGAACAGAAAAATAATTCAGAATTAGGTCTAAAAGATAATATTAAAAATGGCCCTGACACATAAAAAGGATCAGACAATGACAACACATTTTCAAGGGGTGTGCATGCCCAGACTTATCTCTCTGGACAAAGAGTTTCAACACCCTGGGTATAAGCACAAAGAAAGCTTGTCCATGTTTCTAGGAACACTTAAGAGTCTCCCTTTTTGATCTGAGGGGAGAGGCAGGCTTGTATGCAAGGAGACTGTCCTTTAGATCAGTGGTGGACAATTGCCAAGGATCCATGGGCCAATCTAAAAGAAAAACTGAAAGTGGTCTGATATCCACTCCTGGTTTTGAAAAAAACCCAGCTTTTTAATGTTAAATAGTACATGGGGATGGTGCAACCTATTTAAATGGTGAATTGCCTCTTATAGAGGTTTCCACATTTAGCAATTCATATTTTCGCCATAAAAAAGGCGTCCACAGAATCTGGAGGGATTTATGGCTACAGAAACAGCCCTACGGGTGTATGGGTGCATATGGTCCTACAGCCACATGTTGCCCACGACTAAGGTAGAGTAACCTTAAACCTTATCAATATAAATGTGCAGAATTAAATTGTTCTAAGCTCATGATGTTCTTTCTGCCTGTAAAACTCAATAAAAGAAGAATGAAAGGGACCTCAAATACACAGGAGCAATGAAATAATCTGGCTAGCAAAAATTACCCAGGGAGGATGTCTAGTGATTCATTTTTAAACGGCATTTTAAGATCTTAAGGACTTAAGAATACAATGGCTCAAAACAAACTGACTCTGTTCAAAACAAAGGCTAGCAGTTGCTGTATCTTAGAAAATTGTAATAGGGTACAAGGATCTTGGAAGTCTCTCATTCATGAGTTGATGGCAAATAACATCATCATCACCACCACCACTGGGTATGGGGGAAATTAATGTAAGGAATTCATGGAACTCACCAGGCACAAGATACAATAACAGCCAATGAACAGACATATGGGTAGCTACTGCTCATGAAAACTAAATGGAACTGCCACACTCAGAAGCAGTACCAGAGCTTAAAAGTTACTGAGTACAACTCTCTTGCTGCCTGGAGAATATTCGATATTGTGGTCCAAAGTTTGTAAGCCCTGCTTTGAATACTTATCGCTCACATTCAAATAATAAAAACAGACTATTGCTCTTATGCTGTTTTGCTGGCCTCTCAGAGGATGTATATAAAACAACTGACTGGATGAATCTATTGGAGTGGGTGGAAAGGTGGGAATTCTTTATGCTAGATTAGCAAACTGAAATTAATTACAGCCAGATCCTGTGCTTCTTGGGAATTAAGCTTTGTAGCGGGCGATTAAACTCACTCGCTGGCAACTGCTGCTTTTAATCAGGCTCCATAGTTCACTTCCTGTATTTATAGCATTTCAATACACACCCACGTCCTTTCCCTTACTCTCACTCTACACATGCATCAAACACCCCATCTTGCCCCGAGCGATCGCTTCGTCCACGCGGAAATCCACCCATTTTCTCAACCCGCAACACTAAAGCCATCGAGATCAGGGACGGAGGGGGCGGAGCTGCTGGCGGATGAAAAGGAAAGCGCCAGGCTCCGCCGCCCGCCGGCCACATGCAAGAAACGGATGTACGGCGGGAACAACCAGAAGCGAGGGGAATCCAGAAAGCGAAGCCCGATTCCTACCGGCCCGTCTTTCGGCCTCGGCCGATCCGCGCTCAAAATGGCTGCTGGAGGCCCGACAGCGTCGAGGGGCGGCTGTGCCGGCAAAGGCAGCGGGAGCGTCCCGGGCGGAGGAGGTGGGAGTGGCGGCGGCGGCGGCGGCGGCAGCAACCTGGAGCGAGGGCCGCTCCGTCGAACAGGCTGCTGCATCGAGCCCCCGCACATCGATTGAAGCCGAAACTGGAGGGAGAGAGCGGGGGAAAAGCCAGCTGGGGTGACAGAGAGTCGGCGAACCGCGCTGCGCGCACCCGCCCGCTCCAGCCCAACTTCTGCTATAAGGACTAGCCCGGGAGTTCTTGGCCATTTCTGCACTAGACTGTTATAGTGCTCTTATTCCACTTTTAGCATCCTATGGAATCCTGGAGTTTGAGGCCCCTCCCTAAGCTGCAAACGCCAGGATTCCATAGGATGTTGAAAGTGGAATAAGAGCACTATGGCAGAAATGGCCCTTGTTCTTCAGTCTGATGAAGGAGGGGCCAGGGCAGGAGAAGGCATTCAAGAAAGGAAGGAGCTAGGATTTGATGCAGCCCCTGAAAAACTGAGTTGCTACCCCCCACGTGCTTTAAAGAGCGGTATAACTGGCAGAAAGCTTTCCACATTACTGCCACAGCACATCTTGAGCATCTCTTTCAAATATTTGTACAAAGTTGTTAGTCTGTTCACCATTCAAGGAGGCATTAATTCAAGAAATAAGTGTCACTAATCCCAACCCACAATTCTACTGTCACTTAAACACCAATATCTTTTAATACTTCTCTTTTGTTAATAATAAAAAGTTTTTGGGAACTCGGGCGCATAATATCGGAGAAACCTGAGTCTCAAAATAAGATGTGGCTTTTGCTTTTCCCCTTCAGGGGAAAAAAAAAAGCCCTGAAACATTTGTTCACACCTGGATGTGATCTGCCCTTCTAATCAACAGGAAATATGTGGCTGAGTCTGAGTTCTATACAAGGATATAGTTACATGTTAAGTTTATGTTTTTCCCTTTTTCTTTATTTGTGTTTAATGGCTGATAGCTAAAATACCATAAATTGACTGACTGATTGACTAACTTATGTTTATACAGTTGGCCCTCCATAACCACCAGTTCTACTTCCATGGATTCAACCAACCATGGCTTGAAAATATTAAAAAAAATTCCAAAAGCAAACCTTTGGAGTTGTTCATCATTTTCCACAAGGGATGCTATTTTACTACACTATTATTTATAACGGGACTTGAGCAGCCACGGATTTTAGTGTCCATGAAAGATCCTGGAACCAAACCTCAGAGCATACTGAGGGTCCACTGAATTCTATCTTTCCTCCAATAAGGTCAAGACAGCATACATAGCTCTTCTTCCCACTTTATCCTCACAACACCATGAGGCAGATCAGGCTGAGAGAGAGTGACTGCCTGGTCCAAGGTGACTTAGTAGACTTCATGACTCATTGGAACTGTACCTGGATCTCCCAAGTCCCAATACAACACAGTTACCAGTACACCACATTGGCTCTCTCTATTGTGCGCTGGAGCTCAAGACAGTGAAATACAGTACAAATTAGATTCTTACCCTGCCTGCAGATTTGTCCCCTTTCCAATGGGCCTTCATACCCCAATCCCAAATAAATACTCTAAGGACTGCAGCCTCTGAGAATTAGTGAAAAAATAAGCACTATTTGGAAGATAATGAAATATGTGTTTAAAGCACAGTATAAGATTACCAATAACTTCTCATTACGATGGCTATGTATTACATTCCAGTATCAGAGCAGTCTGGTTTTCAATCAGTTGTAGAGAAACATGAATGGGTTGTTATTGTTTTGTTTGTGGGTTTTCTATAGAAAATAGGATAAGCTGAGCTCTCATCTCCTGCTTCTGGGGTTTCCCAAAAGCATCTGGTTGACCAGTGTGGGAAAAGAATGCTCAACTAGGAAAGCTTTTGCTCTCATTCAATATAGCTCTGGCATTGAGCATTTCCTGTCTGACACCTACATTTCATCCCAATTACTCCCCATAAGTAATCCAAAGGAATGGTTTTACTCACATCAGCCTCAAGAAATGGTAGCCGCATTGACCGTTGTTCATTGGTGGGTGAGCCCACGTTGCTCACCATGCCCCATGAAACTTGTCGCCTGTCACATGTTGGAGCGATACGACGATTTGACATTCTTCCTCAAAGAACTAATGAACTACTTATCATACCTTCTTCATATTGTCCTTTTAAGTCTTTTCCTCAGAGACCTTGTGAATCCAGTCAAATGTAAATTATCTTCTGAGTTATGCTTTAAAAGTACACATCGATTTTATGTCTCGCCTAGTTTCCCAAAGCCAGTCTCATATACCGGTCACACTAACTACAAAGCCCATAGGCAGTGGAATCAGCTTCTTCCAAAGTTCACCGTTGCTTCTTTCAATGGCTGTCCCTTGTGTGATGCAGTGACTGACTTCTAGCCTGGTAACAACAGAGAAATGATGCGATGTGCATCCCAGTTTAGTCTTATTGTGGTAAATCTAGCCCAGTTCTATGTTCTTCCATCACTTACTCTGCCAGTGGAAGAATCCCTCAGGTGCAGCTTACCCCTTAATGGCTAAATAGCCCCACTGTACAGCACCCTGGTAAAATATGATTAAAATTGACCTCACAATTCTTGACCAGTCTTACAATCAACGCAGGAAAAACAGTCCCCAAAGCCTCCTTCTCAGCACTCCTGTTGAGCTCACAGGCTGTGAAAGCATCTCAAGCCATACAGTTGAGGAAAGCAAGTCCAGCATTCCCTCAAAAAACCACTTTGTTGCTATAGGGAAGAAGCAGGCCTTCCTCCAAGACTGCTAAAACTTACTAGAGACCAATAGTTGCTCTAAAGAATGTGTTACTGGGTGGGAAACCACACATTCTGACCTCTGTAAGCCTATTTTTAAGTTTCTGCTGAACCTAATGTGTTTCAAATGTGAACTGGTTTACTCGTGCTTTGGAGCACCACTTCTTACTACAATGGCAGTTGGCTTCCTGAGGGTCACCTTCAGGACTGAAGAGCAAGGAACAAATGGGGGCCACTGTTTCCTGCCCACGGCTTCTGGCCTGCCAATATTGTCTTCACCACAACACAGTGACAGCTAATCCCTGCCACGAGAGCAGCGCTTCATATCCCTGTGAGTTCAAACTAGTCAGTTTCCACAGACTATGGCCGGCGGGTTACACACAACGCCCCTGCAGTGCAGGCCAGCCGTGAGGAAGCGGCCTCGCTCAACTTTTGGGCCGGGTTAGAGGCTCTGGGCCCAAAGTATCACAAGGCAGCGGCGAAGGCCCTTCTCAAAATCAGCCGGACACCATCCAGATGTAACTTCTAACAGTGGAATAACGTCCTCCTTCCCAACACCGTTAGGAAGCGGAGGGGAGGCGTGGCCACACGAAACGCAACTTGCGGAAAGCAAAACGGACCACGCGACTAACGCGACGGTAACTGAGGAGAACGTTACGCAAATGGCGTAGAGAGGGCACCAGATCCAGAAAAGCGCGCGTTACGCTAAACACATAAGCAGATCCTATCCTGGTGGTTATGTCTCCCAACAATCAGGAAGTGGTGCGGGGGGAGGGAGGTAACAGACCACGCCCCCTTCTAATTCAAATATCCCCCTCTTTTTTTTTTTTTTTTTGGGTTGACGCATGGGCAGTAGATCTGACCCTTGGAAGACCTCACGTCACTTCAGCTGAGACAGTTGGAAGCCAGGGGGCGGGCGGGTGCCGCTGCACAGGGAACCAATCGGCGCGCGGACTCCGCGGCAGGAGGAAGGGGGAGATTGACCAATCACAGGGCGGGAGCGGTTTAAAGGGAGTTGAAGGAGGCGGGCGAAGGTTTGAATTCAAACTGCTGTAGAAACTGCAGGAGGAAGAGTGGTGCATGTGGGGCTGAGGTACGTGGAGCTTCGTGTAGGTCGCTTTTGTGGTTCCCTCGCTACGTTTAAGCTTGTGGGCTTCGACCCCGTTCTTAGCTAGTCTCGTCTGGGAGAGTTTTGGCCAAAGAGCAGCTTTAAAAAAAACCAAACAAACTGAGGAGGCAACGCTCTAGGCAGGCGGAAAGTGTGGCTGCTTCTGTGGGGTTTCTCGGACAACCGTTTTTTCTTAAAGTGCAAAATGAGGCTTGGTGTGTGCAGTGGGTGTGGTATCTAGAGAGGGCTGAGGAGACGGCAGCGTGGCAGCCTCTGGACTGCCGGTCCCTCAGCCAACAGTTCAGGGAGCTGTAGTCCAAAACTGTCTTTCTCAGGCCACTGAAGACACCGGGGTTCAGATCTCAGTCAGCCCAGAATCTCTCTTCAGGCTAGTGACTATTCCTCAGCCCAACATTCCTGATTAGACTGGTGTAAAGATGAAATAGCTCAGGGGGATAACCCTGTAGGCTGTCCTTAGATGTTTGGGGGGAAAAGATTATTTCATGCACTCCTTCTTCTAAAAGGCCGGCCAAAAAGGTCTCAAAGCTAGCAAGCCATGCAAGTTTTAGGCTGGAGTAAAAGGTAATAGGAGTCATTGGAGCCTGCATCACTTCTTCAGAGGTCAGTTAATTTGAAACACTTCTTTAAAGTCAGACGTGTCTCTCTGTTTCAGGTAGCTCCAATATCTTTTAGCTGGAGGCACCAGCATCTCCCATAATTTTTTTTTAAAAAAAGAGTAATCCAAATAGAATCCACAGTGATATGGCAGGAGGGTTCAACAGTCCCTCAGTGCTACTGTTGTGGTCACAGCTGGAAGCAGTTCGGGTGGGGTTGTAACGACCTTCTGAAGAGGGAGACTGATGCTTAACTCAAAATTCCCAAGTTTTGCTGTGTTAAAAGCTGAGAGAGAGTTTTTTTTTGGGAGGGGGGAACCACTCTTATTTCAGGGCTACATGAGTCTATTGCAGAATGTATCTGAGAATAAAAGGCATCAACAGCATGGACGAAAAGTTCATAACCAGAGACCAACATTGACTGTATAACTAATCCAATGTCTTCTAGGCTTTTGAGAATCTGGCATAGTTGAATTATCCCCCTCACTTGAAACTGTAATTCATTCTTGAGGTATATAGTATATGTATTCATGATCGATAAACTGCTTTGCAACAACCTGAATAACCAAGTTAAAAATGCCCCCTCTCCCACCGCTTGATTGTGGAATGAAATTGCTTTCTGGACTGTGAAATGAAACTGCCTCTGGGCGTTTTATCATATTTCTTAGGTTATTCTGAGATGCTGGTGTGTGTGTGTGTATTTGCACCTTCAAGTCACCTGTTGACTCATGGTGACCCCATGGATTTCATAGGGTTTTCTTAGGCAAGGAATACTCAAAACATGGTTTTCCCAATTCCTTCCTCTTGAGATGTAGGCTACTGCCCAATTTTTTTTTTACTCATAGATGGCTGTGGTTTTGTTTTGTTTTGTATCAACAAGAATGGAATGGCAAATACAGTCAATGTGATGGCCTAATTTTTCAAGGCATGCGTTTTGTGAGCGTCATTGGCTCACATTATGGAAATAATAATCTCAGATTTTTCAAAGGCATGTTGAGATATATATATAAAAAAGGAAATGCATCCCGTACACATACATTGACTAAATTTCTTTTCTCTTCAAGCAATAATGGAAAAAATAGGTAAAGAGAACCTGAGTGGACATCCGTATCATCACAGCAAGGTAAAATGACCCCTTCAGACGTGGGACAGTGCCAGTATTGCCTTTGAAAACCACAAGAGCTCCAGTTTTCAATTAGATTTTAATCTGACATATGTCTTATATTGATGATGGTAGGATATTTTATCCACAGAGCTGACTGCACAGTTAGTGTTTTGTGGAATAATATCCTATATCTTTGTAACACTGCACTGAGAGAGCCTTGGGCTGATGTGTGAACCTAACTGTGGGGAGTGGGATGGTGGTTGCTTTCTTTTCTAAAAAAAATCCAGCAAAATAGCCTAATCTCCATTTCAAGGTAGCTATTCTGTCAGGTCCTCAGGTGTGTAAGCAAAACATTTAATTAATAGTTTTTCCTAGTAGAAGCAGGGGGAAATCATTCAAACCTTATTTTTCTTCATTTCTTGGGAAAGTGTGAGTCATCACTTCTAAGAGCTCTGTTCCCAGGGGTTAAGAAGTTTCATGCAGCCTGCCATGGTAACATCTGATTGATGTGTTGTTTCTACTCTACCATATTCATCCAAGTCTCCAGGATAAATATTAAGAGTTCTCCCATAGAATCTGTTCCTCCTTTATCTTTCTGTTGTCTGCCACTGAACAACCTGTATGACCTTCATGGCTCTAAGAGTTTGGAACCTTTCTGTAAGACTGTATGGAATGGGTTATTTAGAAGATAACATCTGTTAGTTTTTGTAGGCTACCTAAATAATTTCTCCTTTTTTCTTAAATTAATAAAAGTACATAATTGGAGCATCTGGTTTGATTGTGTACTAGTGTAGTTCTTACCTCTCTCCCCACCCCTGCAAGTATCAGGCTGTTCATTAATGCCTCATGATAAGGGGCCCAAAAATTGTACTCTGTTAAGACTGGGAAGTCTTAATGTAATTTTTTTCCCTCCCAACAAAGACCCACAAATCTTGAGAGTTCCTTTGCTTCAGTTCATGAGTGGATTGAAGCCTGATGTTAGTAAGTTGGTGAGAAATGTTGTGAACTGGTCTATATGTTTATGCAGTTTCCTTTATGTGTCTAGTGAAGCTATTCTTACTGTGGCTTGTTTGGACAAAACAAGATCTGAGATCTCTTGGTTCCTTCATACTGCTATGCAGATGTGAATTTGTGCTGGATGATCTTTTGAAGTCCCTTCCAGCTTTTTTTTTTAATGATTGTAAGGAGGAAACTGATAAAATTGTCAAACACGTTCAACAAGCTTTGTCTGATGTAATACCTTACCTTTTATGGAAGTGGCCGATAGTGTTCTTTTTAGTAGTCAAGAGGTGTCTGAATGGCATGTTCTTTCCCTCCCCCAACACTACTGTCCAGCAGTGGGTAGCTTAGGTCTGTATGCAAGCAAGACACTGAAAATCAAACTAACAATTTCCTTGGGAAAATAGGGGGCTACCAGGGTGGGTAGCACACATCCATTGAAACCTCTCACATTTCAGAAAATTGGACTTTGTATAATATTATTTACAGGCATGTTTTTTTAAAGCAGGTAGCTGCTGTGGATGGTCCAAAGCGTGTTCCTGTGACTCAGAACAGGACACATGGAAGTAAAGTTCAAGCACAATGTGTTCTGACTGCTTCAAATGTTCCTCAACGAGTTCCTATCCAACAGAAGTCTGCTGTTCCAAATTCAAAGCACTCTAACCAGTTAAATCAGCACCGACCAACATCTCATGTTCAACCAACACCAAAAAGTCTAAATCCCAACAAATTTACAGAAAGCTCTCAGCTACCTTCAGTGTCTGGTATGTACTGCTATTTAATTGTCTCTGATTCCATAGCAATTTTGTTGGTCACTCTTCTGTATACTAAAGGGGGGCAGTGTTGTGTAGTGCTTTGAGTGCTGGATTACTCTGAAGGCCAGGGTTCAAATCCCCACTTAGCCATGGAAACCCACTGGTTGACATTTGGCAAGTCACACTCTCTCAGCCCTCAGAGGAAGGCATTGGCAAACCCCTTTGTATAAATCTTGCCATGAAAACCCTATGATAGGTTCAACTAGTTACCATAAATTAGAAACAGCTTGAAGGGACACAAACACCAAAAAGGCTACTCTCCAAATGAAAAATACTGCATACTTCTGTATGATTGCTTGCTGGCTGTTGGTTGAAACCTCCCTCAGGGGCATGAGAATATTTTAGTAAAGAATATATCTTTCCATGTATTATATGTTGCTATAAAAATATTAAACTTATCTGTCTCTAGGGAAAAAGCCTGAAACAGAAGGAAAAAAACCTGAAACAGAAGGTGCATCAAATCAGAAGACTGAAAATAAATGCTCATCAGATGTGAAGAATGAGAGTAAAGGGGAAACAAAGTCAAAAAGTGAAACAAAAAAGTGAGCTGTCTATTTTGTTTCTGTCAATGAAAACCTGAGAAAATGTAGGGATTCTTTATCATATCTTAATAGTTACATATGCAATTACAGTCATATGGGTGTAGGAATCCTCAAAGAAATAGAATTGAACATTGGTTGTGCACTGCAACAGTAATTGTTGCTCAGCATTCCTGAGTATTTCAGAAAGTGGAGATTGCTGTTCAATAAAAAGTTCATCACATTTCAAAATAAGAGTTACTTAATAAAATAGACTAGCTTAGAATAATCAAAAGTAATTGTATGATGTGTGAAAGAACACATGCCAAAAAGTATGGTACTAACTGTTGGCTTATATCACTTGCCTAGTTCCCAGTGATGTCCTGAGTATTACTCAGGCAAGAGTAAGGAATTCTCTTCAGATGAGTGAAGAAGTGAGTTATAGAGTCCTTTGTTTCTCCAGCACCAGCTTGCTCTAATTCCATGCAGGCCACAATGGAAATAAAGTCCCAGGGTCAGCAAGAAAATTTTATAAGCTTACAAAGGAGGTTGTCTCCCTTTCCCTCCCTCCATTTTGCTAGCCTACTCTGCCTCAAATCTGAAATTTACCAATCCTCCTTAAATTAAAAGAGCATAATAATTTTGTTGGCTTAGTAACAGGGCTGGACAATGCAGATTTAACGGAGGGTTTTTCAAATTGTTGAATTGAGCTGTTGGGCACAATAGTAAATGACACCTCTATGATCAGAGGCAAAGCTTGGAAAAGTTACCATTTTGTACTATTATTCACAGAATACATCAAAAAGTATGGCCAATGCTGTGATGCCTGGGGTATTCTGTGAGGTATAGTCCAAAAGAATAAGTTTACCAAGTTATAATCAAAAGCTGTACTTCAGAGTACCCTGTAGAATAAACATGGGAACCCTCTTCTTATCACATGGCTTCACCTGAGTAGCACCTCTGAGAAAAAAAAATGATGCTGGGTAAGATGTAATTGTTATCTGATTTGACAGAGCTCTAATATTCTGATATAAACCTTTGCAATGCATTTTGGGTTGTAATAAAGTTAAGTGCTTACATCATAAAATGACACTTCTAAACACTGAGACAAAAAATATATCTCTGAAAGTTGTCATTTCCAGTAAGAGGATTAATTTTGGATCAAGGTGTGTAGCTTGACTTAACTGCCTGTTCTTTTCAGGTCAGCAATAAAAAAGATTAATTTTAGTTTTGTTTTCTAGAAAACAGTGGTCACTGGATGACTTTGAAATTGGACGTCCCTTGGGCAAAGGGAAATTTGGGAATGTGTATCTGGCTCGGGAAAAGGAGAGCAAGTTCATCCTTGCACTGAAAGTCTTGTTTAAATCACAATTGGAAAAAGCAGGTGTTGAGCATCAGCTTCGTCGAGAGGTGGAAATACAGTCTCATCTTCGGTAAGATTGATGGAAAACGGTAGGATTACTGTGTGTCTTAGACTGATGTTTAAGGAGAAGTTACTGATGAATGTATCCTGCTACCCTGTGGGATGAACCCTGCTACAGCATTTCTCCATTCCTTACTGCTATCACCACTCCTCAGTTAGTCCTAGACTTTGAACAGAGGAGACTGCAAGTCACTTCCAGTCTTGGCTGAGAATAGCAGGGAAACATTTTAGAAGGTGAAATAACCTGCAGAAAGCATTCAAGTACAGAGAATTGTTTCAAAGAGATGCATGGCGTGCTGCACACAGAATAACATGTGGCTGCTATAAAAATAAACTCTCAAGGAGTTGAGAAACAGATTCATCAGTCTTTTTGCCTACATATCTTGAAACGTGTTTTCAGGCAGAGACTTCTCTAATTCTTGCTACCCAAACCTTTTAACTATAGATTCCAATCAAAGCTGAAGACTTCCAGAATTGTAGAATACACATTTTGCAAGCTATATATTCGGTCTCAAATCTTTTTCTAAGAAAACCTTAAAGATATCTTTCTACCAGCATTTTCTCCTCTCATGGGGTAAAGGATGACACTTACTGCTAGCTATAAAACCAGCTTCTGTAAAAAGTGAATGTTTAAATCCTTTTAGACAGTTGCTCAAAACAATGTTTTGTGATGAGTAAGATAAAAGAGCAGAAAAAGGTTGTGCTGTACAAAAAGCTGTCTTTATTCTGGGAAGGCTGAAAACATTTGGATCAAGATTTGTTCGATCCTGGCAGAGGAAAAAGCTTTGTTGCTGTTACACTGGAGCCTCATGTGCCTCTGTGCAGCACTGGGTATATACTCAATGCCTGGTTTTGAGGGATCCTCTGAGCTAAGGCAGTATGGGAGTGGTGGCTGTCTCCCCTAGTGCGTTGGCTCCAAGTAGACTTCAGGATCAGGCGTTGGAGAAATGTCTGGCTCTTCATAGAACTGGCCTTTAGGAGGAGGTTTATGACAGAAGTTTGTCATCTTCTTTAGCAGAGGTGTGCAAGTGTAGAGGCTGGTCAGGGTCATTGCTGTTTGCAGAACCAAATCCTGGTGAACTTCCAGGATTGCTGTCAAACAGCCCAAGTAACGGTCTGTTACGTGAGTAGTTTGTCTCAATAGAATCATGAGATTTTATTGTTCCATTTCCCAAAATGTCACTTAACTACTAATTGATGAACTCTATTGAAAACAACTCTTAGTCTCAAACATCAACTTGAAATCGTAGCTACTATTGATAGTAGCCACTGATGCTATACAAATAGGAACTGGGCCGAAACTGAAGCAAACTTGGTGGTAGTTTTGACTCCACCAGCAATAATAGTTATTTCTTCAAGGTGTTTAGAGAGGAGTGAGGGAGAATACACAGCAGTGTTTCATTAGCAATGGTTTTATTCAGACCTCTGCTTCTGCCAAGAATTCATAAGCTGTCAAAAAATAAACCTCAGTTTAATATACATTAGTATCATAAAAAGTAATGGTTTTATTCATGAAACATTCATATTTTTTGTAGGCATCCCAATATTCTTCGGTTATATGGCTACTTCCATGATGCAACAAGAGTCTACTTAATCCTAGAGCATGCCCCTCGAGGAGAAGTATACAAAGAACTCCAAAAGCTTTCCAAATTTGATGAGCAACGAACAGCTACTGTATGTTCTTGTAATTATTATTCTGTGAATATTTTTAGTGTTGTTGTGTATGCCTTCAGGTTATTTCTGACTTACGGCGACCCTAAGGTAAATGAGCAGTCCTTTTGTACCTTTGTGTCACTGGTTTTCTTGACAAGATTTATTCAGAGGTATTTTGCCTTTACCTTCCTCTGAAGGTAAGAGAGTGTGACTTGCCAGTGATCACCCAGTGCACTTCCATGGCCAAGCAGGGATTTAAACCCCAGTCTTAGTCCAGCACTCAAAACTATTGCACTGTGCTCCCTCATGATTATTGTATGTGACCTAGTTTAACCTAAAGTTGCCTGTCTAGGTGTGAAACTTTTTTTTTTTTTTGCTGGAAGAGGGATTTCTAAAGTGGTTATCTCTTCCATTGTTCTGCAACAGAGCAATATTTAACAGTTATGTTCTTCAGTTTAGTATAAGTGTACACAGAACAGGAAAAAATAGAATGATTTGTTCTTTATTTTCCATGGTAGCAGTGTTTGCTTGCGTAGAAAGAGTTAATTGCTCTTCTGCAGAACTGTACAGAACTGGATATTAAATCAGGTGGAGAAGAGTTGTTTTTGCATTTAAGTTGATGGGAAAAGAGATTTTTTCCAGGGGGATGTTCTTCTGAGGAGAATGTACTTTATTGGTTAAACGAATATTACTTTCTGCTTGGTGTTCTAGTAAAATTTGCAGAATGCAAAAATCAAAGTAAATTGCATGTAGCCTACCTGTAGGGAACATGTACCCCACATCTGATTTTCGTGACTTCTCCATTCTCTGGCTCAGGAGCTGGAGGCTACGTTGGCTCACCACTGTTCTCCTGTCTGGATTTTTTGGCCCCAAAAAAATTCCTAGGGGACTAGAGTACAGACCTCAAATGGTCTTATGGGTGCTCCACTCCTCCCACCGCTGCTGTTTAGCAATGAAAACAGCTCAGTATCATGTTTATGAAGATGATTTGTTTGTAATACCAGCGGGGGAGTGGGGAAGTATGTGCTTAGGAGTGAGAAAATGCATGGAGAGCTGTTCTTCTGTTGTCTTTAAGTTTGTGAAGTGGATGAGATAAAAGTATTATTTCTTCATGTTAAAGAAGACAAAGCCCACGTGGCATAGTGGTTTGGGCATTGGACTATGACCTTGGAGACGAGGGCTCAATTCCCTGCTTGGCCATAGAGACCCACTGGGTGATTTTGGATGTGTCACACACTCTCAGCCCCAGAAAACCCTATGGTAGGCTCACTTTAGGGCTGCCATAAGTTAGAAATGAATTGAAGGCACACAACAATGTTAAGGAAAAAAGATGCAGCACAGTACAATATTGTCTACTTGTAGCATAGTTCCATGCTTATTTCCATTTCTGAAACCCCTGTGAGGCTTTAGAGCTTTAGGAATCCCTGCACTTCAGGAAATACAATATGAACACTTGCAAAGCTTTTCTTAAAATGAATACAAGTATCCTGGCAAGTGCAGAAAGCCACCCATCCTGTTTCAAAATGCAAATAAAGGGGAAGAACTAGTGATGGGTAGAGAAAGCTACAGAGAATGGAATATCTCTGTCAGTGTGCAGTACAAAAATTGCTCATGCCCATCTCAGAAGAAGTGAGAAGAAGGCTCTGCTAATTGCTGGCTCTTGTCATACCTACTAATACATGCAGTCTTCATGTACAAAAGGATTGCTCACTGCCCATAATTTCTTAAATCTAATGCTTTACATCTACAAGGTTTCATTGCAGATGTTTATTTTTTTCCCCACCAGTATATGACTGAGCTGGCAGATGCTTTATCATATTGTCACTCGAAAAGAGTAATTCATAGGGATATAAAGCCTGAAAACTTACTGCTGGGATCAAATGGAGAGCTAAAAATTGCTGACTTTGGATGGTCTGTGCATGCCCCATCCTCTAGGTAAGAGTATATTGAATATTCAGGTTTGAGAGCTTATGTTCAATATTATGGGGCTATGCAAAATCAGAATTTGGGTAATTTCAACAGAAGATGGATGGATGGATTTATTTATTTCTGGAAGCAGTCAGCTATGTGAAAACAGCCTAGCATTTGCCTCTTGTCCTCTAAGAATTAGGTGGAAAGGAAACTATTCTTTGAGAGTGTCTTCACCATTTGAGAGTGTCTGTTCGGAATGCCATTCACAAAGAATGCCATCCTTTATGAATTTGATTATTTGCAAGGCGTGTGCATGTCGTCCCCTCCAAATTCTCCTCTTCCCATTCCCTTGCATTTTGCTGGGTGCAGAGAAGGAAGGCAAGTGTACCTGGGCAAAAGGCAAGGGAAGAAGGGGAAAGAATGCATCTTCTTTACTTCTCTCCTCTGGAGCACCTCCTTACCACTCCCTTGCCTCTGGTGCTGGCATGGAGAAGGAAGGCTCACACACTGGGGCAAAAGGTAAGGGAATGGGAGGAGGATCACAGGGGAGTTAATAAGAGTTTTTCCATTTTCATGAGAGTTCTGCACCCTGAACTCTTTCAAAAGTGGAGGGGCCACTATTCTCCACCAGGATACTGTATATTACGGGGAGCTTGAGCAGGATATCATCTCCCTTCACACTTAATATTTTGTAGCTTGATCCTCCCTGGGTTCATAGAATTGTAACAGCATGTGTAGATGCATATGTGTGCAAGTATGATCATCTTTCCCCTGTCTGCCTTACAGCTGTTAAAGATGTAGGGCCTGCGAGGGAAAAAAAGAGGCTTCAATTAAACATTAGCAGGATTGAATGCAAAGAGTTTGAACCTGCACTGTTAACAGTTCTGTGCTATGCAACTAAAATAGATCCTTCTTCATCTTTTCAGTCCCATAATTCAGTTGCACTGGCTATAGTTTTTACAAATGAGAATATATTTTTTTCTTTCTTAAAATGGTTTAAAGACTGCCCTTTCATCCCTGTTATAAACCTCTGGATTCCCCCAAGCATGCTAGTACTATCTTTTCCTTTCTCAGTGATCCTGTTTCAGATTCAGTCCTGTTTGCCCTTTACTTCTTGAGCTGTTGCTGTTTAGATGGTTGACACTAGTGAAATTCTATTACAAAGGTCCAGTGTAGATACTCAGTTCACTTATCCCATAAGAAGCTGCTATTTTGAGCACTTAGCAGAGGTTGTTAAACCAAATCTGTGTTAGCACTGCAATCTATTTAGGGACACGATGCCTTAGAAAAGTTGTGATCAGGATGAAGACTGTAAATCTGAATAGTTGCATTGAAAATACCTTGTAGCTGCGTCTGTTTTAAACAAACTCTCTTTAGATTATCAAACTTCATCTTAATTTATGCATACATTTTAGGAGGTCAACTCTGTGTGGTACCCTTGACTACTTGCCACCTGAAATGATTGAAGGGAGAACACATGATGAAAAGGTAGACCTGTGGAGCCTTGGTGTCCTATGTTACGAATTTCTAGTAGGAAAGCCTCCTTTTGAGGCGGAAACATACCAGGAAACATACCGAGCTATTTCAAAGGTAAGGCAAATTATGTGATTTGATGCTTGTTTTTATTGATGATTGAATTATTTGTCTAGAATTTTTCAGCTGGAGTGTTACTCTATATTTGTCTTTCTGAGAGCCAGTGTCATTGCCTTAGGTTTTCTGATCCTATCAGGAGATTAGAATTTCTCTTTGCTAAATGTGTTGCCCTGCCTTATCACCTTTTTGTCAGAGAGCAGTCCCAATTCCAGTCCTCTTAGTTCACTGTAGCAAAATGTGCTATATTCTGTTTGTACGCGAATGCTATGCCAGCTTGTCTGCTACAGAATGGGGTAGATTAGATTATGCAAACAAGTTGATTGATTCTTGGAGTTAGTTAAAAAAAAAGATGGCGAGAGAGCTAGTTACATAACAGGTTACATCATAGGCTTTCAGGAGGAAGCAGCAGTAAGCAAAATGTATCCTTGGGATCATGTATGCCCACAGTGCTGCTTTTGCAGTGCTTCACCCATCCAGACATCTTGAAGCACCTTCTTTTGTACTGAAACAGGTTGCAAGCACCCTGTACATAATATTTAAAAATACCTATTCCTCAATACTTCTAGCCAGTTCTGTTTTTCATTTGGGATCATTTTTGGCAGTCTGTGTGGCCCCTGCAGAGTCAAAGAGGCCCTGGAACTACCACAGTTGCCGTCTCCTGAGGCAGAAAACAAAAGACAATGAATAACTAAGAGTGCAGGTGTATATTGAGGTTTTAGTGAAGAACTGTTTAATGATCTCCATGCAAAATGGATGCAGGCATTATATAGTGACTTGCACTCTTGACAGTAACTTCCTTTGGTTTACAGGTCGACTACAAGTTTCCTCCTTTTGTAACAGAAGGAGCTCGAGATCTGATTTCGAAGCTTCTGAAGCATAATCCATACCAGAGGTTGCCACTGGAAGAGGTGCTAAAACATTTATGGGTTACAGCAAACTCTACAAAATCTCCCAGGCATATAATTGCTGAAGACACTGGAGCTACAGTTACAACTACTACTACAATCACCAACACCACCATAACCAAAATGCAATCATAGCACAATGTTCATCATAGCAGTGAAATATTTGTGATGGGCAGCCATTGTAATGCAGCCAATATAGGAAGCATAGAACTGGGACTCAAAAGGTGGTGCAAGTATCTTGTAGTATAAACTGTTTGGTGAAACTTATGAATATGAATTGTGATTTCTCTGCATTTCTGTGGAGTTCCAGGTAATAACAGTTTATGGAAAACTTTAACATACTTGAAGTCCCCTTGCACACGATGAGTCACAGATAGTTGAGGTTTTTCTCAGCTCTTTATGGCTGTTCCTGTTTTGACTCTCTTTGCTGCTTAATAGCAATATAAAATTAGTCCTGGCTTGTTGGAACAGTGCAATAGCATCCCTCAGTGCCCTCATAGGCTGAAGTTAAATGCAAGTGTATATGTGAAACAGAACCTGACTCTGTAAATATGTGCTAAAATTTCTAATTGTCTGTATTCAGTTACAGTATTCTTTTAAATAAAAATTTTGAACAATATTCCACTGTCCAAAGATAGCTTCTTTGTTACCTACTGCCCTGAAATCTAACTACTTGACATTCAAATAAATAGTGTGTTTTCTATGTTGTTGTTGTGGGTTTTCTGGGTTTTGAGGCCATGTTCTATTAGTATTTTCTCCTGATGTTTCACTTGCATCTGTGGCTGGCATCTTCAGAGGATCTAGTGGCATGGAAGTGAGACAGAGTATATACACTTGTGTAGTCCCTGGGTGGGAGGAAGCAATTTGCTTATGTTACAGTTGGCCTGTGTGATGGTCTATTGTTAAATGCAATATCCCCCAGGGTTGTATTGTTGTTGTAACACATAACAGTGCGTTAAGTATATTAGCAATCCATTGTTTCTTGTAGAGGGACCTCCAGAGTCTGGGTGGTGTTCATTGGCATATTTTTGAGTGTTGATTTTAGTATTCTTCAGTACTGGTAGCCAAATTTGGTTTACTTTTTAAGTTTCTTCTTTCTTGTTGAAATTGTCCATGTGTTTATGGATTTCAGAAGCCTCCCTGTGTAGTCTGACATAGTAGTTGTCAGAATGGTCCAGAATTTCTGTGTGTTTTCTGTTTGGTTGAAATCTGATACTATACAATTGACTGTCCTAAATTTCTTCTGGTGAAAACAGGGCCTCATACAGCCTTGAGGACAGTTCTCATGTAATGCTGCGCATGCCTGCCTGCTAAATATTTCATTATGGAATCATGAATTTTACTTGGTATTTCCTTCTAGTCTACCAGTACTTGAATCGATTCCTTAGAACTCACAACTAAGCAATATATTCTTGGCTGTAAGTTCTCTTTAACTGTTTTAGATGGAATAGAGTAAACCAACTTGAAACTTGTCTTTAATATCAAAACAGAATGAGTTTTGTGTATCCTTTGTTTACTAAAATGATGGGGGCACAATTGTTGAAAACTCCAGTTGAACCTCAGTACTTAAGTGGCAGGCAGATTGGTTAGTGTTAGTGAGAAAAGTAATCTGATTTGGTTCCTTACAATAAACACTTTGGTGATGCACTTTAGGGAAGCATAGTTACAATCTATTGTAGATTTCTTAAGGTTGATAAAGTGCTGAATGGCCACTGACCTCTTTGTTCTGTTTTTAGTTAAAATACACAAAATTATGTTATGTAGACTATAGCTGAATTACATTTTCATTAATTTCCCCATTCATTAACAAAATCCCCATTGTATAGTAGAATCTTCAAGACTTAAATGGATACTAATAGGATATTGACTACAGTTAATTCAATTCCCTTTTTCTTGTTTACTATAGTGCATTTAGTGAGTTGCTGTCAAATCTGCTGTGATTTCAATTTCAAGCGCTTTCACTTTTTTCCATCCCAGAGGCACAAAAAAGGGCTTCATGTTCACCACTTCTGTCTAAGAGGTATCTGGTTGACCATTGGGGAATGCAGAATATTAACCAACAGTCCCGATATTATGGCTTAGCATACAATGAAAGTAAGACTCCTTTTCTGAGAAAATTGGAAGCTCAAAGACAGTGGCAGAATTTCTCCATCAAGGAGGTGGAGTGTAAAGTCCCACAGTGGCTGGGAAGCCCCCAAAGGGACTGCTACTTATCAGAACAGACGGGGGGAAGGCAATTTAGATGATGAAAAAGCAGGTAGTCTCAGTTAAGAGGAAGTAAGAATGTGTTCCTGATAGGTATGTACCCTTTTCCCCTTTCAGAATGCAGACCAGCCACATCACTGGATAGTCTCACAGGTAAACAGTAGTGGTTCTTCCCAGGGCTTCACAGCTGCTGGGAATGGGTTTCAATGGGGAGGAAAAGGCCGTCTAAAAAATACATGTACGGACATGCCACTAACCAGGTCCTGCTTATTTGCAGACAGCAGAAATCACCAAGCAGAAGAAACATTTCATCAAAATTTGTGTGGGTCTGTCCAATTAGATATTGTTAAGCTTGCTGTAACTGAGTTTGAGACCTATTAATAGAATCTGAGTTGGAGGTGCCAACTGTGCAGTCAATGAAAATAATGATACTGCCTTTGACTGTTCAGCTTTGAATACTGCACTGATGTGCCCAACTACAGATATATAAAACACCTTGGTGATTAAACTCCATAGGAATTGTCTGACAAGACCAGTAGGAAAGATTCAATTTCCAGATGACATTATTTGACTTTTCCTGAAGTAACTTCTCACTTGAGTGGTTCAGCAAACTTTATTTTTAGTGTAACCTTAAACATAGATCACTCAATCATTCTAAGATAGGCTAAACCTCAGGGCTAGTTAGAAACTCCAACATAACATATTGTCTATCATGGGAGACTAATTAGAGCTAGAGTCTGGTAGGAATTACACTCTTACCTGTTACGTGTTAGCTTTTGGTTGCAAATAAAGGTGCTGGTAATGACCTTTTAAAGTGTCTGAACAAGCATCTTAGGTTTTTACTCAAAGTAAAGGCCTTCTAAAGGTAGACAGTGCTGTGGGATTTCATAGGAACAGTTTTCAGATATAGCTGTACTAGCTTGTTCTGGCTTAAAATGGAAAGGGGATAAGGAAATTAAGAAATCAGCATTTTAATTTTAGCATGAAATTTGGGAGTACCAATTGATATTCATGAGTGCTAAAGTAAGTTAGTCTCAAAGATACTGTGTGATTCCTATAGAAAAAAAGTCTAGATGAACTAGTTCACAGGTGGAAAAAACCCCAGGCATCTAACCTTTAGAAGCATTCAGAATTGAAAATTTCACTGGGATTCTTCTTCCCTATTAAGTTAGGTAGGTAGCCCCTTTTTGCAGTCCTGCCTGACTCCAAGTGAAATGTATCAGATAAAGTATGAGTGTTATATAGTGGTCTGAGTATTGGAATAGGACTCTGGGAGATTAGGGTTCAAATCACTGTTCAGCTGTGGAAATTACTGGAGCACACTGGGCAAATCACACACAGTCTCAGAGAAAGGTGAACTCCCTCTGAATAAGTGTCAAGAAAATTGCATTGTAGGCTTGCTTGCTGTAAGTCAGAAATGACTTGAAAGCATAGAACAACAACCAGGTAAAGTTGATTTTATTTGTCTAATCACTCCAGAATGTAATATAATTCAGTTAGAGCTGGAGTGGGCAAATTGAACCCTATAAGTGTTGGACTGCCATTCCCAGCATTCCACACCACTGCCTATGCTAGGGCTACTGCAAGCTGCAGGCCAACATCATCTGGAGGACTACATATTTCCCTACCACTGGGGTTCGTTTTACCAGAAGTGGCTTGCTCTAATCAGTTCAACAGGAAAAAAGACCTTGCTGCAAAGTAAAAAAGGCTGTTTACTTCCTCAAATCTAGTATTTCTCCAGAGAGCCAGCATGGTGTAGTAGTTTTGAACACCGGATTACAACTCTGGAGACCAGGGTATGAATATCCACTCTGCTATGTAAATCTGCATGGCCTTGGGCAACTCACAGACAGCCTCTAGGGAAGGGAAAGGAAAGGCAGACTGCCTTTGAACAAATCTTGTCAAGAAACTGTCGTGATAGGTTTGCATTAGGGTCTCCTTCAGGCAGAAACGACTTGAAGGCGCACAACAGTATTTCTCCAGAAAGCTCAGGGAACATACAGGCTGAGCAATCCTGTCATGAGCAGGGAAAAATGGACTATAGACTGAGAGCTCCCTGCCCTAAAGCAGAGAAAACGCAGCTTTCCACCACTGCAGAAGGGCCTTCCATAATCCAACAGTCTTAGGTGTTCTCTCCAGAAGTTAGAATTTGTTCCATAAAGACACTCCTGGGACTGAGCCTGAACCAGTTGTGGTGGAAAAACTGACAAGTCTAGAATCCAACAGTATGAAGGGTGGGGGGATGGCAGCAGGATTCTTCCATCTTGTTTTGGTGCTGAGAGGGACAGACAATATTTACAGGTTAAGGAGCCACATAGGCTTAAGAAGGCCTTGGAGAGGTATACTCCCCCAAAATAATTTTTGCCCCCAATGTTCTTCAGGGATATGGGTGGGATTTCAGTCAGACTCCCCCCACCCCAACGCCTTTCTGGGCCAGGCTTAAAAAACACACACACACAACTAGGCAGTGACCCGGTTCCTGTTTTTAAAATGGAATCTCTTCTTGACATGGCCTGGAAAGGCCAAAAAATTGCCTGTATACCCCTAGAAGGCATTTGACTTAAAATAAATAAATAGTAGCAGCTGTTTGCAACAGCAGCTGGAATCTTTTTTTTTTTTAAACACTTTGTTCATTTTTGCTATTTTAGTTTTGTGAGATTTTGGTGTTGTATGATGCTTTTGTTGGCTTTTTCTTTTTGCCTGTTAACACTTCATTTTAATGTTTAGTAAGTAAGCAAATAAATAAGGGACCAAAAATAAAAACTTACAAGGCCCTGGCAGCTTGCGGATCATACTTTGCACACCACTGGCTTAAGAGTTGTACCAGGAAGCATGGTGTCAGGTTCATCAGGAAGGAAACACTGGTGGCTCCCATTTAAGATGCAGTGGACTTTCCACTATTTTTAGACCATCTGAAGAATAACTGACTGCAAGTAGATTCTTTAAAAAAAAAAAAGATACATCAATGAGTCTTCAGTGCACCTCTTTTTCAGCCCCTCCAAACTAGAACAGCACAGAAGGGCATGCTAATACTGTAATAGAAACCAACTGCTTGGAGAACAGTGATAAGAGAAATAGAAGATATGTGCTTCCCCATGGCTAAGTGATACTGGGTTGCTGTTCTGGGCACGACAGATATCAAGCAATAACAGCTTTGATAACTGGAGTACTAAACCACTTCTTGAAGACTTCTCAGCAAGAAAAAAATGGCTGTCCCAGATATTCACAGGCCTTCTCCAGCAAAATCAGAAACAGGTTGCATTCACCTTTCTCAAGCAGTGTTTTTGAATGTTCATTGCTTTCAGTGGTGCAGAAACTGCAATTTGTAGAACAAGGTAGGCAGGGATCATGTGCCTTGTTTCCAAACCTGACTGCATTCCAGGAAGTGTCCTCAAAAGGCAATGCTGCTTAAAAACAAGGTCTGTGATCAACAGGTATATTATTTTAAAAGCAAATAGTTCCCTTTGTCATGGCACAGGGGCAGGGTGCAGGCCAGGGTACTGTTTTTTTTTTTTGCAGGGAGGCAGAAGAGTATCCATCTGAGTTAAATTGCATAGAGCAAATGTAACCTGTCAAGATATTATGTGTGTTTAAAAGGAACTTCATCTTCTGGCATGTTATCTCATACTATATATACTGCCTTAGCAACATACCTGCACACTGAAGTTCTTGAAGCGTCTCTAACTTTTCATGAAGGATTACTATCCCTAAGGTAAAGACTAAAAAATTCAGTTGTATTGGCACATACAAGGTAATGCAGAAGAGGCTGGGTTTGAATGCAAATATCTCCAGTTTAAAATATCAGGTGGCAGGTGATGGAAAAAATCTGAGAGCCTGAGGTGCTGGTGCCAGTGGAAATAGGCAGTACTGAGCTAAAGGGACCACTGCTGGGAAAAGTTACTTTCCGTACTATTACTCTCATAATCCTCCAGCCAGCATGGTCACACTGGCTGGGGGATACTGGGAGTTGTAGCCCAAAATAAGATTTCCAAGTTCTGATTAGGAACCCATTGTTTAACATGGTTTAATGTATTTGTCTGTGTTATGTTCTTTTTAAGGCTATTTAGAATCTGACTTCAAAAATTTGCCAAAGAGAGTCTCTCAAACCAATTACCAGATAAATGAATGCCATACCTAAGCTGAAACTGTTAGACATTTTTTTTTGGACCAAATAAAGAGTCATCTTTGCGCATGCTGAGATGTGTCTCATTCCTTCTACAGACTTCACCAGAAACTCCCCAGTTTTTGCTGACTTCAACATGGTATAAAGCAGCTTCTTGGATACACAGGAATATGTAAAGAACTGTTCTTATCTGCTTGTGTATAGCAATGGACTTGAGGAAAAACCACAGGTATCAGTATTTTTACAGAGTTTTTTTTTTTTTGTCATGAGGAAACCACTTCTCCATCCTCTACAACACAGAAAATCAAGCAGAAGCTTTAGCAAAAATCCACACAAAGGCACCACCAGGGTGCAGCAATTTCAAAATGTTTATAGTAAATTAGGTGGCATTCTTTTTTTTTAATTATTATTTCCCCCTTTTCCAAGGATTTAATCATGGGTTTGGAGCTGGTGGTTTGAAGAAGCCTATCTTCCGGAAATAGCGGACAAGGAACGGCACGGAGACTAAGGTGATGCTGATGCGGACAGGAGCAAACAGTTTGTGGACTGCATAGGCCAATAAGAAAGTGCTTGTCCCGGCAGCTAACTTGGATTGCACCAGAGCTTCATCAAATCCCAGCTTGAAGAGAACGGCAGTCATGTCCACTCCACTAAAAGGAAGAGAAAACATACCACATCTTAACTTAGTGACATTGAACAGAATGCTTGTGGATTTTTAAAAATTGCTTGCTATTAGTCAGGTAGAATCTGTACCAATACACCGGGGATGTGCTTCTGCTAAGGTGCCAGTTAATATGGAGCATGTTTTTCTTTTTTTAAATACTGTACAGGCCACTTGGGGAAAAAAAGCACAAGACACTTCTGCCTCCCCCAATTTGATTTATTATGTAACTTCAGATCAGGAGTGGAGTACTTTTGGACTACCAGATATTTTGTCAAAAAAACTCCTACAATCCCATTCGTTATGCTGGCTGAGGCTTCTGTAAGTTGGCCCAGAACATTTGGCACACCGAAGTTAACCTTACCCCAGGTGGCTTGATCCTGGGTGTGGCTGAAACTCTTGAAAGCTCTATTCAAGCGTTGTAAATCCCCCCACCCTGCCAGGCAATGAAGGGAACAAGTGTGCTAGCTCTGCCCTCTTGTTGCCAATTCTGTTGCCCACTATATGCAGCTGGAAGAGTATTTTATTCTTGTAGGGTTCCTCTAAGATTTAGAATTCTAAAGAATTCAAGGAATCTAAGCCACACAGGAAAAGTAGCTGCCCATAGTCATAAATTTTCCTCCACACTGTAGAGGATAATGAGGTCAGAAAAGATAGTTAGGTGCATTTGTCTCCATTCACCCTCATGAAATTTTAATAGTGTGAGAGAAATTCATGCCTGAGAAGAGATCCTGTAAAGTGAAGGGAGGGGGGAGTTTTAACCAGAACTTAGAAAGATTATTTTCTTGGGCAATGACGTCCAGAAGCCCCCATCCAGTGCAGTCAGTGACAGAGGTGTGGTTCCCACAAAGTAACTTCCAATTTCTGGGTTTCGCTTAAGGGCATATGTCTTTCCCAAGTCTAATCTCCCTGCTTCCAGGGTACTTGCTTGAAAGCTGAGCCCAGCAACTCCCTCTTCTATTTCTGTCTCCTTTGCCTCAATTTCTGTTCAAAAGTTGTTTTAATGATTTAGTAGTACACAGCATAAAAACCGTTTAGACCAATTCATGGAAAGGAAAGTCACTCTCTGTTATGACAGTTAAAAACATAGGCTGAGATCCTGCATCATGCAGATGCAGTGTAAAAATTCAGCAGGTGGAACTATTGTAAATTTCCTTTTACCTCTGTTTTTAATCTTACCTTTTGCATGCTGCAAGACAACCACATGGTGGCCTGTGGAGAATGGGGAATATCTGAAAGTATCTGGCTGTGTCCTAACAGCAGGCACAAAACAGTGAATGCAACCTCTGGGACCTGCCAAGGCTTTTCCAGAAGAGGAAAGAATGATGTCATAATCGTGTATGGCTACAGGGACGTAGCCAGATGCTTCTCAAGGGTCCCCTACTCTCCCCTAGTCACTACATGGCTATGTCACAGGCAGGTAGCAAGAAAGTGGTGGTTTTACAAGGCTTTTTGGCAATGTATGAGGAAAGCAGAGGATTCTGGTCTCTGCAATGAATGAACAAGTGAGCTATGCAGATGTTAAGTTGGACTTGCATCTCATAAGCCATGGACAGGATGCCAGCTGCCATCTCTAGAACTAGGGTACTACCAAAGATGAATGTGGGGTTCTCCAGATGCTGAGGGACAGCTTCTATCTACTTTTACCACTGATTCTGGCTCAGGCTAATGGGAACTACAATCCCACAAAATTTGGGAGGGGGCACACATTCCCAGCAATATACCTCTGCTAATCTATTGCAAATGCCAAGGAGAAAAAGCATTCCTCAGGGTTCCCAATATGAGTAAGTCATGAAAGATATCTATATGAGAATGCTTTCTTCCCACCTCACCTTGAACGGGGAAACAAGGGGGGTAGGGAAGACGGAATTGCCCAGCTCTGCTCTAGTCCTCTTTTTCTGTATTGGGAAGGCAAAGCCATCTGAAACTTCAAAAGTTGGCTGAGTACTAAGCTCAGGACTCAGCTTGCTCTTGAAGTGTAAAAGAGCTTCTGTCTCCTCTCATTTTTCTGGCATGGAGAAGGCAAAAGGAGAGGAAAGCACAGCTGTCATCTTCAAAGTACCAGCTGAGAACTCCTGACTTCATCCAGTTTCCCACTTCCCCTGCTTAGAGAAAATGAAGGGGAGCAAAGCCAGGTGTGAGCAGCCAGCCAAAGCAGCAACTCAAAACATCTCCAACTGACTTTTTAACTCAGGGACAGGAATCATACATTGGACTGCAACTCCCAGCATTCCTCATCATTGGGTATGCTGGGTAGGACTGCTGGGAGCTACAGTCCACCAACATCTGGAGGGCTGTATTTAGCTGAAGAGTCAGTTCTTGTTTTCAAACAGCCATAACCTTTCTCTTATGTTACATACAAAATTATACCAAAACCTCCCACTCCCTTTCCTGTCCTCTGCACCAAATAGTATAGCATAGAAATAATATAGGAAGCATACCTTGACACAGCCAAATAGAACATTCCCAGAGACATCAATGAAATCCCAACATGGAACGCCACTGCTACAGCTCCATATTCCTTAAACACTTTCTTCAGCTGTTGGGATTTGTTCGGCTTCTTCTCATCCTTCTGGCTGGGATCTGTATGATCATTTTCCAGAGATCCGCTGGTGTCCTATACAGAGGGTGGGAATAACAAAATAATGTTGTCGTTAAAATTGTGCTGTGCCATCAGGTCTGGTTTGGCACCCCTATGAACAAGAGACTTCCAAGAGATCTTGTTATTAACAACACTACTCAGGTCTTAAAAACTCAGGACTATGGCTTCCTTAACTGTTAAGTCAATCCACCTGCAATATGGTTTTCCTCCTAAATCATTAATTCCACGTTCATTCTAGAATAATGGTACTTTGTTCTACCATTTGGATGCATCGTTGAGACATCTGTGCTTTGTTTAAGTTGAGGTCACTGTTTTGTTCAGACATTATCCTGGAGTCTGTGGCTCTCTAAATCCATGGCAGCATCATTACTTCTGACGAGCAATGCACACTTATCTGTCATGTATAACAAGAATTGGAATCACACAGCCCTGCAGATGCTGTTAGTCTGCAATTCCCAACAGCAGCAGACACTGATGAAGAATGCTGGGAGTTGCAATCCATCTAGAGAACTGCTTGATTCCCATTCTTGATGTCTAAGTTAATTGGCTTTGGCACTGAGAAGGTACAAATATCTATTTGTAAATATTTCTGTACTATCAGGTGGGCAGCTGGACCCCTGAAGGGGAAATTTTAACCCTTTAAAGTCCATGAATAGGGTCTGATAATAGATTGAACACAGTATGCCAGACTTTGCTAGGTGCTGCTCTTGTCTAAATCAGGGGTGGGCAAAGGGTGGCTCATGGCTCCTCATGAGTCAAACAATATTTCTTTTGCTCCAAAATGCCCCATGGGGATAAGTAGTGCATTTCTACCATATTTGGAAAACCCCAGGGTCAAAAAATTGCCTGCAAAATTTTTCAAAAAAGTTGTTTTGCTCCAAATTGACCTTCAAGACGTGTGGAGGGCATTTCCATGCACTTTGGCCCTCTCGTGGGGCTATTTATGCCCCCTAGAAGCCTTTTTTTGAATCAGGAAATGACTTTTGCTCACTTCATTTTGTTAAAAAAAAAGCATCTCCTAGCACAGCCAAGAAGGACCCAAGAGCATGGTAAGAATGCCCCAGTGTCCTCCAGAGGAAACTAGGTGAGGAAAAAAAACCCCTCAAAGATTTTAAAATTTTCCTTTTACCTCTCCACAGGGTTGCACTGGCCTATCAGTGACAGTATCAGAAGCGACACTGTCACCTCTGATTCTCATTTTGACTGGTTTGTAGCTGATCTTGAAGATACTGGTGAAGCTTTGGCATTTGCTGGTGTTTGGGGGCAATTTTCAGGGGGCAAAAATCCCATGAAATATTGCCCAAAGAAAGCTTTGGGTGTCTTGGACAACATTCTTTTTCTGACCCAGTAAGCATTCTGTAAAACAGATTATGATTTTACAGGGGACCTGATAAATACAGAAAGGCAACTAAATAACATGGGGATGAGTCTCCACTTTTTACAAAGCTTACACTGGGGAATCTAAATGGATCCAACTCCTGAATATTGCTGTGAGGATCTCCACCCTTTTAATTGCTGCCAGCAAATATGGGGAGCTCCTTCTTATTTCACTGCCATGGCATCCCATGTAGGGAACTTCTAGATGTCCTACTGGTTCATCTGTGAATATAATTCCACCACTGGATATTACCACCCTTGAACCCCTGCTGCCACCACCAATACCATGTGTCCAATTCAACAACTCCAATAGCAATATAACAGTATTCTCAGAGGCATATATACATAATACAAAAGTAATTTATTAAGCAGAAGCTCAGCACACAGTTGAACAGTCCAGATTAGCTACTTAGTTACAAATGCATAACTATATCATTGATCAGCCAATATTCTACACTGGCTATTTAATTATGAAAGCATAAATAAGATATGCATTTGTAATATAGTTATGAATGCATAAGGAAGTAATGCCTCTTGGCCCAACCCCCACCTCCAAGCCCACCATAACAGCCAGTAGCCACACAAGCAAAGTTTAGTTGCTGATTAAGACACAGAAGGAAAAATGTTTCCAGCCTCCTCTTGATGAGACTGTGATTGAGAAATTGTCACAGGGGTCCTGTTTCTGATTGTCACAGTCTGGTGGGAGGGGGTGGAAACATTGTTGCCTCCTCAAGCAGCTGAACAGACTTCCTTTTATTGATGTGCCTGCTGGCTGTTGAGGTGGGTTGGGGGGCATTTGCAAACATGGCAACAGTGTCACAATTGTGACTAGGTAGCATTACCAAATTCAGAGCAGTTATGGATCCATAACTCTGGGTTAAGAATCCGTAACTGCAATACAGAATGCCAACCAGCTTAACACACCTAAATCCTGACTCCAATACATCTCATTTACTTTATCCTATCTTCTCATAATCCTAGCTGAACCTAACTCTTCAGATTCTAGCTAAACCCTATCTCTTCCTTTGACTCTCATACATACCAGCCTTTCTAACATCTTATTCAAACACTCCGCCAATTGCCTGCTGCTTCCAACATTTCAGAGTCTCATCTGCTCCTAATAGACCACTTAACTTATTGCATTTACTATATATTGCATACATAATTGTATTTTACCTTAATGTGTCTACAACTTTTAATTACAAAAGTCCACAACATCACAAATGTACATTTCAGTGGGTAGAATGAAGGGGGGGGTCTTTGCCACAGTGACCTGCTGCTTGAGATTCTTTTAACCAATAATGCCAAGGACAGAAACATGGAGTTGCTCCTTAAAAAACACAAGCTCTTGCCACTGAGCTGTGGTCTTAGAACAGAACTCAGAAATGTCACATGAACTGCATGACCCACAACTCCCTGAATCCAGGGAGTTTCTTCCTATGGCCACTATGCCAGTCATCCCTTTCCCATCGTCACTGCGCTGCTTCCTCTGGTAGTATAGTTATATGGGCAAACAGGATCTTGGCCTAAGTATGTTGACATTGTACTCCATTTTTATGTTCCTTGGTCTCTTGTTGTATGCTTTTCAAGGCATTTCCAACTTAATGGTGACTTTACAGCAAACCTGTCATGGGGTTTTCTGCAGCTGAGTGTGTGATGCACCCAATGGGTTTCCATGGCTGAGAGGTAAATCAAACCCTAGTGTCCAGGATCACAGTCTGATGCTCAAACCACTACACCACTCTGGCTCTCTGATATATATTTTCACGTCTTATGTTACTATATTATCACTTTATTTTAAAACTGTACTATATCCATAAGAATCTTGCAAGTATAACATAATAAAACATTTGATTCACTGTGGTGTAGTGATTTGAGCAATCGACTGCAACTCTGGAGACCAGGGTTCGAATTCCCATTCGGTCATGGGAGCCTTGGACAACTCAATCTTAGAGGAAGGCAATGGCAAATCCCATCTGCACAAATCTTGCCACGAAAAACCCATGACAGCTTTGCCTTAGTGTCGATGTAAGTCACATACATCAAAGTATTATTTATAGCAAACTTATAAATGCACTTTAAAATATCTTATGAAGATGCTTAGATGCATATGTCATATTTTACTGTTTTGGATTAGCTTTGTTTTATTCTATTAATTTTTTTAATGTGGCAAGCCCCTTAAGAGATTTCTTAAAATATCTTCAACTAATCAATAATGGCCTGAATCTTACTGATTAGTTTCAATTACAGTAGATTAATCAAACTGACTGACTGACTCAATATATGGGTAAATCCCATTGATTCAATAAGTCAACTCAAGTTGTCACTAACAATAAGATTTAGAACTGAATCCAGGTTTATTCCATTTTATTACTGGCACAAGCTTTCACATTTCTGCCAAGATGTCCAAAGGGGGAAGGGAATGATATCTTGCCTCAGGCAACATGATTGGTAATAAGGCCAGCCATCTGATACTATGGGGGAGGGAAATGGAGGGAGAGATGCTGACTTAACTCATTCTTGTAAAAAGATGGGCATTTCCCACTTCTGTTCATGTTATGCAATACCTAGGCTTGTAACAAAACATTGAAAACACAGGAAATGGATCGCTGGGGAATTGTTGAGAACTGCTTGCTTGCTGAACCATGTGTGGCTAGGCTGCTCTGAAATACTGCGGATCAAATAAAGCAGACTAGGAAAAACTAATTCTGGACATGTCTAAATGCTGTGGCAAAAAAATAGCAGGCTGTGGCCCCTTGAAGGATAGTGTTTCTTGTGCAATGCCGATCGATCTGTGAGTCTTTGAAGTGATGCAGAATTTCCCCTCCCTGGTTGTTGCTGGAAGAACTAGTTTTGGCACTCCCAGATTCCAAGAGATGTCATCAGTAAATTCCCACGAAGGCCCTGACCAACCTGCCCAAGCAATTCAGCAAGAGAAACAGACTGGAGAATTCAAATCCTGCTTGCTTCTTTTAAAACAGGGAGGAAATTGTTGGAAATATAGTGAAGAATTGGTTGGGAGCCAGGGAATGAGGAAGTTCAGTATAGCTGACCCCCCAAGAGTGGTTCAGCCCCCTCATTAGTATTTCTAGGGTCTCTATGCAGAAATACCATGGTGATACCTTTAACTGCCATGGCTTTGATACTTTAACTGCCATGGTCCTGCTAACTGGGGGATTCTGGGAGTTGTAGTCTAAAGACAGTAACATTTCAATTTCTGCTCTTGGCAGCCCACCTCACATTCCAGCCCACGTATTCCAGAGGCCTGATACTATAAGATAACACAGTGCAGGGAATGCGGAGCTGACGGAAGGAAAGCTGTACACTATCAACAATAGAATTCTTTCAGTTTTGAGCATCAAAGCATTGTATACATTTAATTAAAAGCAAAACCCCAGCTAAGAAAACTGGAGAAAGGCTGATTTGTTTTGATTTTGTAAGAAAGCATGTGCATGTACACACACATACACAAGAGACTTTGGGATATTTCACTGACAGTTAAAAAGTCATGAGGAGGAAAACAGTGAGTAATCTTTTAAATTTGACAATGACTCTGGTACTGGCAGTACAGACTGGGGCCATTTCTGGACTACACTGTTATAGTGCTATTATTCCACTTTCAACATCTTATGGAATCCTGGGGCTTGTAGTTTGGGGGGGGGACATTTAGAATTTTCAGCCAGAGAGTTCTTTGGCCTCAATAAACTACAAACCCCAGAACTCCACAGGATGTTTAAAGTGGAATAATAGCACTATAACAGTATAGTGCAGAAATGGCCTGGAACACAATTTGGCTCTTGTGCCTCAGCTTTCTTTATCTTAAAAGTCACCCAAACTGTGTGCATTTTGGAGAGTATTTCTTTTTTTTTTTGCTTTTTCTGCTTAATAGCCATGAGCAGATAACATGGAGGTAGGAGGAGAAAGGAAGATACAGCACTCCTACCTTATATTTGATAAGAGAATATATCAGGTGGTTTGAGATCCTGATTAAGGAGCAAAGACATCAATGGCCTGGAGAAATAAACCAAAGGCTTTACTATAACAACTTCATCCTAAGATAGGAAAGTTGCTCGGAGTGCCAATCTAATCTAGCTTCATTCTAGGGAAGAGCTGAGAGATGACTGGTGGGAGGAGAAGAGGTGGTAAATCATCCCTAATAGTATCAATTTACATCACAGCCGAGAAGGAAGGACAACTTGGGTTGCTCAAACTATTAATACTGTCCTCTCAGAGGCATTCTTGACTCCTTACTGCTAAGTGCTGTTCCACATCTGACAATACCATCCCTCTTTGTTTTCTTGGTCCTTGCCTAATCACCTTTGGTAGGCAAATCTTCTTTGCAAATCTTCAAATAGAAGCATACCTCAGTCCACAAAGCCTCTTGCCAGAGACACTCCTTTTAACAAAGGCTTTTTACATCACCTATCCCCCCTTCTTCATGTCCTTTGTCTAGCTGGAAGTTTTTCAGCAGCATTGACTCTGGAATAATTGTGAAGGAGGGCTGGAGAAACACAACATTTTGATGTCAGGTTGCAGCAGTGTGTCCATAGTAAACAATGCAATAAAAAAAGCTTGATGAGGAAAAAGCAAGATTCTATTCTAGCCATGTGTTTACAACAGGCAAGGTAAACAGCAGTGGGTCGTCAGAATCTTGTACTGAGCAAAACAGAGAGAAAAGGGGAGAACAGATAGATCGGCCTCACCAAGTGCCCTGAGCATGTTTTTTTTAAAAAGCACAGATCTATAAGTCTGGCCAAGAAATAGAAATCATAAGACAAGTGGAGACTGGTGAAAGCAAATGTTGTCCTTGGATAGATTTTTGAAAGAAGCCTTCAAGTGTTTTCTAGAAAGTCCAAAATGTTTCTGTTTACTTATGCAAGGTTTATCTAAACTGGTTGTTTATTTGACATGTGCATGCTGTTGGTTTTGAATAAAAAAACTTCTTTTTGGGGGCTGGGGGTAATATAAGAACTTATCCTTATTTGTTCCATGTTATCTCCTGCCTTTGGTAGCCTTTGCCAAAAAGCTGTAAATATATTTCTGGTTTTGAAATACAGGTATTTTTTATGTTCAACTGTGCAGGAGAGCTTTGCCACCATTTAAAAGGTGAACTGCTGCTCCCAGACACTAAAAGTTGAGGGCTGCAACATGTGGTCCAGGGCTATATCTTGCTTATGCCTGATGTAAACTGTATATATTCTCAAGGCTGTAAGATTATTCTGCCTGCATCCTACAAAGGAGATTTAAAAAACAAACAATCCTCATGTTACACTAAGTAGGTTAGTGCCAAAAGTGTTATAAAACCTTCTGTTGTTTAGGTGCAACTGATCTAACACAGCTACCTCTCTGAAATAGCCGCAGGTTTACTAGAACTACAAAGCATATGCAATGGAATGTGCTCCGGCTTGTAGAGTCTGCTCCAAGTTAATTATAGAGCTTCTGTATGATTTCATAGTTTATAAACCTAGAATTGTTAACAGATAAAATGCTGGCTGGTTAACTGGAAGAAACAACAATCAAGTAATGGAATGGGGAATAATTATACATTTATTATTCAGGGTGCCCATTGTGTAATATATTCCCTCAAGTCCCCCATCCCACTTATAGGCAACCCCACGAATTTCATAGGGTTTTCTTAGACAAGTAATACTCAAGAGGTGGTTTTGCCAGTTTGTTCCTCTGAAATACAGCCTACAGCGTCTAACCTGTAGGGCTGACCCTGCTTAGCTTCCAAGATCAGATGGGATCTGGTGCCTTTTGAGTAGCCATTATCTGAGTGGAATACTGTAACATAATATGGACAAGGACATATTAAGAATTGCTTTCCCTTTTAACAGGAAGTGGCAGCACTTGTTTTAACTGCACATTTGCTGAAACACCTGCAACTGAGACTTGGACGCACAAATACATGCCTTTTAACATTTGATTAAAAGGCAGAAATTCAGTTAACTAAAATGTTTGTAAAGTCAACAGCTATGAGGATTTTGTGTTCTGGCTTTTTTTTTTCCAGAGAGGAGTTCAAACTGTGGCTTTTAGCAACAACGAAAAAATGCTAACTCTGCTAAGAACCTATGACTTGCAAAAAGAGATTAATTCCGCTTCAGAGCGGGCTACTGGGTATTGTTTTTGCTGTTTGAAGACACTGTTTTCCAATGTAGCAGATCTCATTTTGTCTCTTAAATAAACATTTCCCAGGAATATTTGAAAATGTCAGGGGCAAAGGTCATGCCAAGGGCTAAGATCCAGTGTTTCAACCCAACCAAGGAAGGGGCAGATGGATAAAAGCCGTCAAGTTTATTGGTGGTCTAGAAAACAAGGGAAGAAAGGAACGGATGTCAAGGGCCTTTAAGTGATGGGAATTGGCAGCCATTCAGTGGCTCATCATTATGCTGCTCTATCCCGACACTTTTGCTCAAAATAGCATCGAGTGCTTCCAGCTGAAAAACACAGGACGGCAATGTAAGAGGGACAATGAGCCAAGATGAGCCATTGCTCTCTGTCAAGCATGAACATGAGAGGGGGGTTCAGGGCTAGGGCATCAACAATCTTTATAAAGAAAAACTAAATTAGCTCTCTGAAATAAACAGTTACCAAGGGGGGAAAAAATGAAAGTTTCACAGTGGTGGCTCTTCAAAAAGAAGAGTTAGATTGCAACAGTGGGATTTAGCAACCCCAGCATACAACAGATTTTTTTTATTTTTATTTTAATAGTTACATTTATCTCCCAACTTTCTTCCAAGGTGCTCAAAGTGACGTACATGGCTCTATTTGTTCCTGAGCTTATCCTTATAACAGTCCTACGAGGGAGGTCAGACTGAGAACAAGAGATTAGTCCAAAGTAACCTAGTTCATCGCACTGCTCTGTGGAGACCTGGATCTCTAACATTCCAGTCTAACCTACAAACCTGAATTACAAACACTGAATAAATACAAACCTGTCTGCCTGAAAATCAAGTCTACATGTATTACTTTAATTTGAGAAACAAGCAAAGAAATACAAATGCAATTATATTTTAATGTCTATTGTTCTACTATTAATTTAAATAAAACTAAAGGTAAATAAAGGTACAATGATTGGAAACTTTTTTCCAGAGAAGAGCAGCACTCTTGTATGCAACTTCCAGTCTTAAGTCATGAAATCTAAGAATGGTTCTACCATCTCACTTTCTTTGTGTAAACTAGGCCTTAAGCCAGAAAAAATGTTATACGCATGCTGGAAGAGATGTCAGGATCTCTAGGTAGGCAAATTAGAATCCTAGCACTTGTGAGGATGGGTTATCTAGGAGATGCTTTTCGGGTTTTATACATCATGTGTTTTGTGCATTTTTGATGGTCAATAAAAGTAGCACTCTTTTGTGGATCTTACATTTCATTTCATTTTCCTGTATATACATCTTGAATATATATACATATTTTTCAGGCTGTGTACTCCTTAAGTGAGAACCATACGCCCATTAATGTGTGAAAATGAGTCAGCATCATATTGACCCTGTCACCCCCAATATTCACATAGTCTACCAAGCCTCTGGCCACTTTAAGATCAGAAAGCATTTTATTTTGGTGAAAGTGAAGTTAAATTATTTACTACAACAGATCTAATAAGAACACATGTGACAACTTCCAGCAAAAGTTTCTACAGTTTTTTCCCCTGAGAGCACATTAGTAGGGAAGATACTTTGTCAGAAATTTTATACAGGCACCAGGTCCCATCTGATCTCGGAAGCTAAGCAAAGTTAGCTCAGGTTAGTACTTGGATGGGACACCACCAACAAACACCGAGTGTTGTAGGGTATATTTCAGAGGAAGGAACTGATAAAACCAACCCTGAGTACTACTTGCCTGAGAAAACTCTATGAAATTCATGAGGTCACCATTAGTTGACATCATAAGTTGACTTTTAAAAGGCACATAAACACATAGTAACAATAATGTTAACTCCTTTTAAAATTTCCAAGTAGCAGCCATGTTAGCTTCTTGCAGCATAAAAAGGAAGAAGGAAGGAAAAAAAGAAAGAAGAAATGTGGTAGCACCTTTAAGACTGTTTTTTTTTTAATTTTTACATGCACTTTTGTGGATATAAACCCACTTTGGATGTAGTACAGAGTGCATGAGTAGATGCAGAAGTACAGTCTGCACTGCATCCAAAGAAACAGGTTTATATCCATGAAAGCGTGTGCAAAAATAAAAAAGTTAGTCTTAAAGGTGCTGCCATGTTTCTTTTTTCCTTTTCCTCCTTCTCGCTTCCCTCCTTTTTGTCCTTTCACAAAGTGGTTGTAATCTCAGCCTATGGCCATACTACCCTGATCTTGTCTGCTCTCATCAGCTAAGCAGGGTCAGGCCTGGTTAGTACTTGGATGGGACACTGCCTGAGAATACCAGGTGCAGTAGGCTAAACAAAACAAAACAAAACAAAACAAAACACACAGTGGTTGTAATCTGAAGGTCACAGTGGGTTATCACTCAAGACTTCTACATGAACAAGCAATTCTGAGACCCAGTGTAAGGGAGTGCTTAGAATGCTGGATTGGGACTTTAGAGATCCAGGTTCTAGGTCCTACTGACAATGAAACTCACCAGATGACCCTGGTCAAGTAATTCACTTTCTGTCTGACCCATGTTACAGGGTTGTTCGGAGAATAAATGGAAAATAAGACAGTTATGTACACTACCTTAAGCTTACTGGACAAAAGCTGCTAACAAATATAAATAATAATTACTGCTACATTTGCAGACCAGAAAAGGTGTAGTAATATACTAGGCTTGCATGCTTACTGGAGTTAAACGTGGATATGATCGAATTAAGCTTATTTATAATTGATTTGAAAAGCTCAGACTTCTTTTGACTGGCAGAACGAAGCCACTAATGGTTTCAGTCCAGAATGTAATAGGTGAAAAAAATATCCTTTTACTGTGCTTACACCTTAATACATATTGATCGTTTTTTATCTTGACTTAACCAGTGTTTTAATTGTCATGTAACAAGAGGAATGATAAATCCTGGAATACTGCCAAGCACCAACATGGTTTCAGTGCTCCTTTCTGTTGAGCAGCAGTAATTCTAATGCATGTTAATGATAAAATACCACAGGGTGGTAACTATTCTGGATCAATGAAGCCAGTGTTAGGCAGCATGTGATCATGACTAATTAAGCACAATTTATTAATGACATTTCTATGTTGCTCCATAACCAGAATTCTTGAGGCAAGTTATGTTTAGTACCACTATTGTTCTCAATGTGAGACAGATACAGAGACTGAGGGGTGGCTTTTACTGTTAACAAGAAGTGTACACAAAAGAAAAAAAGTGGACTAAAAGCACATAGAGGAATATTGTTGAAACCCTAAACCAAGAAGGATACCTGAAGGGCTACCTTTTTCCTTTCATGAGAGTCTTTCTGCTCACTCAAGTTCATCACTGAAGATCCTATCATCTTCAGAGATTCCACTGATGTAAGAGGAAGAAGCCCTTTTCAGTAGTTATTCCCAGACTTTGCTGCAAGAATTCTCTCTTCCCTCATTAACAGAATTATGTCGTCATATGAAAACCATGCATTTTTTTCCTACAAGATTTTGGCTGCAGTCATATTATACTTTTAGAAAGGACCCTCCAAATTTAGGTTTTGACACTACTCTCTTAGTTTTTTAAAAAAAATGCATTATATTGTTTTATGATGTTTGCTTTGGCAGTGTTATGCAATGGAAAGGCAGTACTTTGAACAAACAACAAATAAGAGTGAGCCAACTACTGGTTTTAGCTCTAAAGTGCATAATGAACATTACCGTTGGTACATTGTGGGAGGAACTGTGAGTTTGTGTTTGTTTCCCATCTGCCGTGAATTTAAGAAGGTGGTCTTCTGCAAAACCCAGTCCCAGGTACATGATGCCCAGCCCTAGAAATTTTGAACTTCAGCTCCCAGAAACTCCAGTCTCATCATGGCCAACAGTAAGGGATTAAGAGAACTACACAGCAAAATATCTACAGGGCCAAAGGTTCACGCTCCTGATCTACAACATGCTGTGGTTAAAACAGACTAAAGGCTGATAAAGTAACACACAACACACTTCTATGCTCCAAAACTCTTAAGCAAACAGAATGCTCATGAAGTGATAACTTTGTTACTCCTGGTGCCACAGGAGAGATTAACATTTGTTAGAGGCTACCCCTCTAACAAATGTTAATCTCTCCTGTGGCACCAGGAGTAACAAAGTTATCACTTCATGACCATTCTGTTTGCTTAGAGGGCTACCCTTCCAACAAATAAGAAAATACTAAATATTCTGTTACTACAATAAAGAAATGGGACTAAGCACAACAATTATCCTTTAATCTAGGCACAGTAACTCACGCAGAAAGCCTGGGAGTCATGTGGACCTCCAGATGTTGGTCAACTGCAACTCCCAGATGCCTTTATTGGTACAAGCCAATGGTGAGGAATGCTGGGAGCTGCAAGGAAAACTGTGAGGGTTTATTGCTTAGAGTCCCAGGCTGTATGGTATAAGCGTCTGAGTGTTGGACTAGGACACTGGGAGACCAGAGTTCGAATCCCAGGTTGGCCAAGGAAACCCACTGGATGACCCTGGGCGAATCACACTCTCCCAGCCCCAGAGGAAGGCAATGGTGGCAAACCTCCTCTGAGCAAATCTTCCAAAGAAAACCCTATGATAGAATCAGAAATGACGTGAAGATTCGCAACAACAAAGTTGGAGCACTATCTATGGCTGGAGGAGAGCACTTCAAGCATGCACAGAGAGCCTCTTTCCGGTGTTCTCCTATATTCCAGCCCACGGTGCACTTCAGTCTTTTGTCTCTGAACTAAAATGTTTTGCCCACCCTGCCTGATAATGGTCATGTACTTATTTGTTAGCTTAAATAACCTGAAGGTAACAGAGGTCCTCTGATCTTGGAAGCTAAGCAGGGTCAGGCCTGGTTATGACTTGGAAGGAGGGCTGCCAAGGAATACCAGGAGCCACGGTCTATGCTTTAGGGAGAGTGGCCTAAACATGCCAACATGGGGTCGTGTTTTGAGCACTGGACTACGACCCTGCAGACCATGGTTCGACTCTCTGCTCAGCCATGGAAACCCATGGGGTGGCCTTGGGCGCATCACACATTCTCAGCCCCAGAAAATTCCATGATAGGCTCGGCATAAGTCAGAAGCAACCTGAAGGGACACAGCAAGGAGTGGCCTAAATCCCCTAAAGTTCCATCTGATCTTGGAAACTAAGCAGTTCGGCCCTGGATAGTACTTGGATGGGAGACCAGAAATGAATGTCAGATGCCATAGGCTACATTTCAGAAAGCCACAGCAAACCACCTCTGAGAATTGTTTGCCTGAGAAAATCCTAGGAAAATTCAGGCCCCCCCCCCTGACAGGTGACTTGAAGGGGCGTATATATACACACAGTGGCACACCACTTCTGAGTACTCTCTGGCCATTTCCGCACTAGGCTGTTGTAGCGCGATGATTCCACTTTCAACCTCCTCTGGCATCCTGGGGTTTGCAGTTTCGGGAGGGGCCGGCCGGCCCCTCCCGAAACTGCAAACCCCAGGATGCCAGAGGAGGTTGAAAGTGGAATCATCGCGCTACAACAGCCTAGTGCGGAAATGGCCTCTGTCAATGAATGCTCAAGAAAAACTCCTGGGATCGCCATAAGTCAAGACACAATACTGTGCCTATGCGCACAACACACATAGTTAATCCCCTCCCTCTCTGGAGGTCCCAGCCTTCTGCCCCCCAAGTCCCACCCCCGCGGTGCCAGCGGTGCCAGGCCTCTGACCTCCTCGTTCCAGCAAGCCTGCCAAGCCGGCCGCCGCCTCCTTATACCCATTTCCACTCACCTTCCGAGGTCCGAGACCGCCGCTCTCCCGGCCCCCTCCTCCCCCCGGTGGGGAGGGGGCGCCCCGTGGTTTGCAGCGAGCTTATCTGGGAGCGCAGCTGGAGGACTCCGGCCGCCTCTCCCGCCGGGCTCAGCAGGAGCAGACAGTCGCTTTCCCGGCGGCGGAGTTTGCCGGCCACCTGGGACAAGAGGCGGACGGGGCTCCTCTCCAGCGGCCCCCGCACGAGGTGCTGCTGCCAGAGGTGGCGGGGCCGGGGGGCGCCGCCCGGCTGGGCGCCTCTCCTGCGCGGAGCCTGCCCGGTTTCGGGCTCCGGCTGCACCTGGCCGCCCAGGAGTCGCCCTCTCGCCAAAGCCGCCCCCTGGAGACCGCCGGCAAGGGCTGCGGCTGCTGCTTCGCCGGCCGCCGCGCCCCTGCTCGCCCCCTGGAGCAGCCCTCCGGGGCAAAGGAGAGCAGGCGGAGCGCGCGGCCGGCCTAGCCAGAGCATGGCGCGCGCGGGACGGGGCCGGGTCCCGCTCCCGGCGCAAAGAGGCGGCACTTCAGGCCCCGGGAGGGAGCGGGGAAAACAGCCGCCCAGCGCCGCCGCCGCGCCTGGCAGGCGCTCCCCCCTCCTCCTCCTCCTTAAAGGGGCCGCGCCTCCTGAGACGGAGCCCCGGGTTGCTTCGCCGCTTCGGGCGGGGTAGGCAAAGGGAGTCCTGTCCCGCTCCGGTTTTGGGGTCCCTGGATCCGCCTGTGGTCGAAAATACATTTTTTCAAATATGTATATATACGCACACACACACACACATATACATACACATACACACGCATACATATACTAGCGTATATGCCCGCTGTTGCCGAGGAATTTATTTTCTCATAGGTAATACTTGTTAGAAAGGCAAGAGATCCTGTGTCTAATTCCCCTAACCGTCTTGCCCAGTATTCCCCAGTCCAGTCTGTATTCAGAGTTATTAACATATAGAGGTTAGGTTTGTGAGGGAATATTCTGCCCTCCACCTTGCTGCTAGGCCTTGTCTCTATAGCAACCGCCAGGCCCAATAACTCTCTGGCCCCTCCCTAAACTGCAAACCTCTGGATTCCACAAAATCTTCTCGGGCAGCCAATCCTATGAGATCTTCACCTGACCCAGGCAAACAGACAAACTCTGACTTTTATATAGTACTAGTGTATTTACCCAGCATTGCCCAGGATTCTATTTTCTCCTAGGTAATTCTTCTTAGAAATATCTTAGGAATTACCTTACCTTACCTTAGGAATTAGGTGCGGTTGAAACACACAGATTTGAGCTCTTGTGTCTGTAATTCCCCAATTTACCTTGTCCAGTATCTGTAATTTTTCCTCACAGTTCCCAATCCAGTCTGTATTCAGAGTTGTTAACATACAGGCCATTTCCACACACCATCGGCCTCTCCCTAAACTGCAAACCCCAGGATTCCAGAGGATGTTGAAAGTGGAATCATAGCGCTATTAACAGTCTAGTGCGGAAATGGACACACACACACACACACACACACACACCCCAGAAACACTCTTGGGGGCATAGAGGGCATTTCCACCACGTTTGGAGTTCCTTTATGCCTTCCCACAAATAAAAAAACAATTTTTGCAAAATTTTTCAAGGGGTATGGAGGCATTTCCACCATATATTGCAGGAGCCCTGGGCCCTTTTAGTCCTAGGAGAGGCCTCTTTGGAACCTCAGAAGATGGTGAAAATGCTCCTGTAGGCCCTAGGGCGTTTGGGGGCAATATACATATATATATATGTGTGTGTGTGTGTGTGTGATTTTTCGGGGCAATATATGTGTGTGTGTGTGTGGTTGTGTGTGTGATTTTTTTTTCCGGAGCAGTTGCAGCCCTCAAGGCCTCCTAGGCGGCTAATGTGGCCCCATGACCTTCCACAGTTGCCCACCTCGATCTAGGGTCTGCTTAGATCCAGTGTTAGAAAAGGAAAGGTTTTCTTAGTTATGACCTATATTTATACTCCATCTTTCTTGTGGTGAGTTCAAAGCAGAGTAGGTGGCTCTCTTCCTTACCCTTTATCCTCACAACTGCCCTATGAAGTAGGCCAGGCAGAAAGGGAAAGGGAGATAGAATACCACCCATTGAGTTTAGTGAGAACTAGAAACTGGATTCCCTGAATCCAAGCCTAATACTCTTTAACTACTACACTGTACTGTCCCCTCTCTTGTGAAGCGGATATGTGACAGCCTTTCAGAATTATATCCCCATATACTTATTTCCCTCCACATACTTTATATCCAGCATTTCTGCCAAAAAAATAAAATAAATGTCACCCAAGGCAGCTAGTAGCATTAAAAAATTATTTATTTATTTTTAAAAAATGCACAATACAATTAAAACAGGCTCAAACACAATCAAAAGTGGATTGTAGCTGATTCCAAAGCTAGTTTCCAAAGGAAAAGCTTCCCTTGGCAAGGAGTTGCAGAACCAATGAACAGAGCCCAACAAAGTCCTACTGCTGGACTTTTATGGAGATTAGGCTGACTCAAATACTCAAGTTTAAAGGTACAGTTATTTGAAAATGATAATCATCCAAATATTAATAGGGCTTCAAACATTTATGAAAAATACAATAATACAAAAATACAATATTCTTTCCAAAACAAATCTAATGTGCAGTACAAAACGTCCATGGCATAAGGCAGTAAGATTGGAGGAAACTGGATGAACCTGTGAAGGATGAGAACAGATTCAATTCATAGCATAGCATTTTTTTTTTAATTACACTTAAATTGCCCACTTTTAATTTGTGTTCCAATTTGGAACATGATTTGTGATCTATGTCAAGGTCCAATACACCATGAAAATACCTTCCTGCTGCAACTAGTTAATGGCCAAAATCCTGCCTGAATAAAAAGGTGTTCACCTACTGGCAGTAGGTATGCAGCAAGGGAGAGGCATCAGCCTAACCTCATGTGGGGGAGAGTTCCACAGCCTGAGAGCAGCCACCGAGAAGGCCTGATTCATGCAACATGCCTGTCAGGGAAGCAGGACAGAGTGAAAGCCTTCCCAGGAAGGTCACATTGCTCAAGCAAACTTTACAAAGGAAGAGGTGGTAACCTAAATAAGAACTTTCCTGCCTGGGAAGCTTTGCTGCTTTGAACCACAAAAGAACTGCAGAGTTCAACACCAGATGATAACAATGTCCGAACAGCATGGGGCCGGATGCGTGGACAAGGGTGTACATACTGAGTAAGAATACACTGCAGAACAGATGGGTCTTGAAGAAATAACTTCAAGGGAGATTTGCATTTATTAACAGAGAGGCTGTTCTTGCAAACTTTATAAGCTGGTGACAATGAATCAGGGCTTTATGCATTGTGTGCAGTAGGCCTGGCACCCAATACCCAGACTTTCAGACTCTTTCTGAAAGGGATCAGTCAGTGGAATTTTTCCAAGAAAGTCCTTGCTTGCTGGTCCCCTTCTTGGACTTCTCAGGCTCTGATATGTGTTATTCATTAGGAGAGAATGAGAATGTATAGTGTTCCTTCCTACAGATCCTCCAGTTCTTTATAAGTATATTCCCCACCATATAGAAAATACCAGCTATCTACCCAGTGCTTGATGCCTGCTCAGGAAGCAGTATCCAAGAATTAATTTGTTTCAGCTCACAGTGAGTGAGATTGCTTCTTCTTTCTACGCAGCCTAACAATCTACTCTATACATCTCAGAAACCCACCAAAAATGGATTTCAGGCAGCTCCTGTGTCTGCAGAGAAAAGGAAAGAAAGTTCCTCCTGTTGCGTTTAGGCCCAGGTTTTCTTGTTTTCTTGTAACACATTTGCACAGCATAGTTCCCACACATTTCACATTTTTAAACCAGTAGGGCCAGCCCCGCTGTTAGGCAGAATGAAGCAACAACCTATGCACTTCTCCTCCTCAGTTTTCAGTGGCTCTGCTCTCTTGAAGTATAGAGCTCTGTATACCAAGTTGCCTGTTCTGTCCTCTTACATTAGCTTCCTGACTTAGACATGGTGGAGGGAGGATGCTGGCTCATCCCATTATCCATTTTAAACTAAAATTCAACAATCAGTTCAGTTTGTTTCTCTAAATGAACAGGGGAAAAGATGCCATTTTCTCCTTCACCTCAGGCAGCAAGATGTTTTGGATCTGCCCTAATCCTGAAGCATTTGGGACACGCGGTTTGGGAGAGATGGCTTCCTGGACTTTACAATTTCAGCTGCTTACGAGGGTGGCAGCTCTCTTGAAGTTATTTTGAGGCTACTTTTGGAAGCTGCACCAGAAGTGAAGGGGTCTGCTGTACAGAGTGGGCTCAAAAAAAGGAAAAAAAAGCCTTGGCACCTGTTGTAGCTTCTGCATGACCCTACAAATCCTCTCCCATTTTAGGAAGAAGGATTCTTTCTGGCAAACTGTTTGGCTTTATGCAAGAATTGGTTTTACAAGAGGTCATTCAGTTGTGCAGCTCACAATGAGCAGCCTGGTACAGTCCATGGAAAGCTTTATCACGCTTACGTAAGGAGGCAGCCCTGAAGCCAGCCTTCTTTGTTAGGTGAGCATGACCCAGTCCTAAGCGAGGCATTTTGGCTGGGAGTGGAGGCACATAGTTGGTGGAGAGGATGTGAGGTCCAGCCAGGAAAAAGGAAAAGCAATGACCTTCCTCTCATTCCTTTTCCCCATAGACAGTGTGTATGTATATAATGAGACGTGCATGTGTCAAATCAACAGAAAATCCACACCCTCCAAATGTCCAGTTTGTCAGAGAGAGTCCTGATTAATCCTCTGTCATCCCACTTCTTCAGCTGCTTTTAAAAAGTTCAAAGTTTCTGCCTTCTCTTATACTCCATTTGTCCTCATCTTGCTTCAGTTGATGCTGAGTTCAAAGTGCAAAAGTAGTTTGACTCAGAAAGCTCTTGTGGTATACTGGTTTGACTAGGACACTGAGAGACCAGGGTTCCAATTCCAGCTTGGTCATGGAAACTTACTGGGTGACCCTGGGCAAGTCACAGACTCTTTAGTCTCAAAGAAGTTAAGGGCATACACCCTCTGAACAAATTCTACCAAGAAAAACCTGTGATAGGTTCATCCTTGCCATAAGTCAGAAATGACTTGAAGGCAGTCAGTGGCAGTGTGAATAGAAAAGAGGACAGGGATTCATGGGTTCTTCATTACTGTAGTGAAACTACTTATCTTGTCATCCTTGACATTTCTGAAATAAAATGTTCAATAAGTGTAATAAGTGTGTGCAATCGCCAAACTACTAATTGTTAAGGACTACTGTTAAGATAATATTTGTTTGTGCATTTGGATTTCAGTTCCACTACATCCCATTATGTGTATAAATATCTGCCAAAAGAAGTAATGCTCCATGTATTGGTTGAAGCAGGCTATAATCCACAAAGATGTCCTTTTGTGGTATCTTTTAAGGTGTGACTGTTACTATGACATACTAACATGCCTATCTTCTCTAGAAATCATAAATGTGTTAGTTTAATTGTTAGATATATTTATTTTAGCAACACTATTAATGTTATTAATACAATTTCGAACTTCTGAAAGTACCATACAATGTATAATGCAATATGCTTATATCTAGTTTGCGCACAGAACAATGCCAAAGAAATAAAGAACATTAAAAAGATGAACAGCAGTGCCATCTATTCTGCTTTTATAATAAGAGCAAACGTTTGTGCACATACGTTTCCACCACAAACCATCATTTAAAACAAGGACAAATTCTGACAATATTTTTCTTTATAGAAAAACTCTATTGAGTGGAAGACTGTCCTTGAAAATGTCATGCTGGAATGCAAGATCAATGCAGATTTTTCAGAATCAATCCATGAATATGAGATCTGAACACATGTAGTTTTCATGTAGATTTTAGTTTTTGATGTGACATATTTTATGACATTCTTTGAAAGAGGAGAAAGCAGCTGTTCCTTAACAGTGTCCTTCATTTTGTTACATCAGTATGAGTTGACAAAAAAACAGCAGTAGGGTGTGTCTCACTAGGTGCTATCTAAACCCACCATGTTGGACGTGGTGAGTCTGTTGCTTCGATACAGGCTGCATAGTTACTTCCATAGTTTATGAGGTATACAAATATAGATTTTGCTAAGCCTTTCTGTAAAACAATGAAAGAAGGAAGACACTTCATTGCACTGTGTAGAGTTTTACAGAAAGAATCCCACAGTTAAATAGAACAAACTTGAGCCCCAAACATATGAGGCAATCAGAAACATGCCTGTTTACACTGATGAACTACGCTTGCAGCCAAGACATATCTGAAAGTTCAGTATTTCAACATTGCTTTCTTTGCCTGTTGCAACCCATCAGTTAAAATTCTGAATTCAGCTTGCATAGAGAAGATTCCTGTTCAAATTCCAGTGCAGCTGTGGTTTTACTGAGGCTGTAGTCCTTTACCCCTTTACTTGACAGTAAGCCTTATTGACAGCCCAGCTGGGCTGAAAATGCTGCAGGTCACTGCCAGGTCACTGAATTATGAAATGACTCCCATTCAGAACTTGATCCTTGATGAATATGCTGACCACAGAAATGGGCTGGATGAGACAGAGGGAGGGCTTAGTCTCTCTAATCTTTGTCTGCTGTGGTTCTCTGTCAAGTAGCAGGGAGGACTAATGGACTCAACTCAGACCCCTGGCTTCCTAGGGACCTGGAGGTGATGAAATGAATAAGACGGCAACTAGAGCAACACCAGCAGAAAATCTGACATCATAGGGTAGTAGACTCATAGAGCTGGAAGGGGCTTCATAGATATCTAGTCTAACCATCCCCAGCAGTTAGTTGTCCAGCCTCTTTTTGAAGACATCCAAAGGTGGAGACCTCACCACATCTCTAGGTTATTGATTCCACTGTAAAATTGCTCTTACTGTCAAGAAGTTCTTGCTGATGTTCAATCAAAATTTACTCTCCTGTAACTTCAGACCATTAGACCTGGTCCTACCTTCTGGGGCAGCAGAGAACAAACCTGCCCTTTCCTCACTGTGACAGCCCTTGCGGTATTTAAAGACTGTAACTTAAAGTGGGTTTGATCAAACACAAGCTGGAGGCAGTGCAGGCAGCGAATGAATGAATGAATGAATGAATGATCTTTACTGCCACAATTCTATCTGTAAATGGTGGGCAAGTGAAGCTGTTTAGGGTAGTTAGGAGTCTTTTACTTGTTGGCCCAGGAGGGGAGAATCCAGACTACCTGTTGTGAACAACTTGCCTGGCACTTTGTAGATAAAATCACTTGGCTCCACTCTGACTTTGATGGTATAATTACTATCGATCCAGTGGATTTAACTTTGGCCTCTGCTTGTCCAGTGATAATAGATACTTTTCGATTTGTACAGCCTGAGGATGACAGGATTCATGGAGAAATAAGGGCTATCACATGTGTAGACCTTTACCCTTCTTGGCTTATGAAAAAAGCCAGAGGAGGACTGGCTAGCGGTCAATGCCTTGCTAAAACAAGGCAGAGTTCCATCATGCCTAAGGGTAGCAGTTCTAAGACCTTTGTTTAAAAAACCATCTATGAATCTCCCTATATTGAAGTACAGGTCAGTTTTCAACATTCTGTTTCTTGGCAAGGTAAGTGGAGAGTGTGGTGGCCTTTCAGCTGCTGGGATTTCTGGATGAGATGGATTATCTAGATCTATTTCTGACTCATTTTAGGTCCTGTTATTGGATATAGACAGCTTTAGTTGCCTTAGTGGATGATCTATGCAGGGAACTGGATGGGGGAACATATTCCTCTGGGTTCTGCTAGACTTATTAGCAGTTTTCAATACCACTGACCATGTTATCCTTCTGGGCTGGGACTTGGGGACCTTGTTTCACAGTGGTCCATTCTGTCCTGAATGGACGAAGCCAGAAAGTGATGCTGAGGGATCCTTGCTCAACCCCTTGACTATTGGCCAGTGGGGTCTCTCGGGAGTCTTTTTTTTTAATCCCTCACACTATTTAGCATATGCATGAAGCTACTGGAGAGCTTATCCAGAGTTTTGGGAACTGGTGTTCTCCATATGAGGATGATACCCAAATCTCTTAGTTCTTTCCATTTCAATCCAAAGACAGGTTCTAAACCTGTCGTCAGTAATAAAATGGATGGAGGTGGACACTCTAAACCTTAATCTAGATGTGCTCCTGATTAGTTGAATGGCAGATCAGAGTGCTGGATGAAGCTGCATTTCTGTTCGAGGAACAGGTTTGCATATTGGATATACTCCTGGATTGAATCTTAAGCCTGAAAGCTAGAGTTCAGCGATGGCTGGGAGAGCATTTGCACAGTTAAGGCTTTTATGCCAGCAGTTCTAGAGATGTCAGATATCTCCATGGTGACACATGCCTTAGCTACATCCTGTTTGTATTACTGAAACAGACTAAGTGTGGCTGCCTTTGAAGACTGTTCAGAAACTTCCATTTGCCCTAGCTGCAGCTAGGGCTGGCTATAGGGAGCACAGAACTCTCCTGCTGCAACAGCTATATTAGCTATTAGTCTGTTTCCAGATGCAATTCAAAGTCCTGGTTATGACCTATAAAATCCTATAAATCTCACGTGCAGGTTATCTGGTAGACCATATCCTCCCATATAGACCTGCCTGGGTTTTGAAATCTTTTGGGATGCTCCTTCTCTCTGTTCCACCAATTCTGCAGAAACATCTGGTGGAAGCAACAGAGAGGGCCTTCTTACTGACAGTTCCCTGGCTCTGGAACTCCCTTCTTAGAAAGACCAGATTGCGTCCTGCTCTGCTGTCATTTGTAGATGAATGAAGCCCTTTTCATTTTGGGTGGTCTTTGATGGCTGATTGCTTAGAGGGGAAAGGGTCCTTTTGGAATGAGCAGTACTGTATTGTTTATTTGTGGTTGTTTTAAATGATTTTCCTTTAAATTGCTTTTAATTCTATTGTTAGTTTAATGATATCTGGTTCTGTATCAGTGGGATATGGGTTTGTGTGGGTCATATGTATGGTATATATCGGAGTGGTCCATGGGCCACATGATGCCCTACCAGTGCTATTTTTTTCATTCTATTTTGTTCTGGAATACCAAAAATGATCTCTTGGGGGTGTTGGGGGCATTTCCACCATATGTGGAACCTCCTTGAGTCCCCCCAGGGTCAAATGAAATTTTGCAAAACATTTTTAAAAAATTATTTTTGCCTCAAAATGCCCCAGACAGTTGCGTTGGGATGGAGGGGCAATGGGGTAGTTTGCCCCTGGTGGCAATGTTTTTGGGACATCTCAGCTCATGTCATGCCTCTGTACACTGTGACCACACCTCCACGCATCATGGCCATGCCCTTGTGCACTGTGGCCACGCCCCCGTGCCATAGCCCCCCTCCTGCCCCCCTCCTGCCCCCCCTCCATGCACTCCAAGCTCCGCGGATGGCCCCAGAATGTCCTCTAGGGGACCAAGAAGGCCTGAAACATATCCCCTAGGGAGCATTCAGGAGCAAACAGTGAATTTGGTTGCGAGATCAGGTGTAATAAAGGGCCTGCACCCCTTTCCAAGATCTCCTGGAAGGTTAATACCCTGCCTCTTTCTTGTCAAAGACGTCGGCGTAGTCCTGGTATTTTGCAGGCAGCACAACCGAAGTTTCAGCCCCCTCTCCCTCAGTGGCGGCGTGGAGCCGGTCCGGCCAGCAGTGCTCCTGGCAGTATTCCGAAGCAAGGAGCACCTCGTGCCGAGCCCACAAGATGTGTGGGTCGTGTTTGGAGAGCCAGGCCATTCCCAGCACCATTGGAAAGTGGGGCACCACTGCCAGGAAAAAACGAGCCGATTCCATGTGACCCTGGATCTCCAGTCTCAGTTCCGGGGTCTGGTGAGTCACTGGTCCGGACTTGAGTAAGCGGCCATCGATGGTCTCAACGGGCTGGGGCGCGGCCAAAGGCAGCAGCGGAATCTGGTGTTGGGTGGCAAAGTCCAAGTCCATAAAGTTGCTGGAGGCTCCGGAGTACAGCATTGCCCCCAGAGGCACCGGCCGAGCCTCCCCGACCCACACAGTTGCTGCCACCAGCAAGGGATCCCGCCTGGATTCCATCGAACCGGAGCCCACAGCTGATGGGGACGGGCTTTGAGCCATAAGCTCCCCCAAGCCACATAGCCCCTCTAGGCTTGGGGAAGTCTGTTTCCCGACTGGGCCAAGCCAGGCTTCTTGGCGGGGCAGCTTCTAGCGAAATGGCCCCCCAGTCCACAGTACAGACAGAGGCCCGCCTGCCTCCTGTGCTCCTTCTCAGCTGGAGAGAGGCGAGAGCGTGCTCCTCCCAGCTGCATGGGCTCTTCAGGAGGCACTGCACAGGCAGGCCCTGCGTTGGAGCTGGCCTCTCGAGTAGCCACTGCACCACAAGGCCCAGGAGCCCAGGGGGATGCCACCTGATGAGCCAGTCTGCGTGCCTCTAGGCGCCCATCGATACACAGGGCCTGCTCAATCAGAAGCTGCAAGGTAGCCGGTGGGGGGCAACGGGTCAGTTCATCCAGAATCTCCGGGGCCAGGCCTGCCTTAAACTGGTCCTGCAGGGCAGGGTCATTATAGGCCACGTCCTGGGCCAGGAGCCGAAAGGCCGTGACATACTCCCGGACCGGTTTCTTCCCTTGGTGCAGCTGGCGGAGCTGCCTACTGGCAGTCTTGGCTTGCACCGGATCCCCCCACATAGACCTAAAAGCCTGGAGGAAGGTGGCCATGTTGTACAGTACTGGGCTATCCTGCCGCAGGAGTGGCGTGGCCCACTTGGCAGCGGACCCTTGCAGCAGGCTGATGATAAATGCCACCTGGGCCCGGTCATCTGGGAAATCCGCCCTGCACACTTGCAAAAACAAATTACAGTTGGCTAGAAAGGTCTCCAACTGCGCTGGGTCTCCTTGAAATTTATCTGGCACAGCCACAGGGATCCACTTGGTGTGGTGTGCCATGGCAAGCTGGGCCAACTGTCTCTGTAGTTCAGCCACAGCTTCTGTGAGCTGAGTCACCTGAGCCTGCAAGGCTTGGTTTTCCTGCTTTAAGGCTTCCATTCTAGGAGGCTTTTCTCCCCGGCTTTAGGCTGCTGGGTTGGCTCACAATCTGTCAATGCCAAGGCCTGGCAGGCAGCCAAGAGCCAGCTAATAGGCCTTTTCACTGATAAAGCAGTCCAGCAATTAAATCAAAAAGCTTTACTTCAGCAAATAAATAAGGCAGCAGTAAACTAAAGAGACTTTTGCAGACAAGGGGATTCCTGGCTGTTACATCACAGCCAGGCCAGGAGCAACAGAGTTCACGTACCCCGAGTAACTTTAGGGCATGAGTTCCGACGCACCAGCAGGTTGGGCAACGTTCCAGCAAGGCAAGGGTCCACAATAGCCCAGCAGGCACTCCCAAGATGGACGGTTGTAAGCCAACAAAGACCCAAGGCTGAGTGAGTGCTTTTATTAAGCAGGCCCTCACCCAGGTGCTACCTCAGCTGGAGCTTGATTGCTTGGTGTTTCCTATTTAAACACTCTGACCTTCTGAGAGCACTCTTTTGCTCCTGATGCTGCTGGTAAGTAGGCACCTGCTCTTGAATCTCTGAGTCTAAGGCAGCCCCTGGCTCCATTGCTAGGGCTACTGGGGCCAAGGGCTCTGTGTCCAGGGCAGCCTCTGGGGTGGGCTGTGCAGCAGGCTCCATGGCAGCCTCTGGGGTGGGCTCTGCTGGTGCAACAGGCTCTATGGCTTGGAAGTCCTCTGGTTCAGACTCAGAGCTTGAGTCCTGGAGTGCCAGGGTCCTGACAAATACGGACCCCTAGTCTTCCACAGTTGTCCATCCCTGGTGTTTTTGTATGTGTGTGAATGGGCTGTGTTTGCATATAAGCCTGAAGTATGTGTGTTTAAGAAAAAGACAGAGAACGTGTCTGCAAAGTTGTGCAAGTCTAGGGACCCATTCACTGCTGGTATGTGCCTCCCTGCTATACTTCCCTATGAGGAATGTGGCCTGCAATGAAAACAGGTTTCCCATCACTAGTTTACACTGACTCTGACAGAATTTTAGGAAGGAGTATATCCAATTCTGTTTTGAAGATGCCAGGGATTTAACTTGGCACTTTTAGCTGGAATCCCATACAACATGAGCTTTGCCCCAACTTACTGTCTTTCCCCTTTGTTCTCTGATAACCATGATCAGCAGTGTAGGCAGCAACTGTTTTATCTACACTTAACATGACTGAATGAATAGGAACAAAATTGTAATAATTTAAAAAAGAATAATAAGGTTCTGGATTCTTCACACCTACACTTAGTTATACTTGGCCTAATTAGTATAATTCACATTACATATCAAACTGAATGAACAATCAGGATTTCTGTCAAGATTGTATATCTTGTTTTCATTATTTTAACAAAAGGAGAGAATGTTTCTTGAAAGGACTCTAATGGTTTCTGGCTCTATTTGCCTCCCCTGTCCATCATCTTATTTCATCACTATTGCTATTTCTTTACATTTCAGATCTTAAAGAACCGAGCTTAAATGAAAGTATCAGGGGACCATTTCCAAAGCAAGGACCTTTCTATAATTTTCAGTGATAGTAGCCATCATGGCTGGGGGGAATTCTGGGAACTGTAGTTTTACAAAGTAAAATTTCCAAACTCTGCATTGGGATATAGAGTTGTAGAATCATAGAGTTGGAAGAGACCCCAGGGGCCATCCAGTCCAACCCCCTGCCATGCAGGAACACACATCAAAGCATTCCCAGCAGATGGCCATCCAGCCTCTGCTTAAAAGACTCCAAAGAAGTAGACTCTACCACACTCTGAGGCAGCATATTCCACTCCTGGACAGCCCTGACCGTTAGGAAGTTTTTCCTGAGGTTCAGGTGGAATCTCCTTTCCTGCAGCTTGAATCCATTGCTCCCTGTCCTAGTCTCTGGAGCAGCAGAAAACAAGCCTGCTCCCTCCTCAACATGACATCCCTTCAAATATTTAAACATGGCTATCATGTTCCCTCTTAACCTTCTCTTTTGCAGACTAAACATACCCAGCTTCCTAAGCGGCTCCTCATAGGGCATGGCTTCCAGACCCTTCACCATTTTGGTCACTCTCTTCTGGACACATTCTAGCTTGTTGATATTCTTCTTGAACTGAGGTGCCCAGAACTGGACACAGTATTCCAAGTGAGGCCTAACCAGTGCAGAATAGAGTGGTACTATTACCTCCCTCAATCTAGACATCATACTCCCATTGATGCAATCAAGAATCACGTTGGCTTTCTTGGCTGCTGCATCACACTGCTAACTCATGTTCAGGTTGTGATCTACCAAGATTCCTAGATCCCTTTCACATGTACTGCTATCCAACCATGTGTCCCCCATCCTGTATTTGTGCGTTCCATTTTTTCTGCCTAAGTGTAGGACTTTACATTTCTTCCTGTTGAAATTCATTTTGTTAGCTTTGGCTGAGCTCTCCAATCTGTCAAGGTCATTTTGAAATTTGATCCTGTCCTCTCAGGTATTAGCAACTCGTCCCAGTTTGGTGTCATCTGCACATTTGATCAGCATGCCCTCCACTCCTTCATCCAAGTCATTGATGAAGATGTTGAATAGCACTGGGCCCAGGACAAAACCCTGTGGCACCCCACTAATCACTTCTCTCTAGGATGAAAAGCAGCCATTGGTGAGCACCCTTTGGGTTCGGTCAGTCAACCAATTACAAATCCAACAACAGTAGCCCTGTCCAGCCCACATTTTACTAACTTCTTTGTAAGAATGTCACGGGGAACTTTGTCAAAGGCCTTACTGAAGTCAAGATATGCCATGTCTACAGCATTCCCTTCATCTATCAAGCCTGTAACCTTATCATAAAAAGAGATAAATCTGGCATGAGTTATTTCCGAGAAATCCATGTTGACTTTTAGTGATTACGGCATTGCTTTCTAAGTAATTGCAAACTGACTGTTTAATGATCTGCTCTAGGATCTTTCCTGATATTGATGTCAGGCTGACCAGGCAATTATTTGGGTCCTTTTTTTTCCCCTTCTTAAAGATGTGGACAACATTTGCCCTCCTCCAGTCTGCTGAGACTTCTTCTGTTATCCAAGAGTTCTGAAACATTATTGCAAATCGTTCAGAAATGACTTCTACCAGTTCTTTTAATATCCTTGGGTGTAATTCATCTGGCCCTGGAGACTTGAATTCATCTAGTTTAGCCAGATATTCCTGTACTACTTCTCTACTTATTCTTTCCTGGATTTCTCCCTCTTCCTCACCTGTTCCTCATCCTCCAGGTTGAGTACTTCTATCCTTTTGGGAGAAAACTGAGGCAAAGAAGGTGTTGAGTAGTTCTGCCTTCTCACTTCCCCTCATTATTAATTGGCCATCTTCTTCACGTAGTGACTTTATCATTTCCTTGTTTTGCCTTTTGCTGCGGACATATCTAAAAAAGCCCTTTTTATTGTTTTTGATGTCTCTGGCAAGCCTGCACTTCAGCTTTTCTGACCTTCTCCCTACATCTCCTGGCTATTTGCTTGAATTCCTCTTTGATGGTTTCACCAATCTTCCATTTCCTGGACATGTTTCTTTTAACACTTAGCTCAGCTAAGAGTTCTTTAGTCAATCATTCTGGTTTCTTTAGACACCTGCCATTTTTTTCTTCCTATTGGCACAGTTTTAAAAATCTCACTTTTAAGAAACTCCCATCTGTCATAAACTCCTTTCTCTTTTAGTATTCTTGACCACGGGATTTCAGCAAGTATGGCAGACTGTAGCTAGACTAGAAACACAGGAAGTGCAAAAGCTATTTTTTTTTTAAAAGTTTGTAATACTCTAACCATTTATTAGGCCAAAATGCTTCCTCACCCATGCATAGGAACTCAGGTTGGCTGATCTCAGTTTTCATGAATCATCTCCAGTTTTGGTGAGCTTATTTCTAGGCAAGGGGAAAAGGCCATGTGCAAATTTCCAACAGTTTGGTACCATTTGCAAAGCTTAATTGATTTGTTGCTGCAACTTGCAAAGACTCTCTAGGGAGATCTATCTATTTAATTGGCTTCCTCCTTCCTTCTCAATCCTTGTGGTGCCAGGACTCACCTTCCATTGTGCTCTGAACCTGTTTTATGGTTAGAAGAAAATAGTCTAGATTAAATGTTCCTTATTTTATCTGCTTAAGTTAGTGAGAAAAAATAAATTCCTAAGATAGCTAATATTTTTGTCTTAATTTTCAGACAGGAAAATCTCTCTCTCTCTCTCTGTGGTTGGTACTTAAAGTGTAATGCTTAACAACATTACCAGGAGCCAGCTCTCAGACCATTTCCGCATTACACTGTTATAGTGCTTTTATTCCACTGTCAACATCCTGTGGAATTCTGGGGTTTGCAGTTTACTGAGGCCAAAGAGCTCTCTGGTTGAGAATTCTAAATGCCCCTCCCTAAACTGCAAACCCCAGGATTCCATAGGATGTTGAAAGTGGAATAAAAGCACTATAACAGTGTAGTGCGGAAATGGCCTCAGTCTCAAGTTTTGGCCTGGAAACCTCAGGGCGTGGGATAGACCTGCACGGGCAAGCCTAATAGGAACCATATAACCTTTTAAATCTTATAGTGCAATCCTATACATGGCGACTCAGAAGTAAGTCCCATGACTTCAGTGGGACTAATCCCCCCATCAATTGTAGCTTAAAATCTGCTGAGTGTAACCTTATATTGGCTTCATGTCTCCCAACTGAATGACAAACAGTGGAACAACAAGCTGTACTAGTTCCTACGTAGCGTCTGTAGGTGATTTAATGATGAAACATTTTTCCAGGACTCCAGAAAGAAAACCCTACCACCAGCAAGCACAGTGTGTGGCCTCTGGCTACTAAATGCAGCCACTAAATCCATTCATATTTAATCGCCGTTTACCTCTTATGAGATTCCCTTGCAACCTGAGTCTCTCCTTTGACTTGTAAAGTATTACCAGGCTTAGTGCTATGGATCCCAGAGGGAAACACAAATACAGATGTGATGGTAAATGTACTAGCTGACTGTTGAATATTCATGAAATCAAACATGAGCCTCTGGTTCCTGGAGGACTGGTATGTTCTGTGGAAAGATTAGACTGATATGTTTTGTGGAAATGCGTTTGTCCAGCTTTTCCCACATATTTGGAAGCTGAAGTAGGGCAGCCCAAACTCTCCCACAGCCTGAGAAGATGCTATCCTTGTAAAAGAGGAAGACTTGGCAGCAGCAGTTCTGTTTGTGCAAATGAGATTTTGAGCAAGTATGACTTCTGTCACCCCTACATAATGGACTATAATTGTCCAAAATGTTTAAAGGTATGGAAGGTCTGTTTTTCTTTGTATACTTACCTTCCTTTGTATACTTACCTCAATTGACACCAGGGCTGAATACTTTCTTGCCCACCAAACCAGACTTCCAATTGCTAGTCCCAAGTAGACCAATTAAATTAAAGCTATTTACACAGCTGTTGACTTATCATGCATATAGCATGATAAGTCAACAGCTGTGTAAATAGTGTTTTTTTGTGTCCTGTCTGCAAAATATTTTACTAACAAATATGGGTTGGTTTCATATTAAAACAGAGAGTAGAAATTTTTAAACTTGTGGTATAGAGGTTAGAGTATTTTATTGGGATTTGGGAATACCAGTTTCCAGTTTCCAGTGAGTCATGACATTCACTGGGTGACTAGGCCAGCCAGCCTGTCAGCCTGACATACCTCCCAGGGTTGTTGCGAGAATAAATAAGGACACAGGCAAGATCTTGGAACTAATCAGAGGAAAATCTGGATATAAACGGAAATAAGTAGAACTCTGAGTCCCATTCTTAGAACTCAGAATGAATGGGATCCTACTCTTGCTGACCCTATTGCAACTATGTGTGCATGCACACAACAGGCAAGGTAAACAGCAACTGCCTCCAGAATCCCTTGCTGAACATGTATAACAGCAAGATAGAGAGAAACAAGGAGACCAAATGAGCCTGCCTCATCAGCTCCCCAGGCACATTAAGAAAAGACAAGTCTGTAAGTTTGGCCACCAAAATGGAGATTGTAAGAAAAGTGGAAGCTGGTAAAATAAAAAGTCATCCTGGATTCATTTTGGAAGAAGCCTTCAAGTGGTATCTAGAACATTCAAAAGGTTTTGGTTTATTTATGCAAGTTTTACCTAACCTGGATGTTTCCCATGTGCATATTGTTAGTTTTGAATAAAATAAGTGCTGAAACATGTTGAACTGCTCTTCTGTTGTTTCCACATTATTTCTGCCTCTGGTACCAGATTTAATGATAAAGAAGTAATGCCCAGGAACACAGCTACTTTGTTAACTGAGGTATACCTGTAATTTTTTAAAATACAATTATTATAGTAACTAGCTACTTTTGGAGACCTTGTACCTATAATGGCAGTTGGTTACTTTTTAAGAGTGGCAGTGCAATTCTAACACAATGGCCTTTTTTGCATAGCATTTGCCATGCGAAAGGGTCTCTGGAGCGTTGCGTGATTGCGAGGAGCTGTCGACATGACATCCTCACAATCGTGTGACACTGCTGCGGTTAGCAGGCACTGATCAGGCATTTTCTACTTGTAACCGAAAATGGTTTGCGCTTGTGCATTGCTCCAGGGCCCCATGTGCACTTACCGTGCGTGTGGAGCCTCCGGAGCTGCGACGCTCATGCTTCCTGCCCCAGCGCAGCCTGGGAAAATCCCAGGCTGTGCTGCAGAAGGAAGAGGCGGAGTGCTCATGTTGCCTGCTGACTAGCAGGCAGCAGATGAGGAGCTGAAGCAGCAGGGACACAAGAGCCTCTCGCAAGAGGCTGCTCGTGCAATCCCTCCACCCCAGTGCCAAGAAAAGGTAAGTTGCGGAAAGGGCCAATGATGTACTGGCTGTGTTAGGTTAAGAATACCACAAAAGCAGAAGGTCTCAGTGACAGAAACTGTGGCCAAGAGAACCATAACTAACCAAGGATGTCCTAAATAGTTTATTGATATGAATTTTGTATTCCTGCTTTAATACTATACTATTGCTTATATGTGTGCTTATATTTTTGAAGATATGCAACTTACCTATTTTGACTTATATATTCAGGGCATACTCAGTTAGTTATGGTCCTTTTTGCTGTAAGTTAGGAACAGGCAGAAGCCTCTTATGTTGGTTGAACTGGCCTTCTGCTGGCTGAACTGGCCTTATGCCTGCGTAATCCTCTTCTGCTGACTTATATCAAGGAGAGCTGGCACAGCTTCTCTACTGGCTGACAACAGCAGGCAGGAAAGCCAAAAAAGGGCCTTTTCCGCACTACACTCTTATAGTGCGATGATTCCACTTTCAACATCCTATGGAATCCTGGGGTTTGCAGTTTTGGGAGGGGCCAGCTGACCCCTCCCAAAACTGCAAACCCCAGGATTCCATAGGATGTTGAAAGTGGAATCATCGTGCTAGAACAGGCTAGTGTGGAAAAGGCCAAGGAGTGGAGAAGAGGTGACTGAGGGACAAGTTCAGCTGCATCCAAACATCCTCTTGGTCAGGGTTACACCCACTATGCCAGCCCAAAGTTATTCAAAGACCAGAGAGTTCGGAAGTGTCAAGTTTCTTAGTCTTAGAGAGGGAGTCACATTCAACACTGCTTTTAGCTGCCCTAGTGTTCCCACACCTGGCCCTCAGTCATTCTGGGGAGTTAGCATTGCACTCTAGCTTTCCAAATTCTGGACCAGCTGGATACCCAGTTGACCTCTTTTACCTGCCTAACAGAGATTTTGAAAACAAGAAGAGCCAAGCTTGGCAAAGAAGAGTGCACAACTGAAAAGCTGTTTTTCTATTTGATGGTGGCAGGTTGTGGAGACTTGCTGGAGGTTATGTCATTATTGGATTTTATTTGCTCTGTATTAATGAAATTTGGAGTAAAAGGAATGTGGTCTTGGCTTCATCTATTGTTGTCTTTCTCTGCAGCTGTAGCTTAGGGCAGAAGCAAATTCTCCGCTTGTTGGCTCTGCTGTAAGACATCTGGGGACCAATTTTTGCAAAACAAACAAATCTCTTATGTCAGGCTTCTTGAGTACTTCTGTAAGAACTTAGTGAGGACTACAGATGAAGCAGTGAACAACTTCTTAATTGCAGAGTTGAGAGAGTCCAAGTAGAAAGTTGACCATTATCAGTAATTACACTGAGCCAGCCTACCTGCCTATTAATATACTTTCCAAATGTCCTCATTTGGCAAATGACAGCCCTGATTAATTCTTTGCTATCCCACTTTTCAGCTGCTTTTAAAGTGTCTCATTTCTGTTTCCTCTTCTCCCTTTCTCCTTTGCTTACTCCAATTGCTGCAAACTGAATTCAAAGTGCAAAACTGGTTTGCACTCAGCCATTTCCACACTACACATTTATAGTGCTATTATTTCACTTTTAGCATCCTATGGAATCCTGGGTTTTGCAGTTTAGGGAGGGGCATTTAGAATTCTCAGCCAGAGAGCTCTTTGGCCTCAGTAAACTACAAATCCCAGAATTCCACAGGATGTTGAAAGTGGAATAATAGCACTAGAACAGTGTAGGGCAGAATTGGCCTCATTTAACTCAGAAGTGAAGAGAGGAGAAGAGGGGAGGAATCTTACCTTTCCAGTAGGCTCAGGCAGAAGCAAACTGCTGCAGCCTCACCTAGATTTTGTGTTCCTTCTAACTATGCACTTTTGTCATCTTGGTCACACGTGTGCTGTTCTTCATCTGAGAAATGTTGGAGGATATGCAATAATAAGCCTACATGTGTGACAGTGGAAGTCATTTTTTTTTATGCTCTCTTTCCTGATCTATTTTTCTTTCCAGAGTTTTTCACTTTGGAGAATATCATTTCTACACGTGCCAAAGGGAAATGACATAGATCATTTGCATGCTGACAACCATGTCTTGGCTTTGATTTGTGATTGTGAGTGCTTTGTTGAATCATTTTGCATGTAGCTTGGCCCAATATGTTTCAGTGTTATGGGCAATAAAGGAAGATTTTTTCCATTATGTGCCCTCTGACTGGGAAGAATTAGACATCAAAGATGACCAGTGTAGGAAACAGAAAGTAGAAAAGAAGCCAACCTGAGCAGTAATACGTATTACAAAACTGTAACAGGAAAATGGTGTCCATAGATTATTCCATATGAGAAGTCCACCCATGTTATTCACTGTGTATGAATCAACACTGCTTCTTGCTTCTCAGTGCTCTTACAGTAAACAATCCAGATGTCTAATTTAGATTTTGGAAAATTTATTTTAAAAATAATGACTCCTAGAATTCTCTAACTAAGGGCTTTTTTGCACTTTGGGAAGAAAACAGGGCAGTCTGTTACTCACCAGACTGGTGTGCTCCCTTGGAGGATCCAGGCTGATCTGGAGCAGTGCGTGCCTGCGCTACACACTGCTCCAGGGACGAAAATGGAGGCTTCCGGTACCAACCGGAGAAGTTCACCAGCCGGAAGCCCACCCCCAGGAACATCTGCAGCCTCGCGCTGGTGTGAGCCTGCAGATCTACACAGGAGCGCAGCGACGGACTGGGGTGTGCCGGGCTGTTGAAAGACCTGTTTTAAGCAGTCTTTCAATAGCACGGTGAACCACCAGTTCTGGTCGTTCCAGCACGGGCTGAAGTCCGAAACTACAGAAAGTAGTCTGGACCCAGTTCACCCCCGAGTGCAAACATCCTTGCTGGAGGACGCGCTGCCCCGTTTTAAAAACAAAATGCAAAAAAGGCCTAAGATGGCTACTTTTCCCAGCTTTGGTCTGCTCAAAATAAAGTCATAAACAGGTGGCTGGACTTGATGATCACCAACGTCACTTTTGATTGTATGGTGAACTATATATGGGTTAGTCATGAAGATACAGTATTCAAAGCACTTGGCATTATTATCAACATTTACAGCAGAATTTCACCATCTAATAAAGTGTTTCTTTTCCTTTGAGAGATAAGCCAGATATTGTTAGCTTTAACAGTTCTTATGTAATTAGTTTATTTTTATGCTCCTCTTCTATTTCTTCGTCTCAGTACTTTTCCAATACCTAGCAACCACTACAGCTACAAATGTTTTATGCTCTCCTTGATTTCTTTCTAAATTGTACCTTTCACATATATTAGACAAATTGCAAGAGAATACGTGCATATGTTCTACGTTTTTTTTAAAAAAAACAAGCAGCATAAATGGATCTATTATTTTTTCATTCTGCTCTCATTTTCAGGAAGCCGAAGAGGCAAAGGTACACTGGCTTCACTGATGCCTGGCATAAGACCAGTATAGACATAGTGGGACTGACTTCTGAGAAATGCACTCATAGTGCTTGTTTATCTTTGTATCAAGGCTGTGAACTATGCAATGCAGGTGGTTCTAACTAGCCTAAGACTAGGCAGCATGAAGCCTGCAAGTAACCAGTGACCCATGCACCTATTTTGTGACCGTAGTGCCCCCCAGATGGAGCAAATAGGTTAGGAGGTGATAGTATTCATTGCCCTTTTTCCATAAAGATCCAAATGGCATTTTGCCAACCATGATGTTTACAAGCAATTTCCTCTGCTTTTTCACAGTGTTCTGAAGTAGATTCAGCCCTCCACATTGGAGGGTTTGACTTTCATGGATCTGATTATTTGTGAGCTCATCCAACTTCTGGCCCCTCTAGCCATTTCTTTTCCAGAGGAACCTTCTCTCTTGGAAGCTTCGATCATGCTGTGCAACCCTCTAAAAATCCACCTCTGGTCCTCAACCAACAGCTGCCTGGTCAGCTAAGGATAGGTTGCAGCCTGATTTCTCATTGTAGCAGGTATGCTTAGAAATTATAGATTTTAAAAAGACAGCTTTAGGAGACAACAATATAGAAGCAGTCTGAAGCAGCTTAGAAGTAGATGAAATGTCAAGGGAATGCCTGGCTGGGTTGAAAGCAGATAAGAATAGTTGAATAAAGGTTGCTTGCGTTGGTCAGAGTGACTTTCTGAAATATAAACAAACGGAAGAGAAATGTGCTGTGTTGCGAGATTCAAAGGGGGGCGGATTTGGGTGGACTGAGGAAACTGAAACTTATATGCTGTGTCTATAAAATAACTGTGTAACCTTACTTCAGGGCTCTTGGTTTTTCTGGGGTGACCCAACCTGAGCCCCGCATTAAATAAACTTTACTCTTTTTCCAACTCTGTGGTCTCCTATCTCTGAAGTCTGCAACATCATCACCACAAACCTTCTCTGGATGGCACCCACATATCCAAGGAAGAAGACGGATGAGAGAGAGCAAGTGTGCCAACCCACTCCCTTTCCTTCTCCTATCCCTGACTTGGTTTGGATGCTGGGTGCCCATTTTCTCCACCATGCCTCAGTCTCCTTCCACAGATACACATGCACATATTTTGATATTTGCAATTTTTCCACTTTTGCAGGGGTCTTGAGCCCCTAACCCTAGTGAATATGGAGGACTGACTGTATCTTGTTCCTATGCCAAAAGTGAGAGGTTTTAAAAATTTTTTAAAAAGCCAACCTGGTAGATTTGGTTGTTGTATGAACTGTGACAAATCAAAATAGATTATATCCAATATGTCCCCCTTTCTGTTTTCAAGATGTTACTGCTCTTTTCCCTATTTCCCTTCTCTTCTATCCCATGCCTCCTTTTAATGCTTTTTAACAGCTAAAAACCTGTTTCATGATAAAGCAGTAGACTCCTGCTCAGTAGACTTCTGTTTGATGATAAAGAAGTAGACTCCTGCTCAGAAAGATAACCCCTCCCCACTAGTCAGTTTCAGCTGAAGCTGTGGGATTGGGAAGAGGAGACATTGTTGTTAACTGCCATAAGTCAACTTTGACTCACAGCTACCCTATAGATTTGAGATCTCCAAGTCACCATGTCCTCAATTGCCTCGTTCAGGTCTTCCAAATTCAGGGTCATCTTTTTCTTGATTGAGTCTATCCATCTGTAATGAGGTTTTCCTCTTTTCTTACTGTCTTCTACCTTACCAAGCATTATTTTCTTTTCTAGCAAGTCATGTCTTCTCATGATATGCCCAAGGTACAACAATCTCATCTTGATTTGCTTTATTTATTTATTTGTATCCCGCCTCTCCATATGGATCGAGGCGGCGAACAACTTACAAATAGCATGTATTTCTATACATGCCCCCAACAAGCTGGGTGCTCATTTTACCGACCTGCGGAATGATGGAAGGCTGAGTCAACCTTGGAGCCCGGCAGGATCAAACTCACAACCTTGTGGCTTGCAGTACTGGCATTTAGCCATTGTGCCACCAGGGCTTTATTTGTCATTTTTGTAGTCTACAGAATCTGTAGAACTCTTCTCCGGCGACACATTTCAAAAGAGTGGATTTTCTTCCTATCAGCTTTCTTCACTGACTTTCACATCCATACATAGAAATTGGAAATACATTGGCATGGACAATCTTAACTCTAGTATTCAGTGATATATCTTTACACTTCAGGATCTTTCCTAGTTCCTTCATAGCTGCCTTTCCAAGTCCTAATCTTCTTCTGATTTCTGACTGCAGTCTCCATTCTGATTAATCACTAAGCTAAGATACAGAAAATCTTGAACTATTTCGATATCTTCAGAAGGGGCAGAGGTGGGTGTTTTCCTCAGGTAGACTAGCGAACATACAGAGGTTGGTCTTCTCAAGCAAAGGAGGTTCCTGCTTTCATATAAAGGTAATAGAGTTCTTTTGTTTTTTTAAAAAACACATTCTCTATTGTTATAGTGCTATAATGATGAACTATAATGGTGCTGCTCCTACAGTTGTTTCCTGGGAGCACGGTAACTCCTCTGCCATTCCCTGTGTGAACTGAGGCATTGGAGGAGATTGTCTGTGAAGGCTTTGTGTATGGGGAGGCAGTCTTCCTTTGAGGAAAGAAACGTAAGCAATAGCACAATTACAGTTTGCCTCTTACGCCTGATACCTCTAGAGAAAAATGCTTAAAAACAAAAACAAAAACTAAGGATATAATGGGAGAAAAAGAGAAAGGACCATGTGAAAATTATCAAAATCTGCAAAGAATCATAGAACCCCCTGCCATGCAGGAACATCCTCAAAGCACTCCCGACAGGTGGCCATCAAGCCTCTGCTTAAAAACCTCCAAGGAAGGAGACTCCACTACTCTCCGAGGCAGCAGATTCCACTGCCGGACAGCCCTGACTGTCAGGAAGTTCTTCCTGAGGTTCAGGTGGAATCTCCTTTCCTGCAGCTTGAATCCATTGCTCCTTGTCCTGGTCTCTGGAGCAGCAGAAAACAAGCCCTCTCCTTCCTCTACATGGCATCCCTTCAAATATTTAAACATGGCTATCATGTCCCCTCTTAACCTTCTCTTCTGCAGACTAAAGATACCCAGCTCTCTAAGTCTATCCTGATAGGGCATGGCTTCCAGGCCTCTCACCATTTTGGTCGCCCTCCTCTGAACTTGCTGCAGCTTGACTATGTCCTTCTTGAATTGGGGTGCCCAGAACTGGACACAGTATTCAAGATGGGGTCTAACCAAAGCAGAGTAGAGTGGTACCAGTACCTCCCTCGATCTAGACATCATACTCCTCTTGATGCAGCCGAGAATTGCATTGGCTTTCTTAGCTGCCGCATCACACTGCTGACTCATGTTCAGCTTGTGGTCTATGAAGACTCCTAGATCCCTTTCACACGTACTGCTATCCAGCCACGTGTCCCCCATCCATTTTTTCCCATTTTTTCTACCTAAGTGTAGGACCTTACACTTCTCTCCGTTGAATTTCATTTCGTTCGCCTTGGCCCAGCTCTCCAATCTATCCAGGTCATTTTGAATTTTGATCCTGTCCTCTGGTGTATTAGCAACCCCTCCCAACTTGGTGTCATCTGCAAATTTGATGAGCATGCCCTCTATTCCTTCATCCAAGTCATTGATAAAAATATTGAGCAGCACTGGGCCTAGGACAGAACCCTGTGGCACCCCACTAGTCACTTCTCTCCAGGATGAAAAGCAGCCATTGGTGATCACCCTTTGGGTTCGGTCGGTCAACCAATTACAAATCCAACTAACAGTAGCCCTGTCCAGCCCACATTGTACTAGCTTCTTTGCAAGAATGTCATGGGGAACTTTGTCAAAGGCCTTACTGAAATCGAGATATGCTACATCCACAGCATTCCCTTCGTCTATCAAGCTAGTAACTCTATCATAAAAAGAGATAAGATTGGTCTGGCATGACTTATTTTTGAGAAATCCATGTTGACTTCTCATGATTACTGCATTGCTTTCTAAATGATTAGAAACTGACTGCTTAATGATCTGCTCCAGGATCTTACCGGGTACTGACGTCAGGCTGACTGGGTGATAATTATTTGGGTCTTCTTTTTTTCCCTTCTTGAAGATGGGGACAACATTTGCTCTCTTCCAGTCTGCTGGAACTTCTCCTGTCCTCCAAGATTTCTCAAAGATTATAGCAAGCAGTTCCAAAATGACCTCTGTCAGCTCTTTTAATATGCTAGGATGCAATTCATCTGGCCCTGGAGACTTGAATTCATCCAGTGTGGCCAGGTATTCCTGTACCACCTCTCTACCTATTATGTGCCTCATTTCCCCTGCTTCCTCCCCTGCTCCCCAACCACCAGGTTGAGTGCTTGTATCCTTCTTGGAAAAAACTGAGGCAAAGAAGGTGTTAAGTAGTTCTGCCTTTTCTCTCCCCCCTGTGAGTAATTCTCCATCTTCTCTGCGCAGCGACCCTATCGTCTCCTTCTTTTTCCTTTTGCTGCAGACATATTTAAAAAAGCCCTTTTTATTTTTTTTAATGTCTCTGGCCAGCCTAAGTTCGTTCTGTGCTTTAGCCTTTCTGACCTCCTCCCTACATCTCCTGGCTACTTGCTTAAATTCTTCTTTGGTGGTTTCCCCCTTCTTCCATTTCTTATACATGTTTCTCTTAACACTTAGCTCAGCTGAGAGTTCTTTAGTCAACCATTCTGGTTTCTTCAGGTGCCTTCCATTTTTCCTCCTTATTGGCACAGTTTTAGACTGTGCCTTCAGTATCTAAAGGCATCTGGGGTGTTTGAGGGGGGTGAACAACTAATGTCACAACCCATGTCAAAAGTGAACTGAAAAGTTCACTCTACTGGGGAATCTTTTGTTAGAAAAAAATCAGGAAAGTTTTTTGAGGGGAAACATTAAGAAATGCCAAGAAGCAACATTGAATAGTGCAAGATAAATCAGGACAAATCACTAGCCAAGATAAGCTATAACTCAGCCTGAAATATCAGTCAGTTACCTGTTTGTGAACTGCCAAATACTAACAATCACATCTAGAATGAAAAGCAAAAAACTGAAATAACTGCTCTTCCTCCTCATTTATAATCTACCATTTTTGCCTTCTATGCCATAGGGAAAGCCTTCCTTATTGTAAATCACAGAGCCAATACTTCAGATAACCAAAGGAAGCATATTTAAGAAACCACTTTAATAATCCTCAATCAGCATTTGATTCAAGAGTAATTGCTGAAATTCACAAATGTGCTGCAGAATCTCACATATCAGAAGAATATAATTTGAAATCATCACAGAAGGAATATAATATAGAGTGGGGGTAGTGGAGGAGAGGGTGAGGAAGAACACTGCTATTAAGTTTAACGCTACCTGTTTTTTCCCCCACTGAAGTACTGCTGTCAGTTGAGGGGCCTTAAGAGTTCTCACTAGAGTTCCCAGATCTCAGGGACTGGACCCTCTCTCCTGGTCTCAAAGGTGAACAGGAGGAATCTCAGAGTGAGAGCACTGCCTTGAATATTGAGTGCTTATATATTTGCTTGAGAGCCAGCATGGTGTAGTGGTTTGAGTATTGTTCTGTGACCCTGGAGACCAGGGTTTGATTCCTCACTCCGCCATGGAAACTCACTGGGTGAGCTTGGGCATATTACATTCTCAACCCCAGAAAACTCTGTGACAGGTTTGCCTTAAGGCTGCCATAAGTCAGAAACTACTTGAAGGAAAACGACAACGACAACAACAACAACAACAACAACATATAGGGACTGCTGCATGTAATGTTACAAGGGCCTGCTTTCTGTGACATCACCATGGGTTGTCCCTAGGTCTCAGAGTTAATGCTGAAATCTCAAAGTCTGAGGTGGTCTTGACCTGGTAGACAAAGTTCTAAATTGCCAAGTGCCTTCCTTTAGTTAGGGAAGGCTGGCTGACTGCTTTCAATAGCTGGCTTGTGATTGACTAGATCATACCTGAAAAGTGGATGGGTGGGGCAAATCAGTCTCTCTCTCTCTTTCCCTGCCCCTTCTAGGTATGGTGTGATCCAGGTGTCTGTGTGTGAAGAAAACATTTGACACAATATGATTCTGCTTCCTGAAGGGGAACAAAAACTGGCATCCTTTGCTCAAGTCATGTTTCATGGCACCCAACCACAATCAAATTATGTTGATGCCTCAGACACAAAAACCCATAAGCACAACTCCCTATCCAGGTCAGTAAAAATGAGATAATAAATTAATAACCAACAATTTGCTAGTTTTTCATGACACCAAAAATCTACTGCTTTATTCTCTGTAATGGTAAGGCTGCAGTTAGAAGCTAAGGCCACAGATGTCAGCTGATGTGAGAGCTATGGACTTTAATTGTCTGTTGAAAGGTTTAAGCTATGCCTCTGTCTATGCTCAACCTGTATATCTGAAAATAAATACAAATATTACAGAGACCAATAGCTCTTTAGTGACTTCCTTCAAAAGAAACAAAACTTAGGTACCTTTTGAACTTCTCACCACTCAGAAAAGTGTGGTGAGTGCAACAGTTCCACAAAAATTTGTAACAGGGTTAATGTATCTGTGATCTGCAAGTGAAAAATCATGGAAAAACTTTGTTTTTTGAATTTGATCTTCCAAGCAATATCATAGACTGGTGAGACAAACACGGACAGGGTAGGCTAGTATAAATAAATAGATATGGTGTTGAAGGAATCTAAGCCCAGCAGAAATAATTGTGGGAACGAATATAAAACCTGCTTGGCATTCCTACGCAGGAGATGTTCAGCTGGCATTTCAGCTAAGGAAATCTGATCAAAAATTGATACATTCTTCTGATCCCATTCAAAGACTGCCTGCAAGGAATGCAAATGATTGCGATGTCTATACAGCTGCAGGGTTGCCTGTAGATATTGTTTAGAACAGAAAGCTGTGAACCATCTCAATGAAGCCGTATGCCTTGTGGATGACAAGCTGAGAGCTCATTCCTTGGCTATATGGAGAGTCAATTATACAACACATAGGAAGAGATCTAACTATAGCAAATGCAAACACATTAGTCAGAGGTTATACTCACTAGAAGCCAAAATGACTCAATTGAGGCTATCATACTTTGGACATGTTTGTTATAAAACACGATTCATTGTCAGAGACAATAGTAAGAAGCAGTAAGGGAATTAAAATACAGATGGATTGACTTGACAAAGGAAGCCACAGCCCAGGTTTGCAAGAGCAGGCCTGTTAAGAACAGGATCTTTGGGAAGCCTCTCATTCAGAAAGTCATCATATGTTGATACCAAATAACAGTCATATGCATTAAAGCAGGCCTGCTCAACTTGGGATACACCAAGGCCATTTCCACACTAGCCTGTTATAGCATGATGATTCTACTTTTAACATCCTCTGGAATTCAGGGGTTTGCAGTTTCAGGAGGGGCCAAGGGGCCCCTCCCAAAATTGCAAACCCCAGGATTCCAGAGGATGTTGAAAGTGGAATCATAGTGCTATAACAGGCTAGTGCGGAAATGGCCCAAGTTGAGAGCCACCCACTCAGCACATATTACAGATTGTCTAGAGATGTAAAGTTGCAAGGAAGTTGCTGCCATTTCTTGTTTGTTTTTGGATTTTTTTTCCCAGTTAGGGAAGAAAAGGGGGAGTGATCTTGTGCAATATTATCACAATAAAATGTATTTGCTCCTTTATTTTCTGTTCCACCTTTCTTCCACCATGCAACCCAAGGTTGCTTACAAAATTCAGAATAAAGGTTCAGCTAAAAAGTTTAGATCTTACAAAAATTGTAAAAAATTAAAAAAAAGAATATTTCTAATGAGTGAAAATATTTCAGAAGTGTTTGTTTAAAAAAAATCAGTTAATTCCAGTGTCTGCCACCACTATAAAACTTCCTTCCTTTTCCACTCACAGCGTACTGCACTGCCTGAAGATCTGCCCTGAAGAGTTTCTCAGCCCTCTGGAACAAATTTTGAAAGTACACATGAGATGTGAAGGAAGCATGAATCTCCCACTCCCAGTTCCATTGACCCAATTAGTGGATACTGTTGTACCCAAGCCACAGTCCCTGGCCCTTTTCGCACCATACCTCAATTGCAGGATGTTCCAATGCCATCACAGGACTGCCAATGGCGGATCAGGCTCTGTTTGCAGCCTCTTGTCTTCTGCAGGCACCTGGGCATTCGCAAGACAGCACCGGATGCACCTGGTGCCTGTTCTGCAGCTCAGTGTCATGGGCCACTCCCAGGTTCCCCCTGCCCCAGCCCCCAGCCCCCTGCTTGGATGGTATTTTTTTATTTTTATTTTCTTTGCCGGCTATCATGCTAACGTGCTAACAGTGGTGCTGATTTTTTTTTAAAAAAAAATGTAAGTCGGCCAGACCCTGGGGGCTGATGTCGTCATGGGTGTGGGCGGCGATGTCAGCCCAGGGGTGGCCTTCCTGGGTGATGTGTCCTGTGGTGTTTGCTGGTACAATGAGGGCAGCGGTTGGCCTGCTGCTGGGTGGAGCTTCTCCTGGGAGGTGCTGAGTGAGGGATGGGAAGGGACTGCCCACATTCCACCCACTCCCAGGTTGTTCCTAGAAGGATGCCAGATGGAGGCTCTGCATGGCCGCAGTTCCCACGGTTGATTTGAGAAAGGCTGGTTATTTTCGGGTTTCTCCCAAAAATGAAAAAAAGTGGGATTAGTGCTGCCTGCAGCCAGGACAGCACCTGTTTGGCAAGAATGTCATGCAGTAAGGCGGCTCCTGAAGGGGGAGTGGAGCGTGGCTAATGCGATTTGAAAACGCCATGTGAAAAGGGCCCCTAACTTCCCCTCACACAGACAGAAGAGAAAGAGGTATCAAACCACGTTGCCAACCAAGGCACCCAATAAAGCAGTTTCACCCTGCTTTTTTGTTCAGGTACCAATGATGTCAGTAGGCTCTACTCCTAAAATATAGTACCGCAGCTGAGTGGGAATGTGACAGAAAGGTTCGAGGAGAACAACATGGTCCCTGCCCACTTCCTGTCCCTGCAGAGGAAGTGAGTGGCATCAGACAGGGCTGGCTCAGGACATTTTGTTGCTGGAGGCAAAGAACCTGATGGTATCCCCTAACGTTCCACATATCAAAGCTGATGGAACTGGACAGTTGATGGGAGGGCATCTTCCACCATACCTGAGTAAATTGTTTTGGAGAGCTGAAACAGCTGCTGCAGTGTGGCTTGGATCCTGTTAGTGACATGTACACATATCAGTATGTTACTGCTGTTTTCTAGCCTGAATTTAGGGGATGTCAGATATCATTTTGATATCAATAATTTGGCTTTCTTCTACCATCCCTCTCCACGTGTCTGTGAGGTCCACCGGACAAGCCCGCAGTCAGGCTTGGCCCCTAATTGCTGTAATATTCCAAACAATACAGACAAGCCAGAAATAGCCGTCTCGCCACTTTAGGAGACCTCAAAGGCAAGTACCCTCATTATGTATGCACGCTGCTTACAAAGAACTCCCTGCCCCGAGTAGGCAACTTGGCAAGCTTAACATTCTGTTGCATTATGTGAGTGTATAACGCGACTCCTTGCTCCACAAAATTCTCACAACCCTTTGTGTGTGTGTGTGTGTGTGTGTGAGAAAGCAAACTGTTACAAACTGTTGTTATGGCTGGCCAGTTCCATGGGAATGTTTTCTTCAGCACTATCAGCTTGTCCGGAACTGGCACACAGCTGCGCCATCATATGTGTTTTAGCTACATGACATGTTATGGCTATGAACTTGTTATTCACGCTTGCTGTCGTAGGTTCAAGGTGCCTACAGCATGTTTACTGCATATCATATAACCCCGTGCCTTGTGAAAAAGGTGCTCTGTTCTTTTGTCTTTGCTCTCTGTTGCTGACCTGCCATGATGTTGGGCAGAATGAACCTTACTTCTGTAACTTAGTTTGAAATCTTTTTTACCAATAAACGTAGTCAATTTGCCAGTTTGACTTCAGCAGTGTTTTATTTACTTGCTCCCTGAAGCAGGCATGGAGTCTAAAGCAGGCAGGCAGATTTTATTATTTTTTATCAGTAGGAGTTTCTAGACTCCTGTTTTTGCAACATGGTAGCAGAGGATGGTTCGCGGTCCAGCAACCTTGTTTTGAGTCCTGCTTCAAGTTATGCCTGCTGAGGAGTGTTTTTGAATAGGTTTTTGAGCTGGTTCTACCATGGCTCAAGCGATGCCTGGGGGTTTGTCCCTTGTTAAGCTTAATGCCACAAACTACCTTGCCTGGTCTGCGAGAATGGAAAAATATTTGCAGGCCGAGGGTCTGTGGGGGGCGTTCACTGCTCCTGTTTCGTTGCAAGGTACACCAGCTCAGATTGAGGCTGCATCTAAACGAGCCATGTCTATGCTCTTCCTGGCTGTGGAAGATGACCAGCTCACACACATCAGGGACCTAAATACTCCATGTCAAGGATGGGTCAAACTATGAGATATACTACAGTAGGAGTTTCTAGACTCCTGTTTTTGCAACACATTCAACTGTCAAGCACTGCGCATCTGCATACTGGCTATTCCATTTTCAATTCGAACCTAATCATGCTAAATTCTGACCTTTCGGAGGCTTTGTCTCCAGCCCTAAACTCATTGTTATTCCCCAAGTACAGACTAGCCTACGGTTATATTTTCCCTATAAAAACCCCTGATTTTGAGAGCTTCTTTGGATCACTCGGATCGCTCCCGAATTCCATCCAGCCTTGCTGCCACTTTGCTTGGCGAGCCTTCCCCTCAGTCCAGACTTCATATCTCCGAACTCTATCTTCAGACTACCCAGGCTTCAGGACAGGTGTAGTATCACCCAAATCAACAATCCCTCTTAAAAATCCTTCTGTCTCACTCCAACCTTTATTTTCTATAGTTATCTGCGTGAGTGTGTTGCATATACTGCTTGTCTGTACTTTAATAAAGATCACAATTATTCTTATAACTTGGTGTGCTTCTTGGCTTGGCCTGACCCCGTAGACATTGGATAAAAGATTCTGCTGCGTTGCCCTGCCTCTCGCATTGCCAACTTGTGCTCTTTGCTAATTTCCCCATCTTTTGATATTTTGAGAGCGCATTTCGGTGTCCCTCACGGGACCCCCAGTAAACAGGGTAACAAGTGTTCCTCGCACACGTGGGAAGAAGCAGAAGGCACGATTCTGTAGCCCTTCACACAACATACAAAAGCTTCCCTCCCACAGCTATCAAGCCCCAGAAGGTCTGTAGCTACTGCTACTTACTGGTGGAAAGGTGAAGAAGAGGGGGGCAAACAGTTCAGATGATGTAGCTCAGAAGGAAAGGGGTAGGAGCATATGCATCATCTGTGAGCGCATTCCCATTTTCATCCCCCTCTCAACTCAGATGAGCTAGCTCTTCATCTTATTAACCTCCCCAGTAGCTCCCCAGTGGCAAACAGCAGCAATGGCCCTTCCTGGTGCTTGATTGCTGTGCAGGTGGGATATTGCATGGGGTGCAAAGGAATCAAGAACAATCCCTTGCATCCTATCCAAAGTACAATATATTAAATAGAGTAGACATAGAACTACATGTTTGAAGCATTGCATTCAACCTGCTTGATATAGGATCTTAGTCTCATGGTAAGGCCAGCATCAGTACCAAGAACTCCCGCTGCTTGAGCTGCAGCCAGTAACAGATTTTTCAACCAAGACTACAAAGGCTTGATTGTTAAGGAGTTGGTCCATGATGAGGCAGCTCAAAGAGAACAAAGGGTCTATTTCTCACTGAATGGGATGAGCACAGCTGCTTATTGCCTGTCGGTGGATCAATCAGCAGTTGGCTATTCAATGGGAGGTAGGTCAGCACTCAGAAAAAAAGGAGTTGCTTCAAGGTATTTTAGGAAGAGAAGCACTAAGGCATCACTTACCAAGAAGAGGGATAAAATTACTGTTTCTCCAGAGCTTTTGGCAAGCCAATTAAAGTATGCTTCAGTGAACAAGTCAGACAGATAGAGGCATGGCACCCAGGCAGATATATGAACTTCCATTCTTAGGGGAAGTCTCTACTTCTGATTCAATCAAAACCAAAGCAGCTCCTAACAATTCAGCTTGCCAGAGCCTGACATCACTTCAAGAAGTCTCCTCTGGAATCCAGACAAAAGAAGTACCTAAAGACATGTGAGCTACAGGGAACTGAGCAATATCCTTTTTACTAATACAGACCATTAGTTGAGGAGAGAGTGAAGAGTGAAGGCTATGGAAGAAAAAGAGACATAGACATTGGAATCATTGGGGGGTGGGAAGCAACCTGGGCAAAGCGAACGTCTTCACTACTGTGGTGCTTTCCACCAAAGATAAATTTAACTTTAGCCATGCGTTCTTTTTAATTGTAATACTCTATCTGGACAAATACCTAACCATCTGTCATATTAAATAAGCAATCCAACAAATAAGAAATAATGGATCTGTATACTAGACTATTATGGAAGGAGGCACAAGATACAAAAACAACTTATAATACTTATGTTATCAGAGGAGTTGCCCCTTTGGTCAGTTCAGACGACTTTTAAAAATCCATATAAAAGGAATCTACTTGTCTTCTGGAGAAAATGGGCCAAATTCTTTGTGCCTTCCATTAGACTAATTTCTGTAGGGCTAGAATTTAATAATAAGAACCTTTGCATGAACACAAAGAAGGATCGAATAGGCAGGTATATTAAGATAAGAGACTGCTTCAGCAGAACTAAGATTAAATGTCAAGAACAACTCAAGAAGATGCTAGTGTGTAATCCTGGAAATTGGCTAGAACTTTTGAAACTCAGGAGTATTGTTAAAGATTGGTGAAAAACACAGAGGCCTCCCCAAAGTAATGACAGAATCCTAAATACTTCATGCTATCCTGAGTATTGAAACCAAAGGCATAATCTCTAGAATTTATGATATTTTGGTGACAGCAGGTAACTATAATAAGTATGTAGTTAAATCTTTGTGGGAGAATGATTTGGGGATAAAAATTCCTAATGATACGTGGATAAGAATACCAGCAAGCTTGCCTTTTAGATCCATTTCTGCTAACATTAAAAAGGGGTTTACAAGGGAATATACAAATGACATTACACCACCTCTAAACTATCCCTTTATTGCCCTAATATTAAACCAAGTTGTTGGAGAGGATGTGGAGACGGGAACATTAGTCCATATGCCCCAGGATAGCAGTTTTCTGGAATGAAGTAATAAATATTGAAGAAATTACTAAAGAGAAAATTGAGAGGAGAAGTGAACTCTGTTTATTTTCTTTATGCAGAGAAAAACAATTCTATAGGATAATCATCTGAATTCACAACTTTTATTGGTAGCATGAGGACAAATTGCACAAATCTGGAAATATGCACAGAACCTAAACACCCATCTTTGCATGCAAGGGGTTCGTGATTTGACATTGTATGAAGAATAACTTTGAATATCATATATTTGAGATGGAAACAAAAAGTTGGTGCTCTTGTTTGGTTCTCCTTTATTGTTTATTTAAACAAAAATGGAGGCCTGTGGAACCAAGAAGAAGGAAGGAAGGAAGGAAGGAAGGAAGGAAGGAAGGAAGGAAGGAAGGAAGGAAGGAAGGAAGGAAGGAAGGAAATGACTTAGACATTTGGAGAATGGTCCAGCAGAACACACAGTATACGAAACCTGGAACTGTTCTGGATTTGGAGGACTGAACTTAATCACATATCAGTCACATAGTGGCTGATTTTAAGAGTTGTATTGTAGTTACCAATGGTGCCTTGTTTGTTTTTGTTGATTTTTTCACTGTTTTTCACTGTTAAAATGAAAAGAGATAGATAGATAGATAGATAGATAGATAGATAGATAGATAGATAGATAGATAGAGAGGGAGAGGACATCTGGCTCTACCCACACCTTTCTTCAGACCTCCAAGAAAGTCAGCTGGACTAAATAAGGCCATTTCCACATTACACTGTTATAGTGCTATTATTCCACGTTCAACATCCTATTGAATCATGGGCTTTGCAGTTTAGGGAGGGGCATTTAGAATTCTCAGCCAGAGAGCTCTTGGACCTCAGTAAATGACAAATCCCAGAATTTCACTGGATGTCAAAAGTGGAATAATAGCACTATAACAGTGTGGTGCAGAAGTGGCCTAACTTGAAACTTATTTAACCCTTATTATGAGCAAGAGGTTTCTGCTACATCTAGGACTGCCAGGTGTCCCTGGTTATAAGGGTTGTCCCTTATCTGAAGGACAGAAGATGTGTGTTTTTATGTAGACTGATTGAGATTTTAAAAATTCAACATTTGAGGGTGTGCGCATTTTGAGAAAAGATGAGGCCAAGTTGCCTGAGCAAGTAAGCATATCTGAAGCTTGCTGCCAATACAGATGATTATGATATGATTGAAGTGAATTCAGGACTGTTGGTGCATGCCAGAAAAGAAAGCAACTATGGATTTTCGTAAAGACAGAACATTGTCAATTCCACATGTCATGAGTTTTGATGATCGCAGGGCAGTTTGTGTGGCATATTCAGCTTTGCCCTCCAACAGAGGGGGACAGCAGAGAGTCCAAAACAAACTGCCAAGAGGTTGCTTCTGCTGCTTCCAGCACCTGAGGCAATAGCCTCATCATGCCTAATGGTAGGGCTATCCTTGACCGCCAGCATGTAGCCCTCAGTAAGTTACTGTTAAAGAAATGCATCCCTTCATTGGAAAGAAAGATTCTGCATTTCTATCTTATTGCATCAAGCGAAAACATGTATATACAGTAGGTAGATTTATTTCCCCCTCACCATGCATAGGACTCCTGCTGCTTGAGAATCTCCTTTTTCTTCAGCATCAGGAAATCAGCAAAACAGATTCATCACCCCACTGATGGGCCATGATATGGTAGCTGGCTCTATCAAACTTCATGGTTCATGAGTTATACACCTGTGCCCAAAAAGAGCCCAATTTTAATATCACATTACTGAAAAAATTAAAAAAAATAGATGTCTTCTTTCAATTTTGAAATGTTGTTGTCATCGTTGTGTGCCTTCAAGTTGATTCTGACACATGATGATCCTAAGGCAAGCCTATGATGGAGTTTTCTTGGCACCATTTGTTCAGAGGAAGTTTACTTTTTTCTTCTGCTGAGGCTGAGAGAATGTGACTTGCTGGTCTCCAAAGTCATAGCTCCATGCTCAGATCACTGCATCATATTGGTTATTACCAGTTTGCCAGGAATTAGCTGGCATCAATACCTGCTTCAATAGAAATCTGAATTTGCAAGTGTAAGTTTCACTCCTGCCTAAACAGGACTGAAGCCAGGACTGACAAGTTTAATTTGCACATATATCTTCAGTTAATTGAAGTCAGTGTCTGTGAAATATTGGAACAGGTAGGAAGGCAAAGGAAGAGTCTTTGTCTCTCACTTTCTAGGAGAGAGAGGAATGAGTGAATCACAGCCAACAGGTGGCACTGTAGGCTCTAATATATTCTCCCTTCTTGCTTTGAGTTTTAGCAGTTTAAACTGTTGGATAAATTTACCAGCGCCAGCTATCTTTGCTGTGTTTCAGCTGGGTTAACTGTAGATCCTGAAATATGAGATTCCCTAAAAATCCACCCCAAAATGTCATAGTAGTTTTTTTTTATAGATCTGATGTTGTTATGTGCCTTCAAGCTGTACCTGACTTATGACTGCCCTAATGTGAAGCTATCATACGGTTTTCTTGGCAAGATATGCTCAGAGGGGAGTCTGCCTTTGCCTCTCTCTGAGGTTGAGAGAGTGTGACTTGTCCAAGGTCATCTAGTGGGTGTCCATGGCCGAGTGGGGATTCAAATTCTGGTCTCCAGAGTTGTAGTCCAATGTTCAAATCACTATACCAGTCAGGCTCTCTTTACATGTTTGTACTTCAAGCTTTGAAACACCACCCATAACTGGGCAACTGACGGATCAAGTCAAGTTTCCTGGTCAATATCCTCAAAATTCAGCATTGTTCTTTTCACTCAAAACCTATGCCAAAGTTTCGCACTATTTTTGTACAATTTTGTAGTGGAAAACCTGAATAGTGTACCTCTTTTGGGGTTCTGTGGGCCTAGTATATAACTAATATTGCAAACATAATCACAATTTAAGCCCATTTTTTTTAAAGAGCAACAGAACAAATTGCATACTGAATTGAACATGTATCAACTGTCTGAAAAGTTCCATGTATTTGATGAAGTGTCAGTGCAGGACTTTATTTATTTATTTATTTATTTGTATCCCACCTCTCCATATGGATCGAGGTGGCGAACAACTTACAAATAGCATGTATTTCGAAACATTTCTATACATGCCCCCAACAAGCTGGGTACTCATTTTACCGACCTGCGGAAGGATGGAAGGCTGAGTCAACTTTGGAGCCCGGCAGGATCAAACTCACAACCTTGTGGCTTGCAGTACTGGCATTTAGCCACTGCGCCACCAGGGCTCCTTTGATGGCAGAACTGTTCTACTTAAGCTGCTCAGCAGTACTGCAACCTTGGAAGCAAACCTTAAATCCCTAAATAAAAGATACAAAATGTGTGCCAATGTATAATTGAAATTCTACTGTAAGGATTTTTCCTTTGGTCCCCTCCTTAATTCATAATTGAAAATCTGACCACCTTATGCAAGGTGAAAAGTGCCTAATCCTTATCTCTAGCAACTGCAGCTCCTTTCCAGCTCTCCTTTTTTCTGAATTGAACAAATATATACAGTCCACCCTTTATGGTTTTCCCACCCAGTGGCCAAACTGATAATTCATAGCAAATCTTCCACCTGTCCCAATTTGGCAGGGACAAGTCCTCTGCTAAAATCCTCCATCATCACACTTTGAAAGATCCTCTCCCAGTGTCACCCCCTGCACACATGACTGCTGCTGCTGAGTAGCTGCAATGCAGAATTTTGTGTATTATCAATGTTTGTATTGGGGTGTATATATAATTTTGTATATAATTGGGGTAGGGGTTGGGGCTGGAGTTCACTCAGCTCGCGGTGCAAGGGACTTCAACATCCATGTTGAGACCACTCTGCTGGCAGTGACTGAGAATTGCATGGCCTCCGTGACAACCATGAGTCTGGCCCATGTAGTATCTGGTCCCATTCGTGTTTCTTGTCATGCTCTGGACCTTGTTTTCTGTGTTGGATGTGGTGATGGTTTATTTATTTATTGTGGGGGAACTTTCTCATGGATAGATTACCACCTGGTGGGATTTAGACTTGCTGAGGTTGAGAATCTCTGCAGGGATGGGAGACTGATTAGGATGGTCCAGCCCAGGAAGCTATGGATCTGGATGGATTCCTGGAAGCTTTTGGGGATTTTCCTGTCATCTCAGCAGCCAATTCTACCAAAGACCTGGGTGACCTCTGAAATAGTGAAATTGCCAGAGTGGTGGAGATGACCTGAGGGTCCTGTTACCAGGCTGTATACCCCCACACTTTGATATGATTTAATTGGCCAAATATATTAATTGACAGATATGTTTAATTGGCATAAAATATAAATTATACACACTTATGGCTGAAAGACCATGTAGTAAAGGGACACTAGCTGGAAAGCAGGTCAAAGGTAATGTCGGCACGGCCAGGTCATAAGTTCACTGAGAATTAGCCAATTTGACTTAATGGCTCTAAGCTAATCCTCTCAACAAAAACAATGGTCAAGCCCTGATGCAGCAGGCAAGCACTCCTGCTGTTTGCATTTCCTACTGAAACGTTGCCCAGTGACATTACCCAACCAAGACATTGAAACAATCAGTCCATTCCAGTCCCCTTTTGTTTAATTTGCCAGAAAGCAATTAACTTACACTCCTTAATGGAGGGAAACAAAGTCTATAAACTTTTGGTGTTGAGCAGTCAGATGCAGTACTTCACTTGCTGATGGTCATGCTGTTGCTCTGATGTCTGTTGTGTACTGTCCTTAGACACACAGGTCTAAGCCACTCCACTGTTTCTTCAGTACTCTTCTGGAATGGTAACCCAAAACCTCAGCCTCACTATCCATAATTTTTCCTCCCTTTATCCTTCAGTTAGCTCTTGTGTGAATGCGTGACTGTTTGTATCTTGTGTGCATGTGTGAATGAATTCTCCTCAATAAAACGCATTTTTAGTTTACTTTTGAATCTCTAGTTCGTTCTTTCCTGTGTGACCCCATAAACATTGGTGGAAAGATCTTATTAAGTTATCCCCCTCTCATAGGCCTCCTAAATTTGAGCTAGTTAATTCCCCTCTGTCACGTGCAGGTACTGGAATCATGGGTGAGCCCCTGAGTCACCCATGTTTTGAGGTAGTAGTAATGGAATGGAGTTAGCCCAGACTCCTGGTTTTCCATGGCGGTGATGAAACAGATAAGATGGGAACTAGAGCAGGGTTGATAGAAAATTTGGAGCAGGTCTTATTGAACATAGGCTAGATCCTCTCTGTGGTAATGTGGGCAGCAAATAAATTATTTTCTTCTGCCACCCTTGCAACTGCAAGAAATCATTCAGCAGAGCTGTTTCAAATGGTCAGAGGTCTGTTACATTCTGGCATCTGAGAGAAAATTATAGACTACTCAACAGCCTGCTGTGAAGCATCTGTGTGGCACTTTGAAGATAAAATCACTCAGATCTGTTCCAACTTGGATGCCATAGTTGATACATTCCCAGAAGATACAGCCTTGGCCCTTGTTTGTCCAATAGTAATGGGTTCTTTTCAGTTTGTACAGGCTGTGAATGTGGACAGGTTCCTTGCAGAAGTAGGAGTCACCATATGTCTCATTACAATAAGGTAAGATCCTAAAGGAGGCACTTGTAAGTCCTCTGTTGAAAAAGCCTTCTCTGTATCCCTCTGTAATAGATAACTATTGCCCAGTGTCCAGCTTTCCATTTTTGGGTTAGGTAAGAGCATGTGCAAGCCAACATGTGTAGCATTTGAGTGTTGAATTAGGATTCTGGGAGCCTAACATTCGGATCCCTGCTTGGCCATGAAAATCCAAGTAACTTGGGCAAGTCATACTCTGTCAGCATCAGACAAAGACAATGACAAACCTGTGAGGAAAGGTTGGACAGAACCTAAGTCCAAATAAAATATACATGATGTAAATTGTGACCTGCATGAGTCATTGGGTTGTGTAACCAGGTTGTGTAACCAGGCAGAAAGGTTGCATCATACCTCTAGCAAGGGCTGCTAGAGTTGCATCAGCAATGGCTGTATATAAGGGAGTGTGTTCTAACCCTCTAAGCCCTCTTGATGTCTGGAGAGCGGCCAGAGGCTATGTTCTGCATGCTGTTGAATCCTGAAAATTCTGTTGGAGATTTGTATATACTGTATGTATTGTAACTCAAGAGTAAAGCCTCCTGTTGGAAGATAACATTTGCGTGGGAGTATTTTTCCTGGCTTCAGGGTTTTTGCTGCTAATGTCTAACACTCTGCTGGGACGCTTCAAGCTGCATGAGTAAATTCTGCTGTATGGTGATTTTAAACACTTGACTCTGGTGAACTGTCTTTTTGCCAGAGCTCAATGCTGGAGGGAAGTGCTCCTGGGATTTTTGTGTAGCTCCCATCATCCACCATCCCTCTGACAAAACCACCTTTGAACAAATCTCACCAAGATTTCACCTTATGGACACCATAAGTTGGAAAGGACTTGAAGGCACACAACAGCTACAGAACATATAGTAGCTTCCTAGCTCCAGGGATTCCTGGATAAAATAGATTTTAAATTGTTTTCAGTTTTTAGTCCTGGTTATGAGACAGAGATGCCTTTGGTCACCTTGTTAGATTATGTTGCTAGGGACTAGATGGGGAAGTATGTTCCTGTTGGTTCTGCTGGACCTCTGGTGACTTTTGGTATCATCCACCATGATATCATTCTGAGCCACATTTCAGGGATGAGATTTGGAAGCACTGTTTTACAGTGGGTCATTTCCTTCCGGGAGAGTCAAGTCCAGAAGATGGTGCTGGAGAGATTCCTGTTTGACTCCTTGGCCATTAGTCTGTGGGTATCTCAAGGCTTTTTGTCCCCATGGAGTTCACCATCTACATGATGCTACTGGGAGAAGTTATTCAGAAGCTTGGGGTTCAATGGTACCAGTATGCTGATGCTACCATTTCTCTCTTCTACCTAACTCCAGTGTCTGGCATTAGTAAAAAACTGGATGGATGTGAACAAATAGAGGCTTAATCCAAACAAGACAGAGGTACTTCTGTTCAGCTGAAAGGCTGATCAGGAAATAGGGAATCAGTTTGTGTTGAATGGGTTTAAATTCCCCCAAAGACTCAAGTTTGCAGTCTTAATGTAGTCCTGGACCCAGCTTTGAACCTCTCCTCAGTAGTGGGGAGAGTGCTTTTTTATGCTTAAAACCAGTATGCTAATGTGTCTGTTCTTGAACAACAGTGACAAATGCCTTGCCTACATCCCACTTCAGTTACTGTAGTGCACTCTACATGGGACTGGCTTTAAAGAGTCTTCAGAAATTTTATCTAGCAGAAAAAACTGCAGCCAGAGTGTTAACAGTCTGATTATAGAGACCATATAGGTCCCCTCCTCAAACAGTTCTGCAGGTTGCCAGCCTATCTCTGGGCACAATTCCAAAGTGCTGGTCATGACCTATAAAGCTTAGGTTCAGGTTATCCGAGAGACCACATCTCCCCATGTAAGCCTGCCTGAACCCTAAGATCCTCAGGAGAGGCCCTCGTTTACTTCCTACCACCTTTGCATATAAAGTTGCTGAGTATAAAAAAAATAGGACTTTCTCAATGGCTTCCCCTACGCTCTGGAACTCCTTCCCTAGGGAGGCTAGTGTGGCTCCTTCATACTCTCCAGTTGCCCCCAAATCAGCAGGTACAGTCCCAATTAATGCTCTATTATCTCATTTTTTAATCTGCTTTAAAAATACACCAGTTTTTTTCTCCTCCTCTCATGTTTCCCTTTATACTCCATTTACTTCAGAACTTCAGGTGGAAGTTCAAAGTGCAAATACAGTTTGCCTTTTAACTCAGTGGGTGGGATTGGAATAGAGTGGGGTGGAATCTTGCCCTTCCCAGTTGGCTCAGGTTAAAGCAAACTACTGCAAACTATTACTATCTTATGTGTCCTTCTTCATTAATAACTTCCATTATCCTGACCATATTCTTCATTGCAGGTGTTCTGGTTTTCATCTGTGAACTGCTAGAGGATATGCTTCCTCTTTGTTGTCCATGTGAAGACTTTTTAAAAAAATTATTCTGATAAGCTTATAGATTTCAAAGGTTTGTGGGGAAGGGCTTTAAAAGGTGCCGTATCATTGTAAATTGTACCAGTTTTAAATAATTTTAAATGCATGTTGTTACATTGTTTTAATATTGTTAATTGCTTAAGTCTATTTTAGTATTGATTTTGTATGTTTTTAACTATATTGTAATCACTTTAATTTGCAAGCTGCCTTGAGCATGGCAGGGTACAAATAAAGTTAACAACAAAAACAACAACAACAACAACAACAGTAATAACAATAGTTTTCTTTGAAATTCATTGGTTTTAGAATGGTTGTCAAAAACAATTGACAAATGATGATACTAGCAAGAAAGACCATGTACAATATAGTTGGGTCCCAGGGCCCCTTCTGGTCTAGTAAGCCCTCATATTTTTTACTGGCTTCTCCGCCCTCTTGTAGGTCTTGCAGAGAAGTCTTTTTTCCAAATGATTCTTCTCCTGCTCCTGGGTGGGCAGGGCCTGTATAAATGTCTACAATCCAAGCTCAAATGCCAATAAGTGCCCATGTACAACAAGCAGACAATCCGGGCAGGGAGAATCTGGAAGCAGAGTCAGAGAACAGGGCCAAATACAAAACAAACAGATAAAAACAAGCTGTCCTACTAGAGAATAATGCAAGCCAAACAAGGAGCATCCAAAATCAAACACCAGTCCAAGGTCTAATCAGTCTAATTTTCAACAGTAAACAATCAGGAAGAACCGGGGTAAATCAAACATTGTCTGTTAGCAGAAACTGTCAGATCGCTCACCACAAGGGTGACAGGATACAGAATACAAAGCCAGGTGCACAGGACAGAGATGAGTTTCAATACTTTTATGGCATTAAAGATGAAACTTATATTGCTGAGCTGCTGGGACCTCATCCAGAGCAAGTTGAAGAGGTTTCAGTGTTTCTTACTCCTGAAGAAGCTCCTACTCTTGAGGAGTCCTCTCTTGCAACCACAGCTTTGCCTAGTTGCTATAAACTGAGCCTGTGCCTTCAGCAGGTATCATTCTTGTGGGCTGGGCTGGGGTACAGCCTCTTTGTTTCACTTTAAAGCCAAACTGAGCCTGTCTAGAGGTGTAGTCTCCTGTGCTCTAAGAGTCCTGGGTTTGTGGGGTTGTCAGCTTCTTGCCATTTTTGGAGGAGAGGGATTCTGAGGGGTCAAACTCATCCTCATTGTAGGAGACTTCTAGCAGGCCCCTAATAAGTTTATAAAAAAAATACTGTGGAATAAACTTCATTATCATTCTCAAACAACCCTCCTACCCACCAACATTTGAGGGTGCCTGTTAACAAGTTTTTCCCCCTGCAATAAAAGACTATCGCTGAAGGGCTGGGATAGAAAAGCATCAGACCTATAAAAGCAGTTTTAAAAAGCAGACAGCTAAGAAACCAAGCCGTTTCCATGGTACACAATGTCCCATGAATGGACCAATTGCCCATTTTAACCCAGGAAATGCTTTCTGAACAGTGGTAATTTTTTTCTACTGTTTTAAAAATGATTATGGTTTTCTTTTTAAGACTCTTGCATCAATTTGCTGAGCTGTTTTTGCTCTCACTGGGAGGACTCTGCACAGTCTAGCATTTGTGGGCAACATGTTGAGCACCACTGCTAATAAGGACCCAACCCAAGTATGCTCTTAGGGCTCACCTCAACTAAAATGGCCTTCCCACTTTAGTTTACCTATAATATAGGTAGGCAGTGAAGTGAAGCTCAGTGTATATTCTCAGGCCATTTCCACATGAGACTGTTACAGTGCTATTATTCCACTTTCAACGCCCTATGGAATCCTGGGGTTTGCAGTTTAGATAGGGGCCTTTGGGTCCTTCTCTAAACTGCAAACTCCAGGATTCCATAGGATGTTGAAAGTGGAATAATAGCACTATAAAAGTATAGTGGGGAAATGGCCTCAGTCTGGTGCATACTCCCCCTGCAAGATCCTGATGGCAAGGGAGAAGAATAAAAATTCTATGTTCTTCTCACTTTTGTGGAAGGTAAATTGAATTGAGAAGTGTGGATGGTGAGTTGGCAGTGCTGCGTGTGATAAGACCATTTGTGTATTATTTAGAAATGGTGAACCAAATTACATCCAGTAAACAAAGAGTTAATTTGCACTTATGATAGAAGTGGATGATGTGAAATCAGCAGAGATACTGTTTGCAGAGTATCAAATTTTGTATGAGCTATGGAGGGGCTAAAACATCTGAAGCCTTCAAGGGCCAGGGTTGTAAAAGTTTTGCAGCTTTTGTTCTTGGAGCTCTGTTCTTTTAATCTCTCCTATTGGGATTTTGGCATGAGTAAGGTTGGTAAAGGCTACTCCCCAAAGGATCAGACACTCTCTTCCTTAGCTGTAGGAAAACCTGAGAATAGAGGGTCTGATTTCCATAAGTTGCAAGGAGCTTTCTTAAGAGGTCATCAGGGATTTTTATTATATTTCCCTAGCTGGTTGTCAGTTCCAAAGAGTCTTTGAATGTAATCTGCCTCTGTAACTTTGCACCTTTCTAAGCTGTTGCCTGAAGACAAATGATCTGAGATATGGTACCTAGAAACCTGATTCAGTCCTTCATAGTTGACAGAGGAAAAGTTATAAGAGAGGGTGAGGAATCCATTTTCCAATGTCTGGCATTTGTTCTAGTTGCATAGCTATCACAGGGTGATTGTCTTTCAGACATTTTGGAATACCCATCATCTTGGTGGGGAAAACAAATTCATACCCTTTGGCAATGCTGCCTGGGAGATTCTAGGATATGCAGACTTTAAAAGAAAATGAACTTTTCCAAGCTCTGCTGCATCTGTTTCCTCACTCCCCTCAATCCTGTGTTCAATTTCTGACTATTTTTATTTGAATATAATGAGAGTGGTGTTGAGGGCATTAGGTATCTTTTGCCTCCCCCTTCCTCTCAACTGCTGCCCTGCTGCAATTGTGTGCTGTTTCTTAGATGCTGTACACAGTGATGCCAGCTTAGGCGTTCTGCCCCAGCCATCAAGCATGAAACAACCTTGTCGTCTTCAAACTGCAAGCAGCCATCTGGAGGTATATCTTTCTACTGAATGAGGCTGTCAGATTGCAGCTTTGAAGCACAGAAACTGTAAATGAAATAGCTCCCTGAGGAATGCTGGCACACTGTGGAGATGCTCTGGGAACTTCTGGGGCATTATATGGGCCTCTCCAGTATTCTCTTCTTATACAGGGAAGCTATGAGCTTTTCACCTATTTGTGAGCACAGCAGCTTTGTTGTTAATCCCCCTTATAGACTCAGCAGTTGTCAGAACATTTTCTACTCAGATTGGGAAGAAACAGGAGGTGACTTTTTCAAAACAACGAACAACAGCATCCTATCTCTTGTTCAGAGCCATAGGGCTGTGTGTTGGAGAAAGAAGAAGAGGTCCCTGTTATTACCATTTTACTGTTATGCTGATAACTTCTTACATTGGGTTGGCACATCCTCTAACATTTCACAGACGTGGTTAAGCAACATTAGAGTGTGTTCAAAATAATAAAAGTTGTTAATATTTAAGAACACCCAAGTCAGCAGAGGCTGCAGCAGCTTCCTTTTGTCTGAGCTTATGAGCAAGGGCAAGATTCCATCCCCTCCTTTCCTCTCTCCCTGAGTTAATTGCATGCAAACTAGTTTTACACTTTGAGCTCAAAGCAGAGAATCGAACCCTGGTCTCTAGGGTCATAGTCCAATGCTCAAACTGCTACAACATACTGTCACTCTTCTCTTCATTTCCTGGATAGAAAAGGGAAGAAGGAGCGAACTACTCTCAGCCACCTTTTACAAGGCAGAGCATCATAGATACTTAGAACTGGAAGAGACCACAAGGATCATCTTGTACAACACCCTGCCATGCAGGAAGACACAACTAAAGCACAACTGAATATGCTTAGCAGCGGAGTCATGACTGGAAGTGATGTTACTGTAGTTTCTAGTCCGGATCTCTGGTATATTAGATATCATTTGATATCAGGAATTTGGCCTTCACTACCCGTTCCTCTCCAAGTGCTTGCGAGGCCCCCGGACAAGCACGCACACGGGCACAGCCAAAAATAGCTGCCCAATTCGGGCAGGCCAGTAGTTGCTGGACTGCAGCTTCAGGAGACTTCCAGGCAAGTACCCTTTTAAGATCACATTATGTATGCACGCAGCTTACAAAGGACTCCCTGCCCCGAGCAGGCAGCTTGACGAGCCAAATATCCAACTGTCAAGCACTCCTTGTTTGCATACTGTCTGCGCTATTGACAACTCTGTCATAATTCAATCATGCAAAGTACTAACCTTTCGGAGGCTTTGACTCCAGCCCGAAACCCATTGTTTTCCCTAGGAACGGACTAGCCTACGGGCACATTTTCCTCTATAAGAGCCCCTGATTTTGACTGTTTCTTCAGATTGCTCCTGGCTTCCATCCCGCCTTGCTGTCGCTCCATTCACCAAGCCTTCCCCTCAGCTTCCACGTGCTGAGAATCTCCACTCCAACTGACTTTTCTTCTGACAAACCAGGCTTCAGGACCAGGTGTAGTATTTCCCCTGAAAAATCCCTCTTAAAACCCTCTATCCAACTCCTACCTTTCTTTCATTAGGTCTGTGTGAGTGTTTGCATACATACGTTTTGACTGTGTTTCCAAATAAAGAAAAACAATTTTAATTTACTTCTGCTTGGTTTGTGACTCGGGCTGACCCTGTAAACATTGGGTCCAAGATCTCGCTACGTTGCCCTGCCTCTCGAATTGCTTAGCTTGTGCTCTTGTTAATTCCCATTCCCTAATAATTGGAGCACATTGAGGTGTCCCTCACGGGACCCCAGAAATCAGGGTAACAGTGACTTCTGGATATACCTACAGAAAACATAAAAGGGCATTCCTGCTATCTCCAATTACAATAGTATAATCACTGACAGGTGATAATGTAATCTTCACAGTGTCAGCTTGTTCTTTTGGAAGAAGTTTCCTAGCACCGGGATGACTAAGAAACAGAGATGCAAGCTTTTTGAGGGAGTTTGTAGAAGCAAAGTCATATTAGGATTCATGTTCAATCTTCTTTGTGAAAAGACTATGTTCTTAAATTGTAGATTCACAAATCACCAAAGAAGAGGGCATCCATCACCGAGAAAGTAGGTAAGAGAGGTGTCTGATCTGGATAAAATTTGCAGATGCTGATTTATTTGTGTGTGTAACTACTTAAAAGAATCACAATAATTCAATGAGAAACACAACACTCCGTATTATTGTCAGGAAAGACTGTGATTGTTGGGGAAGTCTGCCTGCTCAATCTGTTGGTGGGATGGTGGTTGTATGAAAATATTTATGGCCAGCTCTGAAGTCCCTGGTCTCCCTTTTCATAAATCTTGATCTGGACAGATGATTTAAACAGAAGTTGCTATCAAATAGAGGCCACTCCTGTCAAGTGGGATGCATAGCTAATGCATTCAAATAGAGGAATGTTCCTCCTTGTAAAGCAGACTGTGTGGTCATTGTAATGCTTTCAAACAAAGCAGGAGCTGGCAAACTGCATTACTGGGATTGTGTTCCCAAGGCTGTATGTGCAGCCTTTAACCCACCCAGACTCCCCAGATTGCCCTTTTTCTGGCTAAAAAAGGATGTGTGTTGTGACTTGCCTGTCCCGAAAGCCACCAGAAACAGCATTTCACCTTTTAAATGGGGTTCAGAGGCTCCTTGCAGTGTTTATCATGAAAAACACCACCTAGTTTTTAACACCAGAAGTAGACCTCTGGCCAGTTCCTGGTTTATTTTGTTTGATTGGTTTTGGGGGGACACTGGATGTTCCCAGTGGCAGAAAATTGGTTCTTGTGGCTCACTGCAGTTGCTAATTTCTGAAACAAATAAATGTTCTCTATAAAGCAGGCATGTGGCAGCCCTAATTCCTCCAAATGGAGGAAAAGGCTCTCAAAGAGGTGAAAGGTAGCCTAAAAGCTGCCTAGTCCAACCAGCTGTCCATGCAGGAATCCACAACTGAGGCGTTCCTGAGACATGGCCATCTGTTTAAAAGCCTCCAATGAAGGGGAGACAACCTCCTGTCAAGACAGTCTATTCCACTGTCAAATAGATCTCACCTTCTGGAAGTTCATCTCAATGTTCAGCTAGAATTTTCTTTCTTATAATTCTATCCACTGATTGGTTCCTGTTTGTTTCAGCAACAGAAAATAAGAGATATAAGAGATATTTAAAGATGGCAATCAATCTTCTATTCTCCAGGCTAAATGAGCTTCAGGTGTTCCTCAAAGGGCTTGTTCTCCAGCACCTTTACCATTGTGATATGTTCTCTGTAAAGCAGAGCACATGGGCATCCTAGTGCTTTCAGATAGATGGGTGTGGTATGTAAAGTGGGAAGTATGGACCAGAAATCTGTAAATAACATGTGCTGGTGTAACCTCCTGTTATACCAACGTACAGAATCATAGAAATGTAGACTTGAAAGAGACCACAAGGGCCATTGAGTCCAACCCCCTGCCAAGCAGGAATATACAGTCAAAGCACTCCCGACAGATGGCCATCCAACTTCTATTTAAAAACTTCCAGAGAAGGTGTTTTAGTTTTAGTTCTTTTACATTTTTTTTGTATTTACAGTCCTCCCTCCACATTTTTGGGTTTGACCTTTGCAAATTTGATTATTTTTGAGCGCTCGTGTCTTCTCCCCTTTCCTCCTCCCATTCTCATGCATTTTGACTCATGCCATGGCAAAATGAAAGGTAACGGGGGTGGGGAGGCTTTGTTTTGCATGGGAACAGGAAACGGGGGGAGTCCTGGAAGTGAATGGGAGGGGAAGTGGAGTGGAGTTATTTGTAGTTTTCCCCATTTTGTGAGGGTTCTGTGCCCAAAAACTCTGTGAAAGTGGAGGGGCCACTATCTACTTCTCTGGTTGCGACTCTGATTTTAACTGTGAATTTGGTTGTTTGTTTTAAAATTAATAAATAATCTAGAAAATAAAAAAAAAAAGAAAGGAAAAGAAAAGAACCATGAGCTTGACGGATACATGAATCCACTCTTCTTTCTCTGAGGCATCGTGGATGTTCTGAAAGCAGAAGCCATTCCTTTTCCTCCTTTGGGTTAATGTCTTGATGGCTGCTTCCAGGCAGGCGGCCCAGTTGCCATGCAACACCGGAGAGTTTGATGGTGTGAAGGCAAGGTGAGAGCACTCCAGCTCGCATTATCTGTTATATCATTTTGCCCTGCCCACACAAGCTGACACGCAGCAACGTGATGCAACAGCCACCATCTGTGAAGAACGTCATAGATCTACTGAACAGATCGGTTGTGTGTGGAGTCATGGCTGAGCAATGGGGTGAAGGTTGTAGGAGTGCAGATGAAGTTTAGATGGAATACCTGAGTTCATATGAATAAGAGAAACTGTTGTCTCATGGTCAAAGGATTTGTTGTGGACAGCTGTGAACAGAGGAAATGTAGTCATGAAGAAACTGCCTTTTATTAACAGGGACTGATAAACAGAATCTCAGTTCACTGTTTCTGGGAGATAGGATTGGTGGAGGGCATAGACGTGACCAAGGTGTGACCTCTCAAAGTTGATTTTTTTTGGAGGGGGGGGTCAAGATTTCTGCAAATCATCAGGATTTTCTGGCAAAAGAGACAGGTGCCTTTGGAAGCCTTCAAGAAAATCAGCATCTTTTAAATAGGTTGCAGGGCTTATTTGCACCGTATCACATTTAATATGAAAGGCCTGTTTTTTCAAACTCAAGGCAAAAATGTAAAATTTTCAGAAATTATGAAGGCATTAAAAAAAATCAGTTTTTCCCCACTCACCTATATTACTACCTTTTACAAGTTTAAAATCACTTTGTTACCTTAGAAACATGAAATGCATTATATAAAACTTGGTTTGGCATAAAATCATGTTTGATATCTTCTGAATATAATTGTACTTTATTCCAAAAATAATTGCACGTTGAATTTGTTGTTGCAAATGGAGCCACAAGATCCTGAACTGTAAGGAACACCTGAACTATAAGGAACCTCTTTGGTTTTGCCAGTTTATAGGATGGATGGATGATAGATAGATAGATAGATAGATAGATAGATAGATAGATAGATAGATAATAAAAATGACATAAAGGACAATCAGCATTTAGCATTCAGCATTTATCTATCAGCATTTAATAAATTATCTTGTCTCCAGTAGGCTCTCCATAGTGTCAAGCAGACATAAAGGACTCATTCTCATAAAAAACACTGAGAAAAGAAAAAAAGACCAGGAATTGTAATGATCTGATAGTGTGCATAGTCTTGCATAAAAGTCTTCTTATATAGCTTTTAGAAATGATTTTAAACATTTCATTTATAGCTCTAAAGATTCTAGAATCCATTTACCTCAATCTTTCTGGAAAAAAGCTTTCAGAAAGGAAAGGAAAAAGGATTTTTTTTTCCTGATTTTTTCATGGCCTTCATGTCTCTAACCAAAGGTAGACTTTGGGGGTTTTTTTTGGCTTTTTTTTTTTTTTTTGAGGGAGAGTATTTGGGGCAGTCAGTGGGGTCCCTGGAGGGCCACAGGGCAGACAATTGTCTTGTGGATGCATTAAAGTTGTCAATTCCTGCTTTAAAATAAATAGCTTTATGCTGGAGGAGCAATGGCAGAAGAATCTCATTGATCCAGAAAACTGATCAACTCACAGGCTAATTTCTTCTTGGTGTTTTTAAGTAGCTAGGCAATATCCATGGTAGCTAGTGGCAATCAGCTGTTGGTGGTGTTAGGGGGACAGAAAATCCATTCTGGATTTTAGTCTGAACCACAGAAAGATATGCAAGGTGCTGAACCTTTTTGGAGATAGGGCTCAGCATCTTGGATAGGGACTTTACAATTCAAAGTAAAACCAAAAGTGGACTCACTACACCACTTTCACAGAAACCACTAGTTGCCATGGATAAGTACAATTGCAAAGGTCACTCAGTGAGCTAACTTAGTGTGTGGCACTAACTAACTACCCAGGATCCACACAAACAGTCGTGGATGTGAATAGGGGTCACAAGTGTAGAGAATGTTGCTGTCCAGTTGGGAGGAACTTAAGTAGTTTTTCTTTATCCTAGAGTTTTTGTACATAAAACCTTCAGTTCTGCCCAGCATTTTTGCCTTTTAGAACCAGGTCAATTTTTCTTTGTCTAGTTGTGCTTTTTTGATTCACTTCATTAAGTCACTCATGCTAATGCAGTGATGGCAGGTCACTAATTTGTTTTCCTTTGTTCCGCGATCAAGCTAGAAAAGGAAAAAAAAAAAACACATTAAGGAGAAAGGGCCTTAATGATGAATGTTCCATGTGCTGGCTACTCTCCTGCTGTCAGAAAATGACTTCGTGTTGGGAACAGAACTTTTCTGTAGTCATGTTGATTGCTGCGTGTTTATTTCTTGAGTAGCCAAATCAAAACTGGCTGCTTGTGTGGTAGATCTTGCAGAGTTCAGCTGCAATGAGAGGAAGTCATGGTGTGGAAGTTCACTGAACCTGAATAAATTAACTGTAGCTCCCCTCGCTCTGCATTCTCAGCTTCAGGCATCTTCAGAAGAAACAGGAAAGCACAGAGACAGCACATTTTTCCCTATGGTAGTTTTGCAGCAATCAGTACAGGTATAGCTCAGTTAACAAAGCAGATGTGTTCCCCAGCATTACTTCTTTATCAGAAAATTTGGTACCGGAGGCAGAATTAACACAGAAAGAATAAGGATAGATTCCGACACCACACAAAAGAACAGCAGTTCAACATGTTTCAGCAAACTTTTTTATTCAAAGCTAAACAATACACACATATGAAATGAACTGAAATGACCAAGTCATGTAAGCCTTGCTTAAGTGGGCAAAAACATAATAAACCTTCTAGAGGCCACTTGAAAGCTTGTGCCAAAATGTATCCAGGGATGATTTTTGTTTTCTCTCTTTCAGCAGCCTCCCCTTTTCTTATGATTTCTATTTTAGTGGCTGGTCTTATAGATCTGTGCTGGGAGTAGTTGGTGAAGCAGGCTTATCTGCTTTCCCCATCCTTTCTCAGTTTTACTGTGCATGCATGCTCAGTAAGGATTTCAGGAGGCAGCTGCTGTTTATGTTGCCTCTAGTAGTCAGGTAACAGTGGGGCCAGCGAGAGCAGAATCCCATTCTTTGTCAGCTCAGGCTCTTATTGCATTGCTTACTGGTGACACGTTGCTGCATCTCAACACTGAAGAGTCTTTTGTTTCTCCAGCTCCTTTCTACTAATTTGCCACAGCTATATTTTTCAGGGCTGAATGCTGTCATATATTGTGCAGTGCTTTTATTTTCTTTCCTAAAACTTTTATTTTCACAAGGAGTTTCTGAAAGAATTTAAACTGAATAATGGGGGGGAGAATTACATGTGTTACTGCGGTTCAGGCCTACCCGGAGATAGCACACGGTATCTCTTTTGATATCAAATGATTCGGCTTTCCTCTGCCACCCTGCTCCATGTGTTTGCGAGGCTTCCGGACAAGCATGTAAACAGGTGCGACTGATGATTGCTGGACATTCCATTCTCCACTTAGGCAGGCCGGACAGAGCTGGTTCATCGCTTCAGGGACCTCTCTGGCAAATACCTCATTGCTTATGCGCGATACTAACAAAGGCTCCCTGCCCCAAGCAGGTAGCCTCACAAAGTGCTCTGCATTTGCATGCTGGCCTACACTATTGTCAGTTCGACCCTAAGCCAATCATGTTAAACTCTGACTTTTCCAAAGCTTTGTCCCGCTCCTAAATTGCATTGTTCTCACCAAGTAAAGTATGGCCTGCAGTCACAATTCACCCTATAAAAGCCCCCGATTCCGAGACCTTCCTCGGATCACTCCCGAGTTCCAGACTACCTCGCTGCCACTTTGCCTGGTGAGCCTTCCCCTCAGCTCCGGTAACTGAGCCCGCTCAACCCTGGATCACTCCGGACTTCCATCCCGCCATGCTGCCGCTTTATTCAGCGGGTTCCCCTCAGCAAACCACCCTGAGCTTCTTCCCTGCACCCCAACATCGGTCTCAAACTACAGGACTACGAGACAGGTGTCATATCACCCATTTCCCTCCAAAACCCCCTATTTCCAATTCTTTAGTTAGCTGTGTGGTTGTGTTGTCATTGATATTGGTCTGTATTTAATAAAACATCATTTTTGCTATTTTAAACCATCTGACTGCTTGACTGACCTGACCCTGTAGACGTTGGGTTGCAAGATCCTGCTAAGTTACCCTGCCCCTCGCTAGCTTTAGTGAGTGCTCCAACTAATTTTCTCGAAGGTTGTGTTGTTGTTGTTTGGGTTATTTGGGCGCCCCTCACGGGACCCCCAGAGAACAGGGTAACACATGTCTCCATATAGATTCTACTTTATTTTATACCTGCCACTTCTCTGACAGGCTTTGCCTTCAGTCAGTTCTAGTATATATACATCCTTGTGAAATGGAGGCAGGAGTGCACAGGTAATGGTTGTCCCTGTCTTTTGGCTTGCACCTTCTGGAGATGCAAGTGTGGAACAGGATGGTAAATTGCTGAGAGTGGGCTAAATGATGCCATGGGACAAATGGAGGTAGGTCATAGGCCAGATCTGGATCTCCAGCATTAGGGCATAGGGCTTTTCCGCACTTTGGAGGAGAAATGGGGCAGTCTGGACTGGCACACTCCCCCTGAGAATCCACGTTGGTTCGGAGCTGTCTGTGCCTGCTGTACACACTCTCCGGAGACGAAAATGGAGGCTTCTGGTTGGTGGAGGCTGTCCACCAATCGGAGAAGCTCTCCAGCCGGAAGCCCGCCCCCAGAAGATCTGCAGACTCACACCGGAGCGAGCCTGTAGATCTATACTTTACAGAGCGACGGGCTGGAGCGCACCACAATATTGAAAGTCCTCTTTTAATCGGTCTTTCAATAGCACAGGCAGCCACCAGTTCTGGGCGTTCCGGAGCGGGCTGAAGTCCGGACAAACAGTAAGTAGTCCGAACCCAGTTCGCCCCCAAGTGTGAATGTCCTTGTGGGAGGATGCACCGGCCCATTTCAAAAATAAAATGCGGAAAAGGCCATAGTTTCAAACATTGTCAAGCTAAATGTTTGTTTGGCAAACATATAAATTGGAAAAAATGTACTTAATTACTGAGAACCATAGCAGAGTTTAGAACTGAACAAACAGTAACAGCTCAATGAATAAAAATTCATGCAAACAGAGGACGAGCGAAGGAGCAAAATTACATACTGAATGAAGATGAAAACATGTTATTCTGAAGAACAAAAGCAAGGGAATGGAACAGGATGTTGGCAGCTATAAAAATAGTGATAGAGAATACTGAGTGATCTGAATGACTGAAGTACATTTATATGATGGGGGCAATCAGATCAGTAGCTTTGCATGCAGTACATGAGAGAATTCAGGCAAAGAAAAGCTTCCGTGAAATTATGGAGAGATGCATGACTGAGGATGTGTGCTTTTTTAAATATATATGTTGTCAAAAGTTTATAAAAAGTTATAATCCATTGTCATTTTTGATAGAGGTCTGTTGAAAATGCTAATAAATGGAGACTTTAGAATAAGGGTGAGGAAAAGTGTGACCTACCACCACATGCAATCTGTTTAGACTCCTGTTTTGTGCCCTCCAGGAGACCCCCAGAGATCTCTCCCTCCCTTTCAACTGTTTTCTCTATAACCCTCAACTGTCCCAATTTGGCAGGGACAGCCCTGATTAATCCTCTGTTGTCCCACTTTTTGCAATAGCCTTTAAAATGTCTCAGTTTCCTTCTCTTCCTTTGACTTTCTCTCTTTTTGCTCAGTTTGCTTCGGTTGCTGCAAAACTGAGTTCAAAGGACAAAAAGCACTTTGTACTCAATTAGCTCAGCAATGGGGAGGGGAGAGGCAAAGTGTTGCCCTTCCCAGTAGGCTCAGGCAAAAGCAAGCTCATTAACAACTTTTGGCATCTTGGTCATCCACCTTCTGATGAAACTTGGCCACATGTGTACCAGTTTTGATCTATAAATTGTTAGAGGGTATGTTTCTGGAAGGGGCCAAATATACCACAGAAACACCCAACACCACAGAAACATGACAGTTGGGGTCTGTTTGCCTCCCATGTCCCCCAACTCTGAAAAATCAGACAAAAAATGGCCTGTTCTCATACATTGAAAATTATGTCAAAGGCACTGAAACCTATGAAACATTGACTTTGTGGCTTGTTGGGAGCAGGGGAAATAGCCTTCCCTGCTTTAGACCTTTGGTGAAGGACCTACTTCATTCTGAGGATGGAATTCAACTTCAGAGAATTTGGGGAAGGCTGCATTCTAGGGTGGGCCAAAATGCAAAAGAGTGGGACCAAAATTATCAGCATATTGAACTTTAAAGAATCTTCCCTCAGTACCTAAATTTTAAGAGAGGTATTTCAGTCTTTTAGAATGGGGGAAAACATAAAAAATCTGAGAAACCATCATATGATCATATAATGGGGAAAATTAGAAGAATTTTTAAAGGAACAAGAGAAGGAAAACGTCCCAAATGCACAAGAGTAACTCCAAAAACTCCAAACAGTTTGAAAAGATTTTTTTTAAGTTTAAAAATGTTGGAATTGTTGCCCATTTGTGAAGAAAGAGTTTTCAGAAAGAAATGTCATAAGAAAACAGGGGGAAAAAATACAGGAAAAGAATGGAAATGACTGGCAATAGCATTAAATATATTGTTTGAGAAACCACACACACACAGACACAGAGCTGGCCCTCCACATTCATGGATTTGGTTATTTGTGAGTTTCTCCAACTCCTGCCCCCAACCTGAGGTGCCTCTTTTCCAAGAGAACATTCCTTCTAGGAAGCTCTGATCAGGATGTCCTCTTCCTCCTCCACCAGGTGGTGCCTGGCCAGCTAAGGACAGCTCATAGCCCAATTTCTCAGCACCACAAACCCTCTCTTGGTGCGCCCCCCACAAGAAAGGAGATGGGTGAGGGAGAGGAAGTACAGGGCCACCATGTTGCCTCAGCCCTTTCTCGTCTTCTTTCCCTGACCTGGTTTGGACTCTGGTTGCCCACTCTCCCCTCCATGTCTTGGCCCCCTTCGCCCCTCACAAACACATTTTTGATATTTATGGTTTCTCCACTTTTGTGTGGGTCCTGACCCCCAAACCCTAATGAATTTGGAGGGCCAACTGTATGTATAGTTTCTCATATAATCAATTCTTCATACAATATATGAAACAGAATTTTGCAGTGCAGAACTTTATTCAGAAGTAAGCCCCAATGCATTCAGGACCCTTTCACACTCTAGAATTATAGCACTATGATTCCATGTTAATGACTATGGTTCTATCCCACGGAATCCTGGGATTTGTAGTTTAGAAATCTCTCCTAGCAGTCTGTAGTGACTCACTAAACTACAAACCGCAGGATTCCATAGGATGCAGTCATAGCAGTACAACTATGTAGTGTGAAAGCAATTTCAGAGAGATTTATGACACAGTCTATTCTCCAAATATGCCAAATAACCTTTGCACAATCTGAGGCCCTTTCCGCATGTGGGAAAGGAACTGCGCAAAAACGGGACTCACTGGACTTCTTCAGCGTCCGGGCGAGTCCGTCAGGACGAGGAGCAGTGCGAGCTCGTTGCTCTGCACTGCTCTGGCATCCAAAATGGCGGCTTCCGGTTGGTGGAGGCTCTCCACCAACCGGAGAAGCTCGCCAGCCTAAAGCCCACCCTTGGCAGATCTGCAGGCATGCACTAGTGCGCACCTGCAAATCTGCACTGGAGCGTGGCGACGGAGCTGCTTGGGGCTGAGCGCTCCATGCTTTTTAAAAATCTCTGAAAAGAGGTTTTTAAAAAACACGGAGCGCCACCACTTCCGATCGCTCTGGAGTGGATTGAGGTGCGGAACTACGAAAAGTAGTCTGCCCCAGTCCACTCCATGGTGCAGAAGACCTCCGTTGGAGGTCGCTCTGCACCGTTTTAATAGGTTGGTGCGGAAAGGGCCTGAGTTATTGCTACAACTGTACCTTTTTGCTAGCACAACCCAGGAGACATGTTTGGTTTGGTGGAACATGTCTGCCTGTGTAAGACCAATAGGAAGTAGAGACTAGAAAGAATAGAGGAGAAATAGTGCACGGGAAGCAGAACTATGCTTTCTTTTTAAGCAGCCAATCTTTAGGTCAAATTTTCTAAAGCACTGCTATGCCTCTGCTTATCACATGAACTCTTTGATTGGGACTTGGCATTCCAAAATCAGCAGCTGAAATTTGATAAACATGAAGAGAACCTCTTATCACTGTGAAACTGCTGGTGAAAGAATAGCTATACTAGCTGGCTTAAAAGTTGGCAACTCTACTCGCCGGTCCAAGAATGTAGCTGGGGAGGGCACTGCATCCCCAAAATTTCCAGCAATCTCAAAATTTCTAGCACTCCGTAAAGTGAGACATTGAAAACTGTTTATATTGGGAGCTTTTATGCTTGCTGCACTCATGCTTCCTCAGTAAGTTTGCCTTGCCCTCTTCTTTGGATGATTAAACTGTATTTCTAAATGCTAAAATTATATGATGCTATAAAATTTTAAGAATGAAGGGCAAATTTCATTTGGGGGTTGACAAAGGTTAACAGCTAGTAACACTCTTATTTGAGGGGCAATGCCTTCATTTTACTCCCCTCTCCGAGCAGCTACACCACTACTGTTATGCATGATGCCACCATTTATATCCCATCCTTGACCTTTTCTTCTTCCTTCCCTATGCTGGGTTCAAAAGGGAAATGCATTTGGGGAAAGAGGAGTAATTTGACATGCATCATTTGAGAGCCCCCAGGTCTGGGAGATTTTGAGTTTCACACACACACACACACACACACACCACCTGAATTTTTCTTTCAATTTGACAAACCATAATACTCTTTGTTCCTGTAAATAACCATCCTGATGATAATATCATTATTGTTGCTAAGAGTGAGGCCTTGCTCAGCATGAACCAGAATATGTTAATTTAGAAATCATCCTCAGTCCCTCCTATATATTAATGACATTTTGTCATTTAGGAAGTGGATACTAACCTTCTACTCCATTACTTTCTAATTATGTATGAATGAACGGATGAGTCACCTTTGCAACCATACTTACCAACTTTTTGAAAAGTTTGTTTCACATCCTTCTGTTAATGGATAGCAATGGGGGATTTCTTTCATCCATGATAGAAGCTTCACCCACACTAGAGAAGTGAAAGCTTTGTGCATACTGAAGTGGAGTACATTAAACCTTTTGTTCTCCCCTGTTACTGTTATTTTTTAAAAAATTATTTATTATTAATTTTAACACCAACAATCTAATTTGTATTCAAAGTAATATACAGTCAGAAAAAGAAAAAGGAGAAAGAAAGAAAAGAAAAATGTAAAACAAAATAGAACTAGAACATGATCCTAAAACATTAAACTAAGAAACTGAACAGTATTTAACTAAAACAGTGGTTCTTCCCTCCCTATGCTAGATCCAAAAGGGAAATGAATTTGGGGAGAGAGGATTAATTCACATCATCATCTGAGAAGCTCTCAGGCCTAGGAGATTTTGATTTTCATCCTTGTCACCTAAAACTTCGTCTCAATCTGACAAAGCAATAGTACTCGATGACTCTGGAAATAACCATTGTCCCAATGATGCCATTATTGTTGTTAAGAACAGCCTCTTGCTCAGCATGAACCAAAATGTATTAAATTTAAACATTATCTTCAATCAGTCCTAAACACTAACATCTTGTCATTTGAGAAGTGGATACTAACCTTCTACTCCATTAGTTTCAAATTATGTGTGAATGAACAGATGAGTCACCTTTGCAACCATACTAACTTTTTGAAAAGTTTGTTTCACATCCTTCTGTTAATGGATAGCAACAAGAGAGGACTTTCATCCATGACATCTGCTTCATCCAGGATTCTGCTCCTTCTCCTTTCCCTCTGCTAAATTAATAGGGAACAAAATGTAGTTTTAGATTTTGAACTCTGTTTGCACCAATTGAAGTAAACTGAAGATGAAAAGAAAAAAAAATGGGAGGAGGAGGAGAGAAACAGACATTTTAAAAGCAGCAGCAAAAATAGGATGAAGGATGATTAATCAGGACTCTCTGGCAAATTGGGACAGTTGGAGGGTAGGACAGTTTTGTTTGAGAGAAAACATGAATACAAGTGGATCCTAAGATCAATTCATCTTAGATCTTGAATTGTGTATTTACTTGTACAGACTAAAATTAAGAATAAGGACACTTTCATGGATCCTAAAGTCAAACTAGACATCAAGGAGCATTCATATTCCCTATGATTAACTGTTTTCCGTTCTACAAAGGGATTTCCTTAGAGATACATCCCTCAGTAATCAGACTAGCAAATTAAGTCTGTGTTTACCCTCTAATGTTGATCCACAACACAAAGCATGCTAAATGAAGATATGTGTGTAAGGAAAATCATGTGCTATGACAAACAGACATTTTCTACCTCTTGAAGGAATACATGCTAAGAAAAAACCCTTCCTAAATATATTGACTAGTTGATTCCCACAAGGCTTCTCATTCTGTAATGTTCTTCAAATCACCGAAACAGTGATAGCCATTGCAACTCTGCTGAGCAGTGGCTAAAAGCAATTGTGCTCCTAAGTGGGCAAATTATTTTGAAGTTATTGTTGTTTCTGAATGTTTTGGGTGATGACTTATTTGTATTCACAAGCATTCTCATGGAAAGTCTGAAGAAAAACCTCATTCATTTTTAATGCATATCTATGAAAGAATAGAATTTCATAGAGCTGCATATGTTCTCTGGGGTTTTCAGGCCAGTTCTCTTTACTTGTGTCTCACTCTCTGTAGTTCGTATGAGTTTATCCAAAATAACCTAAGCCTTTGGCCATCACAATGCAGTGTTTAAAAAGCACAGTGGAATTTGAAATAAGCTTACATGTACCTTTCTTATTCCTGACTAGGTCATAAGGTATATTTCAACAGTCTAAATTTGAAGCAGTCAGTTATGACTGATTCAATCATTTTGAACTTAGTAGAGTTCAAATCTCACTTATGTATAGGTGTCCTGGGTCCAACCCTGGGACAAGGGTGGGATAGTGAATAAATAAATAAATGTATAAATAAGTTACTCTGAGCACAGAGAAATATCAAACTACTCTCTGATGAACAACAGAGTCTTTGGGCACCTGGAAGAATGACAAGTTTCATTTGGTATCAGTTTTTGGACTGTAGTCCACCCTATCTGAAGTATGGAACTTAACCTCATTTGGGACTGATTCAACTATTTAACCAGCTGTGGGTACATTTTGCATTTCTGATGAAATAGGCTGCAGTCCGTGAAAGCAGAAGCTAAACAAGACTTGTTGGTTAAGATGCCACAAGACTCTTTGTTGTTTTGTTGGAGCAGGCTAACATGACTACTCTTCCTATCCACTAATAGTCTCTCTTGGTCACCACACTGTGTTGTGTTTAGAAACTGTGTGATTAGAGTTCTTGGAAGCTAGAATGAGGATTCACCATATATTTAAAAGATGCAGCTTTTGTTGCTCTGTAGTTCTTTCCAAGTCCACAGATCAACTGTCCTAGCTTTTTAAAATGCCCACTTGTTAACTAACTGTACTTAGTCCAGGACATTCTAACATGCTTGGCCTGGATCCAGAAATGGATCTGCCACAAACATTTTACTCATCAAAACACTCAAGGAAATATTCTATATTAAGGAAGAGGCATTAGAGTTCATACTGCAATTATGTGTTGGATAATAGAATGCACCAGATAATATCAGAAAGAATAAAATTAAAGTTGTGCTTTAGAAATTAAAGCAAAGCCTTTGATTGTGTAGATAATGAACTACTATGAATTGCTCTAAAAGGAATAAGTGCACCACAACATCTGATTGCCTTGATTCCAAACTATACTTTGGAAAAGAGACCACTCTCAGGATGCAATATGGAGAAACAGAATGGTCTCCTATTGGCAAGAAATCAGGCAAGGCTGCATTTTATTATCCTATTTTTTTAATTTATATGTACAACATATTGTATGGAAAGTGTATTAGACTTGAAGAATGGAAGCACGAAAACTGTGTATTAAAGAATGGAGGCATGAAAATTGAGGGAAGGAACATCAACAATTTAATATATGCAGATGACACCATATTACAAGCAGAAAATAGCAAAAACTTAGAATGACTACTGATGGAAATTGGGAAGTGGTCACAGATGGGGGAGGGGGGCTTTCCACACTACATGGTTATAGTACTATTATTCCACATCCTGTGGAATTCTGGGGTTTGTAGTTTCCTGAGGCCAAAGAGCTCTCTGGCTGAGCATTCTAAATGCTGTTCCCTAAACTGCAAACCCCAGGATCCCATAGGATGTTAAAAGTGGAATAATAGCACTGTAACAGTATAGTGGAAAGGCCCAGAGAGAGAGAGACAGAGATAGACAGACAGACTAATTGCCCCAAGGACATCCAGTGAATTTTATATCCCTGGTACAATTTCCAGTCCAGCGTGCTAACCTTTACAGCACAAGAATTAGAAAGTGATAGAACATCACATCATCTTCCCTCTTAGGCCATTTCCGCACTACAGTGTTAAAGTGCTGCTATTCCACTTTCAGCGCCCTGTGGAATTCTGGGGTTTGTAGTTTACTGAGACCAAAGAGCTCTTTGGCTGAGAATTCAAAGTGCCCTTCCTTAAACTACAAACCCCAGAGTTCCATAGGAGGTTGATAGTGGAATAGCAGCACTTTAACACTGGAGTGCGGAAATGGTGTTAGTGATAGTGAGGTACAGATCAGTTTAATACATTGGGTGAAGAAGGAAAGATGGGCTCATCTTTAGTCTTTAAATATGAGACTCATATTAGAAGAAAGGTGGGATGTAAAATAACTGAGTGAAGAAATGAACAAATAGGTAAATAAATAAATAGATGCCCTTCCTGGGATCTATCCCATGTGCCTCAGACTGAGGAGAAGATGACTTCCTTCTCAATGTTCTGTCTTCTATAAAGAGTATGCATTTACTTTCTCTCTTCCATTCTCCTCACTTTCTGCTACCTGGCTTTTCTTTTCCCTTCTCCATCTCCAGCCATTCCTGTACTGTACATTTAGTTAGCATCTTCCAAGAAGCATTTTTATACAACAACCAGCTGCCAACCATTTACTGGAACAATTAGAAACAATTGCTAAAACTGGGGGAGGGCAGGGGGGATTGAATTGTGATCTGCCTTGCCCAAGTGACAAACTATAAAATATCTAAGTTCATTGACTATTAATCTGTTCTTTTTCATTCCTAGTGTATTCTCTCCCTCCAAGAATTTTTAAAGGAGTCACAGTGAGTTTCTAATAACAATACTACTAACATAGGCCTGAATTTGCTTATTCATCCCAACCGGAGTAGACCAATTGACTCAGTGGATTTTATTGAGTCAGTGAATCCATTTTAGGTGAGATTAATGAATGGACCACTGCTATGTTCTGCTTTTCTGTTCACGATTTTTTTCTTTCTTTCTTTCTTTCTTTCTTTCTTTCTTTCTTTCTTTCTTTCTTTCTTTCCTTCCTTCCTTCCTTCCTTCCTTCCTTCCTTCCTTCCTTCCTTCCTTCCTTCCTTCTCTCTCTCCCTCCCTCCCTCCCTCCCTCCCTCCCTCTGAAACAAGAATATTAACTTTTCTGTCAGAAGCAATGTCAAGATTGAGCCAAACTAGTAAAAATTGTTACTAATTCTCAAAGCGGAGGATGTGTGAGCTAACATCTGTCAATGGCATTTGACTAATTTGGACTGGATGCTGATGGAGGCACCCCTGTCTGCAGTGAATAAATTCTATTCATTTATGATCTTTTTGCAATAGCAATAGCAATGTGAGAGGTAGGGTAACATAGCGAGATCTTTTTACCCAGTGTTTACGGGGTCAGGCCAAGCCAAAAACCAAGCAAAATTATCTAATAAATTATTTTATTACAAATTAAAGACTTTCGCATGAATGCACTTAAGCACTTACTCAAGACCTAACGAGAATAAAAAGAGAGGAAATGGGATAGGGGGCTTTGGAGGGGTACAGCTGGGGAATACTGCACCTGGTCCTGAAGTCCAGAGGTTTGAGACAGCAGTGGAGAGAGATGAGACTCAGCATGTGGAGGGCTGAGGGGATAGCTCAAGGGATGGAGTGACGGTATGCTGGGAAGCCAGGAGCAATCCGGAGAGATCCAAAGAGCCACTCAAAAATTGGGTCTATTTATGGAGGAAAAGGTACTTGGAGGGCTAATCCTTTCCTAGGGAGAACAATAGGTAGAGGAGCTAGAACAAAGCTCTGAAATGTCAGCGTTCTTTGCATGATTGAATTTGCTGGGGTTGTCAAAGCCTTGGCTGTATGCAAATTGTCCTTGCTTGATGGGCTGTTTGTCAGATGCGTTAATCCCTTCAAGCTGGCTCCTCAGGGCTGAGAACTCTTTTTGTATTTTAAGTTTTACATGTCTGGAGGTCTCCTGGGTCTATGTGACTATGAATTTACTGGCCTGACCAGGTTTTTTCTGTTTTTGGCTGTTTGACTGTGCCTGCCTATGTGCTTGTTCAGGAGACCTCTCAAGCACGTGGAGATATTTTTAATATTAAACTGTAGACCCCGGGATAGAGTTATCGACCGCAGTAACAGGGCTTGGACTTTCCAAGTTGATGAGGAGTGATTAGTCAGCAATCATATTCAACATACATGTGTGTTTTATATGCTTAAGTATGCTTAACTTAGTATCTTGGCATTTATTAGTAAATTAAGAAGTAGTAATTCTTCCCCTCCTCCTTCTCCTCTTCCATCATAATCATCATCATCTTCATCCTCATCATGATGTAGCTTTCAGTAGCTGCACTTTCTCAATCATGTTGTGGAAAGTCAGTCTGCTCTGTCTTAGAATGCTTGGAAAAAAATCCCCTTGTTAAGATGAAGTGATCTTTCCCTCCTCTGTCTATGCAAGTGGGACCTAAATACCCTAAAGGCACCAAATTCTGCCAAATCTTGGGAGTTAATCAGGGTAAGCCTTAGTTAGTACTTGAATGGGAGACCACAACGAGGACCAGGTGCTTTAGGCTATATTTCAGAGAAAAGAACTTGCAAAGCTACCTCTGAGTATTCCTTGCCAAAGAAAACTCTCCGAAATTCATGGGGCCAACATAAATTGACAGTTTGAAGGCATGCACGCACACACACACACACACACTGTGAAAGTGTCAGCACTTTTTAGAAGAACGGAAAAAGGATATTTGAAGACCAGGAAAAATCATCCCAGCAATCTGGCTCTGACTGAGTGCAACTGGCTGAAGTGCAGCCAGGAAACTGTTTTTGTTGGGTGGCATCTGCGTTGTCATGTAGACCACGGTGAATGGCAGCTGTGTTGAAAGACAGCTTTGATCAGCTTTAGGGACGTATGCTAACTTTACAGTTGGTGTTATTGCTGCTGTTGCTTTGCTGCTGCTGTTGTGTGTCTTCAAATCATTTTTTTTACAATTTTATTAAAATTCAAACATATAAAACAATCTTATATAACTGCGCATATCATTGTAATATTTCTGTTAATCTTCCATTCCTCGCTGGATTTCAATTTTTTCTAAATATACCTCTCGCTAAATTTAAATGTACCACACTAATAATTGATATTATTACTTGTTAGTTCCTGCAATGCATCAGTACTGTACATTATAACTCAACATCGATCTGATCATATCCTCTTAATGTACAATCTCCTCTTATTTTTCTTTAAGCATTGTCATCTGATATTTCCCAACAGTTACCCGCTACAATTTGCCATTCTTTCTTGTTCTCTTCATCAGATTTCCCCTTTAACTTTGAGAGATTATATCTGCACTTTTGTTTTCGTTAAAAGTTGCCCACCAATGGTCAACTGTTGGTATTTGTTGATCTTTCCATAGTCTTGCATATTCAGTTCTAGTTGTCGTGATCATATACAATATTATCCTCCAATATTTCTTTTGAATAGTTTCATCAATCATATGTGCCATATTCAACAGATATATTTCAGGTGTTTTGTCAAATTGTACCTTCAATATTTTACAGATCTTATTGTGCGCTTCTCCCCAATACTTTTTTGCTTTAGTACATGACCGTCACATATGGAACATTGTACCGACCTCCTTTTCACATTTCCAACACTGTCCTGTGCCTGTTTTATAAAATCTCATAAGTTTTTCTGGTGTCATATACCATCTATGAAATGTTTTATGGTAATTTTCTTTTGGGTTTTGAGCAACTGTAAATTTCTGTGTTTTTCCCCAGCTTTGTTCCCAAGTCTCTAGCTGAATTGAGTGTCCCACATTTTGTGCCCATGAAATCATCGAGGATTTAATTGTTTCCTCTTCCCTCTCTTGATGTAAAATTTCCTGATATATACGAGATAATAAATGTAGAGGGTTTTCTAACAGACATTTAATCACACCTTCTCTCTCTTTTTGTTCAATTCTGTAAGTTTTTATGTCCATCTGAAATCCTTCAGTTAGTTGTCTATAGGGGAACCAATTCAATATTATACCTTCTTGTTCCAGTTTTTCTCTTGTTTTAATTGTATTTTCAGTTGATTTTTCTATTATGTCTTCATATCTGATCCATTTATCTGTTTCTGTCCATCTACCGAAAAAAGCTGTCTTCAAATCATTTCTGACTTACAGCAACTCTTAGATGAACCTGTCACAGATTTTCTGAGATTGAGAGTATGTGATGTGCCCATGGTCGCCCATTGGATTTCCATGGCCAAGTAGGGAATCGAACCCTGGTCTCTAGGGTCATAGTCCAGTGCTCAGACCACTACACCACTCTGGCTCTATCTTTAACCTAGGTCTTATTGGTGTATCCCTTTTAACATCTTCATGTAATTGATAAACCATAATTTTAGTGCATCTGTAATTTTTGTTTCATTTTGACAGACCCTTAAACCATAGTAGGCCTGGAAAATGACAGGATCAGGGCACTGATATCGTTACACCATTTATATTCAGGAACTCTGTGTGCATATGTGTACTGAGGGAAAACAGAACTTTGCACGCATATCTCTTGGTCCCTTCCCCAATGTCTGTATGCTTCTGTGCATATTCACTTCTGACATCTGTGTATTTAGACGAGCGTGTGAAGAGGACTTTAATGTGTATAGAATGGTAGCTCTCATACTTGGGTACCCTAATCAAACACTCTGTCTTTGGATTTATTCTGTTAAAGTACTATTGTATTTGATCATATTTTAGCACTGCTCTTAACTCTTGTTGATTGCCTTGAGTGGTATGGAAATGCTGCAAGAGTGGGATATAAGCTTTTTTAAAATAAAGAAATAAACAAGAAAATTCACAAAAATTGCATTGATTAATTAATTGATTAATTCACTAAAAGCCATATGAGCAGACTAATTGGATTAGTCAGTGAAGATTCCTTTATTAAATGAGCATTTCACTGGCAGCTTTTGAAGCAGACCTGATTTCTGGGCTTTTAGGATTACTTGACTTGTGCTAATTAGCAGGGAATGCTTTTCACAACATGGAGATAAATGTTATTACCACTTGCTATTTTTCTGTAGGTTAAATCACTCTAGTTGTCTCAGAGTTGTAATTATGTACTACAAATCTGGCAAGCAAAGTGTGTGTTCAAGAAAGGACTCCTGTGGTTCGTTCACACAGCCCAATAGTGACTTCTTTCCCCACTATAATCCAGCCTTTATTGTCTGGAGAAACTAACTGTGTGCACTAGCAGTGTCTATTATTCTGTGTTTCTCATTTCTTGGAATTAAGACTCTGCAGGGATCTCCAGCAGAGTTTAGAAGTAACAAGCTAGAAGCAATGTTGTGAACAGTAACCAGTTAACTCTTTGGGGCAAAAAAGAGGGTGGAACAAAGCTGTATCTCCAAAACAATGCAACAAGCAAGAATAAACTATTTTATAATGTCATGAGCAAAAGTTTCTTATTTTCAGGCATTATGCTAAGAGCATTTAAAGGTGCAATTTTACAAGAATTGTTCAAGCTTTTCTCCTCCTCCCACTAAAAACAAAGAGAACAGAAAACAATGGAAAATTAACAAACAGTGCAAGAAGTAATAGAATGAGTAGAATTTTTTCATCATCGTACTGAGTAATGGCAATGGGTCAGTTTTAACCAATGTAGCAAATCAAGGAACAAATTGTTTCTGAAAAGTAACTATCTAAGCTCTGGGTTCCAGAAATATTTAGACCAGAGCTTTCCAAACTTTTCATGTTGGTGACACACTTTTTAGACATGCATCATTTCATGACACAGTAATTCAGTTTTACTAGCAAACCAGAGGTTAAACTAACCCCTTATAAGAGATCTGGGCACATACATAAATTGTAATAACGAAATGTATGGGGACACAACATATCTCATGAAAACTTTTCATTTGTATTTTTAAAAATATATGATTTATTTATAAGATACATTTCCAAGGCTAGGGTGGTGTGGTGTGGGGGGGCTCGTTCTCAGTCCAGGGAGGTGACACACCTACACCCTTCAAGCAACACACTAACGTTGTAGGGGTATAATAATTAGGAAATAATTAATCAGTAGCTTAATAGCAAGCACACTGAATTAGGAAAAGAGCAATGGCGCCAGGCAAAACGAGAAGAATGCTTATGCTTGCGCCTGGATGCAGATAACAGGAAAATCAGCTTGTGGAACTTAGAATGACAGGAAACCAAGTAGAGCAACGGTAGATAGTAAAAGAGATAACTAACTGAGTAGGATCAACAGGTGTGAAAGAGAGGTAGACTTTGTGGATTGCAGCGTCCGGAGTAGGCCAAACTAGGCTAAGGGGAGGGGGAGTGACCACAAGAGATGAACTTTGGTGACCAAGAGCCTCATAAAGCTTCATTTTAATATTAAAAATCACACCCCTAGGGTAGAATCTGGTATTATAATTTGGGACCACCCATATGTACATGCGCAGTGCTTGTATGCTGACATAATAATGTATTCATGACATATTTCCTATATGCATGTATTTGGATTAGCCAATAATTAGCATTTCTTGCTTCTGTAATGGATGCTTAGCAGGGTATAAAGCTACCTGTGTGTAGCCATTTTCTTTGGAGTAGTATATTTTTGGTGCCTCATGCACAACTGCTCCCTTCTTGTGCAAGGGAAAATCATTTAATAAATTCCTTACATTTTTTTGCTGCCAAAAACTCTGGTGTGATTTTGAATTAATGTAGTAGCAATGTGTCACCACACACCATTTGGAAAGCCCTGATCTAGACTTTCAAGAAAAAGAACTGGAGAGTCAAGAGTATTTTTGTAGGATTTGCGTTAATCTTACCAATATACAAAGAACATTAAGTTGGTAAAGGGTGGGGAAACACAATATATGTGAAAGCCCCTGGTCCCTAGATACTTCCAACCCCCAAAAAGATTTTTTTTTTTTAGCTAAGAAAAGGAGAATTACCAGAATATCCATGATGAAGAGCAGTGGGAGATCACAGAATGATTACCTCCTCATGAGTTCTCCAG